>JAPVLO010000189.1:0-1200000 GCA_027257055.1 Cephalopachus bancanus | reverse complement strand
ATCCAAAGTCACTGATAATCAGTATTTAATCTTAAAAAGTTACCAAAAAAAAACTACATGAAGGTAATGGAGTTAAGAAGATGGGGACAGGGAAATAAGGTTGTAATGCTTCCATTTTTCAATTGTACAAAGTAGGTGATCCTCAGACACGAAAAATTCATCACCAAAAAAGGAGGCGTTTTTTTCACTTTCACTTTCTGTTACTACTTAAACGTCAGAGGACAAATTCGTCTTGAAAACTCGATATACATGAAGTATCTTTAATTACGTGCAGAATAGGCAGTGTAGACTAGAGAAAAGAGATGTATTTCGAATTCAGCAGTCCCACTTTAATCACATTATGTGTGGTTTTAAGCCTTAACAGAAGCTACAAGCATGATAACATGATAGCTACAAACATAGCTTATTCAATTGGGAAGGTACTCATTATGGTTATTTTGGGGAGTGGGGACATGGCACACTCCATAATGTACGGTGATAGGATTCAATGCTTCAAGCTTCACATATGTTAAACAAAAATATTAATACTTTCTATGAACACCTCATTTCCTGGTACTTTTCACACTTGCCAACTCATCAATTAAAGCTATTTTTTAAAAATCCCCACTGTAGACCTAACGAGCAGGAATTACAAACTTGGTCTCAGCACTGAGGCTTCTCATCCATCTGACTAACAGAAGAAAATCATTGAGAGTCAGAGCTGGGACAGAGATTCCAGGGAAAGTGAACATTCGTAAACTATGTTTACTTGGGGAAAAACAATGATAATAATGATTGAAATAGCAACCCATTTTTGAGCACTTACTGTGCACTGTGTGTGGTGCTCCATTTATGCTCTCTCATTTAATATTCACAAAAACCCTTGCAGTAGTTGAAATGATCAGTTCTCTTCTAGAAAGAAAAATCAGAGGTTCCCAGGGGCAACCTCTTTGTTTAGAGCCACACTACTAATAAGTAGGGAACCTGGAATTCAAACTTAGGTCTGTGTGGTTCTTGAGTCCATCTGTAACTAATTCAGCACCTCACCTCTAGTAGTACCAAGTGTGTCAGAAAAGTAAAGATTATTCAGAAAGGCTTAAACACCCTCCACCACACACACATCCCTTAAAAACTAGCAGTGCTGGCCCACTTTCATTAGGATGGTAAGCATCATTACAGACATACCATTTGACTTACCATTTGAAAGGTCAAATAAAGTGCCCAAAATATCATAAAAATGGCCATGTCTTGCAGGTTTTGTTAGAATAGCATGTATGTACAAGGATCAGTGCCTGAGAGGTAGAATACAATGTCAAGTCCAGTGCTAATTGCTTTATTTCTGTTTCTGAGCCCTAAATGACTGGGCTTACCTCTAATATCCCAAGCATATTTTTATTTTTATTTTTTTATTTTTATTAATTAATTATTAATTTTTTGAGTTGGAGTCTCACTCTGTCGCCCAGGCTGGAGTACAGTGATACACTCATGGCCACCCCAGTGTCAACCCGCTGGGCTCAGGCGATCCTTCTACCTCAGCCTTCTAAGTAGCCGGAACTACAGGCATGTGCTACCACGCCTGGCTAATTCTTTGATTTATTGTAGAGATGAGGTCTTGCCAAGTGGCTGTTCTCGAACCTGTGGGCCCAGGCAATCCCCTCACCTAGGCCTCCCAAAGTGCTGGGATTACAGGCTCGAGCCACCACGCTCGACTCAGGCATATTTTTCAAAACAACAAAATTTGAGGTCTGTGGTCATATTAAAAAGTCACGTTATAGCAGTTTTTGTACCATACACTTCTAATCAGGTGCCAACTCATGTAATATCAATGAGCAGCCTCTGCTTCGAGCCCGCTCTTCCACACTTCTCCAGCTATGTACTCGTACATTCTACCCACAGGGCCAGTGCCGTGTCATCGGTGCTGGGTATGGACATCTAAGCTGTCAGTATTCAGCCCTGTAGGTGAGAGAGGCGAAGGGAACTGGTAGTTGTAATGTAGGTGCTTCACAGACGTAGTTCAGAGCAACCCTACACTGTAAGTGTCATACACCCCATTTTACAGATGAGAAAGTGGAAACTCAGAGTGTTGAAAGTACCTGACCAAGGTTGCATGGTGTCATTGGTTAAAAAACAAAAGAAAGCAAACCAACAAAGCAGGACCTAGGTGGTGTCCTATCTCCCGGCTGAATACTAGATAGGATAGTTTTGACTTCTTCTTCTCAGAGTTTGCATGATACATCTTAAAAATAAACATCAAAGCTCATTTTTTGGTGTAATCAATTTATAAGATGGTTGGGTCCACTTTCTGCATAAGCTCATGTCTTTTTCAAATGCTGGTGGCGAGAGCATTCGTGTCTCACGCAGACTGCCTCGTGGGATGCACAGACACCACAGCTGCGTTCTTTGGACCCCGACAGCATCCAGGAAGGCTGAGGTCTAGAGCGAGTTGAGTTCCCTGCCTCCTTATGTCTGCTGCAGTCAATTTGCTATAATGTTTCCAAAAAGCAGCCAGAAGACTCCTACGTGCCATTCTCATTGCCAGGCCTTTACCACGCGCTGTTCCCTCTGTCTCTCTTGATCAGAGGGTCAACTCAGGGAGAGAAGGACGGGTCGGAGTCAGAGGTGGCAAAGAAAAGATCAATGAGTGGAACTGGGCTGGAAACTGCGTGAGAGTCTTGCCCTTGCCGTGCCAGTCTGAGGTCTTGTTAAAAAACCAAGCCCTCCATCCCATGTTCAAGCCCAGCGTCACGAGTGGTGGGTCACGCAGCAGCCATGCTTCTCCCTCTGTGACTCAGGAGAGATTAGACAGCATACCCGGATGCACCCTGGCTCCAAGTGCTTACAAGAACCGCTCATGATTTCAATTGCCCCTCACTTACGCTCTATGGGAAATGAAGAAGATAAAGACAACAAGCTAAAAGACACTTCTGGAATGGCACCCAGCAAAGTGACGTATTCTTCAGGACCAATGGGGAAGAAAACAGTTGGAAACAGTTGTGCCAGGGGAAAAGGGGGCTGTGTCAACCAGCAGAGACTTGAGGGACGTAACCACCAAGGTCTGGCCCTGGGTTTGGAATGCTACAAAGACATTTTGGGGGGACAGCTGGCGAAAGGTGAACACTGAATAGGTATGGGATAGATGCAGCAGGTGTTGAACAGGAAAGGTAGACACTCTTTTTTTTTTTTTTTCTGTTGGAGTCTCACTCTGTCACCCAGACTGGAGTGCAGTGGCCGCTCCCGGCCACCACAGCCTCAACCCGCTGGGCTCCGGCGATCCTTCCACTTCAGCCTCCCAAGTAGCTGGAACTACAGGCACGCGCTACCACGCCCGGCTAATTTTTTGATTTATTGTAGAGATGAGGTCTCACCAAGTTGCCCATGGGGGTCTCAAACCCGCGGGTTCAAGGCTAGACACTCTTAACAGAAAAAAGTAGATAGCACAAAGCATGTAAGCAAAATCTCATTCTTGTCAAAAGTTATACATCTGGAAGAAAACACAATAAAGATTACATCTGTGGTGATTAGAGCATGTTGCTTTGTTTAGTTTAATTTTACTTCAATGTATTTTTTTACTTTCTGCAATGCACATAAGACTGCTTTCGTGGAATAAAAGCTATTTTAATTAAAAAAGAATTAGGTATTGAAATGGAAGTGCGTGGTCTCTCCCACGGAGCCCACTTTTAGTACCCAGAACACGCAATGTGTAGGTAGACTATTCTGGAATTAAACCCAGAGGCAGCGCATTTTTTAGCATGACCCTACCTTCGGTCCACCTTTGGAGTTTCAGTGCTGGAGACGAGTCCCTGCACGTGTGTGATCTTTGAATCGCTTTAGCATCGCTGCCACTGTCAGCCGCTCTCCCTCACCCTCGGGGCCGGGCTCATCCATGTGAGAGTCTGGGCTTCTGCCTCAGCTCTGTTCCCCTTTATGAGCCCACCTGCTTGGCTTTGGCCCTGAGGCTCTTTCTCACGTCTGCCAGCCCTGAAGACTGGATCTGGTTCTCAGCACTCCAACTCCCTGGCTTGACTATGTCTGTGAAGAGGAAGAATGCCCAGAGCCACGATGCGGCCACTTCTCAGAAGTCCCAGCACCTTCTCATGGCAGGAACTGCCACTGCTGCGCCCTGCCTGTGAAGTTAGACCCTCTTGGGTGGCTACTGTCTGCCCTTGCTGTGCCTGACCCTGGCATGCCAAGGACGCTGCAGTGGAAAAGGTGGCTGCCTTGCGAGGTCAGCCACTGCAGCTACCTTATCTCCTCTGCCGTGGCTCCCACCCCCACTTGCTCACGGAAGCCTCCCACAGAGACCTGCAGTCAGGAAGCCTGAGCCAGATCCAATGCTGAACATGCATCATCTGAGAAAGAGGCTGGTTATAAGCTCCCTACCTAGGGCAAGAACTGGAGCCAGGATGGGTACAGCCATGTCCAGAGGCTCACTGCTTCCTGACTTCCTTATTTATTCACTTAGCAAACATTTACTTATCTCTGAGTAGCAATACTATGCTGGACACTGGAACTACGTAGGTGAACAAGGAAATCCTCATGGAGCGGTTTGTAACCAGGGTGCTAGAGCCTGAGCAGATGAGCACACCAATAATCGTGCACTTGCAGATGCGACCCGGCAGGCACCAGGAAGGAGAAGTGTAAGGTGCGAGGACAGCAATGAGGCTGAGATGTAAAGGATAGGACAAGCTTGCATGGCTGTTGGCCATCTCAGCAAAGGGCAAGCCTGGACAGAAAGCCTAAGACAGGAAGGACCGTGGCTGCTATGGGGACGTGCAGGTGAGGGGCTGAGCCACGTGAGCGGGGGCTGCAGAAGCAGGATGGGAGGGCGAGTGGACACGTGCTCCCCACCGAGGTGCCCTCATGCAAACACGCTCGAGCGCTGAGGACTCGGGGGGACCCGAGACTGCTGAGTCCCACCTGCATGTAGCCTTTTATGATCTCCAAACACAAAGAACTGCTTCTGAGTGGGTCCAAGAAGGTGACAGTGTTCCGGGCATCATGGTTGGGCACTGGAGCTAAAGCAAAACTCGTTATCCTATGCGTCGGTGGCCTGGCTTGGATTCTAGCAGACACAATTTCAAGAAAAAATGGAGTACAGTTAGAGAAGGCAGCAGAGAAAGGGCCAGAAGATGTAGTCCACACATGAAGCAGCTTATCCAGAGAGAGAAAAGATGACAGCAAAAATGGCCAAAGGATATAAAGATCACAAAAGGACACAGAGGGTCCAGGGAAGAGGAAGCAGAATGCTACATTTTAGTCGTTAGACATAGTTCATGGTCGGTTGCAGTGGCTCGAGCCTGTAATCCCAGCACTTTGGGAGGCGGAGGCAAGAGGGTTGTCTGAGCTCAGGGATTCCAGACCAGCCTGAGCAACATGGCAAGGCCTCATCTCTACAATAAAAAAATAAATAAATAATGAAAATTTTTTTAAAAAAAAAAACTAGCTGGGAATGGGGGCGCACGCCTGTGGTTCCAGCTACTTGGAAGGCTGAGGCAGAAGGACCACCTGAGCCCCGCAGGTCAAGGCTGCGGTGGCCGTGAGCGTGCCACTGCACTCCAGCGTGGGCGACAGAGTGAGATCCTGACTCAAAAAACAAAAAAAGGGATAGCTCACATTTTTACGAAAAGTAAAAGGTGTAAAGATTCTGTAGCCTGAAAAAACTACATTTTGCCCAGAAGAGAGAAGGTTCTTCTTTCTGTGGAGTCACGTGGAGTCCCAGCAGCCTCTCACTCCCAGGAGGCCCCGGGGCAAGGGTTCTGAGGACGTCTCCTCATCTGGAAAGCAGGATGGGGCTCTCTCACAGAGATGGCGCAGGAGTAAATAAGGTGACGTTTGAAATACTCACCACAGTGCCGTCACTTAATAGGTACAGCGGTGAATGTTGATGCCTTTGCTTACGGAACACAGAAGCTCCGAAACATGGCACCGCATGAAACTAAAATGGTGGATGGAAATAAGAGGCGAGTGTTTCAGTAGAGACAGGGTCTTGTTCTTTCTCTGTGGCCCTAATGACTCACTGTTAGCACAGGGCAGGTGCTCAGAAAGGGGTGGTTGAATGAATGAAAACAATAAAAACCTACTTTAATTAGTCATTATTTAAAATAATTTAAAATGATTATTTTATTAAAAGTTACTGCATTTCATAGCTTGAACTATGGTGCACCTCAAAATATACCCAAGGACATTTCTTCTAAAAACATTGCTACAAGAGGTGGTCATTGATATTTACATAGGGCATGAGTCTCCCAGCAATCCTTTAAGAACTGTACCCCAGGCAACTTTGACCCAAGGTTAAGGTTATTTTGGAGCTTAACCCCTTGGCTATCCAGCAGCTTTTGCTGCTATAATTAACATGTAATTAATAATTAACATTACCTCCACCACACACACACACACACACACACACACACACACACACACACACACACTTGCTGGGATTCCTCAACTCATATTCTTCACCTGTTGCTTCTTTTCAATGCTCTCAATAAACCTGTTCTTGTTTTAGAAATTCAGATATAATGTGTCCTACTTTTAAACCCTTTAACCAGGTGTCTTTAACACTGTAGTGAGAATTATAGTGTGAATATAATACACCACATATTTCAGAATGAAATTGGGTAGTTTACTCATATTTGAATTAGCTGCATTTTTAAAAAGTCCCAAAGGGGAGAAACATAAAGCACAAATTCCCTGCAGAAATTGTGGCATCCGGGTGATGGGTGGCACGCAAGGGGAGGTAAAGAAATGGATCAATTTGGGAGTCATCATTGCCACCTCTGAATTATTCATGCAATTAATTATCCGCTATGCCTATTGAGAAGGCAACTCATGTTTTCAACATGTACTATTGCCCTTTTTTCATTTGGAATTTTAAAAAAATCCAGTATCTCTGTGCCCAAAAATAGACCAAGGATTCATTGAATGAGGAAGACCCATGCGGTATCATCTCAAGTAATGTCCTCCTAATAAACCCAGGCCTCTGGGATGGGTCTCCTTTGTCCAGAATCAGCACAGCCCTCTGAATAAGAGAAGGTGCCGTCTTGCCACATCATGTCGTAATGGTGAGTGTCAAGGGAGGCAAGGCGAGGAAAGAAAGCGCTCAGGAAGAACACGGAGTCTGACGACGGCGTACGGAACCACCGCCCTGAAAATAACACAACAGTTGGTGGAAAACCGACATTGATTTTGCACTGTGTTTTGGAGGAAGGGGTTGGTCGAAATGGGACGTGTTACAGGTATTTACTACTTTAAATGAGAATATGTTTGCATTGTTTTGAGCCATTCACCCCAAATTCCTTGAGCAGCTGCTCTGTGCTGTGACATGGAGCCACAGAGAAACAGCAAGACCCTGCCTTGCCTTTGACTAGTCCAGTGTGATGCAGAAAGTCCCCAAATCTCTTGAGGCAGCAATCGTGCTGGGAGCATCACCATAATAAGACCTGAGAAAAGACGAGGAAGTGTGATGGTCCAAGTGTCAAGAACAGAAGTTAGGAGCTTTGGGGATTCAGCTTGGGCTTTTGGATTCAACGCTAGAAGCCCAGTCGGCGTCAGAGTTCCTTCTAGGTCCATGGGACTGCAGAGCAGATTAGATAAAGACATGGCATTTGGCGTTCCCTACTCGTGTCAGTATATTACCAGAAGCATATTGAGAAAGCTGAAGAGGAAGTGTGAGCATCTCAAGTGCCATGCAGCAAGAAAAGTCAAATATGGCCCACGAAGTGGGTTATGCAGATTTGTCTGGTGCCAAGGTACTAGTCAATTTCCCAGCCTTCAAGAGAAATGTGAAGGTTAGCCTAAAGATCACATCACCTCTATTCATCTACTTTTGGAGACTATGTCATTGCATTTCCCCCTTAAAGGTCAGAAGTAAAACAAAGGCCATGCTTCCGTCCAGGTAGTGGGCAAAGAGAAGACAAAGCATGCACACTAAATGGATATGAGCCACCAGAAATCTCATATATTGGAGACAGGGAAGGATCAAACAGCCACGAAAGGGGAGACTAAGGGCATCTTTCTTTCACCGTCATTGACCCATAACAAAGTCCACTCACTGCATACAAAGAGAATAAAACCATGATCCTTGAAGAAAAACAAAGTGGGAGAAATGGTGGTAATGGGAAAAGGAGAGAAAAATGAAGAAGAAAAAGAGAGAGATCATTATATATGCACAGACACACTATCAAGAGGACTGCTTTTTTTCTGGGATATTCTTTCCATCTTTATTGTTAACAGCTGCCACACTGCAATGATGAATTTTTGTAGGTTTCTTTTGTTTTTTTTTTTTTGCCACGGGGTTTTAGAATATGTGACAAAATACACCTGTTAGTTCAGTGTAGTGCACATCCTTGGATAACAATGTTCTCTGTTGAGTGACAATTCACTATGATTTATGAATTTTGCAAGAATTTTCATCTTGGGCTCCAAATGAGTTGAGAATGACAGTTCCAGCCTACTCTCAGTATTTAATTAAACTGCACAGACTTTACTCAGTAGGACTTAATGAGAAAAACACAGGGAAAAAAATGTAGTGTCTCATAACAATGTTCACACATAGAGACATGGAATTCTTTTCTAAATGCGAGAACATTGTCATTTTATCTTACCTGACCATTAAGTTCTTAAAGAGTGAGGACTATCTTCTTATCTCTGTATCTCCAGTGGATAACACAGTGCCAGGTATATCTAAGCACTCCATAAATATTTGTTGAATAAATTTCTTTTAAAAAGGATGGATTTCAATGAGTGGTGGGAGTGAGGAAGTAAGTTCCGTTACCACATAGAACGAGGAGGACCAATTTGGGACCAAGCACTTCTTCCATCACGACATTCTGTGATCATTTCAAACACTTCAACTCGATTACTCTACACTTTGAGCCTAGACACAGCCTCAGAATCCTTCTCAATACAGCAGACCAGGCAGCTACACTTTATTAAATCAAAACTGACATTTGGAGTAAAATCCATTTCCTATTCCGACAGCGGAGGTCTCCAGCAGCAGGCTGTGAACCTGAGATGTCTTTCTAAAAATCTCTCCTTTGCTCTCTACATGCCTATGGCAGATGCCCCTTATCCATGGTTTCACTTTCTGCCGTTTCCGCCACCTGCCATTGTGGAGTATTGAAAATATTAAGTGGCAAATTCCAGAAACAAATAATTGACAAGTCTTTTTTTTTTTCGAGTTGGAGTCTCACTCGGTTGCCCAGTCTGGAGTGCAGTGGCCACTCCCGGCCACCGCAGCCTCGACCTGCTGGGCTCCAGCGATCCTTCCGCCTCAGCCTTCCCAGTAGCCGGAATTACAGGCAGGCGCTACCACGCCCGACTGATTTTTTGATTTATTGTAGAGATGAGGTCTCGCCTGCCCAGGCGGGTCTCGAACTCGCGGGCTCAGATCATCCACTCACTTCAGCCTCCCAAAGGCGCGGGATGACAGGCTGAGCCACCGAGCCCGGCTTCACAAGTCTTAAGTGATTCTGAGTAGTGTGATCGAATCTCACCCTGCCCGGCTCCTCCCTGCCAGAGACATGAATCATCCTTGCCCAGCATCTCCACATCGTCTGCATCGCCCATCCAGGTCACATCACCATCATTGCTCCTGACATCCAACCCTCGACATCGTCCTGGCACGATGATCCAGGACCACCCAAAGCAGACAACCCCCCTTCTGATGTGTCACCAGGAGATCAGCAGTGGCCTAACACCACTTCACAGCATCTCCGTCGTTCACCTCTTCACCTTTTCGTGTAGGCATGTTGACATCACACGTCGCCACATGGAGTATGGCCCACTATGATCGTTTGAGAGAGAGAGAGAGAATCACATAACTTTTATTATGGTTTATTGTTATAATTGTTTTGCTATTTGTGATTGTTGTTGATCCACTGTGCCTTATTTATGCATTAATCATAAGTGTGTACAGGGAAAAAAAACGGTATATATCTGGTTTCAGGCATCGTTATCTCCGGGGAGTCTTGAAACCTAATCCCCTGGAGAAAAGGGGCAACTACCTTACTAACGATTCAAGTAATTAGCACATCCATGAACATGCATAGTTTAGAGTCTGGTATTCTGTCTTCCTCTCTTACAAGTCATGATTTACATCTATAAGCCTTGAGTCATCCACAAGGCCAGCACAAGGCAGCTTTTAGAGATATCCTTGTTATAAACAAAATTGATTTGTGAATTTAGATTATGATGGCACTTGTAACATTTGTATCCATTGTTCTGTTATTTGGGATCCTGTATATTTATTTGTGTCTGTCTAGAATTCCACTGAATCTCTAGCATACACGAGGTGCTCAATTGCTGACTAACCAGATGATCACATGTTCAGGTCCTGCGATTCCCTTTCTCCCCCGTAGACACTCACCTTGCAAAGCATGGTGTCTGCAGCGGCCTGGTTCGCCCTCCACAGAAAAGCCCACAACAGATCTGATACTCACCAACGGCACTCTAGTCAAAAGGGCTCACGTCACCCCATCCCAGCAGCATGTTTTTAAGAACTCGCTGGTAATGCTGAGAACACTCTACTCTCACGCCAGAGAGCCCAGCAGCTAGGGAGGAACCGAGTCCCAGCCCCTACCCCAGCTGAAAGCCCTGTTCTCCTCGCTTTTGCTTTTCTCCCCTTGTCTGTGGGCAGTCTTGTTTTTCTCCCCTGGTCTGAGGCTTAGTGTCTCTCTTGTGCTTAGTCTCCAGTGCCACCCATTTTGCATATTGACAGTGGAGCCCAGCAATCAACACAGAGCCCTCGCTCTTTCACCTACTTTCTAGCAACTTCTCCAGAGCTGGATCTTGATCCATTACCCCCTCGCCCTCCCGGATTTTCACCTAAACTTATAGAGTCACCAAAAATGTCCCAGCTTTGCCTGATTGTCCTTGTTTCCAATACTCTTTTCTAAATCAGATTCTTGTTGGCCACTGACTTGGTCAAGATTAGGTTCCGACGGGTTATACCACCTTGGGCTTTTTTTTTTTTTTCTTTTCTTTTTGTGAAGGCAGGAATACACCAGCAAACCTTTCAAAGACGCTTTCCATTCAAAAATATTTTAAGTATCTACTTTACTCAAAACACTGTGCTGGGCACCAGAGTTAACAAGAATAAGACAGATACAAACCTTGCTCTCAGGAGCTAAAGAGAAAGACATAACCAACTAATTATACAATTAACTATTGAACTACAGTTGTCGTGAGGTGGCATAAAGAAGAGTATGAAGTGCTTTTAAAGTGTGAAGCAAGGAAACTTGGCGTGGTTTTGTGAGTCAAGGAAGACTTACTCTGGGTGTCCAAAGAGAGGCAGGAATTAAATAGGCAAAACATTGGTGGGGTGAGTGCTACAGGCAGAGGGAACAGCACATGCAAAGCCTACAAGAAAAAAGAGAGCATGCACATTAGAGGGACTGATAAAAGTCGAGCATAATTGGAAGGAAGAAAAAGAGCAAATGAAAGAGTGGTAAGAGAAAAGGCAGGACCAACAGGCAGAAAATATTATGCGGACATGTAGGCTAGAATTTTTTATCTTCACTGTGATATCGGTGGGAAGCCATTGAAGAGTTCTGAGCCGGGGAAAATGTGTATTTTTCAAAGAGATCGGTCTGGCTCCAAAGTGGAGATTAATGGGTGAGAAATAAGGACAATGCAAAGACACCGGTCAGGGGTGTGGTGCAGCATTCGGGGTGATAGACGGTTGTGCCTTCAGATGGACACAAAAGATGTCTGATGGACATATGTGATAGAATTTGACCACAGGAGGAGGGGCAGGAAACGGGAGCTCACGATAATGTCTGTGTTTCTCGACTGAACAGCTACATCCAATCAGATGTTGGGCCAGACGGCAGTAGGCACGGAACCAGTTTGGAAGGCTGCCGATGGATGTGCTTCTGGACATAGGTGAGATCTCCAGGTGGAGGTGTCATGCATCATGTTGACATTGGATACATGAGTCTGGAGCCAAGAGGAAACATCAGGACTAAAAATAGACATCTGACAGAGAAGCTACGACTAGAGTCTTAAATCCACACCCAAAAGGTAGGGAAGAAGGATATAAACCAACAAAGGAGACCAAGAGACATAAAGGAAACTTGTCTGCATTTTTCAAATTCTACAATGAGGTTGTCTTATAACTAAAAAGCAATAGTCATTCTTTTTAGGAAGATGGCATATCTCCTGTGCAACACTTTTCAAGATTACAGTGGCTGGGCACAGTGGCTCACACCTGTAATCCCAGCACTTTGAAGGACTGAGGCAGGTGTATTGCTTGAGCCCAAGATTTCGGCCGGGCACAGTGGTTCAACCTATAATCCCAGCACTTTGGGAGACCAAGGCAAGTGGATTGCCTGAGCCCACAGGTTCAAGCCCAGCCCGGGCAACTTGGCAAGACCTCATCTCTACAATACATAAAAATTAGCCAGGCATGGTAGAGTGCCTGTAGTTTTGGCTCCTTGGAAGGCTGAGGCGGAAGGATTGCTGGAGCCCAGGAGGCTGACACTGGGTGGCCGCCATGAGCATGCCACTGTACTCGAGCCTGGGAGGCAGAGTGAGACTTCAACTCAAAAAAAAAAAAAAAAGAGTTTGCAACTAGCCTGGGCAACAGAGCAAAACCTCATCTCTACAAAAAATCAAAACTTAGCCAGGTGTGTCGGTGTGTGCCTGTAGTCCCAGCCACTCGGGATGCTGAGGTGAAAGGATCGCCTGAGCTCGGGAGGTTGAGGCTGCCATGAGCTGTGATCATTGAGACCATGCCGCTGCACTCCAGCCTGGGCTACAGAGTAAGACCCTGACTCAAAAAAAAACAACCCTAAATATTATAGCAACTAATAGTGACAAGGACAGAAATACTCAGAGAGCACCATTTCTTTTTGCTTTTACTCCTCAAGTCACTATTCTTGGTCACAAAAAATACAGTAAAGAAGTGTGATATTTAGGTATCTTCTTGGAACTGTGTATTTTCCCAATAATAATGTGCATTTCTTATTCTATGCCCAGCTGTATGTAGAGTTCACCATTACCCATCTTACACAACAATCATTCACCAAACATATGTTGAGTATCTACTATCTGCCAGAACCTAGGAATATAAGCATGTACAAAATAGACACACACTCTGCCTTTTTGGAGCTTACCGTTTACCATACAAGGAAAATTTACAAAGCATAAATACAGAGAAAATGTAACTAGAAATTATGTTCAGTGCCTTTGAAGGAAAACTACAGGATTCTATGACAGAAGACAACAAGGAAACCTATTTTTTTTTCACATGTGGGTGATGAGGGATCAGGGAAGAACATCCCTCTGAATAAGAAGCATTCAAGCCTATGTGTAAAAGTTGCCTGAAGCCGGGCTCGGTGGCTCAGCCTGTCATCCTGCGCCTTTGGGAGGCTGAGGTGAGGGGATTGCCTGAGCCTGCGGGTTCGAGACCCGCCTGGGCAGCGAGACCTCATCTCTACAATAAATCAAAAAATCAGCCAGGCGTGGTAGCGTGCGCCTGTAGTTCCAGCTACTCGGAAGGCTGAGGCGGGAGGATTGCTGGAGCCCAGCAGGTCGAGGCCGCGGTGGCTGGGAGCGGCCGCTGCACTCCAGTCTGGGCGACTGAGACTCCAACTCACAAAAAAAAAAAAAAGGGCCTGAGAGAAAACTGGGGAAGCATTCCAGACAGAGGCAGGAGCGTGCTTGGTAGATCCAGGCAGGAGCGCACTTGGTAGATCCGGGAATGAGAGGCTCGGGCATCATGGCAGAGGGTCTGCGGGCAGGAACCAGCGGTAATGGCGCACCCAGGAAGGAAAGCTGGGGCCAGCTCTCGCAGGGCCTGATGCAGGGCAAACAAGTCAGGATTTATCCCAAATGCAGACAGTTTGCTCACAAGGTCGTATTTCTAATCTTTATTTTTTTAAAGATCAGTTATTTTTGAAAAATGAATGAATTGGTTAAAATCAAAGCAAGAGAGACTTCTGGCTTTGCCCATGAAGGAGAAATTATCTTTCTGCTACAAATCACAGAAAAAATATATAAAGCAATCGTTTTCAGGGCGTAGGACTGTCATGTCTAAGAGGAGGGAAACACAAAGGCATGTCTCCCCACGGTCCCGAATTTCTGTCTGGAAGCTGTGTCCAAGGCAAGACTCAGAAAAGGGGAACCAAAACAGAGGCCAGTGATGTCAACAGGTTGAAGAGATAGAGATCAGAATTTGACAAGGCAGAGAGGCCTAAAATTTGTGGGCAAAATATCAAGAATATCGCAGTTGGTCTAATAAAATACATATATAATTAGAGTCCCAAAAGGGGTGGAGGAGAGAGGCAGAAAAATATTTGAAAAAATCATGGATGACATTTTTCCAATTTTGAAGAAAATTATAAACCCAAAATGCCAAGAATCTCATCCAACCACAAGCAGAATAAACAAGAAGTAAACCACACTAGGGAGCATCATAATCAAATTGCTGAAAAAGAGCAAAATGGAAAATAAAACATTAAAAGCAGAGAGAGAAAGACACATGTACACAGGAAGAAAGATAAAAATGAATGACAATAGACTTCTCATCAGAGATCCAAGACAATGAATGACATCCTTAAAGGGCTGAAGAAGAAAAAAAGCACTGCTCATGTGAAATTCTAGATCTAGAAAAAAATCTCTCAGAAACAAAGATAAAATAAAGAGGTTTTGGGGTTTTTTTCAGATCAACAAAAGGTGAGAGAATCCATCACCAGACGATCTGTATGGTAATGTTAAAGGAATCTCCAGGCAGAAGGAGCAGGACACCAGTTTGAAGGTTGTGTCGGCCGGGCTCGGTGGCTCAGCCTGAAATCCCAGCACTTTGGGAGGCCGAGGCGAGTGGATTGCCTAAGCCCGCCGGTTCAAGACCTGCCCGGGCAACTTGGTGAGACCTCCTCTCTACAATCAATCAAAAATTAGCCAGGCATGGTAGCATGCGCCTGTAGTTCTGGCTACTTGGAAGGCTGAGGCGGAAAGATCACCGGAGTCCAGCAGATTGATGCTGGGGTGGCTGTGAGCATGCCACTGCACTCCAGCCTGGGCTATGGAGTGAGACTCCGGCTCAAAAATAAAAATAAAAAATGATAGTAGAAATCTGCATCTACAAAAAAGAATGAGGAGCAAAAGAAATGGTAGATATATAGGTGAATATAAGAACAAGTTCCTCATTTTTATCTATTTAAATGATAACATACCGTGTAAAGAAAAAAATAATAGCAACGCATTGTGGGGATTATAGTGCATGTGGAATTTAAATGTGTAATAATAACTGGACTGAGGACGGGGAAGGGTGAAGGTATACTGTTGTAAGATTCTTATACTATGCACAGAGTACATAATATTATTCAAAGATAGATTGTGGTAAGTTAAAGATGTCTGAACAGTGAACTTGAGAGCAACCATTGTCACATTCTGAGTGTCTGTGTCCCCTAAAATTCTTATGTTGGAATCTTAACTCCCAAGTTGACGACATTAGGAGGTACAGCCCTTGGGAGGTTGATTAGGTCATGGGGGCACCACCCTCATGAATGAGAGCAGTGCCCTCACAAGAGAGGCCCGGGAAACCCCTCGCTCTTTCCACCACATGAGGCCACAGAGAGAAGGCACCATCTCCAAAAAAGAAAACAAGCCCTAACCAGACTCAGAGTCCACTGGCACCTTGATCTGGGACTTCCTAGCCTCCAATTTCTGTTGTTGACAAACTGCCCAGTCTTTGGTAGTTTGTTACAACAGCCTGAACAGACTAAGACGGCCACTAAAAAATAAATTGAAGTATAGCCATTAAGTCATCAATGGCGATAAAGTCGGGCAATATAAAAAAACTCATTCAAAAAGAAGGAAAGAGGAGGGGTAAAAGGAACATGGAACAGAGAGGACACATTTTTAGATGACCAGTCAGATGCTGGGTTTAAAATCCAATTCTACTGATGATTGGATTTAAGGTAAATTGTCTAAACAATTTCATTAAAAGGCAGAGCTTGTCCATTTAGATAAGTTTTGAAAAAGTAAGACACAACTCCCTGCTACCCATAGGAATACAAATCCTGAAATTGGCTAATTTTTCAATATCGGTTCCTCAATTTCTTAGATTTATTTATTTATCTATTTTTTTTTAATTTCTTAGATTTTCAGTGCTTTGAATAGAACCTATAGCTTTTCAGATTATTATGGCATGTACAGTTTTCTTCACTTCATAAAAGGGAAATACTTTTTTGTTGATATAACGAGTACATTGTTTTCTTAATAATAACTATAACTCAGTAATTGTAGAGCCTGGCTCATAAAGGAATTTTGCATACCAGAGGCTAAGATTTCTATTCTCATGCTTTATTTTTTCTTCTAGGTGAAAAAAAAAATGTAGGTACCATAGTTAGAGTATCTCTCAAAATATCAAAGCCTTCAAAGTCTCTTTCCTGTTCCTCCATGTGATAAACCCCACTTGATGGTGGCTATAGCACAGACAGCCATTATCCATTCCAACCTGTAGAATATACGGTTGAATGTTCTATTAAAATAAAGCATTTCGGCATCTACAAAATGATCTCTTTGGAATTTAACATGACTTAGCTGTTTCTGAGAAGGAAATGATACTTTTCTCATGGGATTACTTTCAAGTATAGTGCAGTATGGTCCTCCAGAAATATTGCTCTTTCAAAGTCCAACAATTATTTACCATGGCATTGCCTGAATAATGTGAACTATATACTGTTAGTATGCATAAAAATATACTTATGTATTACGAGATCACTTTATAGCATTTTAATTAACTTAGGTAGAATGTGACATCCACAGCCAATCTAAAACTAGTCACCCTACAGGTGCTAATTGAAGCCACAATTATTTTTAAGACCCCCCCTTTGGCCTGAGGACCGCAAACTTGAGGAGAAAGAAAAGGAGTTTCTTCTTTTTCTATAGAGAGAGATACTGACTGATTAGAGATTTTAGTATAGGACATAAGCCGTATGTGCAAATAAAAAAATTTTATCTTCTCATTTTAATTTTTCTTTCCACGGGAAGGGATTTCCAATGACCACTGCACTATGGTGTTCTGTGGTTCATTTTGCTGAATACACAGAGACACTGCTTCAGAATCGTCCTCAATGGTGCCCTAGTGGTCTGAGAAATTTACTGTGACTTTCTTCTTCTTTCATTAAGATCATCATTGCGCATACAGCTCCAAGAGGACCCAATGCTGGCTAGTGGACACATCTAAACCTTTCACAGGCTGCAAGCTTGCAGAAGGGCAGAGAGACTCATTGCACTTGGCAGGTTTTAGTGATTAGCTGTGCGACAAATACATAAAAACACAGTTGCCTTTGGGAAAACTAGCTTTGCTTCACCTCAAAGTACTGGTGTAGATGAAAACTTTAAAAGTAAACTGTATCTAATTTAGGCAAATAATCAATATCCCAAACCCACTGATACTACACACAAGCGCAGTGAGCAGAGATGCATTGACAGGGGGACGTGGTGAGGTTACTAACAGACCATCTTACTTACTAGGAAGGAGAGCCAGAAGTAGAGATTCCGAGCGTAGAGGAAGCTTTACATGAGAAGAAGCTACTAGAGGCCTGGCGCAGTGGCTCAAGCCTGTCATCCTAGCACTTTGGGAGGCAGGATGAGAGGTTTGCCTGAGCCCAGGGGTTCGAGACCAGCCTGGGCAACTTGGCAAGACCTCGTCTCTATGACAAACCAAAAGATTAGGCATGGTGGTGTGTGCCTATAGTCCCAGCTACTTGGAAGACTGAGGGGGAAGGATCGCCTGAGCCCAGCAAGTTGAGGCTGTGGTGGCCGTGAGCATGCCACTGCACTCCAACCTGGGCAACAGAGTGAGACTCCAACTCAAAAAAAAAAAAAAGAAGAAGAAGAAGCTGCTGGAATACTTAGCAGCTGCATAAACCCTTAAGTGTATGAGGAAGGCCTTATCGTTCCATTTTCTGGCAAGGAAACGGTCTCAGAGGGCACGTGTGAGTCTCTCCAGGAAGCACAACGATTAAACGGAACTTGGGCCTAGATTTTGACTCTGGGTCCATTACTCTTTCCACTACCCACAGTTGCTTTCTACTACAGACTCAGACTTCACAGAAACCCATCCTCTTCCCTGCCTGCTGCCTTCGTGCGCTAATTAAAAACATAAAAACTGAAATAGTAAAGTCTTCCTTCCGTTTTTCTCTGCTCCGTAAATTCTCAAGGCTTAAGCTAGTTCCATTCATTGATATTAAATCCTGATTCTTCCCGCAAATGCATTTATTTTTTGCAAGGATGGAAAAACAAAAAGCATTCTCTGGGGTAGACTGTGTTATTTTGATTGCCCGAAAAAGCACAGAAATCTAAAGTACTCTCTGTGGAATGAACACACCTACAGCAATTTCTCTCGCACGCAGCAATCTCATGCATACACCATAAAACAATGCTTAGCAATCTGCTTAGTAAGGTCAAGCTTCCTCAGCAAACGATGAAATATAAACATCTCCCACTATGTTTCCCACGGCCAGGGGAATTAAATTAGGTACTTGTCTGCTTGTTATATGAATCTTCTACCAACTCCGCTGTAACCAATGGAAATATTGATCTAACACAGGACAAGAAAGCTAATATCTTTGAACTATTGCTTGGCCCTTGGTTATTTCCCCTAAAAGTGTGTATTTTGATTATTTCTAATCGTAAATGTCTAATAGGGTCTATGAGTTAATGATTTTAAGACAGGAACCTTCTGCATCACGTTTTGGCATTTTGCTGTCATTCTATTAAAGAATGGGGAAACAGAAAAGTTAAATGTTTGCTGTGTTAATATGTGCCTGGCTCTATTTGCCTCACCTCTTGGAGACTGCGACAGATTCCACCCTCCTGCTCCCAGGACACGCTTACCTGCTTACTAACTGTCAAAGTAAATTTGTGGTATTGAGTGCTACTATTAGCAAGCTTGGGACAGGCTTTGCTGAGCACACATAGACATACTTGCATACCTACTAAGCTGAGCTTTTGAAAACCAAGAGCCTGTTAACCAATCCTAATGAACTGCTGTTTCCTATTTAAAACACCATTAGTTTCCTGTGGTTTGTTGCTCAGGGTATAAGCAGCAAAGACACCATCAAGTGGTTAGAAAAGGTCTTGCTTTGCTGGAAGCCCATCTGCCTCTGGAGAATTTGAACTTGGCATTAGTATGCATCGCTTTCTTTCCACCTCCGGAAGTAATTATGCATTCCAAATATTTAGGACCACCTCCCAAAATACAGGATTTTACTACATTTTATTGCTTGAAGATTCTGAATAATTAATTTACGCTCTGCCTGCACAAATTAACATAGTTTCTAAAGTTTCTGCAATTTCTGAAGCTTACTGTACTGTATCATTCTGTCCACTTAGAACAGATGGTTCTCGGTCTATTGATGTACATTAATAGACTAACAAAGAGTGCCCAGACCCCATCCCTGCCCCCACTGGGGTTCTGAAGTTTCTCCCTAAGGCTGTTTTAAATACTTGATACATTGTCATGCTTTCTAATAGCAAAGCCTCTAGTGACAGTGAAATGATAAGTAAGCAGAAAAATGTCTAATTTTGTAAGGTTTGCTCTGAGATTGAGCATCTGAGATGAAATACTAAAATGTCAAGAATTATTTTGTTTCAAACAATGCATTCTCTGCAATGAAATGGTAGGAATGGGATTTCAAGTTAAAAAAAATCTCAATGTTGTTTCTTGTAAAGAATATGCAAAGTGAAGAATTTAGTGGGCTGTGTCCCCTAACTCAGCAGACAACAAAAACATATGCAAACACATTTGAAAAGCTCAAGCAACTCAAAAAATGCTAAATACATTTCCCAACAGCAGAAACACTTTGGAGGTAGGAAGTGTTTAAGATGATGGCACCGCTCTATTAAGTTCTATTGCTAAATACTAATTCACCTTCCCTTCTAGGATGTTAAAATGTTATCTTCATTTCTTGAAGCTTTTTAAGCGCAACTTGTCCCAAAGTTAAGACTAGACAGGAAATGGAATGCACTCACCGGGTGGAATGAAAGGCCCGGCAGAAAGCAGACAGGTGAGGTGCAGGTACAGCCCAGAGTGGGCAGAACAAGCTCAAGGCCTCTGCACATGCCCCGCAGGTGCCCAGCACTATGTTAAGCACACGTTAGGAACTTAATTAAGTACTTGGTGGTGGATTGATTGAACAACAAAAGACTTATGAATAGTAAAGAGCTCTGTCAAGCGGGACAATCAAAAGCAGAGAGAAAGGGCAAAACTAATTGTGCGAAAGTGGCAGATGGTTGATAAAGCTGTGGAGTCCTGAAGCCTATAAACTTGCAGAAGCACTGATTTTAGAGGAACACTGTCAGCAATCCAGGGAACGGGGTCTCCTGGAAGAGAAAGAGGCTGCATGGATGATTATCTTTTGGGGAACTGAAAGGTTGTCAAATGAACAGGCCAACTTCATCAGGTGACTTGTTTTAGCTCCACAAAGTGTATCCTAGTCATTCTACCCCAGAGTAGTCTGTGTGTCCTGGCAGCGCTGCAGAGATTTCTCCAGTAATAACAGTGCTGTGCTTGGAAGTATTCGGATGGGCAGGTGGGTCCCCTTGAACACGCCATGCCATGGGTCCTTCTCAGCCTCGGAACTCCTGGTTCCACCAACACTGTGGAACAACATCAGTGGCACCTTGGACAGGTCTTACTGTCAGCACTCTCCAAAAAGACCACCCTTCCTTCCTCCCTCCCAGTGTCCCTCTCCTGTTTCCTTCGGCAATCTATCCCATGCTTTCACCTCCATCTGTTGTTATTAGTCTCTAGGGAATTACTCTCTCCTGTTCACAAGAAGGAAAGGTGCCTGAGAGGACATAATGGCTTTACCCAGGGACGTCCCACACACTGAACTCCCTGCTGATTTCACCTTGGTGGAAAGAAGAAATGCTGAGAGGTGAACATAAAGGACTGGGAGGGTCAGCTGGTCTAGACAGGGTTCCACTGGAGGGGAGAGCATCTGGGTGGGTTCCTAGACGCATTAGCAGCCAAGCTAAACTGCCAAGGCACCTAGTTAACTTAGGGTGGACAACTGTGAAACTAAGTCATCCAGGTGCGGATTTTGTTTTGCTGCCTTCTTTATGACGTGCATGAAATTTTCATTTTACTTATTTGGTTTCTTGCTAAAGTTAGATGAAAGGCAGCATAAAGAGCAGACAACATCACGGGCTATTGATAAAAAGAAAAGACTTTGGTCTGAACATTCGCTCTGTCTATAACTTCTCAAATCTCCGTTGTCTTCATCTGCAACCTGATACCAATACTTGCCCCTCCAGGTGGTGGTGAAGATTGAACATGAGGCATGCCAAATGCCTGGTGTATGATAGGGGCGGCAACCGTTACTTTAAAAAAAACTTCGATCTTATTTCAAAAGAACTAATGGAGAAGGTCATTTTTTACAGCTAGATCAGGATAGGAAAGGGCACCATCAGGGCCAAAGAGGCGATGTCAGCATCCTAGTGCGATGCTCTGCAAAGCCCATTATGGCGACCAGACACAAGACATCCTTTTCTTAACTGTGGTGGGTAACGTTGTTCATGTTTGTACCCTTCTCTTTATTTCCAGTGCTCATTTTAGCTCAAAACTTACTTTAACGTAAGTCTTATGGACTTACTTTAGGGTCTCAACATCTTTGTCCTGATCGTGCGGTCTCTGAAATCACTTCTCTGGCCATGTCCTTTTCTGGCTATCCATTCCATTTGTTCTCGCTTGATATATTTTCCTTAATCACAGTTGGTTTTGTCACTCCCTTTTTGCTCACGAAGCCTTCAATAGTTCTCTATCACCCAAACTAAAGCCCCAGATCCCCAGCCAGTAATTCAAGAACACCCATGAGCTAGGCCTCGTGGATGTTTTCTGCCTTACCTCTATGGCTATTAGCTAATCAGCTTGCTATTCCCCAAACACAATCGCACTCTTCCCTCTTCTGTCTTTTGCCCCATGGGAAGGGCCTGTCCTCCCATCGCTCATGCCTGTCAGCTCAACGCCCTTTCCCTGGAAGGCCTTCTTTGTTTCTTCCATGAACTCTCACTTCATTCTCGAAATGCTTCTGCCACTTCCTGAGCCTTCTGTGACCCAACCTGAGCAGGTGGAGAGACACAGGCAACGTCTTTTGTTTCTGTAACTCTCCGCACCTAGAGTCAGGCTTTGCATGCTATAGAATCAATCATTATTTTTAACTGAATTCATGAATGCGCACACTAAAGTCTTTGGGGTGCAAACCCATATGACAGAAAGCAACACAATAGATAAGGAACAAGGATACATTTTCCTGGCTAATCATTCACAGTGATATTGCATGAAGTCACATCTACCTGGCCAGCTATAGTGAACATTTGTCTTTCTTTGTTTTTTGGTTTTTTTTTTTTTTGAGTCGGAGTCTCACTCTGTCACCCAGACTGGAGTGCAGTGGCCGCTCCCGGCCACCGCAGCCTCGACCTGCTGGGCTCCGGCGATCCTTCCGCCTCAGCCTTCCGAGTAGCCGGAACTCCAGGCACGTGCTACCACACCCGGCTGATTTTTTGATTTAGTGTAGAGATGAGGTCTCGCCAAGTTGTCTTTCTTTAATTTTGTTTTTCATTGACTGTTCAGTATCTGAACCGCCTTCCTATGTTTGGACCGTTCCCCACATAGGAAGAAGGAAGAGTCTGCCTCCCGCTGTAAAACCAAAGAGGAAACAGACTCAGTGCCCAGACTCGCTGGAAACTAGAGCATGGGCACCTGCCCTAGGCCTGGCCAAACAGCTGAAGCCACTCAAGGCTTTGGACGTGGAGCCAGGGCACAAAGAAGCAGAGGGTGAGATGAGAATCCGTCCTAGTGGCACTGATGGCAGGGGTGCAAAAGAGCTCCCAGGTGCTGCGGCTGCATCCATGCCAGCGGGTCAAGCTGCATCCGTCCCTCAGTGCCCGTGCCATGGCACCTCACCAGGCGGGCACACCTGATGTGGGCTGTTTCTAGGATCCCAGCTCCACTTCATCCCGCCTCTTTTCTGGGGCACGTGTTCCAGCCCTCCCAGCCACTCTGTTAGCTGCGCAGACGCCATTCGGTAAATCCACTTCCTGCTTAAATCAACCAGGCCAGGCCCTGCTGCCTGGCCCCGCTCACGCTAGCTGAGTTGTTCGGAGGACCGTTCCACCCCGCAGCAAGAGTCTCTCAGCACTGTCTGCATCATTATTTCTCGTTAAAAGTTAACAGCCCTACAGCTCCCTTCATTAATTTTTAGGCAAACATGCTCTAAAGTCAGGTGGCATGTTGATGTCTATAAATAAGCTATCATTTATTTCTCCTAAACAAATTAGGCTGAATTAGTGCTTGCCACAGGGATACCAGTCATGCACTGAAATTCCAAAACATACCAAAAGAGAAAAATGCCCACTGTAGTTAAGGTCCTCAGGATCCAACCACTTCCATTTTTGTAAACTTACAAAATACTAGCAACAATTATATTTTGACCCTTGGATATGCCTGTAAACTCAGAGGCATGTGCCATTAATTAATCATGTCTCAAGGAAACCACATTACCTAGGAATAATCCAGATAAAACAATACAACTTAGTGGTTAAGAGCATGGACTCTGCAGCCAGACTGACTGGGATCTTGGACAAGTCACCCAAATCATGCATGCCTCAGTTTTCTAATCGTTACAATGGAAACAATAAAAAGGCTGTTGTGAGGATTAAATTAGATGTTACACACATAAAATGATTCAAATAGTACCCGAACCTCATTTTTTTTTTTTGAGTTGGAGTCTCACTCTGTCGCCCAGACTAGAGTGCAGTGGCCGCTCCCGGCCACCGCAGCCTCAACCTGCTGGGCTCCGGCGATCCTTCCACCTCAGCCTTCCAAGTAGCCGGAATTACTGGCGCGCGCTACCACGCCCAGCTGATTTTTTTTGATTTATTGTAGAGATGAGGTCTCGCTGCCCAGGCGGGTCTCGAACCCGCAGACCCAGGCAATCCACTCACCTCCGCCTCCCAAAGGCACGGGATTACAGGCTGAGCCACTGAGCCCGGCTCAGAACCTCGTTTTTAAAGGAAACATTGAAGTGTGTGCTTTTATTATATTCTGGAATTGTACCTACTCAGAAAAACAATTAGAATGCATGACAGAGCCGGGCTCGGTGGCTCAGCCTGTAATCTCATGCCTTGGGAGGCCGAGGTGAGTGGACTGCCTGAGCCCGCGGGTTCGAGACCCGCCTGGGCAACTTGGCGAAACCTCATCTCTACAATAAGTAAAAAAATTAGCCGGGCATGGTAGTGCGCACCTGTAATTCCGGCTACTTGGAAGACTGAGGCGGAAGGATCGCCGGTGCCCAGCAGGTCAAGGCTGCGGTGGCCGGGAGCGGCCACTGCACTCCAGTCTGGGCGACAGAGTGAGACTCCAACTCAAAAAAAAAAAAGAATGCATAACAGTCATGTATACTATTAGTCAAATAACATTCTCTTTCTGTTACCATCATTGACTGTCTACCTCCCTTGTGTTTGGGTAGAGCTATGTATCTATCTGTGACCAATGAGCGACTCACATGAATTAGACTATTTCATAGGTCGGGTGAAATTCTCCAGAGTGCTTTCTTTCCTTTGCTGCCCTGGAATGGGTATGTTACATGAGCAAGAAATAAACTTCTGTTGTTTCAAGCCACTGGCATTGGGGGACATATTTATTACTGCTGCATAATTTATTAAATCCTAACTAATGCAGAAAGCATGACAATTATCTGGATATTTCAATTAAATAGTATTTTCTATCCAAGTGTGTGACATCCCCAGGAGTATCTAGAACGGAATAATGCCAGTAAAAAATAATTTGAAGGATGCTGCCCCAAAATGTGTCTTCCTCTAGCCTTCCCTTCAGTGTCTGAAAGTTCATCCTGAAGATGATTTGGAAATCATTATCAAGTCATCCCTTTAAATAAGGTATACAAACTTGGGAGAAGTTACACATTAACAATCAAATCTTTACATGTTCAAATGAATGTGCTTACCCAATTCCTTTCCGGGAAGAAGCATAAGAGTCACGTGGGGGGAGATACTTAGAAAGTCTTCCGATACAGACTTCATAGGAGAATTACGTGTATGGGGGAAATGAGGGTGGTTGTTTAGTTATGGACTTATGCAAATGATTATCGGATACCTCATATCTACGTTCACTTATATTAAGGCAGGACCAGACAACTATGGGGAGGACTGTAAGTGCAGCCTCAGTGAACTGCTCAAGGTCACTTGGTGAGTTACTGCAAAGCTCATATCGTTATCAGATTTTAACCCTTACACCCTGCTGTTTACATTGGAAGTTCTAAGGCGAGGGTCTGGGAATGGTTGAAGAAAGAGAGGCAATGAAGCAGACACGCAGAAATGAGGACCAGAAAAGTGGAGCATAATCCCTCCCTTTCAGAGTCCAATCTCATGTCTCACAATGGGTGACATCTGAGAGCCCTATATCTTTTCCTTTGTTTCAATGGGCTTAGGTTTATTTCTTTTCGTTACCATCAGAAGGGCCCTAACTAATTCATGGACTTGACTCCTAGCCCCACCACCCACTAGCTATTTGAATTTGGGCAATTTACTTAACATCTTTGTGCCTTTGGTTCTTTCTTTGCAAAACTATGATCATAAGGACTGTTGTGAGAATTAGATAAGCCCAGTGCCTGGCATACAGCGTGCACACAACAATGTTAGCAGCCATTGGTATTTTCATTATCTCATTTTCTGCTCTAACGGGGACTTCTTGACAGAGCTCTCCCAAAGGGCTGGTTGTATTATCTCTGAAAGTGCATGGCACTCACTCAGCAAGATTCTCTACGCTAAGGAGGGCAAGTCTCCCTGCTTCTTGTAATTGTTGGAAATTACAGTTGCTCACCTGAGCAGTTGCTAGATTTTAGGTCTTCCATTTAACCACATGAGTCTAGGAAACTTGGATTGTTTTCTGTTCTGCATAAGCCATATTAATGCCTACTTAAATAGCTACTACTTCTAGTCTGTGTCTTGCACACCCTACAGATGTGCTAGTTCCTATTTCTATATGATTTCCAATCATATGATGCAATGAAATGCATCTTTTCTAATTCCTTCTTTCTTTTCTGAATTCTAAAACCCACTTCTGGTTACAGACACTTTCTCAACGACCCGTCTTCCTTGAAAAAAACAGCTGACATATGTATTCGCTAGTCTTCAGACTCTTAGGCCTGGGATAGGACAAGATCAGGCTGTACCTGAAGAAAGGTTCTAGAAATATAGTGACCTCAAGTAAAAAGAGAATTGAAATTAGTTTTCTATCATGGGCAATCATTCTGCTTACATCCTATTTGTGCATCTATTATCCTTGTTAACAACTCAAGGACAGAGACTGTATCATATTAATCTTTGCATGTCAGAATTCAGCACAGTGCTTGATATACCAGTTGGAACTCGGGAAATGTTTGCTAACCCAAATTAAGCTTCAGAGTGCAATATGTGGTGTGATCAGATGTTCTCATTGTGGAAGTGCTAATCCATGTGACTTTGGAAGCTAAATTAGCTTCATCCAAGAGGGCACTCTTTAGCATAATAAACTAGACCTGACAGGCATTCCCAGTGCAAGCACCAATTTAGAAGGATTTATTTAGGAAAAAATAAGTGACAGCTGCCACAGAGTACACAGACCACCTGTGCGACTCTGCCATTCCCGTGTCTGATTTTACTTTGGCTTGCGTGCGTAAGAGTATGTAAGAGTAGAGAGAGATTATTTATCCAACACCCTGTGTTAAAAGCAACAAAACTGAGGCTCAGGAGAAGGCATCGCTGGCTCAGCCACGAAGCTAGTGAGTCCCAGAGGCAAGATTCTTGGATTTCTCATCTTCCCCCAATACTAAACAGTTTAAAGAATGCACACTAAATAGTCACTAAAAACACTGTTTTGCATGCAGTGTAAGCCGTGGTTCAGTACTGGTTGAATATCAGTGTCCTCTCTAGCTTTTAAAGAGGTTGCAGGCCTGGCCCCATCCTGAGGGTTTCAGATGGTGGAGCTGGGACTTGGCAACTGTTGGATTCGCTGACAATTTCAACGATGACCGTTTCTAATATTCAAGAAACTAACCAGGTCTTAAAGGAATACCGGGAATCTTTTTGTGTTAGGAGAGGTCAGGAACACAGGAATCACCATCACACAAAAGCTACTTTGAGGTGTCCCTCTGTATACCTGTACTGAATAAATGCATGCCACATTCTAAATTACTCACATTACAGTGGGTGGCTCTTGTTAGAGCAATACGAGAGGGGGCAAAACAAAAAAAATGGATTTTTTTTTTTGGAGGGCCGGCCTCTTGTAGTACGGGATTCCTCCACTAGGTAAGTGTTCTAGGAACTCATAGGCATCACTGTACCAGCTATTGTTGTCAGAGGCTGCGTTTGGCTCCAGTGATTTTATTTATTTACTTGTTTATTGGCGATTCTTTCAAAGCATTTTCCCAGTTCACGATGGGTGACTTACAAGCCCACCTGCCCACACTGCGCTAAGTATTCAGCAGTTTTTGGCCCCAAAATGGCACGACCCCCATGCTCCAACCTCCCTATTCATCCGATCTCACCCCAAGTGACTTTTTCTTCTGTTCCCCCAGATGCAAAAAGTCCTCAAACCAAAAACAGTAGAAGCACTAAAAGGCATAAAATTCATGAGTTCAAACCTGTTTTCAGCAGAGGAAAAGCGTATCATGTATTGCACTAAACGGGGAGTACTCTGAAGGCAACTGAAGTTTAAACATGCAAGAATAAATATCCAGTTGTTTATAAATAAATTCCACCTCCTTTTTAGTTCCCCTCGTATATGCTCACAAACCAAGAAACAGGCCCTCCAGGGTCAGCAAATCCAGATCCCGCCTGTCATGACGAACTTCATGCTACGACTGCGTCCACAGAAGGAGAAGGGGATCTTTCTCTGGCAGATGAGGGACATAATGTCTAAGCACTGATCTGTCTGAAAAACATTTGTGAGCATCTGCTGTGCGAGGGACGGAGGACACAACAGACCGAGCCACACCCACGTGGAGGTGACTGTCCTGCAGAGCTCTCTGACATTAAGGGATCTATGGGAAGCGCCAGGTGAGCAGCTCAGGGTAAAGTCACTCCGAGGGTCTGCATGAGCTCCCCAGAACTCACGTTTCGGAAACAATCCCTAGTGTGACAGTATTGGGAGGTGAGGCCTTAGGGAGGTGGTCAGGCTATGAGGGCTCTGCCTTTGTGAATGGAGTCATGCCGTTGCGAAAGCAGTGTGGTCCCTTTTCTCCCCTTCCACCGCTTTCACCAAATGAGGACAGGGCATTCCTCTCCTCTGGAGGATGCAGCAAGAGGGAACCATCTCGGAAGCAGAGACCCGTTTGTCACCAGATACCAAACCTGCTGGTGCCTTGAGCTTGGGCTTCCAGCCTCCAGAACTGTGAGGAATATATTTCGATGGTTTTTAAATGACTCCATCTGTGGTATTTTGTTAGAGCAGCACAAATGGACTAAGACAGTCATGCACACCGACTTTTGCTGACCCTGAAGCAGTGTGGGGTGGAGAGAATGCACGTGTTTCTCCACGGATAACCGTGAGTGGCTGGCAATGGTGAGAGATGAGAGGCAACACGTCAGCGAGGGCCGTTGCTGTGCCGGGAAACTTAGCTTTATCCTGTAGGTCAGGATCCCATGCTTTAGTACGAAGTCCTGACTCTTGTTAAAAATGCAAATACGTGGATGCCAGCTCCAGAGACTCTGACTCAGGAGACCAGGACGGAGCCCCTTGGACCAGCCTTTTAACCAGCCTGTCAGGAAATCTCACACAGGTGCTGAGACACCCACCTGGAGATGATCAAGAGCATCTCAAGGGCATTGACACTTTCAGAAAGGTCCCTGGCCCTGAGCTGAGGTCTACAGGCTCGAGGAGATTCCACTCACTCTCTGCTATTCCCCACCCCCTCTCTCATAGCTTTGTCAAGGAAAACAGTTCCGTGTAAACACCCAGCACTCATACCAACAACAGAATCAACAGCAGCAGCAGCAATGAAGAAATTTGAAGGATCCTACCAGTGGTTTTGTCTACACTTCACAGTTATGGGAGGGGAGGGTTATGAGCCATAATTGGAGAATTCCATGGGAAAAACATCCAAGCCTCTTTTAATTGAATTGGAACATCTCTCCAGTCAAAAGAGCCAACCCAACACCTGAGGTAAACACTGGCTTAAAAAGAACAGAGCAGCCGAACACAGGAGTTCTGTGTCTCAATACACTATCAAGGAAGAGGCAAAGCAAATACTCAGTCAATAAAGCCATTAAAAATTCTGGTCACTTCTCTAAAACCTGTGTGCTTTTCCCCCCTCAAGCTATCATGATTACTATTCAGACCAATGAACGACGTTTCTCGCCATTCGAAAACTGCAGCTTATTGTAGCATACTGTGTGTGGGATTGATCGGGCTACATTATTCTCAAAGAACATGAGGTATGAAATCATTATTTCAATATTGTTTAAAAATTAATTAGAACTTTTCAGAATTGTTTTAGAATGTCAAGGTTTAATTAACTTATTTATTTAATGGACCCTTAATGGGACCATCTTTGCAGAAAGCCTGTGGATTTTGCAGCATTTGGTAGTCTAGCAGGGAGGAGAAGGGGTGAATTTTTGTTTTTTATTGGAGAGCTGAAATACACTCATTTTTTTTATCACTATAATAGTTCTTTGTGTTGTAGGTAAAGCATTATTAATTCATGTCCAATGAGAAATATACAAGATTTTTTACAATGTAGCAAAACTAAGCAATAAAAGCGGCCATCTGAAGAGACCGGAAGAGCAGGTCAGTCCTTTAGATGAAAACATGTAGTTCAAATAAATTCTCAAAAGTGTAGCTTGTTTATTTCCTAAGAGTCAGAAAGAAGTGTCTCTGTTTCAAATGGCATTCCTTTGCCCAAGGGGAGGGGGAGGGGGATTATTTCACAGTGTAGACTTTCTCGAGCACTTTTCATTCTACTTTGCCTCTGTGTAGACGGTCCCCACTCAGTATATGTGAAAGGCAAACTAATTCATGTCCATAATGAAAACAGGATTCCCTCTTGACTCCTCCCCCTTCATTTTTGTGAGCAATTTGCATTAAGTCAAGGTTAAATTTTCTTGTCGACTCTGATCTCTCCTCAATTGCTTTAAACCCGCTAAGAAATCCATTTCCCGTGCTGCCTGGTGAACCTTCTTAAAATGAATCTTCATTAAAAAACACCTTCACAGCCAAGGCGGTTCCCATACAAATTGAACTGAAGTGAGAATATTCTTCACAATAAACCCAGCTCCCTTTATCCCACGATGACACTGTCTCAGCAGCCTTCTGCAAACACCTTCTGCAGCTCACATGGAGGGAAACGGTCACCTCTGCCTCACAAAGTGAACGAGGAGTCTCCTCGGCCGAGCATCACAGGCTCCAAACACGCTCACGGTTTTGATGGATGAAAACATTCACGTCTCCCTAAGCTTTCAAAAGTGTTCATAAATATTAGGGAGACCATTACACATCCAGGGGCTGCCCCAACTATTAGTTAACAAGCTCACCAGTTGACCCCAAAGGGAGTCATTTCCAGAGAGTTGCCATCATGATCTACATAGCAAGGAAACTGTGCTTGAGAGACACCTTCTCTGTGTGACTGCGCTGCTGGAAATTACAGCCAGCTCCTCTTAGTGACCTTGTCCTACAGGACGGGGTGGAGTCTTTTTCCTGCAGTTCAAAATGCATCGCAAGGGGTGATTCGAGCACCCTCAGTCTCGAAAAATGTGAAGATGCACCTCGGAGAAAAGTACTATGATTCGGCCATTTCGCAGACATTATCCCAGATAACGACAAGCCATCAAGAAAGCCACTTGTGGGTGTGCATTATACCTGAGAGCTCTGAGGGTAAAGTCAGAGATCAACCACACCTTTTCCCCACCCACCCGCGCACCCTCTAGGCCAGAGGAAACCCTTCCTAGCCTGGGCTTGGAGTTCACCCCTTCCCGCCTGCCTGGAACCTGCCTCTATTATTTCTTTTCCATTTTTCAGCCTCGGTCACTCCCTCCGCCCTGCCTCTTTTCCTGCTGCCAGAGGTTCATCCTGCCCATCCAAAAATAACCTTTCTTTGACCCTGATATTTCCCCTTTGCATAACTATTCCTCCTCTCCCCTTTCCCTTACTTTTCGAATGAGAGGCAAACGCTCAATAAATATTTATGGATTACATGGGTGAAAAAATCGATGTCCCTATCGGTTCACCTCACGTTTATTCCTCATTCCCCTGCAATCTGAAGAAACCGCAGAGGCCCCTTGCCCAGAGGTGGCCAATAACATCCTAATTTAAAAGACTGACAAGCTCTCCTTACCCCTCACTCTAGTTGACCTCTACACAGCATTCAGCATTGCTAACCTGCCCTCCTTATTAACTCTTCCTTCCTTAAATTCTCTTACAGTATCCTAAGTCTCCTCCTTAGATCACCGGTTCTCCCAAAATTACCCAGTGGCACCTGTTTTCTAAGCCTCTCTGCAGTTTACGTTATCCCAACAGGAGATCTCTGACACAATCTCAACCACCTACCATGTCAGCGTCTTCCAAACTCATCATCTTAGTTCTCAAGTTTCTTCTCTCTCTCAGACCTGCCTTTCTAAATTCCTTGTGTGCCTCTCCTGATACATGCCATGTGGACACCCCCAACTGAACAAACCCAAAGCAGAACGCAATTTGCCAGAGTGAATGGCCCGTTCTCCTGGCCACGTGGTTAGAACCTTTAGGGTGATGGTAAGAGGCTCCCATGTCCCTTTCCTGCAGCTTCCACTCAGCTTCACGCACTGTTGGTGCTTTTCTGAAATGCCTCTTGATCCTGTCTCAAACCTTCCATTTTCCTTGATCCTGTCTCGGCTTAAATTTTTAAAATCTCTCAATGAGCCTATGACAGGAGCTATTGGCTAGTCTCTCTGCCTCCGATCTCATCCCTCTCCAATCCATGTTTTTCACAGGAACAGCCTAAGTTTTCTGAGAGGAGGAACGTCTCAGTCATCCTTGCATTCCCCTGCACAAGAACTGGGTACATATCTACGGAAATGAACTCCCGCTGGCAGCAATTACCTCCCTAAAACACAAACCCGATCCTATCAATTCACTGCCCCAAAGTCTTCCACGACCCTTGCTGCAGAACAAAGAAAATGTCCTTAGCTTGACACTCAGAGCCCACGGTGGCACCCTGACTCCCGTTTTGCCAGATCTGCCACCTGCCTGCCCTTCCAGTCACACACACTGCTTGCTCTCTCTGCTTATTTCTTGAACACACTCTGTATTACTGGGTCTATGGTTTGGAATGCCTGTTTTCTATCCTTGCTTGTGAGAATCCTACTCAACCTTTAAGGTCAAACTAAAATTCCACCTTTTCAATAAAGTTTTCTCCAATTACTCTTGGAAGGAGGAACTGCCTTCCTCTCCGTGTGCTGGGGGCACGTTGCACTTCCACACGGCACGCACTGCGCTGTAACCCGCGTTACCTTTGGGTATGGGCACATGCGTTTCCTTAACCAGGCTCAAGCTAGCTTCTTAAGGACATCTTGACGCCCCACTGTGCTTAGACCAGGGCCTCGCAATAGAAAGCATTCAATAAAAGGACCACTGAAGTGACTTGGTAACCCTTTTTCACTTCATTTTACAAGATCCCAGTTTAATAACTTTGGTACTAGCCTCTCTGTTACTATCATGTTGGGTCCAAAAGAAAATACTTACATCTATTCTGTTCATCCATGCTACCTCCATCCCAAAAGCACTGCTAGTACAAGGTGCCAGAGTTTCGGTTAACTGATATATATGTCAATGAATGGAGATATTTAAATATGTATTAACTAAAATCTATATGTAATATTAATAATATATGTGTGGTTTTAACATGGAAATTAGGGATCTTGTGAAGGAATCTCAGTGTTTGAAGCATTGGTCTTTTACGCCAGCATCACTCTTGGCCCTTGGGAAGAAAAGACCATGTTCTAAGGCTGCCCACTCCAAGGCCTCTCCCATGACCCCTGATTCCAGTTTCTTGGAGCCATAAAGATACTCCACGAGCGGCTGTTCCCCACACCTCAGGTAATGACTTCAGCTCTTCCTGCACAACCAAGGGTGTTTACTTGCCAGAAAACTGGAAAAATAAGCACTCGAAATTCTATTCCTTCACCTCTGCTTACCTTCACGTCTCTTAACAAGGGGAATGCACAAGTGGCCCACCTGCATGCTAGCTTGTCCCACAGTAGAGGAGCCCACCTGGGGTTGGGTATGGAGACAGAGACCTGCTTCACTCCTCCAGGATCGTAGAGGTGGCACATTCCCAGCAGACCACGTTCAAAGACAAAGGATTTCCTTTTATTGGTTATGAGAATCCAAGTCTCAAACCCAACATTGGAATAACTGGATTCTATACTGCTTACTTAATACAGTGCAATAAAGTGATCAGTCATGTTACTCGGCACGCTTTCAAAGAGACCTTTGAAACCAATGTCTTTGTATTTTCTCTTTATCCCTCCGACCACCCCACACACACACGCGCTCACAAAACTACCATAACCTGATTTGGGCCTGATCTCAAAAGAATTCATGTTTTAAATGCAGGGAGATTCAATGGGGAGCTATGATCACAAATAAGAGTTGGTTTTAAAATCAAATATACTTCAGCACACTTTGGGTTGCCGGTTACTTGTGTTCTACAAGAAGAAAAAAGTAGATTTCCAACACAGATTTTTATTCTGCATCAGAATCTTAAAGGAATTAAAAACACAAACAAAAACATATTCCAAAATTATATTTGAACATGGCACTGAGTTTTAACAGATCTCTATTTTATTTTCTGACTATAAAACATCGACCTGTCATGATAGTATAGTTAATTGGTTTTAAAAATGTAAATTTATCTATCTTTACCATAAAGAATCAGCTAATTACTTGTGTAAAACCCTCACAGTTTGGTTAGTTCAAAGGTAGTGGCAGCTAATATTCAAAATTAACATAATGAATTTAAGTAATAAAGTAAATGAGACTGCCTTCTGTATTACGCATGAGTTGTTTTCTAGTTCCCAGCTTCTACACATGTCACAATTGTAATCCTTTTCTATTACTGATTAGAGTTTTATTCCTACCTGAAGAACCTTCCTAAAGAACCTGGTAACATAATGATAAGTATTTGTATATCTAAACATACCTGAGTGTAGAAATTATACAGTAAATGATGGTCTAATAGATCAAAAATGGTCCACCAGCCGGGCTCGGTGGCTCAGCCTGTAATCCCCCGCCTTTGGGAGGCTGAAGTGAGTGGACCCACCTGGGCAGCGAGACCTCATCTCTACAATAAATCAAAAAAATCAGTCGGGCATGGTAGCATATGCCTGTAATTCCGGCTACTTGGAAGGCTGAGACGGAAGGATCACCAGAGCCCAGCAGGTCGAGGCTGCGGTGGCCAGGAGCAGCCACTGTACTCCGGTCTGGGCGATAGAGTGAAACTCCAACTCAAAAAAAAAAAAAAAAATGGTCCCCCTGTCCGGGGCACTTGTCATGAATGGAGCTTGCAGGACTAGAAGTTGCTCCAAGTCAGTGAGTAAGCGGTGAGTGTCTGTGAAGGTCTAGGTCATTACTGTAGATTTTACACACAATGGACACTTGGGCTGTGCTACATTCATAAACAAATATTTCTACTTCTTCAACAATAAACAAAGCTTAGCAAACTCACTTTTTAACTTTATAAACTTTAAAATTTTTAAGCTTTTTGATTGTTTTGTAATAACACATCTTAAAACGCACACTGTACAGCTATGCAAAAATATTTTCTTTCTTTATATTCTTATTCTACAGGATTTTTAGTATTGCTAAATTTTTAATATAAACTTAAATCTTTTTTTTTTAGAAACGAAGGCACAAACACACACACCAGCCTAGGTCCCCAGAGGGTCAGGACCACCAATATCACTGTCTTCACGTCTGCATCTCATCCCACTGGAAGGCCTTCAGGGGCAATAACACAGTGGGGCTGTCAGCTCCTGGGATCGCAAGGCCCTCTTCCGGAATGGCCCCCGAAGGACCTGTCTGGCGCTGCTTCACAATTAACTTTCTTTTTGGTAATAATTAGAATGAGTACACTCTAAAATAACAATAAAAATAAAGCATAGTAAATACATAAACCAGCTACATAGTCGTTTATTATCCTCGTCAAGTATGACGTGCTGTCCATAGCTGCATGAGCTATGACACAAGAGCATCATACTAGTTTTGTTTACACCAGCATCACCACAAACATGTGAGCACCGTGTTGTCCTATGGCATCACCACGGCTGTGTCACTATAAGGTTTCAGCCCCATCATAACCTTCTGGGCACGGCTGTACCTAAGTTTCACCATGGACCGAAGCATCCATACGCAGCACGTGACCGTACATGAAATCCCCCACATTTCATGGAAACAATGACTCAGTGACATCATCCGATCTCAAAATTTGCCTCCATTCTGACTTAAAGGAATTATAGAACAAGCAAAATTTTAATCCTGAGTTCTGATGTCTGCATGTAGCATTTAATGGTATTTACTGACAGTTCTTGTGTTTGTGGGAATTGTAGGACTTCGTCAAGGGTGGCTTCAGTTATTATTAATGAAATAATAGGGCCTCAAGTGCAGAGGGGCCCAGGGGGCATCCTTGCGGTAAAGCAGCAGGATGGTATGAAAACACCAGAATGATCAGTATCATCTCCAACACTAGCTGGTATTGATGGTGGGCAACCGTTTTAGGAGCTTCTGAAAATTTACCAGAACCAGCAAGATGGCAATAATTTTTCTCTGAACCCTTTACTTCTGAGAAGAGATTGTCAAGAGAGTATCATCTTCCTTGTTGAAAAATTGAGTTAGCACAGGGGAGAGATAAATTGTGTGTAAGTGTAGTGGGCTTTCAGTAATGCACATTGCTTTTTATTTATTGCTAGCACTGCATTTGTTCCTTTGGATTCCCAAACTGTGTGCTGCAGTGATTTTGAGAGTGATTAGCATCCAAGGTGGGCCACTGTTGAAGACCTACTTAGCTATCTCCTTATTCACTTGAATACAAAAGGAGCATCTCAGAAAATTAAGCGAGTCAAAGCCCAGCTATTCAACAGGTTATGTTAAGGAGTGCTAAAGTTGTCATTCCAGAGATGGGAAGAAATCATACTAACAGACTAAGAGAAACGAAGACTAGTCATTGGAGTCAGCAATCTGGAAGTTACTGATGAGCTTGACAAGTGTAGTTTTATGAAGTGAAATGATGGGTGAAGAAAGCCTGATTGGAATGGCTTGAAGATAGAATGGTGGCTTCCAAAGAATGGTAAACCAAATTTTCTGAAAGAGTTCTCCTTCTACAAGGCAAGTAGATCTTGAATAAAACATACTGTTTTAAAGAACTGCTGGGTTTGCAGGACCTAAGAAAAACATCCAAGCATTTCCACCACCACTTCCAAAACACAACACAAAACCAAAACAAACCACAGAGCTGAAACCTAAGTAGGGAGCCTTGTGCAGCATTAAATGAGAATAGGGAGTGGGGCATGTTCCTGGCCAAAAATTGCTCATCTCATCACTGCTAAGACTAAGCCTTGGACCACTGCAAGGCTGGCAAGCCCAACCTCAGACCCTCAAGTCAATCCAAATACCTCAAAGAGACTATACAGTATTCACAAGTTGATAGGATCCCAGGCTCTAGGCAAAAGCAAACCAATACATTCCCAATTTATGCCCACTGCATTCCCACAAATTAAGGTCATATATAAATGAAGCAAATATAAACTTTCAGTTTAAAAAATCATCAGACACACCATGAGCAGGAACAAATTAAAACAATAAGCAACAGATTTAGATCTCCTCAAAGAATCCAGATAAATTTACAGTCAAAATTAGAATAAAGACTATGAAAAAACTAAAGGAATAACATATAAAAGCACAAATAAGGAAGCAATATGCTGTGATTTGAATGCGTCCTCCAAAGTTCACGTACTGGAAACGTGATCCTAATGCATCAGTGTCGGAAGGTGAGACAAAGACTCTCTCCTTGACCAACTCCCGAGTCAGGGTCCTCTGAGCCCTCTTCTTGACAAGGCCCTGACTTTGGGCACTGCTCTTGGCCTGCTTGCTCTAGTTTTAGCAAGAATCCTATCGGGTCAGTTTAACAAGAATCTCCACTCTAAATACCTCACCAAATGTCTCATTCCCCACCCTGGATATCTTGTCGCCATGCCTGCCTTCAGAAAGAACCCTGTCAAGTCAGTTAAGCCAAGATCTCCCTTGCCCTGAGGTTTTCCTCTCAGCAATTATCCCTCCACTGACCCCCACCCCGATATCCTTGTCTATCGATTTCCTCTTGCCCTCGTTGTGTTCAGAGTTGAGCTCAACTTCTTTCACTGACTGCAAAACCCCACTGCAGTAGATCCATCCCCACAGTAATCCCACGGCAGTAATCCCCTTCTTGAATAAAGTCTTCCTGATCATTTTAAACAAGTGTCTGAATAACTTTGTCTTTAATATAGTTCACATGCTCTTAACACGCGCTATGCAGAAGACAATAACAGGAATAACCTTAAAAGTTTTAAACACCGTAAGTCTGGAAATTTAAAGTACACATATATGTTCCTACACACTTCCAATAACTCATGGTCAAAAAATAATGAAAACTTTTTAAAACTTGGAATTGATTAATAAAGACTTGGAATTGATTAATAAAAACTTGCAGGGACCTGTTAAAATAGTACTTTGAGGGAAACAGTAAGTTAATCATAGAAAATTGCCATTTTTGGTAAATCAATAGCAGTCAAATACCAACAACTTCCTACTATTTAACCTAAGTCAGTAACCTTTTTATGCTTGTATTAGACAAGACAAAAAGAAATGAAAATTAATGGGCATAACCTCAAGCTGACAAAGAAAGTGGGGAAAAAGAGCTAAAATTAAAAGTAAACAAAGGAGGAAAAAACCTGCCTCTGAAAACAGAAAAATATTTGCGAAAACTAGTGGATATTATCAAGAAATAAAAGCATAAATAAATGGATATTAAATGTGAAAGGAGCGTATACCTACATATTTAGGATGGTTTAGGAGATAATAAAATACTGTGAACAACTTTATGCCAATATTTTCAAACTTACAGAAATTTACAAATTTGTAGAAAAATGTAACTCACCAAAACCCAATCAATAGGATGCCTGAATTGTTACTCGTTGGGCATTTAAATGACTACTGGAAAATCCATATTTTACACGAGGACCAACATTATTTTACAGGCAAGTTCTACTAAAGTTTTGAGGAGCATATCTCAACATCCATCACAAAATGTTCTAAAGTACAAAACATGAGAATACGCTCCCAAACTCTTATTTTTGTGATCTAGTATAATCTTAACTCCAAAAGCAAACAATGACTGTTTATGAAAGGAAAACTTCGCCTTTTCTCAACTATAAACACAGATACAAAAATTAGTTAAATATCTGTTTTAAAAAAATCTACCAATACAGACAAAAAGATTATGACCAGGAATGGGAGAACCGTTTCAACATAGGAATATTTTATAAATGTCGTTTCCACACTAGGCAATTAAAGGAGAAAATCATGTAATCATCTGAATGGATTTTATCAAAGAACAAATACACATATGCAGACACCTCAACCAGGGTTTTACCATGAGAAGAAAAAAATAGGGCTGAAGGTGGAAAGAGACATGGGAAGAAGCACGACTTTCAGTGTTTGGTTCTGTTGTGTTTCTTACAGTGGAAGGCAATACAGCATGTTTGTGTGCTAACAGGAATGACAGAAACAACATGGGCATGATTAGTGATGCAAGAGTGAGAAGGACAATCCCAAGAACAGAGTCCTTGAATAGGAAGGAGGAGACCGGAGACCGTGCGTGGGTGGAGAGGTCCATTCTACGGTGCAGCAGAGACAGCCTCCTCGTTTTAACAAACTGGAAGACTGAGCAAATCCAGCTGACAAGTCTGTTGATGGGAAGATCATGGGTTTCTGTCTAGTTGCTCTGTTTTCTCTGAGAAACAGGAAGCGCCGTCACAAACTGATAGTGAGATCTGGGTGGGGTAGAGGAGGGAGCAGACCGAGGAGAAAAAGAGAAGGTGGGAATCGTGAATTTTGAGAGCGGCAAGTAAATTGAACAAGAAAATGTAACGGAGCCGGGCTCGGTGGCTTAGCCTGTAATCCCGCGCCTTTGGGAGGCTGAGGTGAGTGGATTGCCTGAGCCCGCGGGTTCGAGACCCACCTGGGCAGCGAGACCTCATCTCTACAATAAATCAAAAAAAAAAATCAGCCGGGCGTGGTAGCGCATGCCTGTAATTCCGGCTACTTGGAAGGCTGAGGCGGAAGGATCGCCGGAGCCCAGCAGGTCGAGGCTGCGGTGGCCGGAAGCGGCCACTGCACTCCAGTCTGGGCGACAGAGTGAGACTCCAACTCAAAAAAAAAAAAAAAAAAAAGAAAATGTAACGGGACATCTTCTTTCTTCATGTACATTCTTTTGATGTCTCCTCTACTTATCACTCTCCTTTGCTGGATTTTTCTCCTCTTCCTGATCTAAATATTGGCATGCCAGGGCTCAGTCCTTAGACATATTCTCTTCACTCGGTTTCTGTGTGAGCTCACCTAGTCCCATGGCTTTAAATGTCTTCAGCGTACTAAGGACTCACAAATGGGTATCTGAATCTGTACCTCCTGGCAGGAGCTCTAGACTTTCATGTGCAACTGCTCGCGTGACATCCGCGCATGGGTGTCTAAAAGGCACTGCAAGTTTAACATGCACCGTAAGGAGTACACCATTCATCCAGTCGCTCAGGGCAGAAACCTAGGCGTTTCCTTGTTTTCTCTTTCTCTTATACTTCACATCCAATTCGCCAGCAACTTACCAGAGCACTACCTTCTAGACAGACTCCAAATCGCATCTGTCTCCTCATTCCCAACTGCTACTGCCCTGCTGTAAGCCACCAGCACCTCTTCCTGACATCGCTGCAGTGGCCTCCCGGCCTCCCCACTAGCTCCACTCCCACCCAGCTCATCCTCCAGCTACAGTCAGTCATCTTTTAAAAACATCGATCTGGGCTGGGCGCGGTGGCTCAAGCCTGTGATCTCAGCACTTTGGGAGGCCAAGGCGAGAGGACGGCCTGAGTCCGGGGATTCGAGACCCGCCTGGGCAACTTGGTGAGACCTCATCTCTACAATAAATCAAAAAATTAGCCGGGTGTGGTGGCACACACCTGTAGTCCCAGCTACTTGGACGACTGAGAAGGGAGGATTGCCTGAGCCCAGGTTCAGATACCCATTTGTGAGTCCTTAGTACGCTGAAGACATTTAAAGCCATGGGACTAGGTGATATTTTTATCCAAGAGCCCTGCCCTCTTCACCTCTCCCTATCTCTTTATTCTGCTTTATTTTTCTTGATTGCATGGATGATACTGTTTTATGTATATTTTGTATATCGCCCCCATTAGAAAGAAACTTCTATGAAGGCAGAGACTGTCTTGGTCACCTTTGTGAACTCTGAACAGTTCCTGGCAAAAAAATATTTGATGGATGAATGAATTAAGCTCATTTCAAACAGCTTTGGAAATTACAACTAAATTATTTCTAATTGGCAACTATCTTTTAAGTAATTTTGTTTGCATCACGTCTATTGATTTATGGATCACCGTACACTCTAAAGTCTGCTCACTTCCTAGCAGAAGAATAACGTCTTAAAGTGACTTTCCAATGTCACAAATGACACTGAAAGACTTGTGAATGGAGAAACTGCAGAAGTCACCCCTTAAGTGCAATTAGCTCATTCACCAGCATCATTTCAAACGTCCTGCAGTATCATCTGATTTGATAAAGAACTTTCTTTGCTATAAGAAAGCATGGGCCTAGGGAAGGCACCGTGGAATGAACATCAGAACATTCAGAGAAGATGCCTTATTCAACCTCCAACTAGTAGATTAACCTAGAAAAGCTTCTATTACTCAAGAAGTCCACTGCCTCAACTGCTGAATAGGAACAGCTGTCCTCATGTGCCTTCAATAAATTCTCTATGGTTCAAAAGGATAGAGGAGTAGAAATGTGGAAACAGGAACCATAAAAGTTTCCTTTTTTAAGAGCATTGCAGGAATTATTGAGGCCCTTCACTGATTTCTATCTCTTTAAACTTACAGGGGAAAAGCTCATCAAATTCCAAGTGGGCTTAATATCCATTTTGTAAAGCAAGACTAATTTTAATATAATAACCACTTATTTTTACCTACTTTCAGTTTCAATGGCTTTGGTAATACTTACATCTCTGGATAAATAACATAGAAAGTATTGTGACAGAAATATTTTTAAATAGTCTGTGAGATACCACAGAAAATAAGAGATGCCGAACACCTCTTCTGATGTTCCAAAGGAAAGAGGATTGAGGCTGAATACTGAGTTTGGCTTCTATTTCAAATAAAATTAAATGGATTAAGCGTAGAGCACGTAAACTCTTCTTAAAATTGAAAGTGATGATTTCTCGAGGCCCTCATAGATGAGTTTAAATATAAATTCAGGCAACGTTACCCTTATTTTCTTTCCTTCTTTTCTCTCCTATTCATTAAATTTTTTTCTTGCCTTGTTTGCTCTTCATTTGTTTAACTAGATTGATAGGCTAGCTCAAGGTTATATATAAATACATATATCTAGGACTTAGCAAGGCACTTTTGCTTTTCATTGTACCTTAATAATTTAATAAACAAGAGCTGGGTGATAGTACAATTAGATAAAATTATAATTGGCAAAGCTGAATCTTATAAAAAGAATGGTTCTGTGACAACCCATGGAATAGCATCTAGTTTCGAAACATTTTTATAAATTACTCAAATGAAGATATAAAAGAATATTTAATCAAAGATGCAAATGTCCAAAAGCCAAGCAGGATAATGACTGTTTCCCGTCTCAGTGAATTCATCCAGTCCAGTCCTCTCCCACCATCTGAGACAATTTGGCTAAGCTGCTGTGACACAGAAATCCAAAAATACAGTGGCTTAACCAAGACAGGAAACGATCTCTGTCAAACATAACCATGCAAACCTGCATGGAACTGAGCCAGCGTGGAAGCCTCGCTCCACATCATTCAAGAATCTAGGCGACTCCTTCTGGCTCCACCAGCCCTCAAGTTGACGTTGAAGTCGGCACGAATGAAGTCTGGATCAACAGAGCCGAGTCCCTGTGTCAGGCGATCGAAAGGGGCTTAGAGTCCAGGGCAAGCAGCCTTGTATCTTAGGAGGGAACCTGGATGGTGACCTCAATTTAGCCCATGGTCACATCTGACTGAAAGACAGCACGACCAACACAGACTCTAGCTCGGCGGTCATGTGTGCAGCTCAAACTCAGGGTGGGGTGTGTAGAACTATCTACAAAAGGAAGAAACAGCAAATGGAGTGTGGAGCAGCAGGTGCTTTCTGCCACACACATTCCAAAATCTTATTCATCACTGAGAGAGGTCTGTTTGCCTCCCACATATTTCACAGCAGTGCCCCTTTCTCTCTGTCTCCGTTGTCGTGGTTCTTGCCTGGAGTATCATCAGCGCTCACCCATCTGACTACAATGGCCTCCAACTGGCCTCCCTGCGTTCGCATTAGGCCTGCTCCCAAATCAAGCGCCTTCATTCCAGCCAAAGGGATCCTTTTGAAATGCACCTCTAATCATGCCACAGCTCTGAGGACAGTCGAATCAGGACTCCTCAGCAAGAACTCCAAGGTCCTCATATTTGCCCTCCACGCCTCCTCTCCTCACCCCACCCCACTCTTTGAACTCACATTTGCCTTCTCTGTCTTACCCACAGCATGCTCTCTCTTGCCACAGTGACTCTGAATCTGCTCGTCCCTCTGACAAGAATGTCCTTCTCCCTCTCCCTTGCTGACTCAGACATCGGTTCTCAAGTTTTTCCCTCAGAGGAAGCTTCCCCGAGCCACCGGCGATGCCGCATCCCCTGTGATCAACTGTCATAGCACTCTACAATTGTGTCACTGCTGTTCATTATGTGTTTATTTGTGAGATTACTTGTGGTGGGGAAGTCGGCAGCCTCAGTTTTGGCTTGTGGCTTCCAAGAATGTCTTGTCACATCTGTTGTGTTTGCTGCCCTGAGTGCTCAACTCCTTCCAGCTTCAGTCAATCACAGGCTAGCCTGGGTTAGAGCAAAGGATCTTAAATCGTAAACCCTGGGAATGTCACCTCCCCTTGTTTGTTCGTCTACCCACCCTTACCTCTAACAAGCTCCTTCAGCTAAGAATTGGAGTCGCTCGCTGGGGGTCTTGGTGTGGACCTTGGTCACTACAGAATATTCTCCATTCTCCTGAGTACCTCCCATGTGTGCCCTGTACCTATTCTCTTTAATGGAAAGATCACTGAATGAGCCTTTCAAGTCTCTGACATTTGTGCTTAGAGAAATCGGTTTCACTCATCGTCTAAGAGGAGCACATTTGGCTTCAAGTTGTCTCTCATATTTGATCCAAATTTCACTACATTTGGCTGACATTCTTCATAATGTGTTTCTTTTCTATTTTCACTTGAACGTAAAGTCTTCTTTCCTCCTGATGTTTTCTACTTCAGGGATTTCGGAGAGGATGAGATTTTTGTTTGTTTTGTTGCTTTTGTGAGTTTCCAAAAGGAATGTAGCATGAAAATGCCTTTATTCCACCATCTTTCACTGGAAGTGTCTGTAGCTAGGAGCAAATGTAATCGCACCAGGAAGATATGTCTGCTCCTTCTGTGGTTTCACACCCCCAAGAGAATGCTCACCCCACTTTAAGAAGCACCTTATAGTCTATTTACATAGAACTTCCTCCCAGCAAAGCAGAGGATACTATAAAGTAATATTTTGTAGTGATTATCTGCGGACCTCCCACACCGGTCCACACGTCTTCTAAAGAAAGAGCAGCCTATTACAGCACACATGGGGAGACAATGCAGACAAAGCCTATGAGGACACACAGATCGAGAACACAGAACTGCAAAGGCTTTCTATTTGCTTGGCCTCCTTCTCCGATTGCTTTTCTCCAACTACTACACAAACACCTAGAATGCAGTGACAGGCACGCACTGGGTTCTCAAGATTTTAATTCCCTCTTCCTCCTTTAATTGCAGAAAAGAAAAATGGTCTCTCTTTTTTTTTTAAAGAAAGCTTTATTAAGTGCCTGTCATATGCTAGGGACAGTGATAGACACCAGAGCTCCCAGTCTACTGGAGGAAAAAGACAAGTAAACCCAAAAGACAATTAGTATAAATAGTGCTGTGATCACAGAGGATGCTTGAAGAAAACCAAAGGGGACCTTCTAATCTATCTTAAAATGCAGAGGAAGAGGAATAGGACCTAAGTCAAGATATAGTTTAAAAGAAAAAATAGTAACTAACCACACCTGCCGGAGACCAGCTCCAGCTGGGTTCAGGGTACCCCAAAGGTGGAGACGGCGTCGGCGATTGGGGGGGAAAGAAGAGGAAAGGGAGAGAGAGAAAGAAAGAGACTGGACTCCGGTCTAGTGCAGAAGCTATGTGTGTGTGTGATTGGGAATTACAACGGGTCTTTTATACACAAAGTCAGATGTGGGAGGGGCGTCCCCCACCCACCAGAAACCTTACTCCATGAAAACTTAATCAATGATTGCCTTTAAACCCTTTTCATATAATAATCTTAAAATCCCATAACAAAGGATAACCTAATCCATGACTGATATATTCTATAAACCTTTTTCATCCTAAGCTGATTGATTTATGCCAAGTTAAACAATTCTATAGAAGCTTAAGTATTTACTTTACAAACGAAAGTGGCCCATCCCAGAATGTTTGGAATGTGGCCCAGTCCAAAGTTCACAATGGGCTACCTGCAAGTAACCCAGCCACATTCTTTCAACAAAATGGCTGTCTTCTAAAACTATATTCTACAATTTACACCTTCAATAAATCCTAAGATCATGACCCAGAAGCCTGTGACCAATACTAAGGCTCTTAGATGTGACACGAGTTTGAATTATAAGTTGTGTGAAAGCCAAAACTGCAGTTTGTGGATGAATGGGAGCAATGAGCTTCTAAAGTTAACTTGAGTTTGTCCCGATCTCAGAGTTTCTATGTTTTGAGCTCACAGGAGTTTAATCTGGTTAGTGCTGAGTAGAAAGGGGGAGGAAATGGGGTCAATAGCTCCCGAATGCATCCTAGTGGTCTTGGGATCAATGGCCCTTCCTGATCCCTAACGCTCAGTGGGCCTCCGTGGCCGGCTCCCAACACAAACCGAGAAACAGGGAGGAAGGTATTCCAGACTATGGAGCAATAGCATCTTCTAACACCCTGGAAGACGGGTCACCAAATAGTCTAGGAGCTATAAGCTGTCCACTGAGGTGAAACAAGCCCCAGGAAATGAGGGTGGAGAAAAGTCAAGGACAGCGTCCTGTGATTCAATTCACCAAACACTGTTGAGCACGTAGCATGTGCCAGCGACTGAGGACACAAGGGCTAAGACACAGCCCTCACCCTCCACAAGTTTACAAGCTGGAGAGTGAGCCCAACACATGACAGAGAATTTCATCATTATGTGATAAGAGTCATTATAGAAAAGGGCACTAACTCATCCTAGGAGAGTCAAGAAAGACACATCTTAGCTGAGTCTTACAGAATGAAAAAAAGCGATAACCACAGGGTGGTGACACAGAAATTAGAAAAAGTATTTCCAAGCTGGGCTCAGTGGCTCAGCCTATAATCCCAGCACTTTGGGAGGCCAAGGCGAGTGAATTTCCTGAGCCCGCAGGTTCGAGACCAGCCCAGGACCCTTGGTAAGACTTCATCTCTACAATAAATAAAAAATTAGTTGGGCATGGTAGTTTTAGCTACTTGGAAGTTTTAGCTACTGTAGTTTTAGCTACTTGGAAGCCTGAAGCAGAAGGATCACTGGAGCACAGCAGGTCGATGCTAGGGTAGCCATGAGTGTGACACTGCACTCCAGCTTGGGTGACAGAGTGAGACTCCTACTCAAAAAAAAAAAGGAAAAGAAAATAGTATTTCCAGCAGGAGAAAAGAGAAAGTACAATCCCAGAGGTGACAAGGGGCAAGCTGTGTGGCGTTCCACCCAAACGTAAGTTCAGTGCTTCTGGGATACAGAGCATGACACAAATGCTTGGTCGTGAGGCTAAAGTGAGAGGAAGGAGCTGACTATTGGGTGCAAATTACTGTCCTCCTAAGAACCTTGACCTTTGTCCTTCAGGTGACAGAGACCCACTGGTGAGTTTCCACCAGGGAGAAACATACACTACAGACTGGTCACTCTGATGACAGCAAGGATGATCGGGAGCAGGAGCGTGGGAGGGTGAACAGGAGCCAAGCGCACCGGTTCCATCAAGAGACGCTGAGGGCTTGACGCGAGGTGCTGAGATTATAGGTGGATGGAGTGATGGCAATAAACTTGAGGAAGAGTTAGGGGGCAAATTCCGAGGAATGCATCCACTGGGAATGTGCAAAACTAGGGGAAAGGGATCCAGGGTGATATCCGGCTTTTCCACAAATTGAGGCCCTCTCTATTACACGCTGCTGAATTCCTTGTATATTTACTTATGCAAGCCCGTGGTTTTCGTGAAGGAAGGGACCACGTTATTTACCTTGCACTTCCAGTGCCTAGCCCACGGCCTTCAAAAAGTGGGCCCTCAACAGATATATGAGGAATTAATGAGAAAAAGCAAGGCACTGGTAGCAATGATGAGTTTGGCACTGAGCACAATGAGTCTGAAGATACCCATGGATTTTCCAAGTAGAAGTTTCCAGACAAGAATGACAGAGGTCCAGCAAGCAAGAGACAGAGTATTGGATACCGTCGGAATAATTGAAGCCAAGGGAATGGATGAGCTCAGAGAATTAAAGGAGATAGATATTGGTGAAGGTTCCTTCTCTGGAGACGTCACTTGAATAAAAGTTTCATTTTATTTGACCCAAGAATTAGGAAAGACGAGCAATTGACGCAGCTCAAGACCCAAGAACCGCCAGGTGGAGAAGAACAGTGTCCCCTCATCCTTGATCCCTTTCCCCTAGTTTTACACATTCCCAATGGATACATTCTTCCGATTTTGACGCCTCACTCCTCCTCAAGGTGATCGCCATCACTCCATCCATCTATAATCATCATCACAATAAAACTGTTGTCTGTCGTATGCACCCGACGGAGAGGAAAAAAGACAATGTTCATTTGTTTCGTATTTAGCATTTACAAAGTTCTCAAGTTATGTTTCTTGAGGTATCACTTACATATATTAAAATAGCCTGACCTGGAAATTCCATGTTAAATGCTGACTAAGACATACAGTCTGTGTAGCTGCCAGCATAATCCACAGATAAAGTTGTTTTGTTTCCGCCACCTCCAAGCATTTTCTCATAACCCCTTCAGATCACCCTCCATCCCCAGCACCCGGCAGCCCCTGCTGGAGTTTGTTCACGGGGCAAGGTATGAAAAGGACAAGGCCAGCCTTACTCTTTTTGCAGCGAGGAAACCCAGCAGCTTCCAGAAGCTCTGTGACTCCAAGTAACACAGCCAGCACCCGAGCCCCAGGGCTCTGGCTCTAAATGGAATGCCTTCCCTCGGAAACCCAAAAAGTCACCTTTCAGCACGCCCTCCTTAGAATTCATGGTGCACAGTATGGTCTCTAAGGCATCTGAAGCCTTTCAAATGTCCAGCCAACAGCCTGATAATTGTACTTTTAGAACACTCTTTTTTATCTTTTTTTAGAGATGGGGTGTCTCCATGTTGCCCAGGCTGGCCTCAAACTATGCCCTGTGCTCAAGCTATCCTCAGGCTCAGCCTCTCTGAGTTGCTAAGACTATAGGGTGTGCGCGATTTTTATACACAAGCAGTGCTCAGGCATTGCTCCTCAAGCCAAGAAGTGGAAGTAGGGAATAATTCTTGGAAGAGTTGGTTTTATAACTAGATTTTTGGGGTAGCAGACATTTCTGAGAGTAAGGGCAACTACATTAAAATTAATGGCTGTATATACATAGAACATAAACTACACAAATCAGCCTCGCTGAATAGACATTATCTACGCTGTTCTCTCCAGATGAATGAACAGGGCTGCAGGAGCTCTGAACACCTGCTCTTAAACTCTGGAACCAAAAGCAAATAGGATTTGTGATATTATGATAATAAGAAGTCATATTTTAGAGGCGATCACTATTCAAGTGCTCTGCTTTAATTTGGGGTCGCCTTCCTATTTCTGCCCAACTTTATTTGGAATGAGTTGCGGTTTCTAACCTACGTCCTGGACAGAAGCTCTGTATGATTAAGACAACAAATATATTTACAAAATGTAAACTCAGCGTTGAGGGCTGAAAATATCTGCTCTGAAAATAAAACTTACAAACGCACAGGCATGGGCAAATGAAACCTTTCTTCTAAGACTTTTAAAACGGAACTGAAAGCTCTAAACTCATTTACAGACACAAACAAGTGGTCTCTTCCCAAACCTACCACGCAGATTTAAACTAATTCACATGTGATACTGGTGACTTACATAAATGGTATTGTCTGTATTGTAGAGTCCTTTTGACTGCTTTAGAGAAAATTATTCAATGGAACTGAAACTCTACATTCAAGACTCTAGTAATAAAGGGATCTAGATATTAAAATTAAAGTATCCCCCAAATCTCTGTTGGTTTTATTCTTTTTTTTTTTTTTTGCCTATATTCTCAACAGAGAAACCTCAAGTCAACATTTAGTAAATATTTTCCCTATTTATCTTTTGTACCCTAGAAATGCAAGACAGGTGAGGAAACAGCTTATTTCCAACTCCCTTCTAGTTGGAGAATTGTGCCGTTTCAGCCAAGAACTTGAATGGTTTTTCTACTCCTATATAACTCATCTCCTTTAAAGTCAGTCTGATATCCTTGGAAAATTACCCAAAAGATGGGAAGAATTTTACAGATATTTATCACCACAGCATTAATAATAGTGAGAAAAAAAAGGAAGCAGCCCAATGTCCAAGAATAAGGGGATGATTATATAAAGGATGATATATCGATTAAATATCATGTAGCATTTAGAAGAATGGTTACACAGGTTTTGATAAACCACATGAGAAATGCTTCTGGCCTACCAAGTCTCAAAAACCACAGACAGCTCTTCTCTGATGCTTTAATTGAATCCACAGATAATTGAGTACATGGCTATTATCTGTCAGGTTTGAAAATAGTTTTTAACTTGTTTCCTGACAGTTTTCACCTGTACCCTCTCCTTAAGGTAATGTTATTTAGGTCACTCCCTCACACGTATTTTCTTACTGAACCCTCATAAAATCCAAAGAGGTAAATAATATTGTTAATTCACTAGAGTAGTTTAATATCAATGTGAGAAGTTTATTGCAGGACATCAGATATACTTGTCTTTTGGGGGATTCTAATTCATCAAGTTTTTCTTGCCACAGTGATCAAATAGCTACTTTCCTAACAAAAGAAAACAGAAAGTCCTCATTATTTACTGACTGGACCAGTACTGTCCAATAAAAATATAAAGCAAACCATGTACACAAGTTGAAATGTTTTAGTAGCTGCATCAAAAAGGTAAAAAAAAAAACAAAATTAATTTTTTATAAGACTTTTTCTTTAACCTGATATATTCAGATTAATAACATCTCAGGACGTAATCAATATACATTCAGTTATTTGAGATAAATTTAAGATATTTTGGATTATTTTTTGTTTTTGCTGACTTGCAGCTCATCTCCATACCGACTAGCCATATTTCAGGCCAGGAGCTACCATCTCGGACAGCAGAGTTGACAACTAAGTGATTGCAGATTGACAAGAGAATGTCAAAAACCCTTAGGTAAGTTATGACATAGCAAGCATCGATCAGTAACAGCATGTGCCGTTTAAGAAGACAATACCATTTATGTAAGTCAGATGCAGATTTTATTTCCATTCTCATATAAAAGCATAGTGGATTTTTTTTTTCCTTTTGGCATACTATCCTGAAACATATATATATATATATATGGAACTTAGTGAAAAAAAATTAGCAAACTGTGGTGGGGTATAATGAAATGCAAATATTATGCCATTGGGGTGAGTATCCTGGCTGTGAGACAAATAGAGTAGAGTCAAGCTATCCTGACTCTCCTGATGAAAAATTGCAGTTGAAAGGAAAGCCTTTGAGGATGACTTGCAGGTTTCCTAAGCTGCTAAAACTTTCTTTAGAGGCAAGTATTTATCACCCACCATTTCATTTGACACCACATTAAGGGTATTTCTGTGGCTGAGGTGCTTCCCTAAGAGCAACTAAGGCATGACCCTGGAAAGATAAGGGCTTTGATAACAACCAAGCTTTCAAATCAATCAACCCTCAAGACAATAGTTTTGTTTTTTTTAAAAAAGTGAATAAGGCCCATAGGAGTAGCTAAAAGCTTCTGCTTTCAAAAATCCCAGGGCTATACTTTAAAGCAACCTTAAAAAGCATATTCAAAGATGGAAAAAAAACGGGCACTCAAGGGGAACGAAGTGAATGTCTCGTTGTGTCCCACCTTATAAATGTCCCTCACATGCGGTTTCTGCTCACATTAGGCCCCCACGTTGGAAGTGAGCCTTCCACAGAAGCTAGTTTATATCACATGATCTCCTCTGGAGCATAATCATAGAAGTTGTAGCCCCGGGAGGACTACTCATTCTTATGTGGTGTGATGAAGCTGGGAGGGTGGCCTGGAAGCCCACAGGAGGGGCCCTGGCCCAGAAACAGGAGAAAGTGAAGCCCAAGCAAAACCCAGGCCCTGAGCCGGTGTTGGCCCAGTAAAAAGAGTTTGAGACAGTGGAAAGGGAATGTTCCAAGACCAGAGAGAAGCTTGGCGTGTCAAGGCACGGAGAGGGGGGTCAGGTGGAGGACCGCCTGTAGGGAGGGAGTTAAGTAAAGGCGCCATCCTGTGATCCCTTGCAAGCTGCGTCAGGGAGTATCACCTTGGTCTTCAGAGCAATGAGGGGCTTTGGAACTAGAAACTGACCTTCGATACAACCCAGCAATTCCCCAAGTGGGGATATACCCGGAGGAACTCAAATCATTCTACAAAAAAGATACCTGCACACGTATGTTTGTTGCAGCTGTATTCACAATAGCAAAAACATGGAACCAACCGTGTTGCCCATCGAAGCTGAACTGCTGAACTGGATAAAGAAAATGTGGTACATATACACAATGGAATATTATACAGCCATATAAAAGGACAAATACAAGGACTTTGCAGCAACCTGGATGAATTTGGAGTCGGCCATACTCAGTGATTTATCACAGAAACAAAGAACAGAGTTCCATATGTTCTTACTCATAAGAGGAGCTTGAGCAATTATAATGCTATAAGAAAGCGACTGGCAGTAGTGGGAAACTGTCAGGGGAGGAGGGGTGGGATTGGCAGTTGAGGAAACTGCTGGGGGAGGGAGGGGCGCACCTCATCAATGAGGGTACCTGCATGATCAATGTTTATATACCTAACCTTGAATTGTATCCCACATCTTTATAATAAAAATTAAAAAAAAAAAAGCTTTTGAGTAATGGTTTCTGCTTTGAAGTCCTTCCTTTTGGGGGGTTCCCAGCTGCCCAATGACTTGAAAACCCTAAAACGAAAGCATTTTTCAAGAGATTCAGGGGTAAATGCAAAAGCTAACAAAACACGACTAGCTTCACATACAACACAGCAAGGGAAAAAAGAAAAAAAGAGGGTTAGACAAATTCATCCACTGCACTTGGAAAGTTAGTATTTTCTCAGCGATTCCTAGAAGGTCTATTTTTTTCCTCCTCTTTTATGGCCTGCCTGTGGTTTCTTTGGAGTTTCATAAAGTTAATGGCTTGTAACATCTCATTACAGAGCAAGTCTAAGGGCACCTTTCTCATGATTGCTCGACGTTCCGCCTTAGAGGGAATCCCCAGGATGGGAATTTTCCTGCGAAATGGACTGTTGTTCCGCTTGAAGCTTTCCTTTCAACAAGGAAAAATTTCAAGCCCCTCTCTCCATCTAACACGCAGTGCCAGCACACACACACACACCATGACCTGAACTGGAACAGGCCAAACGGGAGGGAGGGAGAAACACAGGCAGTTTCTGGGAGCAGAGCCTCGTCTCCCAATCTGGCAGGGGCAAGCAAGCAAGAGGATGCAGACACAGCTACCATCCTTTTCTTTCCAAACGCAGGGTCTTTCCCGTTTTCCTTTTCTAATTTGCTCCTCTGGCATTTCACCACCCTCCATGTCTTACAAAGTGTCTTCTGTCGACTGCCTTAGACGGGTCGCTTTTTCTTAGCTCAGACTCTGAACCCGTTGTGTGGTTGCTTAAAGCCATTTACTCTTATTTTATCCCTGAGGAAGATCAAAGAGCTAGATAACAACCTCTGTTCAAAAATTCTGCACATTCTTAAGAACCATAACCAAGGAACCACTAGACCTTTTCTTCTTTGATCTATATTTGTAATGTCACTTCCTGATCACTCCTATTTTCCAGTCGCCTGATCAATTTTGTGGCAAGCCCTGAAAAGGCCTCCCAGGCTCTTCATGGTGCAGAATTCAGCAATACCAGATACCATATTCTAGCAGGGCTCTGGCTAGTGTTCACAAAAATTGGCAGAGCACATTTCTCTGTGTTTAAAAGGAAAAAAAATTGTGAAACCTGGGCGTTCTTGAGGAGCCCCAAAACAATCCCAGAATTTGTTTCTAGAAAATTGTGTATTTATTCTCCCATGTTTAAACTTCGTCACCTTCAAAGTACTCTCCATTTGATGCGAGACGCCTATCGAGACACTGTTTTCCACTGCTCAAAACAGTTTTTGAACGCATCAATTTTCATGTATTTTAGTGCCTCTGCCAGTTTTTGTTTCACCTCTTCCACATCAGCAAAACGTTTCCCTTTGAGGACTTTTTTCATCCAGGGAAACAAAAAAAAAGTCACTCAGGGTGAAATCAGGTGAATAGGGATGTGGGACATGGGGCTCATGCCACTTTTGTTCAAAAACTGTTGAACACTCAGCATGGTGTGGGCAGGTGCGCTTATAAACCACCTGTCGTGAAATGGGCAAATGCCTAGAAAGACTCCAAAAAAAAAAAAATCATTGAAGCAGAGCACAGCCTTTTACAGCAATGCTAGCTGGTCCACCGATACTGATGGGTTCCTAGAACACTTACCTAGGGGGAAGCCTGTACCACAAGGGGCTGCCCTCCAACAGGTAATTCCCATTTTGGGGGGTACCCCTTGTATTCTTTCTCCTCCCATGCCTCTGGGAATAGAGCTCTCAGACAAGAACAACAACAGAAAAAATAAATACATAAAAAGACTCTATAGAAACAATTAAGATATCTTTAGGGTGAGTCATGCAGGAGGAAGTGTGCCAAGCACCTGTCGGTAGTATCTTTCTGACTTGACTCAGTTGTGAGTCACAACTTAATTCATGTTTGTTTGTTTTAGAAGAAAGCCAAGGTGTTTTGAAATGTAGAGCTGTTTAGATGGGTACTCATTCTGCAAAGTTAATAACATTCTTGAGAGTTCATTAATCTCAACAAGCCTGAAAAAAATACATTTTCATGTTCTCGCTTTCCTACTATCACCCTGATGGTATATTTTTACATAAATAATTGGCTATGGCTCAAATTGAAATAACTTTGATAATTATCAAGCCGGCTAGGGGGCTCTTGAGCTCATGCTGGATGTGAGATATCAGCACCCCAGAGCACCTCAAGACCATGTGTTATCTCAGGATAGCATTCCACTCACTTTTCTCTAGGCTTATAAAATACAAGTTTGCCATCTAGCAGCTCAGATGACTGTGTTCTGCTTAGATAATATTCCCTCACTGGAAGGTTAGTCTCAATAGAATTTTTCAGATTAAAATGTGGTGTGTATGAGGACAGGATTCCTGCTCCCGGCAACCCAAGTGTCTTCAAAAGCACTGTAACCCTGTCCTCATGCTGCAGGTCTGTAACGCTTTGCAGACCACTGTGTCCTCTATACTCAAATCCTTCTCCTCTTAGACTCACAAGTGGCAGGCCTTTTCTTACACATATAATCATCTTTCTTTGTGGCAAGCACTAAAGACCTCAGTGTGAAGAATTGTCATCTCCCTCAACCTCAAAGGTAACTGACTGTAAAATTGCTTTATGTTCCTAGTATTCCTAGTCCTCGTGTAAAAATACTAGCCATAATTCAATGCTGGCAATGTGGTATTATTCATAAAGCATTCAAACTGTTCCTTCCAGTTTTAGAATGTCATCAGAACTTCCTGATGGAATTACAGTCTACCATTCAGCAGGGTGTCCTTTTTTCTGCATGAAAATTACTCACAAATGTTTCCCAGCATCTCCAAGTTCTGCACGGGAGGTCCACAGGGAGCAACACTTTGCATAATCCTTCTAAACATCTTCTGGGACATTCAAGAGTCAAGAACTGAATAAAGCTTTTAAAATCAATGCCTGTTTGTTTGTCTGTTTGTTTGTTTGAAAGCTCACAAAATGAAAGTGTGCTGCTGGTTTTCCAAAGAGGATGCATCTGAAAATAGAACTCAGTTTCACTGACTGGCTTCCAGAGTCCCAGCTGATGACATGAATTTATCCCAACTGGTCAGACCGGTTTTTTTGGCAGGTAGAAGATTGGGGTTTAGTTTGTTTATTAGGTGAAGGCTGGGGGTACGGTTTTGTACTATTCTTTTCTAAAAGCACTTACCTATCTGCCCCAGTCAAAATCCATTCACACATAGATGTTTTCTTATCCACATCTCCCTGTTTATTTTCAAGGGACAATAATTTTAGAAATGACTTTTCCTGATGTATCCAGCTTCTCTGATTCTAGCACCCTAATCAACATCTTATTTCGCAAGCTCTTTCTCTTGACTCTAGCCTTATTTTCTCTCATGTTCTTCCCATAATTTTATAAATTACTTTTCTTTTTTAATAAGAAGATGGCCTTTTTCTCTGTGGTAGACTTTTTTGACTTTGTCCCGTGGCAATTTGTCCAGTCTGGCTGGCAGTGGAATATTTAGTACCAAATAATATAACCAGTTCTCTAAACAGAAGCTCTATAGATTGACAGTATGGCTGTGTCATAGAAAATTAGACAGGCCAAGTATTTTAGTCCTGACTCAGTGCCTGTACCTACGTGACATACAGACATGAGAGCTTGTTTTATGTCTGTATCTCAGACTCTAGGTCTTCCCTTTAGACCCGTTTTGGATCTTCGAAACTATATGTGAAGAAAAATGTGAGAAGGTTTGCTGCTTTGTTTAATATTTAACACTCCTTCATTAAATCGGTTCACTATCAATAGCAGATCTGATTCCAGGATTCGGGGCCTGGCTTGATAGAGACCCACTGATGTCTGTCCTTATCGTCACAGTCCCTAGAGAAGGGCATGGCAAGGGCGCAAGTGCTCCTGTACATTACTGAACAATATTCCTGAAAGTTAGTAAAAGGTGCGCTTCCCCTTATCTCCCATGCACTCCCAGAAAGTAGCTTCAGGGCATCCGTGACTCCCCTGTAGTCTATGTCCAATCAACTGAAAGTTGCAAATCTTTTACTCCCTTTTTCTGAGTGGTTCTAAGTTTGAATACCATAGTAGCAATGTAATCTTAAACCTTGTGATTCATATAATTTTTGTATCCATGTAATCGTAAGTTTTGTGGTTTGTATAACTTTTGTGTAATGCATGATGTCTTAGGCCCTTTACACTATGGCAAGCTTGATTACCCCTTCCGCCGGGCCCTACTGATAAAAGCTATGAGATACCTCTGGTACCTTTCACCAAGAAGTCTAGTCTGAAAAATGTCACCATCGATAAATGTGGCTGAAACTCAAGTTCTATACAATACTCTGCTGGCCACGTGGCTAATGTACAGGTACTAACAACTCTAGACTTATAAAAGTGATCCATAAAAGCCTAGAGGAGAACCATTTTAGAAAGACCCAAGTCCGGCTCTGCTCCCTGGATTCGAGCTCAGAAATAAACTTCTTTCTACCAGTTCCCTGCTCCTTTGATTTATTGGTATCAAGGGGAGCAGCCAAGTGTTACTCGGACCATAACAGGCTGAGGAATGACAACAATCTGGTCAACCAAAAAAAAGGAAGAACCTCTAAATAATATATATTTTTTTATTTCATTCTCATACATTCTGCACCTTATACCATTTCCTAGGCATTTTCTTCAAGAGTAAGAAACTTACTAGATTCATGTTGTGTTTTATTATTAAATAAAGTCATTTAATACTGCATAATAAAGCTAAATTCAACATGCCCCCAGGATAGTTATCTTTATATATACTTATGTTCATCCACTGGAACACATTACTTTCCATCTTAGAATACTGCTACTTCCAAATACACACTTAGATGCCAATATTCTCCTCTGACTTTAATCAGTACATTGGAGTTATTGACATTCATAAGATTAAGGTGTACGTCATTGGCTGATCTTGATCGTAAGACATTTATGTGTAACCGTACACTAGGATGTTTTGTTTTGTTAGTGCCATTAGTAGTTGACATTAATTGGAAGTTTGCTTTGTGGGGCATAGAGTTACGTGGCTCAAGCAGGTTTTTCCAAAATGGCAATGCAAGAACGGGTCTTAGTGGAAGTTCATACCCCAAATTTCCCTCATTTAAATGCTCAGAATTTCTCTGATTTAAATACACATTCAATTATGATCTTAGCGGGTTTCCGCTTTTGAAAATCCAGAAAATTCCGCTTGCACTAACCTTACGCTAAACAATGTGACGGTTCCTTCCGTATAGTTTGGTTCATAAGGCTTCCCCCTTTAGTAACTGGAATTACCACCTAATTCTGAAGTCCTCCAAAGTGCCCCTCTACTAAAATCGTCCTCCTAAGTCCTGTGGCAAGAGACCACCACCAATTCCACCACTTACATGAAACGCCAAGTGGCATAAAGTCAGAACGTGTGTCACCTGTGAGTCACTCACGCATCAGCAGCAAGCAGAATGAGGAGACCCAGAGTTCCGTCCTTTCCGACTTGCCCTCTGTGTCATTTGCGAAGGGTCCCTCGCAGGGCAAAATCACATCCAGAATGATGGCTTTATGCCTCATCCTTTAGTCACAGCACAGCAAAAGTCCAACGAGTGGCCTTTATGTCCCTGTCTCGGGGCCCTTCCAAAATCATCTGAGAAAGTCTTTCGAGAGACAAATAATAAATTTGGTAGCAAATTTATTTCAGAAGGGGAAGGGCCTGACAAGGAAGGTATTCAGTAGGAATTTCAGTGAATTTTGAATTTCAGCTCCAGAGCTGGAGCGTTCTCTCTTGTTTAGCTGCTCCTTTTGGGAAAGACCTATCCCTCCAACAGCAATTGAGTTGAAACTCCTCTGAATAAATACAATTTAACGAGCTACTCAGATTTACTCTCTTTCAATACTGTCTCATTCCTTGTCCATCCAGAATCCCGCTCCACCATCCCTTCTCCAAAGACAGCTCTTGGATCCTATTCTCTTTTGCCAGCTTCACCAGCCTGCTCTCACTGTGGTCCCCCGCTATTTGAACTGCCCTGCTAGTGTACGTTTCTCACTTCGAACCCTCAGCCACCTCTAAACCTTTCAGACGACGTTTCCATAATGGAAACGTTCCAAGGTTAGGAATTGAGGCTCAGAAGATCTTGGCTCTAATCAGAGGCGATACGGCACGTGCTTTACGAGACCGGACAATTAAGTTCATGAACTCATCCTAGAAGAAGTGCCACATGCCTAATTGCTGAAGATCCCTAGAGTGGCCTCCGAAACACTCCCCTGGGGTAGCGAAGCATTGACGTAAGTGCCTAGTTCACCCATCGAGGCACTATTGGGACTTTCTGGAATGGCCATCAGAGCTATTGTCGTATTACCCCTCATGTCCTGAATGTCATTAAGTGCCTCCCTCTCAACATTTCCTTTACTTTCGGGGGCCAGATCAGGTGAGTAGGGACGACATTCCAGTACAGTTATTTGCTGCCTAAAAACAGACAGGCTGTGCGAGCTGATGCACTGTCAAGATGCTAGAGCTCCTTTGGGACCATTTTTGCACACACCTCTCTCATGCCAAGACTATCAGTTAAGATAGTCCGAACTGTTTCCCTGTCAATGTTCATTTGGTCTGCTACGCTTCTCACAGTCAGCTGATGGTTTTGACACACATTCGACGAATTTTTGCAATGTTTTCCTTCGTTCTGCTCATGACTGGCCGTCCTGAGCTCTCCTCACCGGTGACACTTTCTCTCCCCTTAAAAAAGTTTGATCCATTTGTGCGCTACCATTTTCTTCATGGCATTATTCCCATACACTTGGACTAACACGTCCCTGATTTCACTTCCACTCTCGCCAAGTTTAACAAGAAGGGAAATGTTTGTTCGTTGCTCAAATACAAACTCTGACATTCTCACGACATCACACAAAAACACGCAACAGCAATAATGAATGCCACTCAGCAAGATACCGCCATATGCTGACACAAACACAGCTGTAAGACACTGATATGCCGAGGCTAGGGAGACGTACTGAGCCGTTTGTACAGTGCTGCCAATCTAAGCCCATGGTGGTGAAGTCGGACTTCATAAGAGTGGGATTCAAAAAGGTCAAATAAGCGGATCCAACTCCCAACTTTACCACTTACTAGTTGTGTGATAGTGGTGAGCTTGTTTGACCTCCCTGAACCTCTTTTTTCCTTCTGTAAAATGGGGATTAAAAACGATACATCTCTCAAAAGAGAGTTTATCAAGATTAACAAGGCAATACAAGAAAAGCATTTAGAATCACACATGTACCTAGTAGCCTAACTGTCGAATACTCATTGGTTATGGTTATTAGTCTGTCTCTGTATGTGTGTATGTATACACACACATACACACACACACAAGGAGGGGCCCCCAAAACTGGAATTATCTTCTGGAGGGTGAGCCCCTTGCAGTACAGACTCCCCCCTCCACTGCTAGGTAGGTGTCCTAGGAACCCATTAGCATCGGTGGACCAGCTAGTGTTGTTGTGAGAGGCTGCGTCCGGTTTCAGTGAATTTTATTTTTTGGAGATTCTTTCACCATGTTTGACCATTTCATGAAGGGTGATTTGCGAGCACACCTCCCGCACTGCGCAGAGTGGTGAGTGTTTTTTGATAAAAACAGCCTGACCCCGTGCCCCACCCTTCTTATTCACCCAGTCTTGTCTCAAGCGACTTTTTCTTGTTTCTGCAGATGAAAAAATCCTCCAAGGGAAACGTTTTGCCCACAGGGAAGAGGTGAGACAAAAAAGAGCAAAAGCACTAAGAGGCATCAACATTGACAAGTTCAAAAACTTTTGAGCAGTGGAAAAAGTGTCTTAGTAAGTGCATTGCATCAAATGGAGAGGACTTAGAAGGTGACTGAAGTTTAAACATGTAAGAGTAAACACAATTTTGTATAACTAAACTCCAGATTTTCTGGGGTTCCCTGTCTCTCTCTCTCTCTCTCTCTCTCTCTCTCATACAACACACATACACACAGTACATGCTACACTGGCTACAACAATCTCTTACGTTTTAGTTTCCCTGTGTGAAAAATGAGAAGATTCCATTAGATCATCAATAAAATTCCTGCTGGCTATAAAATATCAGGAACATGAGTCTAATACAAATTGTTTATTTCTTTTTAAAACTCTAAAGCTTCCATAGCCATAGCACATGCTTTAACTTGCATAGTGGATGAGAATAGAAGATCATCAAAGAAATACACGGTACAGTCTCTGTCCTTAAGAGTCCTAAAATCTTTTGTTTTAAAGAGTAAAAGATAAGTTTCCATTTTCCCCTTAGATACACCTGGGGTGCTAAAAAACGTATACACGTTTTAAGAGATATTAAGAGATGCTCACCATGATCAGAAGTCTCTGGGCGCTGATGGTAACCACTTTGAGCACCTCTTATCATTGCAGAAGTCAAACGTGACTTAAGTTCATCTTACTGAGTATTACAATTTTAGAGCAGCTTTTTCCTTTCTTAAAATGTGGATATAGTTTTTGGTACCCTCTGTATATTACTTCCTACCTGTATTACTTGACTAGATTTTCAGGAAAGTGGAAACACTAAGAAAATTCACTTATAAAATGAATGGCCTGATAATGTACGAGATGATATAAAGTCGCATGAGTATGTTAAGTTTACCAGCTAGATAAATAGGAAAATTGAATAAATAACAATTGTTGTGAAAATACAATAAATTACATTTTCATCTACATTCAACTAATATTTACTGATCACCTTCTATTTGCTGGGCATAATAATAAATGAGAAAAGACTTCCACGTAAACATTTAGAGGAGAAGAAAGGAGACATAAAATGCCTTGCCACCTCCAGACAAAAAACTCGCATCAACCCAAACTGTCCCGACAGAAAGAAAAATGCTGCTTCAATCTGAAATTATGAGAGGAATAAGGTCTTCAAGTGTGATCACGAGATGACCCAAGCTTTGGTCCCAAAATCAAAATATCGTGTATTACTTCTACTATGACTGTCAAAGTCCCAAACCTGAAATACACAAAGACACCTTGTTCCCTAAACCCACAGATTATCTCATAACACACAGGACGAGTTACCTATTAAATGGTCCTCATAAATTGAAACAAGATGAAACAGATAAGCTGTAGCCAGGATTCAGAAACTATGTTAAGAAACATCCAGTGAGGCATAAACAAGACCCTGGAAACAAAGACTTGCTAACGTTTGTTTGGGGAATTAAATTTTCTCTCCTTTAGAAAAAATGTAAAATGGTTAAATTATTCTATATTTAAAGATATATTTACAATTTTTTAATTTTAACCACATTTCAAAAAAAGCTGCTAGGTTAAAAACAAGCTAATTATGTTACTATGAAAAAATACATAAATAATGAGGATATTGGGCTAGATTATCTCTAAGGAAATGTCTATTTCTAAGATCATATAAATTTCTTTAGTAATAAATAGTAATATGAAAATACTAAAACAGTAATATGAAAAGGCTTTCAAATATGGTGTTTCCCCCAAAAAGGAAACTTCAAAAGGCAAAAAAGATCTATTCAAGACAGCAAAAGTCAAATGCCTGCTGCTAAGAGAATCTGAGGAAATATGATACTCTGTCCTTGATATAGACATGAAAATGATTACATACCTAAGTCAATTTAGTAAGTCTCCAAGATAATTTGTGCTTGAAGAAACACAGGAAGGGTACATGTGTGTGTAGAGGGAGTGATAGTTACATAATCAGGTTTTGTTTTGCTTTTTAAGTGAAAATAAACAGAGTTTAATGAGGCTGAATTCCATAGGACTCTCAGCTAATTTTACTCTTTTTCTATTAATGTGCCAAAATGCAGGGAAAATAAACACAAATAAAAAAAATTACTTCTCTTTAAAGAAGGTAACTTTCAATTTGGAGTCAAAAGTCGTGGTTGGTTTAACGTCAATCAGTCTTTTTGAAAAGCAGAAGTTTTTTGTTTTTTATTTTGTTTTTCTTTCTCTTGAGTAGGAGTCTCACTCTTGCCCAGGTTGGACTGCAGTGGCACGCTCGCAGCCACCACAGCCTTGATCTGCTGTGCTCAGGCAGTCCTTCTGCCCTCAACCTTCCAAGTAGCTGGAACTACAAATGCATGCCGCCACGCCTGGCTAATTTTTTTGATTGATTGTAGAGACAAGGTCTCACCAAGTTGCCCGGGCTGGTCTTTTGAATCGTTGAAGGAAACTGTCACTTTCGGTTCAGAATCGGTTCAGTAATGCAGACTCTTGATATCGCATTACTTCAATAACATTCCTAGCGAGGCCTTAATTACTTATTTTATGCTTCCCAAATATAACATGGAAATTAGGCAGTGGTGAATTTAGGCGGTGTGGAGGTTTATTCTCCACGTGGGTGGAAGGTAGAAAATTATTCCGTATATTTTGTGGTGAAAGTGAGCAGGGACTGAAGTACATTCAGGTTCTGGAGACCCAGGTTCTGTTCCGGTCCTGATACAGGGCTCATCCATCAGATATCGACTAGACGCCTACTACCTACTGTGGGTCCCTGTTCTTCTGGAGTCTTCCATCTGCACCAAGTGGGAAGGGGGGGAACACAGACAATAAATAAATCCATAATCATAAATGACAACAAGCAAAATGGAGGAAAGGACAACACATAATGAGAGAATAACAAGAAGAGGGACTTTGTTGGAGGAGTAACGGTGTCTCAGCAACGATGCTACCTGGTTAAACCTGAAGTCTGAGAGCGAAACCAGCCATGCAAGGAAGACAGCTCCGGGCAGAGGAACCCAGAAACCAGACAGCAGCCCCAAGGCGGGATAGAATTGGACACTTTCAAACAATTAGAAGAAAAGCTTGACTCACACATACTGCATAGAGCATGATATCGCATCTAAGACTAAGAAATTCCCCAGGGTCTAAAGAAATAATCCACACGAGGGACCTACAGAGTAGATTCAGATCTCACTGGGGAGTGATCATGTCTACGAACTCCTTGAGGGCAAGGGTAGATGGCGCCAACTTGGTTTTGCCAACTCTAAAGTTCAGTTATGTATCACTTAATATCAGGGATCAGCTCTGAAAAACATGCCACTAGGTGGTTTCCTGGCCATGGGAAAGTCATAGAGCATACTTACCCAAACCTAGATGACACAGCCTACAGCACACCGAGCTATACGGGAAAGCCTGGTACACCCAGGCTATAAGCCTGCATAGCACACTGCTATGCTGAATACTGCAGGCAATGATGGTGTGACAATATCTGTGTATCTAAACAACTCTCATCACAGAAAAGGAACAGCAAAAACAAGGTGTTATCATTTTATGGGACTGCCATCATATGACCAAAATGCCATTATGTGGCACATGGCTGTAAAATAAAAGAAAATTCTGAGTAATTTCTATCTGAATTTGGAAAAGATTCCCCAAATAATGTGGATTTTAAAAAATCACTCTCATCACTCAGATTGAGTCCTCTAGATTCATTCTTAGTCAATTGTGCATTAAGGTGTTGACTGTACCCTGAAATATTTGCATTTTCATCCTTTTTTAAGAAAATGAAATTACTGATTTCTCTAAGATGAACTCTTCCATGAGATAATGAGGTGTGGCATTTTCTTGTTAGTATGGCACTAATTTATGTGTTCTGTGGTGAAATGATCTGATGACATACATGCAACTTGCTAAGTCAAATGTCTATGACAGCTGACTAAAGCCAACGTTAAAGCTAAGATAGCTGTTCCCCAATACATGAGTAGCCTTAATTTTCTGAATATAAACTCAGGATTTATTTGTGAATTGAAAGAGCAGTAATTTTTTTAAAAAAACTGTGGCCAGGCTCAGTGGCTCACCCTGTAATCCCAGCAGTTTGAGAGGCTGAGGTGAGTGGATTGTCTGAGCCCATAGGTATGAGACCAGCCCCAACAACTTGGTGAAACCTCATCTCCACAATAAATTAAAAATTAGCTGGTATGGTAGCCCATGCCTATCGTTCCGGCTACTTGGAAGGCTGAGGTGGAAGGATCGCTGGAGCCCAGCAGTTCAATGCTGGGCTGGCCATGAGCGTGCCACTGCACTCCAGCCTGGGCAATAGAGTGAGACTCAAAAAAAAAAAGTGTATGTATGTGAGAGGGGAGGGGTCAGAGAGCTTCAGTGGCCTGAAAATAAAGATACGCAACATTGCTGCTCTATTGCTCTCGCTTCACTAACTAAAGTGTGTTTATAACCAAAACAGTTGGATGAAAAAGACAAACCCTGAGCCAGTCCCTAGATATTCTGCCATCACTTACACTCAACCTGTAACCAGGGAATACAGGATGCAAAGTCTATAGCTAGGCTTTTCGCTTGTTTGGTTTGTTATGTTTAAGATAGGGCTTTTTCAGGCTTAAGATGGAGAAAATAAGGAGCGTTCAAAGGGTTGTCCATGCTTCGGCAGGTAGAGGCTTTAAACGGAACGACCTGCCTTTGTCAATGCGGGGAGCCCCAGTCACATCTCAAGTGATGGGGTGATGAAAGAACGAATTGAGCACATTGGCAGGTCAAGGAAACAAAAGATAACTTTGAAAACAGGTTGTAAAAGATGTTGACATTAACTAAGAAGATTTCAATATTTAAGAAGGATATTAAAGAACTAATAACTTAGGTCTCTGATTTTTTTAACAGTAGATTAATTCACTCTCGATAATTAGCAAAATAAGTAATTTGTACCTACTAAATTAAGAATGTTAATTATTTACTCAGCTTCATGATGCACGAACCCATATGAAGAGTTAAAGAAAACACAAGATGCCACACTCACGATTACATGCTGAACTCCCCTTAGAGTTCAGTATTTGATCTCCAATATGGGCACTGAAATTTATACTCATTAGAATCTCATCTTCATATGAAAACATCAAATTGTAATTTTTTTTTAAAAAAAAGAACAATAAAGTTCACAAAGCATCAGAAAAAATAGTCAACAATGTCTCTCTGTTTAATATCCATCTATTATTTTAATGAATAGTCTACTCTTCCTAGAAATCACTGCATAAAACTCACAATAGCCCTGGTTTTCTCATATCTCAGCCTAAGGAGGAATGAATAATGCATTGGCTACCTAGCAATATGGAGAATCATTATCATTTACAGCAATTACTGACGTAAATCAACAGAATGCTGCATTTATCCACTGTTAGATAGTAAATGTGTTTGTGCATTTAAAATTCGCTATGTCTTTAATGAAGACATTTGGGATACCTTTGAAAATTACATGATTTCTTGTGCTTACCTACAAATGACTCCTTTTTCCGGGCTTTCCATAAAAATACGTTGGGATAATGGCTTCTTTAAATCAATAAGACTCATCTCTCTACAGAAGAAATGTTTACTATTTGTGAAAAGAGCATCTTTGTCTAGACTGTTTCACATAACACCGTAGGTCAACATCTGAAGAATAATTACTGAGACAATTACTCAAAAGCTGCTTCATTCCCTTTTTTATCCATTTAATCTTGCCACTCTTGCTCACTGAAGAGAGGAAAATTTGTAAGTGATGCTTTAAAATACTGTCAGAGTTTTGTTCTATCCCAAAACTAAGATATGTGTCCCCACATGCTTAGTCAAGTTTGTCTGAACAGAGAGCACAGAGTAGTAAGGTTAACTCCATCTGAAGTGGTCAGGGAGAGACACATTCGAGGTGGTTATAACAGACACCATGAGTTGTCTGCCAATACCCAATTCTCTTTTCTTCCTTGCTGGAAAAGTCTTGATTTTGTCCAGTACCTTCCCTTCTTGCTTATACTCAGAAAGAAATACTGCTAATTCAAGGCAATTGTAGCAATCCCATTCCCCTTCCCAGAGATTGGTTGGTCAAACGTGTGACCCAATGCTGGTAAATGAGCTAAGGAGAAGTCTGCTGGGGCTTGTGAACAAGGTTTCTCTGCTCTGAAAAAGAGACACATGGAAAAGATGGATCGTTTTCAGCAGGACAGTGTTGTGACTGTGAGGCTGTCTTGTCACCATGAGATAAATTAGCATATAGTCAAAGTTGAAATGTTGAAGATCAAGGAGTTTTGAGAATGCACGAACCTGGAATCTCAGTTATATCACTGAGATTTGAATTAACCAACCCTGGAAACCACAGGTTTTATAAACATTTCTTTATTGTTTAAGTCATGTGAATTGAAGACTTCCTGTTACATATAACTAGAGAACAAAAATATATTGGATACATAGAAGAGAGCAACAGAAGTATAAAAACATAAACATGTATAAGTCAAAAAAGTGAGAAAGAATATCTCTATTGGATAAAAATTAGTGAGTGCACTTTTGACTTTTTAAGGTACTTCCTGGCTCCTTGGTGTTTTATTTTGCTTCACACCATACACAGTTTAGGGTAAGCCCCATAGGGCCTAACCAACTCATACTCAGGGGCATACACACACGTGTATACACACAGGTACACACAGACACACACTGTGTTAATCAGATTTTTCGTAAGATCACAGGATCTACAGGTAGAGTTCAAACTGTGTGGGGACATCAGTTGTTTATTTCTGAAGAAAAGTTAGTTATTTTGTCTTGGAAAGAAGGACTCGACTCTGACAGACTTTCCATGATTGCAACAAATGAGAGTCAGAAGATAGAGAATACGGGGCTTTCACTTTTTATTCGACCTTTTGTTCTATTTGGTGCTACCCTGAGACGCACTGGAATTTAGTTCCGCAATTTCAAGATGTTAAAAAGTCTCCTGAAATGGCCTGTAGCTGCCTGAACGCAGCGGGCATGTTGCCTGTTGTAATGAAAACAGGGATGTGCCAGGCCCCACGGTTCATCTCTCCATGGAGGGGATTTGGGGACTGCTCTGCTCTTCTGCCTTCTCCCTGAAGTATCGTGTTTCAAAACACAGTGAGGAGGCTGGTGTGCCAATCCAAATTCTTTCCCTTGAAATGCACATCATGTGTCACATTTTAAAGGTCATTCTCCAGACTTTGTGCTTTTAAATTGCAATCACAGGAAAATGAAATAAAAGCAGCTAGCCTGTCAAAACCTTAGGAGCATGACAGAAATATTTTCTGAGAACATTCAGGAAGCTTTATTCACAAAGACATTTATTTTTGAATGTCCACAATTTACCTAGTGTCTATCACAGTATCTGGCACAACAGAAGCACTCAATAAATATTAGTCTAACAGATGCATGATTGATGAATGAACAAATGAAGATTATAAACACAGTCCCTTGCCACAGAGATTATAGTATTATAAGTAAAATGTGCACTGCTATAACTATAAGGCAAGGTGATGAATTCTATAGAGGAAATACAATATGCTAACAAAGCACATAAAATTATTAAGTATACATAGATAGGACTGAAGAAGTCTCCATTAAGGCAATGATAAAGATATATTGCTAGAACAAGATGAGAATTAAGGAAAGATCATGTTCCTAATCTCTGGGAAAGTGAAGATAATGTTTTTATCTACTCAGCATTTCTTCCCCTTCTTTTGGTAGCAAATCCAGCCTCCATGCCGTCTGACCACAGTGCTGGGCATATTAAATGGACTAGGTCAATCACAGTACCCCGTACATCTGGGAAGAGTCCTGACCATATTCAAAGAAAAGACAAATTGCAGAGAAATGGAAGAAGTGTTATGAAATCATTTAGGTCCCTGATTCTAGACACATCCAGCTTCATCTCTGCCCTTCACAATTCATTGAGTTAATAAAGTCATGTTTTTGTAAGCTACTCTGCAGATTTCGGACCCTTGAACCAAAAGAAGAGTGACGGACATAAAGAAAGCAAGAGGATCTCAAGTCCTTGGCTGTATCTGATTGTTCTTCCCCCCACAAGTAACATGGGAAGTTATTTAACTTTTACATAATTAAGTCAGCTGCCAGACCAGTATAAACGTATCATTATATACCAGTAGGTACACAGGCATCACTGATACATGTGTAACCTAACAACACAGCCTCAAAATACATTATGCAACAACCAACAGAATTGCAAGAAGAAACAGATAAACAATAGCAAGCAATCAGAGAGGAATCAGAGATTAACCACAGGAGAAGAGTAATTTGATTTACGACAGAATTATCTGCCAAAATGTAGACCTCCCCCCAAAAAACCCAATATAATAACATCTTCAAAATCCTGAGAGAAAACATCCCAAATTTTATACCTAGCTAAACTGCCTGAATAAGAATAAAATACTGACACTCTCAGACATGTGATGACTTACGGAATATAAAACAAACCACCCCAGTAAGGACATAAGAAAGATGGCAGAATAGTAGGCACAGAACTCCTCCTCCCCCTACAGACATACCAAATAAACAGATACATATGAATTAATTTCCTCCAAGAAAAATCTATAAACTAGTTGATACACTTCTGTGGACGTGGTCACAGAAATTTCTCACTTCAAAAAAGCTGCTGTCTGAGAGTCTGTCTCTTAACTAGCCTGCAACCTGGAAGCTGGTGAAAGAAGCAACCACCAGTCTTCTGTGAGCTTCCAGGGGCCTGTGGGCATGACCTGTGGCTTTTCTCCCTGCCGTGGTTTCAATGTTTGTCCTCCCCAAAGCTCATGTTGAAATTTAGTTGCCACTGCAACAGTAGTAAGAGATAGAACCTTTGAAAGGTGATTAGGTCATCAAGGCTCTGCCTTCAGGGGTGTGGTTAACACCATCATAAAAGGGCAAGTTCAAGCCAGGTGCAGCGGTTCAAGCCTGTAATCCCAGCACCTTGGGAAGCCAAGGTGAGAGGATTGCCTGAGCTCAGGGGTTTGAGACCAGCTTGGACAACTTGGTGCGACCTCATCTCTACAATAAATCAAAACATAAGCCAGGCGTGGTGGCACGCACCTACAGTTCTGGTTACTTGGAAGGCTGAAGCAGAAGGATCACCTGAGCCCAGCAGGCTGAAGTTGCAGTGGCCGTGAGCATACCACTGCACTCTAGCCTGGGTGACAGAGTGAGACTCCAACTCAAAAAAAAAAAGGCAAATTCAGTCTCTTTTTGTGTCTTTTTTTTTCAGAGAAATAAAAGTTTATTTAAAAGTAAATTAGAGAAAGAGAAGGGAGAGAGAAGATTTACCTCCCCAAGGTGGGAGAGAGGACCAAAGCCAGGAGGTATGGAGACAGCCATAGCTCAAAGAGCACATGGCCACACCAGAGTCTAGCAAGCCAATGGCCTCTTTTTGTGTCTTTGCCCTTCTGCCTTCCATCATGTGTTAACACAGTAAGAAGGCCCTCGTCAGATGCCAACATCTTTTTATCAAACTTCCCAACTTCCAGAACTGTGGGAAAATAAATTTCTGTTTATTAAAAATTACTCAGTCCCAGGTATTCTGTTATTGCAGCATACACACACACACACACACACACACACACACACACACACACACACACACACACACTCCTCAGCCTGCTCCAAAGATACAATCAAAGCTCCAGCTTATCCCTGGACCACACATCTAGTACCCAACTTTATAGCTACTACCCAAGGGATTGACTTCTAACTTGCATATCTCTGGAAGCCGACAGGGCCCAGAATTCTCGGTGAGACCACAGAGAACAAAGACATAGGTTTAACTGGTATGCTAAGCACTTTCCATGCCACCTCTCCTGGACCATCACAGAGCAAGTAGGTAATAAAGCCCACAACCCAGCTTCTCTCTGGAATAGGTTATGATACACATCGAATGCCCTGACTTTTTCAGCTGCTGCCCAAGGGTCTGGCTTCTTTCTACCTAGCCTGCCTCTGGAAGCTGACAGGGCAGGCAATGATTAGCCTACTGGGAGCTTGAACAGGTATGTAGGGATCCCAAGGCTCCTCCCTTGAGCTCCTTGCAGAAAAAAAGCACCCGCCTCTCTGTAGGAAAAGTTCGCCTACCCAACTAGCACCCTGACTTTTTCAGCTGCTGCCTGAGGGTCTGGCTACTAACTTACCTCGAAAATGGACAGGGCCAGTGTGTTCTAGTTTCCCAGGGTCTACAGAGAAAACGGTGGCAGTTTGGAATAATATTTAAGGCTCTTCCCATGACGCCTCCCACATCCCTTGTTTCCTTCAGAAATAGAACCCAGCTCCCAGATTCTGCCTGGAAAGGGTTAGACTGCATATTTATTACCTCAACCTTTCCAGCTTCGACCTGAGGATCCAGCATCTAACTCACCTGTCTACTGGAGCTGATTCTGCAGGTAGTCACTCGACCCCTGGAGTTTAGACAGGCATGTGGCTTCCCTGCAGCTCTTCCCCCACCTCCTTCCAGCCATGAAATCCTGCCTTCAGCTCCCCCAGGACTTAAGCCGCCCATCTAGCTTCCCAACTCTTCTGACTGCTATGTGGGGGTCAGCCTCTAATGATCTTTACCCTGAGAGCTGATGGGACCCAGCATTCACTAGACCCCCAGGAGGGACGGAGAGTAAAAAAGTATTCTCTGAAAAAGTATTCACTCTGAATGAGCATTCAGAGATTTGTCATAGCTCCCCTCTCTGGCTCAGTGCAGAGTAAGTGGTCAATAAACCCAAGCTTTCAGCATCTCCCTAAAGAAAAATATGAATTAGATCATACATCTGGCACTCCAGCTTTTCCAGCTACTCCTTGGCTCCTATCTCACTGTCTCAGCGCACTGACAGGTCATGGCATGCTCCAGTCTGGTAAGGCCATTAAGAACAAATATGGTGGCTTGGAGCACAAGATTGGAGAGACATCCAGGATCTCTGAAGACTGGGAGAGGTAGCTGTTTTATCTAATGCATAGAAGCCAACTAAGAGAGTCAAGGAAAAGGAAGAAACAGGAAAGTATGTTCCAACAGAATAAGACACCCTAAATGTAATGGAGACATGTGATTTACCTGACAGAATCCACAATAATTGTCATAAAGATGCTCTCACTAAGGTCAGAACAACAACACATGAACAACGTGAGAATTGTTATGAAGAGATAGAAAACATTAAAAGGTACCAAACAGAAATCACAGAGCTAAACAATACAAAAACTGAACTGAAAGCTAACAGACGGGTTCAACAGCAGACTAGATCAAGCAGAAGAAAGGATCAGCAGATGCAAAGACAGGTATTGAAAATCCTCCAGTCAAATAAGTAGAAAGAAAAACAATTAAAAAGCGTGAAGATAGCTTAAATACCATCAAATGGACCAACATAAACATTACAAGAGTCTCAGAAAAAGGAGAGAGGGCTAGGTGTGATGGCTCATATATGTAATCCCAACACTTTGGGAGGCTAAAGCAGGATACTGACTGAGCCCAGGGGTTCAAGACCTGCCTAGGAAACATAGCAAGACCTCATCTCTACAAAAAAAAGTCAAGGGTAGTGGTGCACACCTGTAGTCCCAGCTACTTGGGAAGCTGAGGAGGGGGGTTTACCTGAACCCAGGAGGTTGAGGCTGTGGTGAGCTGTGATTGTGCCACTGCACTCCAGACGGGGCAATATCAACCCAAAAAGACAAGAAAGAAAGAGAAAGAAAAACCTAAAATATTTGTCATTTTGTGGCTAGGCAATGGATAAGGAAGAATCAATGTCAGAGGCTAGAAAGATGGAAGCCGTTGGTATGCAGCGGCAAAACATTTGGTAAAAGTCTTGTCTGCAAAAACCGGAAGAGGAGTGTAAGTGACCTTTCCCATCACTTTCTTCCTCCTTAGCTACCTTCTGCCAATACTAAAAGCCATATCCTTAAAATAGAACCGAAAGCTGCACAAAATGGAAGTAGCCTAGAGGCCCGAGTCACGGCTTTGAGAAGAGCCTACCCTGTCAATCATGTACATGGCACACATTTTTAGGTTTTTTGTTACAACAGATATCTTAACTGGCACAAATATTCTGAGACTCATTTGTAAAAATGAAGCAAATGACTTATGCTCATCAATACAGTTATGGGCAAAGTCAGAAAAAAAATCACCTTGGTAAAAGAACCTTGAAAACATCGAACCAATAAGCATTTCACTGCAAAGTCAATATGGTGGGTAAGCGTCAGAAGCATGGGTGAGAGTTCTGAGAACCCTCGGCTTGAATGCCAAGTCTCCCACTTACGAGTTGTGTAGCCTTGAACAAATTGCTGTGTCGTCGGGAAGCTCCTTGTTCTCATGCACAATCTTGGGAAAAACCTGTCCTACTTCACAGCGTTGTGATAACAATATTTGAAGGCATACATATGTTCAGGGAAAGCTGGACATTTAGTAAACTGCTCAGCTGATTCTCTTTCTTCATCTTATTCTAGTTTCAGAGTACTAAATGAGCCCCTTAGAAAACCAGTCATTTGTATTGTCATATAAGGTAACTTTAGAAGAAAACATCTAATTTCGTAAAAGACTCCAATCACTAACTTCGATGAACATTAAAAAGACGTAAGACAAGTACAGATTAACAAAGTCAGGGAAAGACAAAGGGCCAGTCTTCCCATCACATGTCAGTGAATGTCTCTCCGGGCGTTATTCCTCTCCTATCTCTTGATTTCTCCCCACCTCCTCAACCTCATCCTCCTTTGCCAAGTGCTGAAAGCCAAAAGGATAATGGATCAGATATTTCTTTGTTAGATGAGATTTCTTCTGTTACTACGTTCCCACATCTTGCATAAAACTAAAGATAGCAGATCTTGCTACCTTTTCAAAGTAATCTTACATTATTAAGGTGAGCATTCTGGTAGGTATAACTAATAATGATAGCAATAATTTTGTGTTTGCTAAGCATGCTATAAGGTTCAAAGCACTTTCAAATTCATTTTCCCATTATACTGAAAGAAACCTGATCGAGTAAACCTTGTAGTCATGAATTTCATGGGCCAAAGAGAAATTATACCTGTTTTGTTAGTTGCCAGTAACCTGCCACATCACCCCAAAGGCATCTGAAAGAGTTTCACTCCAGGTTCTTTCACAGAGGCTTCTTGTTGAATAATTGTGCTTCTCTGATGAATTGTTATCTGAATCAAAAGCCTCAGGCATAGAGAAATGACAGATGCCAATGAATAATGCCAAAGTCAAATGCTTAATAAAACAGCATTATACAGCAAAATAATTAACTCCCGTCCTTCTTTTTTAAAACCTGCTTTCTCGCTAGGTACACATGCTAAAAATGGATCTAGCAAACTCAAGTTGCACATACAAAGCTGATCATTCGAATACAATGAGAATAAAATTACTGAAGTTCTTTGTGATAAAACAATGCATAAGGTAGATTTGAGCCCTAAAAGCAAGTGTAAAAATCAGCAAGTGGTACCCAGTGAAGTGCCAATAATAGTTTTTGTTAACAAAACCAACAGAAGAAAGGAAGCAATTTTGATGCACCAAGTAAATGGCCGAATTCTGTACTAAACACACACACACACACACACACACACACACACACACACACACACACACACACGGAGCTCCTCTGAGTACAGAGTTGCATCTTTCAAAATCTGTGGCAGCCATGTGCCTGCCATGTTTTGTTTGCCTGCAGAGGAAGGCACAGATTTGGCTGACTAAGACTAACAACATTGATCAAAGGACAGACAATATCTTTGCCTGGATATCTGACCTCATGTTTTTAGCAGCATTTTACTTTAACATGGCCTCATGGGAAGTCTGAACTCAAATGAAATTAGTCATTTAAAGTGCCAATCACACTGTGGACATTCAATTAATATTTACGCATGAAGAGGATAAGGTAAGTGCATTTCAAGATCTCTACTTTTTAAAATAAGAAATTAAAATTATCTTGGGCCTATAAATGGACTTAGAAAAAAGTACTAGGCATCCAAGCAGGAAAAGGGCAAGTGAAATTGTCTCTCTTCACTGACATTAAAATTTTTTTCCTAGAAAAACCTAAAGCTTCCACCAAAAGACCCAAGACCTGATAAACGACATCAGTAAAGTTTCAAAATACAAAATCAACATTCAAAAATCTAGCACATCTATACACCAATAACATTCAAGTTGAGAATCAAATAAAAATTGCAATCCCATTGACAACAGCCCCCAAAAATAAAAAGCCTAGGAATACAGCTAATGAAGCAGGTAAAAGATCTCTGCAAACAAAACTACAAAACACTGAAGAAATAAATCATAAATGGAAAAACATGATGATAAGCTAGAATAATCAACAGAGTTAAAATGTTCATACTGCCCAAAGCAATCTACAGACTCAACACAATTCCTATCAAATTACTAATGACGTTTTTCACAGAATTGGAAAAAACAATTCTGAAATTTATATGGAACCAAAAAACAGCCTGAAGAGCCAAAGCAATCCTGAGCAAAAAGGTCAAAGCTGGAGGTATCACAAGACCTGACTTCAAACTTTACTACAAGGCCACATAACCAAAACGGCAAGGTACTAGTACAAGAATAGGCACATAGACCAATGGAACAGACTAAAGAGCCCAGAAACAATCTATACACCTACAACTAACTGATTTTTGAAGTCAACAAAAATAAACAATGGAAAAGAATACCCTATTCAATAAACGGTGCTGGGGAAACTGGCTAACCACACGCCGAAGAATAAAACTGGACCCCTGTGTCTTACCACATACAAAAATTAACTCAAGATGCATTAAGATTTAGATGTAAAACTTCAAATGATAAAAATTCTGGGAGAAAAACTAGGAAATACTCTTCTAGACATTGACCTACGCAAAGAAATTATGACTAAATCCTCAAAGGCAAAGACAACAAAAACAAAAATTGACAATCGGGACTTAATTAAACTAAAGAAGCTTCTGCACAGCTAAAGAAACTACCAACAAAGTAAACAGACGACCTACAGAATGGGAGAAAACATTTGCAAACCATGCATTCAACAAAGCACTAAAATCCAGAATCTCCAAAGAACATAAACAAATCAACAACAACAAAAAATTCAACGCTATTCAAAAGTAAACAAAAGACATGAACAGACACCACTAAAAGAAGACATACAAGTGGCCAACAAACATATGAAAAAACATGCTCCATCACTAATCAACAGAGAAATGCAAATCCAAACCACAATGAGATACCATCTATACCAGTCAGAATGACTATCATTAAAAAGTCCAAAGAAAACAGATGTTGGCAAGGTTGCAGAGAAAAGGGAATGCTTATATGCTCTTGGTAAACTGAGAGTTTGGTTTTAGAATGCAAAAAGAAAAAGAGAAATTTATGGTTAAGAAACTACACAGTGTGATTTGAATTTTTGAAAATGTTTATGATGTCAAAAAGATGAACTCTTCAGTTGGACAAAACACTCATCTCATGAATGATTCCCCCACAGACTGATAACTGATCAGAAAGCCTTTTAAATGGGAACGGAGAGTGGGAATGTAAGCCTGTTCACTTAAAACAATGAAAATAGAACGGTTACTTTGGAGGACATGAATGGCACTGGAAGAAGGCTCTCAACAGAAGAGAAGCCCGATAATTCACATGAGAAACCTAGTTGTAAAGGGGAGGCAGAAATAAGAGTTATCCTCTGAAATGTCTATACTCCAAAGCACAGTGAGTCATCAATTGTAAATACCAAACACAAGGAAGTAAATGGAATGTGATCTGCTGAATCAGTAAATATTTACTGAATGCTGACTGTGTGCTAAGCCCTGGGTTATGGGATAAAATACAGTGCCGAGACCCTCAGTGACCATGACCAACCGTCTAGCAAACAGGCAGACGAGGGAACTGACAATCACGGCAGAGTGTTTTAAATACTGACAGGGATTCACATGGAGGGTCATGAAGTCAGAAACAGGGACATCTAACTCACACCAGAAGGTCGTGGAAAGCACGCTAGAGTCGGCCGCCCTTGCAGAGTCCTAAAAAGCAGAAAAGGTGAGAGTGTTCTAGCAGGTTCAAAGATACTATATTTCTCGGGCAATCCCCTTGGGTCCCCTCCCATTGTGGGAGCTTTTCTGTCCTCTCAATAAATCCTGCTTCCTCACTTAAAAAAAGAAAGAAAGATACTATATTTATCAAACTTGATAGGATGAATTTCCAAATAGATTTCAGAGATTAAAATATATATTTCAATGACAAGAAACCAGGACTGAAGACAGAGCAGTGATAGGGGTACAAAAATTGGAAAAGAGGGAAAAGAGAAAGGAAGATCTAGGAAACCACCAGGGCATATGCTATGGCCCATTTGGCCGGATGGCAAATAGGAATAGCACATTCCTGGTACATTTTTAAGGGAAATTAAAACTTGGATTTACTGAGCAACCACTACGTAGCAAACAGACTATGCTAAACAAATTCACATATACTATCTGAAGACGTGGTAATTATGAGAGACTTCAAATAGCCAGGCATCCCAAAGAAGTCTATTTGCTAAAATTAGTGCATCTGATAAATTTTTGGTGTGCCTTGGTATAAGTCCCTGTTTGAGTAGTTAGAAAAATAAAGATACCTGTTCTCTGAACCCAATTCTGAGCTACAAAGAAAAATTAGTTAACGAAGTAAAAGTGGTTAGGAACATTGGGAAAAATCCAAAATCTTATCTTAAATCTTGTTATACTCAGGAGCAGAAATACTAAATGTAGCCAGATTGGAATTCTAGCTATAGTTAGACTTTTAACTGGATAATATTTTGTTCAATTTTTCAGCTATAGGGACTTCTTTTTAACACTGAACATGTTTTACAGAATGTTATGGTAGTTATATTAGTTAATTAAAAAAATAAAGGCTATGGAACTATGGGGGAAAGGGGCATTGAACAAACATTGCTATAATAAGAGTACATGCAATTTTTAGAATTTGCTTAAAATTTTTATTCAAAAAACAATAGCATAAATGCAGAATAATATAAATATCAGCCTAGGAGAATGTTTCTCATTTAAACAAATATTATCTTTAAAATCCATTTTAATATATTCTCAGTACAATCTCACCAGCATTGTTTTAATAAGGTATTAACATGCTGATGTAATTAGTATGCACATTGATGAAGCCCACTCTTGAAGAGTGATACACAAGATTGTACTGGCCTGCTCTTGCTAGGAAATTAACAATTTCTCGCTTTGGGGATGAGCATTGCATCTTTGAGGCTTTGAGGCTAGCCTGGGGTCATTTAGCAGGTTATTTCCAAGCACTAAATAGCTACTAGCTACAACGAGTTAATTAATCCCTTAAAAAGCAAATAATTTATTTCTTACCATTGGGGTCAAGCCAGTCTGCTCATTAATCCCTTTACCATTCAAGTGAGGCAGGGAAGAGACATGTATTCTAATCCCAGTTACATGTCTGGGACATTAAATTCCAGAAGGTCTTACTGACCAGCAAAAGGCCACAGAGAAGCTGTATGCAGAGCAGTGACAGAAACTCTTAAACCCCTGAGTCCTGCACTGTGTCCACAGAGCAATCTTGTTACGCTATGGCGTGATCTCAATAAATCTGAAAATGTGCTCATATAAATAAGCACATCTCAAGTAGAAAATAAAAGCCTTGAGATATAGATTTCTCTCTGGAAATCTGGAATCCTACCTTGAGGAATTATTTTGTAAACGTATGATGAAAATGGACTCAAAATTTACTTAAAACCAGAAGACTCTCACCATCTGAGATGACTGACTGTAGTTCAATAAATACTACTAAAAACAGAAATCCTTTTCATGTAATATTAAAAGAGTCCAATTTATTCTGAGTCTGGGATCCAAAGATGGCAATCTGCATCTAGGTTTTCCCCAAGCATAATTAGTCCAAGTTCAGCTAGAATGACTGGCTATCCCTTATCCTTTCCCGGTTACTTTGTTGAACTTTTCAGCATTCCTGAGTCCAGTTTTTGGTTGGTGATTTAAGTTAATTTAGATAAATGCATTAGTAGCCAGAATGCTTACCGAACATAAATATTGGCAATTATTTGGTGCCACACACAGTGTGACCATATTAGGATGTATGAGCAAAACAAACGAGCGCTTACTCGCATGAAGCTTGTGACCGAACAGAAGAGCCGACATAACATGCACCCAAGTGCATGTGCAAGAAGCCTGGTGATCACAAACGTGTGTGACGGAGGTGTACAGAATCACTTATTGTCATGGGGTAGATGCAGGACAGAAGGCAGTTGGGTGACACTGGGGAAGGATGATGAAAGCTAACGGGGAAGAAGAGACAGGTCTTACCATTGGGGTCAAGCCAGTCTGCTCATTAATCCCTTTACCATTCAAGTGAGGCAGGGAAGAGACACATATTCTAATCCCAGTTACATGTCTGGGACATTAAATTCCAGAAGGTCTTACTGACCAGCAAAAGGCCACAGAGAAGCTGTGTACAGAGCAGTGACAGAAACTCTTAAACCCCCGAGTCCTGCACTGAGTCCACAGAGCAATCTTGTGACGCTATGATAACCCATACTTATGTTTCCCACATATGTCTTATGCCATTAATTTAACTTTGTGTTGTATATTTGATGACTTTCCCTACCTTGTTGTTACTAATTTACTTGGGGCAATTATCATATCTAGGGTTCTTTCATCCATTATCTTATTTAATACTGTTTGATTCCCACAACTCTATCAGTCAGGTAGGATGATATTGTTATGTTCATTACACATAGGAGAACCCTGAGCCTGAGATGAAAGGATTTGCTCGGTGTCATGTGATTAGTAGACAGTGAAGCCAGCACTGGAAGTCAAATCTTCCAGTCTGGAAGTCGAGGACAACTGGAGAGAAACATGGATCTGACCTCTGCAGATAACACTAAACAGAAGGAAGAGGCTCTGCAGTGACGTAGTGCAGGCAGTCAACTTTTATAACTGAGGCAAAACTCATTCTGAACCTGAATTAAATGAACTGGCATGCCACCCTCGCCAAACGCACTTGCCAGTATACACTGCTTTAATGGAGAAATCGTGTTTAGCAGAATGCAACCATTTGGCTTCTCAAATTCAGACTGCTAGATATTTTATGCATAGAGCTCATCATCTAAGCATTTGTAAAGTACGGCTTTGTTCATAGCTTTATTCACCGATACTAGACGATTGGATGAAATAAGCCACTCTGTAGCACAAGAGCTTAAAAACAAAACATGCTGGGTTTGCAGAAGAAGAATATGTCAGAGTGCTAACACTAAATTTAAAGCTTACCCCAAATGGCATATACAAGCAAGAATATGCATGTTTTCTTTTTTTGCTTCTAGAACAATTCTAGTTAGAGTTAACCTCCTAGTTAAAGCTTTCCAACCACTCCCTTGGAAATGAATGCTCTCCACCGATCTTGACTGGCCCACATTTCCACTAACAGTGCACAAGGGATTGTTTTTCTCTACATACTCATCAACACTTACTATCTCTTGTCTTTTGATAACAGCCATTCTGACAGGTGTGAGATGATAGCTCATTGTGGCTTTAATTTGCATTTCCCAAATGGTTAGCAATACTGAGCATAAAAAACTGTTTTTTAATCATCATGATTGTGCCATCTTGATTGGTACGCAGCTAGAGGTAGACCAGTAGTTTAAATCCAATACGCAAACTGGAGCCTTGGAAGAAAAAATTATACTTTTCCTCTTGGCACTTCTCTTTATTGCATGATGGATAAATTGAGACTTACTCTAATTTTAAGATCAATACTGTATAAAGAACCCCTGTGCTATCATTGTCTATTCAAATTATACCTTGTCACTATTAATGCGAACAGAAAATATACTGGTTGGTTCTTCTTTATATTCACTAGAACCGAAAATTACTAGCTAAATCTTGATAGCTCTGTACTGCTTTAAATCTAACCTCTGAGCCTCTCAAAGCTGATCTACATTCTTATATACCTTGCCTCCCAGCCAACATTTGTCTGTCACACCAAGAGAGTGACAACAATTTGTAAAAATGTGTTACATTTCCAGACGTGTCAACACAGCCATCATGTGAAGCATTCAGATACTCTGCATGTGCTGAAGGGAATGCGAAAACTGTGTCCCAGGGAGAAACAGAGGCATGACAGACACTAAATGTACGAGATTCATTCCTTTCTAGGCTCCTTCTCCCTAATCTGAGATCATCGTTTTAATCTCTCCTTTCCCAAAATAAATTTCATTTGGAGCAGGATTATTATTGGGTACTTCATTATACCAACTAAGTGGTTCATTTCAGGCTATGCAAAGGCAACAGCAGACTTCTGGTTTAAATGTTCAGTTATGAGCAACGGTGAATTGTTTTGGTCAAAGAGTGACATTGATCTTTAAGGACAACCCAAACCCTAGGACCAGCATGCTATTTGGGGACACTTGTGATGCCTGCAGAGAAAATAGGATGTTTTGGAACAGAAACTCTAATTGTATCTTCTCTGAGTTACGCAAATGTCTTTCAGGTACATAAATCTTATGGGTGGAAAGCAACTGATAAAATAGACATGAATGAAATCAGAAAACAAATTTTCTAGTCCAGATGATTTTATGGAAGTGTAGCAGGACCTCATAGCTGGGTCTGATGCAGCACGAGACTGCCGGCAGTAGGGATTTGCAGCGTAGTGCGAATGGCCAAGCATTAATGCCACGGAGCTTTTCACACTTCACTTTTTGTGTGCTGTTTCACCTTCTTCACTTTTTGTTTTTATAAAATTTGTCTATTTTATTGTAAATTGACGATTTGTAGCTATGTTAAATGTTACATAAATATCAGAGTGATAAGATTTATGAACATAATGTAGAAAGATTAAATCAAGCTGGTTAACATATCTACCACTTCAAATATTTGATTTTCTGTGGTGAGAACATTTAAAAGGTACTCTTTGCAATTTAGAAATGTACAGTACTCCATTATCAACTCCATTCACCATCCTCTGTAACAGATCTCAAAAACAAACAAATTCCTCCTGTCTTAGATTTTGGACCCTTTGACCATCATCTTCTCATTGCCTTCACCTCTCAGCCTCCGTAACCACCGTTCCACCTTCTGCTTCTAGGAGCCAATTGTCTCAGAGCCCACATTTAAATAAAAACGCAAGGCATTTGTCTTTCTGTGCCTGACTTACTTCACTTAGCACGCTGTACTCTAATTCCCTCCGTGGTTACAGATGACAGAATTTCCTTCTCCTTTAAGACTGAATAGTATTTCTTAGGATTTCATTTTATATATTCCTTTATTTGTTGATGGACATCTAGGTTGATTCCATAACTTGGTCATTGTAAACAGTGCTGCAGTGAACATGGGTGGCAGACATCTTTTCGACAAACTGATTTCAAATCTTTTGGGTTAATCTCCAGAAGCGAGATTGTTGGATCCTACGGTAGTTCTGTGTTTCGTTTTTTGAAGACCCTCCATGCAGTTTTGCATAGCAGCTTCGTGTTCCCACCAACAGTGCACAAGGGTTTTCTTTTCTCCACATTCTATCTTTTGTCTTTTGATAATAGCCATTCTGACAGGTGTGAGATGATAGCTTATTATGGCTTTAATTTGCATTTCCCTAATGATTAGCGGGACTGGGCATAAAAAACAATTTTTAAAAATAATTGAAAGGGGCCTAGGAAGTTATCCAGTTTAATTTTCCAGTTATAGTCATTAGAACTTTGCATCAATCTAAAATCATCCATTCTTGAAACAAAATAACATTCTTTGTAGATTTAAGATGGGAGTTTCCAAATCCTTGCTCTAAAGCCTGAGTTCCCATAGACAGTAAGCAACAGTTAGGCCGGGGGTTACTTGGGGTCAAGGTCTAAGGGCTCGTTCATTTATGTTAAGAAAGAGATAAATGAACTGAGAAAGTTCTGTGTAAGATTATGAGCAGGACAAGTACTGTGTATACTGACTCACCTGTGCATTCTGGCATCCAGCACAGCACATGACACACAGTAGCCCCACAATAAATGTTGCCAGGTTGGCTCTTCGCAAGCTAGGGTAAGAGCTCCTGAATAACCATTTTTGGTGCCATATGGAGTTGAAGCGTAGATCATGTGCGTGAAAATTTTAAAATCTTTTTCGAAGTGGCTCCTAGATGCTGTATCCTAGAATTCTCTCCCATTACAAGTCTCAGAAATTACCAGTTCTGTTCATGGGAAGAATAGTGGTTGGCTCTGTAAATAATCATACTTGGAGAACCAGCTTATTTTCAGAGGCCTTCTTTCAAAACAATGACGAATCTTTGGACGTAAGCCAGAGAACTTCTTTTTCTTAATTTTTTCTTATTATAAAGATGTGGGTACAATTCAGGGTTAGGTACACAAACACTGATTACGCAGGTACCCTTGCTGATGAGGTATGCCCCCCCGACAGTTTCCCATTACTGCCAGACTCTTTCTTATAGTATTATATTTGCCAACTGTATATCTGACAAAGGCCTAACATCTAGGATCTACAAGGAACTCAAACGTGCCAAAAAGGAAAAAACCGAACAGTCCCTTTAAAAAGTGGGCAAAAGACATGAATAGACACTTCTCAGAAGAAGATATACGGGCAGCCAACAGACACATGAAAAAGTGCTCAGCCTCACTCATCATTAGAGAAACACAAATCAAAACCACATTGAGATACCACCTAACCCCGGTAAGAATGGCCATCATTAAAAAAACAAGCAACAACAGATGCTGGTGAGGATGTGGAGAAAAAGGAACGCTTCTGCACTGCTGGTGGGAATGCAAACTAGTGCAACCTCTCTGGAAGACAGCGTGGCGATTTCTGAAAGAGCTAGAAGTTGAGCTTCCATATGATCCAGCAATCCCCCTATTGGGAATATACCCGGAATATAATAGAGGCAAGATGTTAGAGCAATGTCCTTCTTCGGCCTGACCCTTTTTAAAAAGTGAATCTACGTTTAGAGCTGCTGTTCCATCAAGGAGCAACAGTTGGCTGTTTCTTTTCAGTTTTTATCCCCCCTTCAATTTCAATCCTTTTCTTTCACTTTATCTGCCCTCTGTGTGACTACATAGGAAGTGTGAGAAACTTTAGCAGGAAAATTCAAGACCATAAACGACACAAATAACCAGAGCTAAGGTGAAACACATATTAAATAAACAGAGAGAGAAGCACACAGAATACCAAAGCACAATAGAATGAAAAGAGACAGCTATACCACTGAATTAAAAAAAGATGATCTTATGACCCAAAAAAAGTCGGTGAAAACAGAAGACCTTGTGACCTCCTAAAACGGAGTGGAGGGAGAACAAACAGCTCGAAAAGACAAAAGGGAGAAAGCAAAAGGGGAGGGGACGTAAAGCAAGAGGCTAAGAAAAGATTTATGTTTGGACAACTTTACGCCGGGGAGACATTGACTGTAAGATCTGACGACACACAACAGAGAGGATTTCAGATAAACAGAGGACATGTCACACAAAAAGGAGAAGCAGAATGTTTGAAAAATAAAAAGCAAATAAAATCATAAGTAACATCAAAGAAAGAAGATGTCCTGGACATCGGTGATTGTAAAGTCGTCATCTCTAAAAGAGGGCTCACCGGTGTCTTTTCCTGCCCCTAACCTACCAACCACGGCTCCAGGTCCCTATGTGGGAAGTTCAGAGGGAGCTTTGGAGGCCAAAGAGGGCTGAGAAAGCCCCACAGGAGTCTTTTCTGCCATCCCTTCTACCGGATTTCTCTGAGATTTTCCCAAATATCTTAAAGGAATGGCAATGACAGTTGTCATTAAACAAGGAGTGCTGTGACCTCCTTTATCTTCAGAAGCCATAAATTCAAGGTCCTGATCCTAGAGGAATCTTGTAGTTACATATATTAAAAAGAACCGATTGGCAGGTCTTGGCCATGAATTCATAGGCTTCCATACATATACGCGCTCTGTCGCTTTAAATCTCAGGATGATTGTCACTTGTGAGCAGTTTAAATTCCAGGAAATGTTCTAATTTCCAATAAGTTTAGTCTATCCATCCAGCAAACTACGGAGTCATTAAAAATGGCATTTCAAAGGACAAAGGAATGAGAAAATATTTGTGATACAGTTTTAAGACTAAAGATACTAATTTGTATCTCATACAGTCCCAGTTATTTAAAATACATGTAAATAGACACACATGGAACAACTTCTTTAGAGAAAATTCAATTAGGTCCCTGTTGTCTATACAAGCAGTCTGTACATTTGCAGGATCACTGTCATGATTACTACTTATGCCCCCAATAAACCTTCTTTTGTGTGTCTAGCATGTCCAGTGCCCAGCACCATGATTGATCCACACTAAGCACTCAATAAATGTTGCTAAACAAATTAATGAGTGAAATTAAAAATAAGTAGATAGAAAAAGACTGAAAAGAAACACAAAACAATAATTATTAGAGTTGCTTTCTTTGGAGTGAGGTGATTAAAAGTGGTTGTAATTTTCTTCTTTAAAAATTCTGCATATTAAAAAATTCTAAGATGAGAATAACTTGTATAATCTCACAAAGTTATTAGTAAAAGAAATCAGTCCCAAAGAGCACATAGTGCATGACTCCACTTACACAAGAAGTCCAGAACAGGCAAATCAATAGAGACAGGCAGGTAAGTAGCTGCCAATGGCTGGGGGCCGGGGGTGGTGGACACAGGGAGTGGATGTTAATGAGATTCTTGTGGGTGTGATGAGATGTTCTAAAATTGGATGATGGTTCCACAACTCTGCAAATACTCTAAAAAGCACTTTAGTATACTTTAAGTGGAATAATTTTATGACATGTAAATTATATCTCAATAAGGCTGTTTAAAATATTTTTAAAGTTGGAAGTTACAATCATTTCATTACAAGCTCTTCTCTTTTTCATCTGAATCTACAAAGAGGCCTTTAGAGTTATAGCTATAGATAGCTCCTTAAAACCATATTCTTTTTTCTCATAACATCTCAACAAAAAACGACAGAGATAAGCTTAGCACAAAGAGTGAGCACCTTCACAAGAGATATTTCTGAGTTCATAAGCCAGGTCAGCATCTGAATTTACTACATTATTATTTGTATCATGCGCATACACACAATCCTCAGTCGCAAAACACAGAACACCTGTTATGCTTGGAAAATGTGTTGTATTCCACAAACGATAAACTCAAGGAAATGGAAGCCTTTACTACTTCTTTCTTCCTTTAGGGTTCATGGCTCTAACCACCATCTTCTCAATGACATATCCCATCCAACACCTCAGCTGAGTCATCTCAATTCCTCATGACGTCTTTTGTAAGAGGGAGTGGATGGGTAGGGGTTTCTCATAGAAAGTAAGGCATCTCTTTGGATTGCTAACAGAAAGCTCCTGGCCAGTGACTATTTTTGTTTAGAGACTACAGTACAGAGTAGTGGAATAATGTTGAGGTAGTTGGTGAGAATGCCAAGGATTGAGGGTCATGATGCTAGCTGGATGGGCTCCATCAGGAAGAAAAGGCGGGGAAGAACAGGTACTGAAACAGCACAGACACTGAAATTCTACAGGTCAATTTTCAACATATACCAAGATGGAGTCAGAAATTCATTTTTATCTTGCCATAAACTGACTTTAAACTTCAATCTTTAAGCAAAGGCTCTCTTAGCTTTTGTCATAGCATAATGTACTGTAAATTACAAGCACTAGGTTAGATGATTATACTTAAGGAATGATAACATAATATGGTGATGATAAAACACTCTTAAAATTGGAAAGAGCATACCCAGCATCCTAGCACACACCTGTAGTCTCAGCTACTTGAGAGGCTGAGACAGAAGGATAACTTGAACCAAGGAGTTTGAGACCAACCTGGACAACATAGCGAGATTCTGTCTCTAAATTTCTTTTTAAATTAGAATGAGCAATTTTAAACTCACTTAAACTTGCTTAATTTAAGAAGACTCTTAAACTTCAAATTCTGACATTGTTCTGCCTTGGCTACCATCCATGCTAAAAAAGGATTCCCCTGTTACTTAGAGACAGATGAGTGGATGGACAGAGGGACACACAGACAGACAGATACAGATAAATGAACAGATGAGGGCGATAGGGTGAGAAAGAGGAGAGGGAAGCAGAGAGGGGAGGAGGACTTGAGGAGGGAGAGAAAGAGGGAGACATGAAATACTGAGCATTTCAACTGGCAATGATAAGCTAGACAAGAAGTTTGTTTAGAAGAGAAAATAATTTTGGTCTGAAAGGCTCATGAAATGAAGTAGGATTAAGAGGCACAAGTTAAAACAGCATCAGGCTCGCTAAAGCAAATCATTCCTCTCACGGTACAGTATGCCTTAACACACTATAAAACAACTGAGTACATAGCCGGACTCGGTGGCTCAGCCTGTCATCCCGCTCCTTTGGGAGGCTGAGGTGAGTGAATTGCCTGAGCCCGCGGTTCGAGACCAGCCTGGGCAGGCGAGACCTCATCTCTACAAGAAATCAAAAAAACTAGCTGGGCGTGGTAGCGCATGCCTGTAATTCCAGCTACTAGGGAAGACTGAGGCGGAAGGATCACCGGAGTCCAGCAGGTCGAGGCTGCGGTGGCCGGGAGCGGCCACTGCACTCCAGTTTGGGAGACACAGTGAGACTCCAACTCAAAAAAAAAAAAAAAAAAAATTGAGTGCAGTAGTAGGGGGGAGGTCGCTGTTTTAACCATTCGCTATTTTTCAAACATCCATCATTTGCTGGGGGAAAAAAAATCCCAACTCTGTCCTATTGAAGACAACGCAGTCATAGGTTCAAGTTTGCTTTGACAGGGAGAAGGGTCAAAGGTTTTTTAAATTATGACTTAGCAATACATCCCAGAGCTGAGTCATCCTGACACAGGGTCGCAGGGGTTGAAATACAATAACATCCAACCTATTAACCGAGAAGCTGTCCTAAACTCAGAATGTGATGTATGCACAGCATAAACTGCCCAGCCTTCACAAGGACACAGGAAAAGAATAGAAAGTAGGAGTATGCCGGCTCGGTGGCTCTGCCTGTCATCCCAGGGCTTTGGGAGGCTGAGGTGAGTGGATTGCCTGAGCCCGCGGGTTCGAGACCCGCCTGGGCAACTTGGAGAGACCTCATCTCTACAATAAATCAAAAATTAGCCGGCCGTGGTAGCGCGCGCCTGTAGTTCCAGCTACTCGGAAGGCGGAGGCAGAAGGATCGCCGGAGCCCAGCAGGTCGAGGTTGTGGCGGCCGGGAACGGCCGCTGCACTCCAGTCTGGGTGACAGAGTGAGACTCCAACTCAAAAAGAAAGAAAGAAAGAAAGAAAGTAGTAGCAGCACACAGATTGCAGGCAGCACACAGGGCACGCTGAAATACTGCCCTGAAGTTAGGGAAGGTAACCACAGCACTGTTCTTCTAAACATGGTTCGCAGGTGTATTCCTCTTCTCTGAACAAGCAAAGTAAAACATTCCAGAGAATTCTTACAGTCTGGGCAGTCGATTTCAGCACCACCTGTTGACAATCAGACTGGGTTGGGTGTCTTCACGTGTCCTCAACTTCAAGTTCTACTTTATGTCTTGTCGTGGCCTACGGTTTTTAAAATGTTCTTTAAAGACTAATGACATCGTTCTTTAAAAAACATTTAAGCGACACAGTTCACAGTCAAAAATGCAGGCAAAACAAGAAAAAGTCTAAAGGCAGAGAACTTGTGTCATGTTTGGGATGCCATAAGCTTTAGGGTGAAGTGCAGACGGCACAGAGGGGGGCATCAAAAATTCTCTGTCACTCCTAATTCTATCAAAATAACCATTTCCCCACGCTTCGTTTCTGCTTACGAAGCATGAATGTCTGACTTGTCTTTTGAGGCTTTTTATGATGGTCAAAGGGCTTGTCTTTGCAAGAACGTTTTAAAAACCGTAGGCCACTGCAAGACATAAAGTAGAACTTGAAGTTGAGGACACGCGTGAAGACACCCAACCCAGGCTGAGTATCAACAGGTGGTGCTGAAATCGACTGCCCAGACTGTAAGAATTCCCTGGAATGTTTTACTTTGCTTGTTCAGAGAAGAGGAATACACCTAAAAGGTAGAATCCAAATGTACAGGGCGCTGCCCAAGAGCTGTGGCCTGAGCGGACAGGTGCCTCTTCAGGTGACCCTTGCCGCCCCCGACATCCTAATGAGAGCATTGTGGCAGACATGCCGTGGGGCTTTGGTCTTCCAGACCCAGAAAGGAGCAATGTACACAGCACGCGAGCCACTGGGGGGCTCGGTTTAGCCAGTAGCATGCTCTTCGGATCTCTGGGTCTGATTAGGGGAACAGTCGAGAAAAAGGGTGGACCCTGAAGAACCGCCAACACAGGAAGAAAAGGAACAGGGGGAAGGGAAGGACCATGACATCGTCAGTGACCAGGAGAGTGTTAAGGTGAAGAAGTTGTTGAAAAGAGCTCTGCAGACAAGTCCCCTGCAGACGAGGCTGGCTAAGGTATCTACAGCAGGTGAACGGTCCAAGGATCTTCCAACTTGGATGAAATGGCTGAAGGGGAGGACGACGCTTGTGACTTCAGTACAGACCACGTGTAACAGAACTGGGTCCTTCCACCCTTCTCAAAGGAAGACACTCGAGCCAACAAGCACGTCATTAGTCAACAAAGAGATGGAACAACATCACTAATCAACAGAGAAATGCGAATCAAAACGACAATGAGATGCCACCCACACTGCTCAGATGGCTGTCATTAAAAAGTCGAAAAAACAACAGGTGTCGGCACGACTGTGGAGACACTCGTACACTGCTGGAGCTAGTTCAACCCCTGTGGAAAGCAGCTCCGAGATTTTTCAAAGAACTAAAAACAGAGTTACCATCCGACCCAGCAATCCCACTTCTGGAACTGTACCCAAAGAAGCGCAAGCCGTTCTGTCAAAAAGACACCTCCATGCGTCTGCTTATTGCAGCACTGTCCACAATAGTAAAAACACGGACCCAACCCAGATGCCCATCGAGGGTGGACGAGATAAAGAAAATGTGGTACACATACATGATGGAACACTATGTAGCCACAAAAAAGAATGCAGCGATGTCCTTTGCAACAGCATGGATGCCGCTGGAGGCCATCATTCTAAATGAATTCTCGTAGAAACAAAAAAATTGAATACCAGGTGTTTTCACGCATAAGTGGGTACTAAACACTGGGCACACAAAGGTGAGAGAGGAGGGAGGAAGAAACCGGGTTACGCAGACAGGTAGAGAGGATCCCTGGGAAACCTTCCCATTTTGCCTGCTACAAGTTCCAGACGGAGTCCACAGACCGGAGTTAACACCATTCTCTGGTCTGCAGACGGCCCCTTTCACACGCTTCCTCTTGAGTGGTTCCTTTCAGTCCTCTCCCCATTGGGCCTTTACTCTCTGGTGACTCTTTCTGCTTGGTGCATTCTCCAAGCCTGCCTCCCAGCCGGTCACTACGCACGTCCTCATTCTGGGCCTACAAAAACCCCTGACCTCAGCCACATTGTCGGCAAGCCACTTTCGGGTCCCCTCTCTCACTGGGAGAGCTTTCCTGTCTCCTAATAAACTCCTACAGACTTGCTCTCTGGTGTCCATACCCCTTATTCTTCTCAGGAGTGAGACAAGAATTCAGAACTCACTGATCTAAAAGAGCTGCACTCAATGAACTAGAAAAGCCGGACCCGCCGAGCTGAGAGAGCGGTAACACTCCTTGGGGCTCCGTGGCCATTGGCCACCCCAAGTTCTCGAGTATCAGCTCGTTCCCCTCTCCAGACACCATTGTGTCCTCAGCCACCACATGGCTCTCAGGGTGGCCCTGCAGCTCTGGAGACTGCAACATCACTCAGGGACTCGGTTCACCAGCTCGTCAGACAAAAAATCCAGAACACAGGCACAAGGATGAGAAGGACAAACACTGGGCACCACTAAGGGAGGGAAGGGGGGAGGGGGGAGGGGAACATGGGATGCAAAGCCACCCAAGGGTGCCACTCTCACCCAGGGGACCAGGGCTCACCAGAAGCCTAAACCTCATCTTCACACAATATACCTAAGCAACAAATCCTCCATGTGTCCCATGATTCTAACATTTTCCATTTTCTTTAAAGAACTCGCTCCTTCTATAAGGCTTTTTTTTTTTTTTTTTTTTTTTACATTTTGAGCAGATTGCTAAATTGTAAAATGCACCGGTTAGCTATGGTTTGGCATAAGCTGTGTCAATTTTGTGAACATGTATCCTAATATATTCATGAAAACAATCGAGATTTTTTTAAAAAGGGATACATCAGGCTGGGTGTAATGGCTCATGCTTGTAATCCCAGCACTTTTGGAGGTCGAGACAGAAGAATCTCTTAAGGTTAGGAGTTCAAAACCAGCCTGAACAACATAGCAAGAATATGCCTCTACAAATAATAATAATAAATCTTTTAATTTTTTTTAAAGAATAGATTAAGATTGGGTGAGAAATCCCTGTATTCCACATCCAAATAATTCTTTTCTTTCCTGGTCTAATATCTTTTGGACATAGTGCCTCTCTGCTTTTTCTTTCAAGAGCCTCCACTGGAATCAGCAATGCCCATGGTTGGGAAGGAGAAAAACCCAGATGGAAATTGCTTGAGTCCAGCTGTGCTTCCTAAGACCACCATGCCCAGGGTTCCAAGCTGAGTTTGAGCCATGCCTCCTCCTCCAGCACCAGGAAGGAAGGGTGCCCAGCCAGGGCCCTTCTGCCGCCCGTGCCGCCCGTTACCACTCAGGCCTCTGCGGGCAGTGCTGGCGGACCAGCTTCAGCACAAGAACTGTGGAAGATTGTCCTCCTGGCCCTCTCCCCGCCTCAGCCTCACGTTTGTGGCTTAGAATCTGCCCCCAAACAACCTAGAACTGAACTCGACATGCAGCATCCTCCTTCCGGAGCCTGAAGATGACTTTCTTATTCTGAGCGACAGCTTTTGAAACAGAAGGGGGAAAGAGGGAGCAACGTTTATTTTGGTGACTTAAGTTGTACTTCCCTCGCTTTTGGATGCCTGGAGTCTGTTGGCTTCTTGTTCCTTTCTTCAAAGGTCACGTTATCAACAGAAGGGAAAGTGGGGCAGGCGGATCTCGAATGCGGGACTGTCGGCCCCTCACCCTTTGGCTCCCCTTTGAGCTCCACACACTCAGCAGCAGCTGCTTAGGATAACCCCAGAGCAAGTACGGGCAGAAAGCAGCACATATTGAGCACATCCTGTGTGCAGGATCTGAACTGCATGTTTCTGTACATTGACTCCTTACAACTACCCCATCTACAGATGATGAAAAGTAAGAAAGAACTACCTCGGTAACAGTCCATCGGGTCCCAAATCGCTGCCACAAAGTGAAGAGATCACTTCTTTTCCCACTGCTTGCCAGCTTAGCAATGACTCATGCCTTGACAGCAGGACTTAGATATGGGTGAGACTTTGGGGGTAGACCGGCCCAGGTTCAAATTCCTACTTGGTGACTTCTGGTCACGGAATCTTGAACAAGTAATTTCTACCATTTCCAGTATGCTCGATGAGCAATTCACATATCAAAAATTCACAGCTTAAGGTAAGTGAGCTAGATAAAAAGGATGCTGCTGTGATTTTTTCCTGCACATTTTTCAAAACCAGTGGGTGACCCTTGGGAGTGATCTTGTTCCTCAGAGGACATTTGACGATATCTGGAGACACTGTTGATTCTTACAACTGGGGGTGGGGATGCCACTGGCATCTTAAGGAGTAGAGGCCAAGGAAACTTCTCAATCACACTACAATGCACAGGGTATCCCTTGACAACAAAGGATGGTCTGGACCAAAATGTTAACAGCGCCAGCGTTGAGAACCCCTTCTCTAAGAGAGTAAAATATTCAGTCGGAGGCAGACACATTTGTTGAGTCCAATTTATTGTCTTTTCCTTATTTAACAGAAACACAAGTAGGACAATATGTGGACAGATCCTCAAAAATATTCATGCACTATGATTCAGATGCTTCACTTTTAGGAATTTACCCTCATGAACGCATCCAAAGATTTATGGAAGAGCAAAAAGATGATTAGAAAATTTAAAACAGCAAATTGCCGATTGTAGATTGAATGGTTAAAGAAGTAGCCATCTAATTTGTCTCCAGACTAGGATGATTTGAGGAGTAAACAGGGTGCTTTAATAATTTTGCCAGGACACCAGTCATAAATCAGGACTGCCCTGGGCAAATGAAGATACAAGGGCCCTGGTAATAAAAGAATTGGAAAACAACATATGCCACATTATTGCTATGGTATGATATGCACCCAGCAAAAATATTTTAGAGTATTTAAAAGCATAATAAAGTGATAATATACTATTAACTGTAAAAGGTTGGATATAAAATTTATGAATCAAGTTTTATAATATATATATATCTTTTTATGTTTCAAAAAAATAATGGAAAGAAATAGCACATGAAATTGTTAATGTTGGTTCACTGGCTATAGAGATTACAGCTGATGCTTATTTTTGAGAAAATATAGAGAATTTTGAATATATAGAGAATATATTCAAAATTACCTATAATTATCTTCTAAAATTAGGAATATATCCTGTTTCCTTAGGAAGAAATGTAATTCAGTCTCAGTTGATGATGGAGTTATTCTTCATAGAACAATGCCAATTACTAAGAAAAATGACATAAATTACAAAAATCACAATTTTTAAAATGTTGAATGAAATAATTCCTTCAGGCAAGGATCACCAATGAATTCTAAAAGCTTTAGGTGAAAGATCGTTGGGATATTCACAAGGTGCTAAGTTATTACCCTACAAATGAGTTGCTGATTGCAAAGTGAAAAACATTTTTACAACAAAGAGATCTGGTCATGGTCGTATTGACAAAGTGATCAAATTTAACATCATTCTGATGGAAAACTTGGCGTTACGTATCTTCTGTTGTGACATAAATGAAATAAGGATATTACCTAAGCAATGTTCTTGCCAAAAATGTTTAGCTTGAATCTATTCAAGCCATTAGACCTATTTTAGTTTATGAGAAATTCAGGGACTATAAGTACTAGGAAAGCCACAGCATGCAGATGAAATCAGACAAATCCAGAATGTGGGACATTCTAAAATTCAACTGACCCACAATGTTTTCAAAAAGTAAACGTTACAAAAAAGAAATAAAGGGATTTTGAGATTAAAGAACACTAGAGAGATATAACAGCCAAATACAATCTGTGAACCTTATTTTAAATCCTCAGAGTTTTTTTAATAGAAGAGAGAGAAATGTCATCTTTAGATGACTGGGGAAATTTGAATATAAATGGATTGTAAATTGATTATCTTATGGTATGTGTATACACATATATAGGAATGTAGAATTCCTTAGATACAATAATGGCATTGCATTTCTATAAAATATTATGGTGAATATCATGTCTGCAACTTATCTTTAAGGTGTTCAGAAAAAGTATAGCTACTTACCAATAGTTATACTAAGTAAATATGGCAAAATATGAGCAACTGCTGAATCGAGGTGATGAGTACGCAAGTGTTCATACCGTATCATTCTTTCCGTCTTTTTGTATATTTGAAAAATGTGTAAGTTAAGGAAAACATTACCCAAAAGGTTATGTTTAAAGTAACACATTTGGGGGAGGAGCAATGGCTCATGCACATAATCCTGGCACTTTGGGAGGCTGAGCAAGGATGATCACTTAAGGCCAGGAGTTTGAGACCAGTCTGGGCAACATAATGAGACCGTTTCACCAAAAAATCTACATTCATATATATGTGTATACACACTCCATAATATAATCAATTTACATTCGATGTATATTCAAATTTTCCCAACTGTTTAAAGATGACATCTCTCTCTCTCTCTCTCTCTCTCTCTCTCTCTCTCTCTCTCTCATTTAAAAAACTTTGGGGATTAAAATATAAGGCTCACAGATTATATTTGACAGTTACATCTCTCTAGTGTTCTTTAATCTCAAAATCACACACACAGACACACATGGGAGTGCCCAAAAAATGTATACACATTTTTGACCATCATACTTAAAATATGTATACAAGGGAGGGGGATGCCAAAAAAGTATACACATTTTAAGCAATGTCATGTATGCATTACTTTTTGAAGTTGAATTGAATTATGGTAACAATGTGCAGTGTGATGTTCGTTCAACCATGGTTCCACCATTTCCTTTGACTGTCCTGCCTGTCACATGGAGACACTAACATTCATTTGATTAACGCCATCTTTTGAGCAAACGTCATTTTTAAAACGTGTATACATGTTTTTGGCACCCCATATATATTTGAAGCCATGTAATTACATTTAAAGCAGTACAATGAGTAGTCCCAGAGTTGACCTTTGTCTTTCCAGGACCGGATGTCTAACAGTTACATGGAACTGGAGAACCCACTACTGTCTCCTGAGGGTTCAGATAGCCTCACCCGCCAGCCATGTCAGGTCAGCTCTTCCAGTTCCCCTCCCCCTGACCCTTCAATGCCTGAGATATCTCTTTTGTCATCCTTTCCACCCCAGGCACTACCTTTCTTCTACCTACTGCATCTCATGGGGTCCTTATCTCCTCAAGAATAACGGGACTGGAGTATAAATCAATCAGCAGCTCACTTCCTTGCTGTGGCAACCGTGTTGATCGGTTACTCCCAGGTGCTCCTGTGTTTCCCAGGCTCCCTCACTGCTGGGCTGAGGCCACATGACTGGCTAGGGAGAAAAGGCATGTGCCACTTCTGGGCTAAGACAGCTGAGCACAGCACGGTCATTTCCATCCTTCTCTTCCCTCATCAAAGCACCCTTGTGGCCTTAGTGAGCCCAGGAGTGTGGCTGCAAAATGGAGGAAGGTGTCCCCTTCGCCTCAGACTGTGACATGAGCAAGAAAATGCTTCTTGAGCCGAAGAAGCTACTGAGATCACAGGGTTGAACTCGTCTTAATTTCTTCATTTCCAAGTCTTCTCTGAGAGGCTAGCAGGAAGCCCCTCTCCTTTTGCAGCTGTCTTGCCCTTTCTTTGAATCCTGCCTCTAATGTGCAATCAAGAGAGAACCATTGGTGCTTCCTTAGGAAACGTGTGTCTCCCACAATTCCCAGAATGAACCACGTCCGTGTCTACAAATCTCTGCTTCACACAGAAACAAGCACATTTGACCATTGACCAAGAGAAGATGTGGAGAGAGACAGAGACAGAGAGAGAGAGAGACAGAGAAGAGAGAGAGAGAGAGAGACTTGTTGGGACATTCTTTTGCCAGGACGTCTGCACATCTTCTTGATGTTTTCCTTTGCTTTATCTGGCAGGGGTCAGACATGCCATACCGTGACACTCAGAGAACCAAAAAACAAACAACAACAACATTACAATGGACCACAACTGGGTGACTTGGGAACAAAATACATTAAAACAGCATAATACTTGTTAGAAAGGATTCTAAGCCTAAGAATGCATTATTGGTCTTGGATAGCACTAATCCTAGAAGAAAACTTATCTGGCTGGCTCTAGATGAGAACTCAAATTTCTTGATTTCTTTACCACCTACTGATTGGCAGCATTTCCAAGGAACAATTTTACTTTCATTTTAAATCGATTTCTCTTTTTAGCAAGCCTGTGCTTTTCAAGAGCACTGAAGCAAAGCATTCATTTAATTTTACTTTTTTAAACCAACGTCTACAGGACCCTCTCAGTCAATGGATTACCCTTGTGATCCATTAGGCACCGTGAGGCTGTTCACTGACCTTTCGTGTCTCATATAATACTGCAGCACTCTTCGTCCTACATGAAATGTATTTGTCATTTTCCACCTCTGCTCCTCCTGTCATTTTTAAGCTCTGAACTTTGCTCTGCAATTTCTCGGCTTCTCTTCTGAACTTGACATGTAGTATGTGCCTTTTGTGCCCTTAATTACATTTTGTACCTTGGGGTTCAGCCCTGTTGGTCTCTTCTAATCCTACAATACTGATTGCTGTGCAGTAAGTCTCCTGCCCTCTGGGAATATTATTTGTCTTTAAACTATTTTTTTTTTCCTTCCAACGCTGAGAACCACTGAACATTTTTCTACTAGTCCTTTCCAGGAAATCTCGGGCTATCTACAGTTATGATGACCAAGATCCATTCGCTGTCATCATAATTACTTCTCTCTCAATATTGACTATTTGTACACAAGTTTGGAAAATAGGCCACAATGACAAAAGGTAGAAAAGAGATATGTGCCAAGAGCAAACAAGACATTTTCAGGAGAATATTCAGGTAGCAACAAAATATAATATTTTATAAACGTATGAGGCTGGGCGTGGTGGCTCATGCTTATAATCACAGCACTTTGGGAGGCCAAGGTGGGTGGATTACTTGAGCCTAGGAGTTCAAGACCAGCCTGGGCAACATAGTGAAACCTCGTTTCTCCAAGAATGAAAATAAAAATTTAAAATTAGCCAGTCATGATAGCATTCCCAGCTACTCAGGAGGCTGAGGTGGAAGGATCACCTCAGCCCAGGAGTTCGAGGCTGCCGCGAGCTGTGATCATGGTGATTGTGCCACTGCATTCCAGCCTAGGTGACAGAATGAGTCACTGACTCGAAAAAATTTTTAATAAAAATATGAGAAAGAGGAAAAAGACACTTTGCTACATAAGTATAAAAGGGGAACTACTGAGTTAAAGAACCGTAAAAAAAACTTGGATCTCACAAACGTGAAAGTAAACAACTTTAATGTCCAGCGCGCAGAACACAAAATCACCAGAATGAAGAATACCGTCCTCAGTCAAATGCAGGCTCCCACCTCGTCGCACATCAACGCAGGCAAGTGCTGCACCCCCAGAGTCCACACCCTCCAGCCTTCCCAGAACACAGCCAGCGTTCTTCCCGTCACACGCACCTTTAATCACTTTTCTGCAGGAAATGCGTTCAGTGGCTCCTCATTCCATCCAGAACAAAGCCCAAATGCTTACGAGACCCTACGTATCTGGACCTTGTTTACTTCTATCCTCATTTCTAGCCACGTCTCTTTCTTCCCAAAGTCTGCAGGTTTCAAACAAAGCATTCTTTACGGCCTTCCCCTGGACTTTTGTGTATGGTTGTTTCTCAGAATGTTCCTTCCTGCTCCAGCTCCTCTTGGCCTGCCTATTGCCTGTTCATCTTTCACACAGATGCTTCTTCTGACCCCTTAAGTAAAAGTTAAGTCCCCGCTTCTGCACGCTGCCGTGGCTTACTGCGTCTCTCCTGCTGTAGCCCATCACTCACTGTGACATCACCGTGTTCACTTGTCTGCATCCTGCACTAGTCAGGAAGCAAGAGGATGGTGATGACAATATGTACCATTTCTGCTCTGATATCTCAGCACCAAACTGGCACCCGATGGCGACTGGTAAATATAGGATGGTTGTCGTGCAGATATTTAGATGACGAGATCCTTGATAATCCAAAGCTTTATTTGAACTCTAGTTCCAAGCCTTGTTGAGAATCTCCCTAGAATAAGTACTGGCAACTCTTGAGGACGTGGGACCTTCGGGAAGTGGGACCTTCAGGACGTGGGACTGTTGCTGCCTCCGTTATCTCTTCCCCGCTGACCATAAAAGTCTGTGGTTGGTAGAAGATGCCCACACCGTTCAAATTCAGCAGTCAGCATTCTATCAGGATCCACCCACTCAGCTCCTCATCACTGGTTCAGAGGTGGTTATTCAACCACCACAGTCTCTCGGGTCTCACTCGACCAAAGAGGCAAGGTGGCCCAGAAAATGGCATCTCCCCCACCCCCCACCCCCCACTCCATTGGCCTGACAATAGGACAGACAAAGCATCTTGGGAGAAGCCCTCCTTCTACAGGCTGTCAACCTCCATCTATTCTGTAATGAATCCGTCTACTTTTCTGTCTTGGTAAATCTAGTACAATAAGAAAAATTGCATCTTTGGTGGATGACTAAGCAGCTTATAGAATCTCAGGTTCATCATTTTGGTGATAGTATTCTGGAAACTATAGAATATTTTAGAGAGGGAGAAAAGTGGGTTATAACTATGCAAATCCCTCTAGAAGTTTCTAAAATCAAAGACCACTTAATTCAATGTATTCTGCTTGATTTTAAAAATTTCATTCCCCTTTCTTCAAAATTTCTCCTTCGAGGGCATGAAATTCAATCAGCAAAGGTGAAGAGAAATGATATTGAATCAGATTGGAAATATTTACATATCCAGGTTTACCCATTAAAGTATTATCAAATTTAGTGACTCAAGAGAAAAATTCCTAAGAAAAATTATGTAGATGGCATAAGTAGAAATAACAGCATTACCTTGATTTTGCAAGAAGTGACATTTTTTAAATGTCAGGAAAAGGTAATAAGAAATCAAGAAAGCCTTTGAGCATCTGGAGGGACCAATTCAAATCAAAAATACTTTTCATCGGTCTTTTATTATTAACAGAAGTAGAAAATAACTGAAAATGGTGTGGCATACTGCCTACAGTGAGGGTATCGCCAAGAAAGCATTTTCATTTCTCTTACTTTTAAGTGTAATAAGGATTCTGCTATCAAAAAGAAGTGAAACTTACAATCAGGGAGAGCGGAAGTAAAACAAAATGCTCTCCAACATAATGGTAACTTATCAGTAGGTGTAATTTAAAATCAAATGCTTTTGCGTTGTGGAATGTGGAGTGAACAACCTGTCAGGGTTAAAACGGGCCATGAATTTTCAAAAAGGACATCAATGGAAATAAACCATAGAAAAGCCATTTAGAACTGTCCTAAATCCAGTTCCCAAAGGTAGCTGTTCATTTGCTTCTTTTTGTGTACGACTATAAATTTGCTAACAGATGTTATATCTCTTGATTGTCAAGCAAACATTGCTATTTCTCCTTTGCTTACCCAGGAAAAACTCTCAGTCATATCATACTTCCTGATTTTCCTCTTTCTACAAACTAATCTTTGATACTTTACCAGTGATCCCCACATTGTCCAGTAGCTCCTCCTTCTTCTGTCAGATGCCACAACTAGCAACAATTCTTGCATGTTTTTTCTGGACCAGCACTCACAGAGACACAGTCTATGTGGTTCCATCCTATGACCCTGCTCACAGAAGGCTCAGCCATGAAAGTGAGTCAGAAGTGAGGTCACACACCTAGACCAGTGATGGAAAGGTTGAGCATTTGCACAGAAAGTAATGGATATTAAAGTTAGGAAAAGCAAGGTGGTTTCCTCTCCAAGGGCTAGAAAACCTGATAAAGCTGGAATCCTAAAAACCACAAACAGCCCACTGTAGCATCATCAAGATGTGCTCCACAGAAAAGTAACATGAGAAGATGTCCCCAAACTGGCTTCCATGATTAATAAATATAGAAGCGACTACACAACACAATTTTTCTCTTGGAGGTTCAGAAAGTGCATTAGCATATTAAAAGATTCTAAGTCTAACCATAAAGAAACCTATTTAGCTTTGTTTAGTCTGATATTTAACCTAGTATTTGCCAAACCATTAAAAAATCATTTTCTTAATTGACAAATTTAAAAATCGCATGTATTTATCATGTGTAACATATTGTGGTTCAACTTTTTTTGACCATTGACTCCCAGAGGCCAGGCACAGTGGCTCACACCTGTAATCCCAGCACTTTGGGAGGCCATGGTGGGAGGATTGCTTGAGCCCAGGAGTTTGAGACCAGCCTGGACAACATAGCGAGAGCTTGTCTCTACAAAAAAATAAAATAAATTAGCGAGGCACGGTGGCACATGCCTGTAGTCACAGCTACTAGGGAGGCTGAGGCGGAAGAATCACCTGAGCCCTGGAGGTTGAGGCTGCAGTGAGCCGTGATCGTGCCATTGCACTCCAGCCTGGGCAACAGAGTGAGACCTTGGCTGAAAAAAATTAAAAATAAAAAAAAATCGCAGTCACTAAAAAAGGCCGGTCACAATGGAGAGGGTTATCACTGAGTAATGACCTGAAATAGCGCATGCCAGGCACTCTGCTTAGTGAGCTACCTGTAATGTAATTGTCATAACAACTCTCTGACCATAGGTATGAATGTTATCCTCATTTTATAGATGCGAATCTACACGTTTAGGTAAATCGTTGGGGATTTTGTAAAAATGCAGATTCTGCTTCCGTAAGTCTAGGGTGGGGCCTGAGAAGCTGCATTTCCAGCAAGTCTCCAGGTGATGCCAGTGCAGCTGGTCCCTTTCACACCTTGAGTGGCCGTGCTCTGCAGGGTCATCGCAAGAGAAAATCTTCATATCTCCACCCTCTTTATCTTACCCTTCCCAATCATGAATCTTCCTAAAATACTGCTGTCATGATGTCATTTTGCTGGTCAAAACTGCCAGAGGTTCCCTCTTTCCCACTACATTAGCCATTCAACAATAGACATTTCTGAATCTTTACTTTGTGACCCATGGAATAAGAAGTCATTTGTCCCTACATGTGCAGGTATCTTTTTTGTAGAATAATTTGAGCTCCTCTGGGCATAGTCCCAACAGGAGAATTGCTGGATCATATGGAAAGTCAATTTCTAGTTCTTTCAGGAATCGCCACACTGTCTTCCAAAGAGGTTGTACTAGTCTGCATTCCCTCCAGCAGTGTAGAAGCATTCCTTTTTCTCCGTATCCTTGCCAGCACCTGTTATTGTTTGTTTTATTAATGATGGTCATTCTTACAGGGGCTAGGTGGTATCTCAATGTGGTTTTGATTTGCATTTCTCTGATGATGAGTGAGGCTGAGCACTTTTTCAGATGTCTGTTGGCTGCCCGTATATCTTCTTTTGAGAAGTGTCTGTTCATGTCTTTGGCCCACTTTTTAAAGGGGCTGTTTAATTGTTTGTTTGCTTTTCTTCCTTTCAGCGCATTTGAGTTCCTTGTAGATCCTAGATGTTAGGCCTTTGTAGGATAAACTGTTAACAAATATATTTTCCCATTCTGTGGACTGTCTCTCTGCTCTCTCGATGGTTTCTTTTGCTTTGCAGAAGCTTGTTAATTTTATGAGGTCTCACTTATAGATTTTATTTCTTTAGGGTTCTGAATAGGAATCGGTTCCTAGTTCCAATTTTCAGCTCTATTCACAATAGGAAAAACTTGAAACCAACCGTGTTGCCCATTGAAGCTGAACTGTATTAAAAAAAATGTGGTACATATACACGATGGGATATTATACAGCCATAAAGAAGGACAAATATGTGAACTTTGCAGCAACGTGGATGGATTTGGAGTTGATCATACACAGTGATTTATCACAGAAACAAAGAACAGAGTTCCATATGTTCTCACTCATAAACAGACCTTGAACAATTATAATGCTATAAGAAAGCAATTGGCAGTAGCGGGAAACTGTCAGGGGAGAGGGGGGTGGGATTGGCAGTTGAGGAAACTGCTAGGGGAGGGAGGGGCATACCTCATCCACAAGGATACCTGCATGATCAATGTTTATATACCTAACCCTGAAATGTACCCCACATTTTTATAATAAAAAATTTTTTAAAAATCATTTGTCCTTATACAGTCAAGAGCCAAGTGGGTAAGAAACAAAGGCCAGAATGCTAGGAGCCAGTACAAGAAGAGACTAGCGAACTTCTTGAGACTTCAGTTTCCTCATCTGTAAAATGAGAGTCAGAACAGGTAGCGGCATTTAACTCTCCCAGGTTCTATCCTGACACAGGCTTACTCCAGGCAACCAAGGGCAGGCTCTCAGTATCTCCTGCAGAAGGGCATGGATGGGTCATTAAAGCTCTCCAGGTGATCCTCATGTGCTATATGACTACATCAATGACTCCCAAAGTGTGATGTCCAAATCCATGTCAGCATCGCCTGGCAACTTGTTAGGATGCAAATTCTCAGGGCTCACCCTAGTCATACTTAGCCAGAAACTCCACGGGGAGGGTCCAGAAATGTAGGTTTTACAAGCTCTCCGGGTGACTCTGACACACCCTCAGGTTTGAAAAACACTGAATCAGACAATCAGTAAATCTCCTTCCTGCACTAAAACGCAGGATCTAAACTTTTGACCTCTGACAACCTTTTCAAGGACCTTTGTCATCCAAACTTTCACAGACTAAAAGACATAAAAGCATAAGCTCTGTCATTAGACTTCCTGGATTTAAAACCCCCGCTCTTACACTTAATTGCTGTGCAACCTTGACAAGTTACTTCAGTGGTCTGTGCTTCAGATTCTCATCTGAAAAAGTGAGGATAATAATAGTACTGTTGTCAGACAGTTGTTAAGAGACTTAAATGATTCAGTACAGGCAGCTCACTGAGCAGAGGGCCTGGTGAGTGGTATTTCGGGTCATGACTCAGTGATGGCCCTCGGCGAGGACTTCCTCGGCCAGTCTATCCAAATCTGCCGCCCAGCTCTACATTCCCCACCCCCACCTGCTTCATTTTTATCCTCTGCAGTCTCTGTTCTCCAGCGTACGGCACTTTCCAAGTATTGCTTAATCTGCTGTCTCCTTCCACTAAAACGCAAGAGCTCTAACCACAGAGCTTGCCATCGGTCTTGGCATATCATAAGACTCAAAACACCTCGCTCGGATGAATGAGTGAATAAATGCTCCTTATTACCAATACAACATTCGCGACCTAAACTCTTCTTATTGAAACCTACATTTCTACATCCAGTTTATCGTCCCAAATTGCACGCACATCTTATTCCATGCCTTACTTAAATTCTGACCCATATCGTCAAGGCCCTTCGGTATAAATTCAGCCCATTTTTGTCCCTGCCTAAGTTCTACCTACTCCTTTAAGATTCCTGACAATCGAATGACTCTGATGACTCTCGCTCTCTGGCTCTCTGAATGTCTGTGTTATTCACTGTCTCTCTCAAACAACTTAGCACTTAATAGTCTCAATGTGGTGTCACTGGGATGAGTCACTTCTAATGAGCTTACTGAAAGAGTCTGCATCTTCCACGCTATAAGAATTTCCTGAAAACTTAGAGAGGAAAGAGGCCCCACAAGAAACAACAGGAAAACTTTCCACGTATTACCCATATTGCCCTCAAATAATAAAAAGAGCACTTTACATTCTATGAAGCACTTGTGAAAGTCATCAGAATCAAAATGGAGTCACTTGTGTTTAAAAACCCTGACAAATAGAGCCAGAGGAAGGCTATGCAGAGAGGGTTCTGACACTTGTGTACAGTACCTGATAACAGAAACTATCACAAAAGACTGCAGAAAGCACACCCTTGCACAAAGGCCATTGCAACCTTGCACAAAAAAATCCTTCCACAAGGATATCTTCCCAACAACCACCTGGGTAACCTCGGATGGGCGTCACCCCTGTTAATGATTTTTGTGAAGGATAATCACTTCAAACCAATTATGTAATCCTCATCATTTTTTTTCCTTTGAAAACTCCTTGTTTTCCTTTACCACCCCAAAGATGCACATAGTTTACCCTGGCACCTGTGTTCCCACTGTGATGCCCTACCCAAACGAACACCATTTTCTTTTAGAGAGCCTCTCTCTGTTATTTGGGTTGACACACATTCATACATACCAACCTAGTTTTGACATGATGATCTCAAAGACTATGCCTCCTTGCTCTCAAATTTTCAAACATCTTTAAGTAAACTATGGAGAGACCATTTCTTGAGCTGAAAAAATAAGGCGTGAAAGTACAGCAGAAGCAGACAATCACCCAAGAAGTTGTCGAGTTCTGGAATGGCAATCAATCGGTTCTTGCCCCTGCCCCCCCGCCTCACTCTGCGCTCCCCACCCCAGTCCTCCAGCCATCTGGGTCTTCAAGATGCTTCACCAACATCCCTGGGCAGTGCTCAAGGCAGACATCACCAGCTGGGCAGGGCTGGGAGAGAGGGGGATGCCTGTTCACCATCCCAATCTACTGTCCACACCCAGCTTCTAAGGAAAAAGAAACGGATACTGAGAGAGCTAAGGCAGAGCCAAGGCCAGAACCAGCTTCTGACTGTCCAGAACTCCGGGTCCCTCCCCATCCATTTCTGAAATTCAGTGCCTACATTTCCATTCTAAAGCCATCAAAACATGAGAAGTAAACCTTTGACAGAGAGTTTTCATATTAACACTCAAGAATATACTGTTGAAATGAAAACTGACAGCTTCAAGTTGAGTGATAGACAGGGTTGGTTTCGCCTATTATTTTTCAGTTCTGCGTATTTACCTAAAGCTAGAATGTGTCATAACTGGAAATAGACAAAACAGATTATTTTCATTCCGCTGTCCTAGAAAAGGAAAAGGGAAATAGTCCTCATTAATAGGAGCTGGGCTCCAATCCAGTCCTGAAATAACTTCTGTTAGAGTCAACTTTTTAAAGGTGACTTTTCTCTCACCAATGGCAAAGCATTACTTTAAACAGAGCTTTAATCACTAAATTCAAAGTGCAGGAAAACGTACAGATTGAAAAGAATATGAAAAAGAGGTGAGGGAGAGAAATAAACATCTGTTTTGATATAATGACCATCTCCTCACCATGGAAATCATGCCTACATTTTAGAATTGAATTTCTCCAGAGTTTCTCTGAATCACGGTTTCCACGTATTACAATCACCTTCATAACAAAGTAGGAATGAAATTGGCTTGTCAAATCGTACCTCAGTCAGTGGATGGTGCTCTCTCGACTAACCCTCATTCTTAGACATACCATAATGGGAGCTGCTGTTTTGAGAAAAACCATCACCTAACACAGAAAAGGCCTCTAGCGCTGTCCACATCACCCAAGGAAACCTGGATGACAAGTGGCAGTTAAGTCACTTCACAGAGTCGATCTGTTTCAGCGACTCTGCGGCTCCGTCACAAGGTCCTGGCCGTTGGTCGTGCAGTCTCTCTTCTCACCCTGAGGAGGTGAGGCCGACTCATATTTGTGGAAAAAGGAGGAAGGCTGTGAGCCATAGCACCCCTTCTCAGCATACACCCTGCCACTAACTGGCAGGAAGGTGCATGCCCCTCAGTTAGACCAGAGATCGCTGGTGTGCTACGAATTAGGGACAAAACAAGAATGAACCCAAGCGTCCTGGTTCCTTCCGCCATGCCACCTGGGCACAATGCTTTTAGACAAGCTGGGTAGCCAGGGCGAGTTCTTTTTTTTTTAAGAGTTATGGGGTACATGTGAGGATTTGCTACATAAACAAATTATATGCTGGTGAGGTTTGGGCTTCTCGTGAGCTCTCGACCCCTGGTAGTGGACCTAATACCTAGTGTGTGTGTATCCAGGGAAAATTCTGACTTCTGGAAAGTGGACCAGTATTTCCTGAAGAATGGCTCATGAAACACTGGTAAGCTCTGCTTCCTGGCCTAGTCATGGCAAAAGATCAGAGATCATTTCCCCACATCACATGACCAAATCAAGTTTTCAATACATTCACTCATCTGGACAATGGCACAAGTGCCCAGGTCACTTAGTAGAAATGTTTTTAGTTGGCATCCAAGATGCCCTTCACAGTTCTTGAAAATTCTTTAAGATACTACCATTTTTTAGCCGGGCTTGGTGGCTCAGTCCGTAATCCCGCACCTTTGGGAGGCTGAGGTGAGTGGATTGCCTGAGCCCGCAGGTTCGAGACCCACCTGGGCAGCAAGACCTCATCTCTACAATAAATCAAAAAATCAGCCGGGCGTGGTAGCGCATGCCTGTAACTCCGGCTACTCGGAAGGCTGAGGCGGAAGGATCGCCGGAGCCCAGCAGGTCAAGGCTACAGTGACCGGGAGTGGCCACTGCACTCCAGTCTGGGCGACAGAGTGAGACTTCAACTCAAAAAAAAAAAGATACTACCATTTTTATAATAAAAACTCACATTTCTTGAAAAATGACTATTTCCAACATAGTAGGTAGAGAATACGTGTGAGCATTAGCATTATTTTGGAATCACAGTTTTGTCACTTAGCTCTGTGACCTTGAGCAAATTACTTAACATTTCTGAGCCCAAGTTTTCTTTTTTATAAACTAATCACAATAAAACTTATTTCACAGAGTCATACTGAGGACTCTGTAAAAGACACAGGAAAAATGTCCCCATAAATATGCCTGACCCAGAGTAAAAACTAAATAAGTAATAATTTTCTTCTCCCATTACCTTTTTACTAGTAAAGAAAATATCTAAGTCAAAAATGATTTTGAATATTGTATGTGGTTTTTTTTTTTTTAACTTTTAATTTTTTTATTTTAAAGATCTGGGGTACAATTCAGGGTTAGGTATACAAATGCTCTCAGAACTGGAAGCAACAATACAGGAATTCATGTGGAAACATAAGCGACCACGAATCACCAAAACAATCCTCAGCAAAAAAAAACAAAGCAGGAGGTATCACGCTTCCAGACTTTAAACTCTATTATAAACCTACAATAATCAGGACAGCCTGGTATTGGTACAAGAACAGGCATATAGACCAATGGAACAGGAGAGAGATTCCAGAAGCAAAACCTCAAATTCTCAACCAACACATCTTCGACAAAGCCTCCACTACCACCGACTGGGGAGAGGAGAACCTGTTCAGTACATGGTGCTGGGAAAACTGGCTGACCACATGCAGAAGACTAAAACAAGATCTCTACCTACTACCAGACGCAAAAACCAACTCCAAATGGATCAAAGACCTAAATGTAAAATCTCAATCTATAAGAACTAGAAGATGCAGGAGCCACGCTTATTGGAAATTGGAACTGGCAACCAATTCCTGATCAAAACCCCAAGAGCCCAGGCCATAAGAGGTAACATGCACAAGTGGGACCTCATCAAACTGACAAGCTTCTGCAAAGCCAAAGAAACCATCAGGAGAGCAGGGAGACAGCCCACAGACTGGGAAAAAATATCTGCCAACTGTATGTCTGACAAAGGCCTAACACCCAGGATTTACAAGGAACTCAAACATGCCAAAAAGAAAAACCAAACAGCCCCCTTACAAAGTGGGCAAAAGATATGAATAGACAATTCTCCAAAGAAGACGTAGGAGCAGTCAACAGATACATGGATACATGAAAAAATTCTCAGCCTCACTAGTCATCAAAGAAATGCAAATTAAAACTACCCTGATACCACCTAACTCCAGTCAGGATGTATCATCAATAACTCAAAAAAACAACAGATGTAGAGAGGATGCGGTGAAAAGGGAACACTTCTACACTGTTGGTGGGAGTGCAAAGTAGTATGTGGGTTAAAAACAAGTGACATGCCAACATCTTATCTATGAAACTGGAGCTTGTACTGCGAATTTGAAGCAGCCACTATTCATGTATGTAATTGCATGTGACATTTGAATGAGTTATAATGGTGCAATCAACTAGTTGAACAATTCAAATTGGCACCATAACCTGGATTTCTTTTTCCGGAAATATTTTGCAAATGTGTTTATTTCTCCTCTAATCAGTATCACCATGATAGAAGAAAAACCTAGCCCTCATCCATTGAAGAATAGCAATACGTGTGGCCACTTTTCTATGAGGTCTACCCAGACTTTCTACTTTAACTTAAATGGAGATACCCCAATTCAATCCATACTCATTTCTTTAGTTGAAAGGAAGTCTTTATGGTATGTCTAAAAGCACACTCAGGATGTATTAACATTAACATTTTAATTTTTCTAAATTCCAGTAAATGCCTCATCTTCATTCTAAATGCCACATTTTTTTTAATAGATAGCATGAAACCCTCAAAATATTTGTGCTTATCTGTCTTCCAGAGCCTGCGAATGGCCTCTAATATTGCAGAGACAGTGATCCATACAGTGTTAGGAGCAAATATATACAATCCCAATAAAGGAAGAAGAAAGAAAGGCATGCTTGATACGTCTAAGAGACAGGAACAGTCTCTTGGCCAAGAACAACAGCAGGCTTGTCCATCTGTCCATCATCAAACTAAATGATGCCCATAGTTATTAACAGGAGGTGGGCAGTGGGCACCACACTAAAATGAATTTCTGCCATTGGAAAGACATGACGAGGAGGGAAGAAAATGACTTATTGTTTCAGAATCCATTTCTGGTTTAGCAGAATGTAAACAAAAAATTACTGCTTGTTTCTCACATATAGTCTATAAAATGTTTTCCTTCTTCTATTTAATTAACCATTTACTGATTTTTTTTTCTTTGTAGAATCCAGGCACTGTGCTAACCACTACAGACACAAAGAATAATTTCTTTCTTCAGCGATTCTGTTTCATAAGAGGGACAAAGAAGTAAACAATCATAGTAGAGTAAGATGACAGCTAATATAAATACAATGTGTCATGGAAATGCAAAGAAAGAAGTAATTAACTATGCAAAAATATGGCAACTTTACAAATCCATGAGGCATCTTTGCAAGGAACTATGCTAATCTTCTCTGGAATATTCCAATGTTGATACCAACACTGCTTCAGGAGTGAGGCCAACCACAGAAATAGAATAGAAAACCTGAGAATGAACAGATGGGTCTTGGTCAGCAATGTGCATCTTAGAGTGGGGAAAAAAGTGTTTTTGTCTTTACCCTCATTTATTGGAGTCATTTTTGAAAGTGTGTTTATGTTTAATTTTTATGTAATTTTTTGCCTTATCAGCTCCATCTAAACATGTCAACTTCTCTGTTCTACAATATCAGTATGTTGGAGAGTGTGAACATTGGACAATATAGATAGATCTAGACACAGGGTAGATATCGACGCAGCATTAGCTGCAGACGCCGATGTAGAGATAAGCGTCAAAGAGCTATAGAGAGCTTCTTGTTTCGGGAAATAATATTTATGATACAGTTCTTAAATCTCACAATAAAACATTGTCTTCTGGGCAATTTCCTAACAGAAAAATGAAGATAAGGCATTTACTGGCCTTATCTATTATTCCTCTCCGAGGCAATTTTTTGGTGCTAAGTAATTTGCCCAAGTCAGATTTTGGTTATCTCTGACTCGGCTCTGACATTTCTCTTGGTTGCCCTGACACCACACATTGCCCTGGAGCTACATGCATAGAAATACTGGTGCTCCCCTCCCTGACCCTCAGCCCAGTCACAAGAACCAACAGCACTTTGGAAATGTAGCCTGAGGCATCAGCTTGTCCCAGGTGGCACCAGGCTCACCCAGAGTCTGGGTCTGCCTTAAAGAACCCACTCCAAAGAAGGGCAGTCATCACTCTCACTGACATGGGTGTTCTGTCCTGGTGGCCACCAAAACGAAAATGCTCTATCCCCTGGCAAGTTCCAGAGAACATAGCCATATTGTTATTATCCATCAGTCTGACAAGACATGAAAGCCCTAAACTTTATCTTTAATCTCTACTTTTGTCACACAATTAGCCTTTTCACATGCCAAGATTTCATTTATACCTTACCTATCATGAAAACCACAGTGCCCATGGGTATAGCCTAACGTTTTTTGTTCTGTCCATCTGTCAATTCCATGTACGTTATTTTTGGTCTCTGTTCTTAACGAACCTGCTCTTATTATAAAATCTAATGCACCTTTACAGGTACTATTTTATTTTTTTGAGTCAGAGTCTCACTTCGTCACCCAGGCTGGAGTGCAGTGGCCCGCTCACTGCCATCCCAGCGTTGACCCGCTGGGCTCAGGTGATCCTTCCATCTCAAATTCCAAATAGCTGGAACTACAGCCACATGCCACCACACTTGGCTACTTTTTAAATTTATTTATTGTAGAGATGAGGTCTTGCCAAGTTGCCCGGATGGTCTCGAACCCATGGGCTCAGGCAATCCTCTCAGAGGCTCCCAGAGTGCTGGGATTACATGCTTGAGCCACCGCACCTGGCAGGTACTTTTATTTTTAACGAATGTTTTCTACTATAGTGCTGATGCTGGTAGTGGGGCCGGCTTTTCTGTCCTATTCTAACAAATATCCAAGGGATGTCCTATGAGTGAATACATTTTTGCCAAGGTCTGTTATCTTCTATGATTTTTGTTACAGTTTTCTAACCAACATAGTTTTTTTCATTCACTGCATGTGTAAAAACTGCAAAAAAGATGGAATTAAAAAATAAAAAGCGGCCAGGCATGGTGGTGGTTCATGCCTGTATTCCCAGCTCTTTGGGAGGCCGAGGTGAAAGGATTGCTTAAACCCAGGAGTTCAAGACCAGCCTGAGCAACATAGTGAGACCTTGTATCTACAGAAAAAAAAAAAATTAGCCAGGTATGCTGGCGTACCTGTAGTCCCAGCTACTCAGGCACTGAGACAGAAGGATCACCTGAGGCCAGGAAATCGAGGCTGTGGTAAGCCATGATCATGCCACTGCACTCCAGTCTGGATAACAGAGTGAAACTCCTGACTCCAAAAAAAAAAAATTAAAATTAAAAGTTAATGCACTTACAGAGCGAGTTGAGTAATGACTGAAGCCCAAGGAGTCTGACTCATGAATGCAATGGAGAAAGTCATTCATCAACTTAAGGTCAAAGGCATGCAAGCTATTTGACATTAAATGGAGGCCAGCAGAAGCATTAATTAGTAGCAGATGCGCCTGTGAAAGAAATTTCTGAGAGTGAGAGTTGTGGTGTCACTTTCAGGTTATCTAATGGCCAGTATTCGGAATAAAAAGAGACACATACCAGGTGAGCAACGAGCAAAGGACCAGGTGACACTCAACTTATGAGCGTATCACAGTCCTAAAACTCCAAGAGCTTGCCAGATGTACAGTGTTGAGGAAGAATCTTTCCTTACAGCATTATCAAACATGGTAGCAACACTTTGCTTTCAGCTCACATACGCCCATCCAAACTATAATGTAGTTGAAGCATAATATTGCCATAGTAACTCTATTTCAAATTCACTTAACCCTTTGTGGCATACTTCTGAATTTTTCTCTGTGAACAACAATGAAACCAACATTTATTGAGCATATGCATTCTGCTTCTCAGACAACGAGCCAGGTTAATCCTTACCTGAGATAATTATTGTCGTTCTCTTTTACAGATGAGCAAAGAGGACTAAAATTCTAAAATAATCTGTCCTAGGCATAAGCATGCGGATAACACCGTATATGTGAGAAAATGTCCTTTAAGTTGGTCATTCACCAGTTTTCTTACTTCAGAAACTAGGAGCCTTCCACACTCAACCTGTCCACAAGGTCTGACAGATGCCCCTGTCGGTGACTGGCCACTCAGGACAGTGGGACTGCGGCCTTCTGGGGCGGGTATGCAGATTTTGACAAACTCTTGGGCCTTCCGTACCAGTCTTGTTAGACCTTTCGATCCCACTTTCCATGACTCTTTTAATCTTTTTTAACATACTCAGCCAAAGATCAAAGTTGCTGCTTAGCTCTAAGCTACACATTCTGTATTTTCCACTTTCACTTGTACTTAGGCCACATTTGACTTTTTTCCATAGCAAGGGATAGATTTTCCTTCACAAAAGAATAAATTTTGCCCTTATGGAAGTGGTGTTATAAACATTTATTAAGTTACTTCCATTTTAAAAGTCAAAGACTCAAGTCTGAAGGGTGTAAAAAGATGGCTAGGGCCTAATCCGTGTCTGCAAGAAGCATAAAGCCTAATGATGGACACAGAAATCGTTTGAATCAGGGGCCGAGTTTGAAGGGAAGCCCCATCTTCCCTCGCCAAAGAGCAACTCCTGTCTCCAGGTTGCTCCCCTGAGAAGTGAGTTCTGGCTTTGTCCCAGTGTGAGAAAGAGGCGAAACAGGAATCCTCTGTCAGATGTTAAAACTGACAGAGTCTATGATACTGAACCATCTATCACAGAAACACAGAACCAAGTATCACATGTTCTCACTCATAAGCAGACCTTCAACAACTATCGTAATACTATAAGAAAGGGATTGGCAGTCGTAGGAAACTGCCAGGGGGGCACACCTCATCAACAAGGGTACCTGCATAATGAACACTTGTATACCTGACCCTGAATTGTACCCCACATCTTTAAAATAATTTTTAAAAATGAGTACAACAGCACACACACACACACACACACACACACACACACACACACACACACACAACTAACAGTCTGGCCCTAGCAATAACTCCTGGGGAGGCAGCAACGCAGGAGGAAGGGCACAGCTTCAGAGCTGACCTCGCCTGCTGGGGACGTGCCTTTCCGGAACCCACGGCTCCTGCTTGCATGCTCCCAGGGATCACCGCTCCAGGGAGGCAGGTGTGGAAGGGAGGATGTCGCGCATCTCAAGGAGCTGGAGACGGGGAGAGAGCGAGAACCACGGTGTCGCCTGTGCTGCCGTGCCCCAGGTGCGGCTCCCAAGGACGCAAAGGACATCCTCGTCTTTCTATGGGTCCTTACTTGCTATTGAACACAGAAGCGCATTTGACACAAAAGTCCAGGTCAAGAGGGGCTTAATTCGAGGAGGTGATTACCTTCGTCACTCATTAAGATAAAAGGCTGTTTCTTCCGAAGGCCTGAATCACCGCACAGTGGAGTTGCTTAGAAAGGAGTCTGTGACAGAAACAAGTTTGAAGATGGTCATCCAAAGCACAGGACTTTAACCCATTAAAAACCCACTTTTGGGGAATACTCCCATCACTTAGTATGACTGACCCTCCCTGAGAACCCAGAGAAGTAGCCTAACTCTCTCCTGCATATAAAATACCACATATTATCTATTCCCTTTGGAAGAGAAGGCTTTCTCCGCTTTATTACCAAAATAAAACTTTCAGTGCCGCAGCTTCCTGAATCTGTCTCAGCCCGTATCTCTATTCTGTGTCCACCTCCCTGCTTCACATTCCGCCTGCAGAAGGCATCCCTTAGTGGATGCTTGATCTTACCTTCCACCCACCCACACACCTTTCCTTTCGCACTCACGTTGATGTTTTTGTGCTTGGCTGCCCCACTGATTACCAAATTGTGGTGGATGACATTTTTGTTCAGTTTAGCAGGTTTCTTTCTGTTTTCATTGTAAGGGGAAGGTTTGTTGTTTGTTAGTTTGTTTTGAGTTGGAGTCTCACTCCATCACCCAGGCTGGAGGGCAGTGGCATACTCATGGCCACCCCCGCGTCAACCTGCTGGGCTCTGGCGATCCTTCTGCCTCAGTCTTCCAAGTAGCCAGAACTACAGGCACACGCTACCACGCCCAGATTATTTTTGATTTATTGTACAAAGTCTCACCAAGTTGCCCAGGCGGGTCTCGAACCCACGGGCTCAGGCAATCCACTCACCTCGGCCTCCCAAAGTGCTGGGATTACAGGCTGAGCCACCGAGCCCGGCCTGGGTCTTTTGTTTTCTTTTTAATGATTATATATGACTCTGAAAAAATTTAAGTTACAGAAAGTGAAGTTTCTAAATGAAGAGGAAAAGCTACTCAATTTTACCACACACAAACCATTGTAAAATTTTGATATTTTTCTTTTCAGTAGTTTTTTCTATCTATGCTTTTTAATTTTTCATTTTGAAATAATTTTAGACTTACAGAAAAGTGGCAAAAATAGTACAGTCCCAATATACTCTTTACCTATTTTCTACTGTTAACATCTTCCATAACCATAGTATTACCTCAATATTCTTTGTATATTTTGACAAGGTTGAAATTAGACTCTTTGTTCACTGCTTTTTTAATTTAATATGATAGCAAAAGCATTTATATTCTTTTAAGTACTTCAAAAACATCATTTTAATACTCAAGTAATGTCACACTACATCAATGCCTATCTTACTTAACTGTTTTCATATAACTGGATACTGAGATTGTTTGCAAGATTTTTCTATTATTAAAAACCCTCATCAACACAGGTTATCATGATTTTGTTTCACATCTAATTTTCATAGGCCAGAAAAATGGTCTTCCATTGCACCTGAAGACATCTCACGGACCACCTACCAGCAACTCGACTGCACTTTTTTACGAAATAGTGAAAAAATAATCACTTCATGTTAAATAGTACACTGTTGGAACCAATGATTTTATTGCAATGATATTTAGCTCATAATAGAATTTTGGACATTGAGAAACTTATTGATGACAAAAAAATCAAAATTTTAAATCTTATATCTTTCTAACATGTGGTAACATGAAACAGTCACAGACATGCATGGCACATTCATGGACACATGTGCAATATTAATTTGTTGGATGTCTTCCACTTGGTGTTTTTCTCTTCGAGCAGACAATCCAGTCTCGTTTTCTTCTTCCAACATTAATAATATGTAATTCATTGCGCAGTCTGTGCACCACTGTGAAAGTACTTCACACATTCTCTTTCTACGTAATGCCAGCTGATTATTTTTTACGTATATCTCAGTATATGTTCAATTCTTTATTTGCTTTTTCATGCAATTTGAATGGCAAATCTCAAGGAAACATACATTTTTGGAAATTTTGCACTGGCATAAGTTTGTCCTGTGTAATCACCAGTCATCTCTTTACGTCCCCTGAGAAGAAACATCCAATTGGTTTGCCAGATTTCCAACGTCCCCTCAGAAGGGACATTTCAGTGCAAAGGGTTAAATTGCTTTTTAGTTATTATTGAAGGTGAACATTTTGAATGCTTATCGTTCATTTCTATTTCATCTTTTGTAAATCATTTGAGTCCTGTGCCCATGTACTAATTGGTGTCTGAATGTATTACAAATTTGTATAAAGCATATGTATTTTAAAATGTTAAATTTTTGACTCAAAAATTACAAATGTTTTTATTTTTTGTTATTTGCCTTTAAATTATTTTTGATTTTTGGTTTTTAGTTTTTTGTGAGTCAGGGTCTCACTCTGCTGCCCGGGTGGGAGTGCAGTAGCATGATCATGGCTCACCACAGCCTTGACCGCCTGGGCTCAGGCAAACATTCTGTCTCAGCGTTCTGAGTAGCTGGGGTTACACACCACCATGCCAGGATTTTGTTTGTTTGTTTATTTCTTTGTTTGTTTATAGAGACAAGGTATCATTATGCTGCTCAGGCTAGTTTCAAACTCCTGGGGTCAAGCAATCCTTTCGCTTCAGCTTCCCAAAGTGCCAAGATTACAGATATGAGGCACCACCACACCCAGTCAGATTATTTTGTTTTCATTTTGGTAATCCAAAAACAATTCTACCAGCTGAAAATAAAATATCTCTTTTATAGTAGTCATTTTTAAACAAATGACTTTTCTAACCTTTTAGCTAAACGAATTTATGTAAAGAGAAGACTACAAAATTTGGTCTCAAGAGGGATATAAAAAGACCCACAGGATTTAAATTGACAAATACAAAAACGATTGGCTGCAAACAATGTAAAAACACATTTCCCCGTCCCCCAAAGGACATGATTTAAGTTTAATAATTACAAAACTTTTGTACTCTAAGTGCATTTCCCTTATAATTCTTAAGAACTACTCTAAACAATCTATTTGCATAAAATATAGCAAATTAGTCATAGCTATTAATAAAAAGTATTCTAAATTTGGGTTTTTGAATTTGCCCTTTTCTGTACATCACAGTTGTTTCTGGTTCCAAGTTCTCCCCAAACTTAATTACCACGATACTTTTACTTCTATTCCCTTGCACAACAGAAGAAAGAAACTAGCCATTCCTGAGATCTTTTCATAAAATAAAACTCCTGTTCCCTAATTCGGTGTTTTGCAAACTGAGACATGCTACCGCTAAACATCTGATGCTGTGACTCATGGGAACTGTGGTAATTTCTTTCGGCGAAAAAGGGTATATTGATCATTCAAATTTGACAAGAATTGCAATAGGTACAAAGATCAAAAGAGGAGCCTTCATTTATGCTGAGATGCCATGTCATGCACTATAAAAACAGTTCATTAAAGGATCCGTTTGCATGGATGTTCTCTAGTGTAAATTACTGTATATGATTTTAATGTCTAATTAATATTCATAACTAAACCAAACACTAATTTCTTTTTGTTGTTACATACTTGAGAATCAGAGCGCTACGTTCCACTTCTGCAATGTCAAGCTGCTTAAAAGCCCCAAAGCACTCCAAGACCCCTCACGTCACCCGCCTCTGCTCCCTTTGCCTGGAATACACCCTCACTCTATCCCTCTACCCCCACCCCAACTGAAAAGCTCCTTATCATCATGTCTCTCCACCATGCCACCTCCGATATTGCCTTTTTTTTTCTTTTTTCTTTCCTTTTTTTTTTTTTGAGTTGGAATCTCACTCCGTCACCCAGGGTGGAGTGCAGTGACACCATCATGGCTCACTGAAGCTTTGGTCTCCTGGGCTCAGGCAGACCTTCCACCTCAGCCTCTCATGTAGCTGGGACTACAGTTGCGTGCCACTATGCCCAGCTCACTTTTTGGTAGAGACAAGGTCTGGCTATGATGCCTAGGCTGGAGTCAAACTCCTGGGTTCAAGTGATCCTCCTAGCTCAGCCTCCCAAAGTGCTGGGATTACAGGTGTGAGCCACCGCACCTGGCCCCCAAAACTGTCTTAATTAGGTATTCTCTGAAAACTTTTCTCTGTATTTACTTTTACTGTTGCATGATTCTGGCGTATGCTTTTTATATAGCTGTCACTCCTCCCAACTGTCAGTAACTTGAGAACAAGGAACTCAGTCATCACTGTATATGCAAAGTTCCTTTGTATATAGTGCCATGTATATGTATGTATATATAAAAATCTATATCTATATATATACACAACTATGTATGCATGTGTATATAAACATATATATTATATATATAATGTTATAAATATTAATGAGCCTCATTAATATTTACAACATTAATCATCCATATAAGGCACAGAAGGCAGCAATCCTCTGGGACAGTTTGTAAGAAACTCAACCTCATTTTCTAAAAGATACCGATAAGTAACACTTCAAGTTTATCTTCCAACTCTGCCATCGTTTCTGTCTCATGAGAACCACAGCTTCATTTTGGCACTGCCAAATGCTTTCCATGATGAGCGACTCAGGCCAAAGATAGCATCTTTGCTCAGGCAGGTCATTAATTGATTACTCTTATTTTTTTTAGCTTTCATATATTGAAATAACTTCAAACATGCAGAAAAGTTGGAAGATGCAATGGTCTGAATGTTTGTCCCCTCCCAAACTCACGTAGGAATTTAATCGCCATTTTAACAGCATTAAAAGGTGGGACCTTTAAGAGGTCCTTAGGCCAGAAGAACTATGCCTTCGTGAATGGATGATGCCATTATTGAGGGAGTGGGTTTCTTGTAAAAAGAAGGATGAGTTTGGTCCTATTTGTCTCCCTCTTTCTCGCTCACCTTCTCTTTCCCTTCCATCATGTGACGCTTTCTGCCATGTTATGATGCAGCAAACAAGCCCTTGTCAGATGCAGCCCTGTCTTGGACTTCCCAGCCTCCAGAACCAGGAGCCGGTAAATTTCTGTTTATTATAAATTATCCAGTCTGTGGCATTCTGTTATAGCAGCACAAAACAGACTAAGACAGAACAACAAAACAAAGAATGGTCGTATATCCTTCAGCCACACTCACCAGTTGTTGCCATTTTGCCATATTTGGTTCCTCTGTCTTTCCATTTACATGTGTGCACACACACACAGAGCACAGAATACTTTTCCTGGACCACTGAAGAGCTACTTGCAGAATCATGTTCCTGTATCCCTAAATAATTGTGTTCATTTTCTAATAAGGATGTTCTCACACAAAACCACAGAACATTTATCAAATCCAGGAACTTAACATTTATACAATACACTTATCTTATAGATGGTCTATATTTAGTCTTCTCTAATTGTCCCAATAATGTCCTTTATAGCATTTTTTTCTGATCCAGATTCAAGTTCACACATCACATGTAAAAGGCACATCTGTTCGTCTCCTCCATCTGGAACATGTCTTCACGCTTTATTTTCATGACATTGAAATTACTCAGAAGTAGCAGGGGAGTTATCTTGAAGAATGTCTCTTTGGGTCTGGGTGATGTTTCCACTTGATTACATTCAGATTCTGAATCTTCTTTTTATTTTAAAGATGTGGGGTACAATTTGGGATTTGGTTTACAAGTGGTCATGATACAAGTAAAGTTTGGGCCTCCCTTTGGTCCCCCCTTCGCCTGGTTTGAGATCAGGTACCCTTGTTGATGTTATGTGCCTCCCCTGCATCCCTTGGCAGTTTCTGGCTACTGCCAATCCCTTTCTTACAGTATTATGGTAAATGTTCAGGGTCCACTTATGAGTGAGAACATATGGTACTCAGTTCTTTGTTTCTGTGATAAATCACTGAGTATTATAGATTCTAAACCTGTCCAAGTTGCTGTGAAGTTCATAATTTTGTTCTTCTTTATGGCTGTGTAATAGTCCATCATGTATATGTACCACATTTTATCCAGTCCAGTTTTGATGGGCAGCATGTTTGGTTCCATGTTTTTGCTATTGTGACTAGTGCTGCAGTAAGTAAACATGTGTAAGTAGGATATTTTCTGTAGAATAACTTGAGTTCCTCCAGGTATATTCCCAGAAGGGGGATTGCTGGGTCATATGGCAGGTCAATGTCTAGTTCTTTTAGAAATCGCCACACTGTTTTCCATAGAGGTTGAGCTAGTTTTGCATTCCCACCAGCAATGTAGAAGCATTCCCTTTTTTCCACATCCTTGCCAGCATCTGTTGTTTGTTTCATTAATTATGGACATTAATGATAGGGTTAGGTGGTATCTCAATGTGGTTTTGATTTGCACTTCTCTGATGATTTGTGAGGCTGAGCACTTTTTCATGTGTCTGTTGGCTGTCCATATATCTTCTTTTGAGAAGTGTCTATTCATATCTTTTGCCCACTTTTTAATGGGACTGTTTGTTTTTTTCCTTTCAGTATGTTTGAGTTCCTTGTAGATCCTGGGTGTTAGGCCTTTGTCAGATATGCATCAAACTGAAAAGTCTCTGCGAAGCAAAAGAACCCATCAAGAGAGTGGGGAGACAGCCCACAGAATGGGAAAAAATATTTGCCACCTGCATATCTGACAAAGGCCTAACATCAAGGATCTACAAGGAACTCAAATGCACTGAAAGGAAAAAAAATAGATTATGCATTTTCAGCAAAAATACTGTATAAGCAATGTCATGCCTTTCTCAGTGCATCACGTTAGAAATCGCATCTCAATTTATCCCACCATTGGCGATGTCATCTTTGATCAGTCAGTAGGGTGGTGTTGGTCAGGCTTCTTCATTGAAAGGTTACCATTTTTCATTTTTCAATTAAGAAGCAACCTCTGAGGAGATACCTTGGCAATATGTAAATAACCTGTTCCTCCTCAAGCTTTTAACATCCATTGATTATTACTCTGAATCAATCATCTCCATAATGGTTGCAAAACAGTAATTTTCTACCTCTACAATTCCCTCTACATTTGATTTAATCATTCTTTTTTCTGAAAATTCTTCATTTTGATTTGTATTTTGATTCCTTATAAGCATGTTCAAATCCTAGGTTTTTAAAAAAGGTACCTTCATGTCCATTTTAAAAATTTAATCACATTTTTTAAAATTCTACTTTGTAGAACTTTGTTTAAAATTTCTAAGTCTCACTTCAATTTTCTAATGATAATTCAAGCCGAGTCCTGGGTTGCTCTAGTGCTACCTAACCCATCCTGGGGTATGTCTAACTCTTACCTAATCCATCAGGGGTCTTCAAAAGGTTCATGGGAAGTGCATACTATGAAAACACTATTTCAAAATTTTTGCGCCAAAATAAACTCACACTAACTTACTCTAACACGCCTGAACCAGACCTGGTGTGAGACGCTAAGAAGGCGAAGACATCAATTTGAAAAGATCCCCAGTTAGAGCAGCATGAATTCTGCTTCAGTTGAAGCGAGAAGAAACATCAAAGTGATAGCAACGCTTGGGTGGAAAAAGGGTGAAGTCACTGCCTGTAATCCCGCGCCTTTGGGAGGCTGCGGTGAGTGGATTGCCTGAGCCCGCGGGTTCGAGACCCGCCTGGGCAGGCGAGACCTCATCTCTACATTAAGTGAAAAATCAGCTGGCCGTGGTAGCGCGCGCCTGTAGTTCTGGCTACTTGGAAGGCTGAGGTGGAAGGATCACCGGAGCCCAGCAGGTCGAGGCTGCGGTGGCCGAGAGCGGCCACCGCCCTCCAGTCTGGGAGAGAGTGAGACTCCCACTCAAAAAAAAGAAAGAAAGAAAGAAAGAGTTTATGGGGACAAGGCCCTGAAGAAAATCAGTAGTTTACAAAAGCATCTGAAGAAGGGATAAGACAATGTTGACGTTGAAGCCTGCAGTAGCCGATAGCCCACGTCAATTTGCAAGGAAAAAAAAAATCTTGCTTCTGCCGTAATTGAAGAAGACAAATGATTAACAGCACAAACAATAACCAACACTGCAGACATCTCCATGGGTTCAGCTTATACAATTCTGACCGAAAAATTCTAGCTGAGCGAAGTTTCCCCTTAGTGGATGCCAAAACCTTTGTACCAAATCAGCCACAGACCAAAGTGGCGCTTTCAGTGGAAATTTTAAACAAGTGGGATCAAGACCCTAAAGAATTTCTTCAAATAATTTGCAACAGGAGATGGAACATGGCTTTACCAGTATGATACTGAAGACAAAGCACAGTCAAAGCACCAGCTACCAAGAGGCGGAAGTGGTCCCATCAAAGCAAAGAGCGGAGGTCACAGCAACAGTTTTTTGGGGTGTTCAGGGTATTTTGCTTATTGACTCATTCCATTGGGCCAAGGAATGGTAACATCTGCTTACTGTGAGAGTGTTTTGAAAAGCATGGCCAAAGCTTTAGCAGGAAAACGCTCAGGAAAGCTTCCCCATAGAGTGCTTCTGCACCATCACAATGCACTTGACATTCCTCTCATTTAACAAGGGTAATTTTGTATGCAAAATGTTTTGATGGCAAATCATTAGACATCCTTTTGACTTCTTTTTTACTAACTTTTTTTTAAGTCTCTAAAGGGTTTTTCTTCCGTGAAGAGATAGGACCCTCAGTTGTTTTTGGACTAAATGGCTGGTATCAATGCTTACAAAAGTGTCTTGAATTTGATGAAGCTTATGTTGAGAAACAAAATCTTTAGTTTTTATTTTTATCTTTTAATCCCACTTTCCCACAAACTTTTTGAAGTCCCTTTACATCTTTACTTTTGCACAAATCAATTCTCATTTTCATTGTATTTCATCACCCAGTGGAGAATAAGAAAGATTTAGTCTAATCCTTTAATTTAGGAGCCAGTTTTCTTCTCTTCCACTAGTTCAATTTTGTGTTCAGACAAGAATCAAAATGGAATCCTCATAGAATCGATTTATCTAATAATTTTAGTGGAAAAAAATACTTTCGATGTTAACTTTCTGAAATGTAATAATTTTGTAAAATGTGTTTACTCTTAAGCAACCACTGTACTAAGTAACAATGTAGGCAATTTTGCTAGGAAATATTATGAAAATTCTTTCTTTATGAAGCTCATTCACTGGTCAGTGGATTCAGAGCTACCAGTCCCAAATATGCAGTTTTCCCAAGGAAAGTAACCAAGTCAAGAAGTATCACTCTGTCTTAAAGGGGCTGACAAAGACTAAGCACTACAAATAACACGTCTGCAAAGACTGTTTACCAATGAGATGATCAAGAAGCAGCCAACATAATTTTAATTGCAAAATAATTTGAAACTTGAAAACTGTGGCATAGAGGGTCATACATTTTCATAGCTGGAGAGGATCTCAATGGTCAAGGCTCCCACTTTGCAGATGAAGAAACCAAGACAAGGGGACATGCATAATCTGACCACTGTCTATTCACGTCAAAGCAAATAAGGATGAGATGTTAATTTTAAAGACAAAATGACGGTTGATGGTCGGAAGAACTTAAGTCCATGAGGGTTTCTCTGCCACCATTGAGGGTTTGACGAACCCTGCCTGATGCTCCTTTTACATCTTTCCTCTCCCAAAAGCTATGGCTATCATCTCAGTCCCAGCCACATTGCTAGAAACAATCTTCACTTTAGAGAGACAAGATGTAAGGAATCCAGCCAACTTCTCTAGAATTCGTGTTCAATTAAACACACTCCTTTTGTTCCTAAGCACTGATTTTATTTTCAGAGGTTGCACTTGGACTTCTTGACCAAATTCCCTTCCTGAAGACAGTTTGGCTAGCCAGACCCCACGCATTGGCCTTGCTTCCTGTGCTGGAGTTCCAGTCTGGCATACCTGTCTAGTAAAATACCAAGACTAAACTATGCATTGTTCTCTCAAGCTCAGTTTATCCTTCCCATAGAGAGGCCACAACCACAAATCCCACACCAACAAATAACCTGCTCTATCAGTAGCCCGTGTTCCAGCTTAGATCCGCAAAATTAGTGAAACTAAAAATTCACCACCACCACACTCTTCCTTCTTGCTAGCATACCTCTGTCACTATACATTGGATTACTTCAGCTCATTTCCAACTTTTCTTTGTTTATTTTATTTTATTCAGTCAACAACATTTATGGAGAGGGCCTCTTCCAAGTCAAGTATCATGCTGAGCACAGGTGTACATAGTAGTGACATAAAAAGTTTAATTCCTGACTGTAAGGAATTGACATTCTTTTGAGGGCAAAGGACTACAAATGGGTTCACAAAGACGAAACCATGTACTTATAAGGTGAGAAAGTATTCAGAAGGAAATATGGAATAACAGAGTTCGGTCAGGGAAGCTGTCTCTGGACAAGGAATATCATGTCTGGAAATTTGAAGGATAAAAAGGAACTAGCCTGTGAAGCCGTGGGGAAAGTATTTCTGACCAGAAAACAGCAGGTGTGAACACTCTAAAGAGATGGTGGAGGGACTAACCAGGGGCCAATGGACTGGAATATATTGGAGGAAGAGGAAAACTGCTTAAATAAGAAAAGAGAGACAGATCACACAAAGCCTGCAGGCCCGGAGAAGAAATGTAAAACTTATTAGAATTGTAATGAGAAGTCATTGAAGGCATTTAAGGGAGAAAACAATATGGTTTTCATTTTTTAAAAGATTACTCTGGTGAGTTGAAAACAGGTGTTCAGACAAAAATATGCACACAGATGTTCGTACCAGCATTCAACAGATGAACGGATCCACAGAATGCAGACTATCCACTTAATAAAATATCATTTGACCATTAAAAGGATGGACAGCCCTGGGGTATGCTATAGCATGACTCAGCCTTGAAAACACTGTGCTAGCTGAAAGAAGCCAGACAAGAGGCCACAAACGTATGATTCCATTTATATAACATATCCCAAATAGGCACATTCAGAGAGATGAAAAACAGATTAGTGGTTTCCAGGGGCTGGAGGAGAGGGAGGAGGCATGACTGCTCAATGACTGAGGATTTCTTCGAGGGTGATGAAAACATCCTGGAATTAGATACTGGTGGTGGTTGCAAAACATTGTGAATGCACTGAAAGCCACTTAATTGCACACTTTTCAAATGGTTAAAATGATAGATGTTAGCCGAACAGGCTGGTGCATGCCTATAATTCCAAAACTTTGGGAGGCTGAGGCAAGAGGACGGCTTGAGTCCAGGAGCTTGAGACCAGCCTGAGCAACATAGCAAGACCCCGTCTCCACAAAAATTAAAAATTAAAAATTGGCTGGGCATGGCAGTGCGTGCCTGTAGACCCAACTACTTGGGAGGCCAAGAAGGGTCACCTGAGCCCAGGAGGCCGAGGCTGCGGTGAGCCATGATCGCGCCACTGCACTCCAGCCTGGGTGGCAGAGTGAGACCTCAGCTCAAACATTAATAATGCATGTTATGAAAATTCTACCTTCATAAAAAAGATCACCCTTTGGACAACAGATTGCTTTGCAGGAGAGACGAGCTAACGGCCACAGGCAGCAGCCCATACGTGGACTACAGCAGTGGCCCCAGATATGGAGGAAGGGGAAGGTCCACTGTGGATCTCGGAGGCATAAAAACACGTACAAGACTTGCTGGTGTCAGGAGCCGAGCAGGGGAGAGGAGGGAGCAAAGCGGGGGGGATCTAGAATTACTCAGAAGCTTCTGACCGAAAGGAGAATGCGTTTGAGGAAGAAATGAAGGGCTCGGCTTTTGGACACCTGCACCTTGAGACGCCCATGGCCCAGCCTGGACTACTCTGTTAGGAAACTTCCACGGCCAGGCTCAGTGGCTCAGCCTGTCATCCCAGCACTTTGGGAGGCCGAGGCGAGTGGATTGCCTGAGTCCACAGGTTCGAGACCAGCTCGGGCAACTTGGCAAGCCCTCGTCTCTACAATGAATCAAAAATTAGCCGGGCATGGTAGTGCACACCTGTGGTTCCAGCTACTTGGAAGGCTGAGGCGGAAGGATCGCCGGAGCCCAGCAGGTTGACACTGGGGTGGCCGTGAGCGTGCCACTGCGCTCCAGCCTGGGCGACAGAGTGAGACTCCGACTCAAAAACAAAAATAAAAAACCAGAAACTCCCACTTTCTGGCATGTTGCTTTCATTTTCCCAAGTGTTGCTTTCCCCTACAAACTAGGAATATGAATGGCATCTGTCTCCGATGCTGGTTTGGGAATAAAACTAGGAAGCTGACGGGCCGCTCACAGCGCAGCTCCCGACGTGCGGCAGACGCAGTCACTGTTGGAGAGTGTCGCTGCTGTTGGAACCTTTGCCTTGATGACCGCACGCATTCCACAGGCTGCTTCTTGGCTCTTCCGGCTTGCACCTGCAGAGGCTTGATCTACCCCAGAGGGCTGCTTCTGAGCAGTCTTGGGCCCTCCCAATTTGCTGTTACTGCAGCGAATGAGTCCACAACCAGCTATAATCTGAGACATATTGACGGAGAGGGACGTGATAGGCCCAAAAGACTACTCAGATCCCTTGGCCAGGCAAGTGCATTGCTGCGACGGAGAGGTCACCCCAGGCTCCAGTAACGGCATGACAATTTCCTGATTAAAAGCACTCAACTCACTTTCTGCTAATTTTCTACTTTCTTGGCATCCTTCTATCCTCAATTTTATCTCCCCAGCTTTCTTTCCCGCAGGGAATTGAATGTGCTACCAGGCTGACAGGAGTATTCTGGTTTATTTGGCAGTTAATTTCCTCATAGAGACTTGTAAATGGATGTTCTGGTTTATAATCATACTCTTGTAAGTTTGGTTAGAAGAAATCAATTTGCCTGGGCCTGTTAACCTCTGAGTGACCACATAATCACCCAGTTTCTGGACCTGAAAGCCGCATCTCAGACCCTGAACAATGGAAATACACACACACACACACAAAATGACTTATACACTGTGACACTGTGCTAGAAACAGCCCTTCCGATTTCACAGTATTTCACAGAGTTGCTGTGTATATTAAGTGAGTTGTGTATATGAAGTGCCTGGCACATGTGAGGCCCTCAATAGACATGAGTTTATTTTTTCTTTTATAAACCATATGCAACTCAACAGGGAAAATATCCAAGTTTGAAAGATTTTGGATGAACAGAAATGACCCTGGTTTTTTTTTAATTTTTATTATAAAGATATGGGGTACAATTCAGGTTTAGGTATACAGACATTGATCATTCAGGTACCCCGTTGATGTGGTATGCCCCTCCCTCCCCTAGCAGTTTCCCTCAACTGCCAGTCCCACCCCCCATCCCGCCACCGACAGTTTCCCACTAATGCCAATCGCTTTTTTATAGCATTATAATTGTTCAAGGTCCTCTTATGAGTGAGAACGTATGGAACTCTGTTCTTCGCTTCTGTGATAAATCACTGAGTATGACTGATTCCACATCCATCCAGGTTGCTGCAACGTCCACATATTTGTCCTTCTTTATGGCTGCATCATATTCCATTGTGTGTATGTACCACCTTTTTTTTTTATCCAGTCCAGCTTTGATGGGCAACATGGTCGGTTCCATGTTTTTGCTATTGTGAATAGAGCTGCAACAAACATACGTGTGCAGGTATCTTCTTTGAAGAATAATTTGAGTTCCTCTGGGAATGACCCTGATTTTTTTGATGTGCTCTATCTCAGTCAGTCCCTAATCCCCAAACCGCCTCCTACAGAAAGCTTCCTTTGTAGTGTTCTGTCTTCATAGCTTATCACTCAGTTATGCTTAGAGAAAGCATGAGTGCAAACGAACATGACATAACCGTATGCATTTTGAGGAATGGCTTACTCACAAGCTCTCTGACCCCAGACAAGCTGCTTAACGTGGCGGTGTCTTCTTGGTCAGCAGCCAGGCCTCTCGGCCTGTCCTGTAATACCTCTGAATGCCCCTTATTGCTCCAGTGTCTATCAACTTTAGTCACTTCCGGGTTCCCAGCACCAAACACCAAGGGGGTGTTGTTGACATGTATGCTGCATGTCTGGAGGCATATATTTTAAGACTCCAATTGGCTCGCAAAACTCATAAATAAGCTCTTTTTTTTTACAATAAAGAAATGCAAATCAGTATATAACTAGCTGTACATAAAAGTGCAAAATTCTAGTTTAAAGAAATATAACCGGCAAAAAATGCATTGACTGAAGGCTGCGAATAGACTCTCTTACAGGCTTTTTATCTGCCAACCTCAACATCATTATGAAATGTGAAGGAATTGATGAGTCAATTTACTGATCAACAGGAATACTTTATTCAGACAAAAATATATCTTGTTGATTTTGTCAAAGCATAAATTTTGTAGATTTTATTTTTCATTTGGGCTTTTCCCTCATCTCTGAACAATCAGAAAACCTTGCTCACAATGACAAATTCAACAAATCTGTCCCTTCGGAGTTTCTGTTGCTTTTAAAAAACGATGACACCATTCAATATTGATTATAATTACATAAGAGAAGATTCCATTTGGAGTCCTTTCATTGTGTAGTAGCATATTTGATTCCTAGAAATTATCTTTAGCTTTCGATCTCACCTATTCCACATTTGTGACTATAAAATAAGGATAAATGATACCTCCCCTCCCTTTCATCTGTGCTAACAGTTTAAAAAATGTGGGAGGTTTATAAAAATTCCATGTTAATCTATCACTGTTGGCATTTAGCAGAAATCAGGACACTAGCTCAAAAATTAACATACCAAGTCGAGAACAGAAATATTGACCCTGCAGAAAAGGCTTATCGTCTTTTCTGATAAACCTCCCATCTTCAAGAAAAAGAAGTAAACCATACTTCTGATTTCTTGTTTCGTTTCTTCTTTTATCTATAATCACTGAAGCTTAAATGAAATTACTTTTATTTTCTGGACTTTATTTTCCTCAGTTCAATTAGTCCAGTTTAACAATTATTACAGACTTCTGATCGCGAGCCAGCCATGATGTGAGGTTCTGAGGGGTCAGAAGTGAATGAGACATACTTTCTAACTTTCATGAAGTTCACATCTTACTAATTGTTTTTTCAAAGTTCTGCCACCACAACCATTTGAATCAGAATAATTCTACTTATATTCGTTTTCTATTTTGAAATTTAATATATTACTGCTTTGAGAGGTTTCAAAAAATCACAGATCTGGGAGGAGCCAGAAACATTGAAACAGTTACATACAGTATTATACAGGTAATAAAGCAAGTATTGTCCAAGCCTGGGTTTTCCAGACAACAAAGCCTAATACAGGAAGTGTGATTTAGAGAGCAAGAGCTAGGTGAGCGGGGAGCAAACCTGGGAAGGAAGGAAGGTCCAAAAAAGATTCATTATTGAGTTGACTGTCCACCCCACAGATGGCTAGATACTCCATCTTACAGGACTTTCCCTGAAAATCTCCTGGGAAGGAAAGCAGGAAGCATTTATCCATTACTATTGCCCCCTCTTGATCAAGGGTGGTCCCTAAGGGGACCCAACTCCCCGTCATTTGTGGGCTGCACGTGCATGCGTGCTGAGCAAAATCCCAGGATGCTCCAGGCTTCTTCACCATCGGTGCAGAAACCCTGAGAGGAGGGAAGAGGAGGTTGTCAACTCTACCTACCAAAGCAGGCACTGTCAGACTGTACCTCCTGAAACTGGACAGCCCTGTCATAGAAAGGGTCCCTGCGGTCACAGATGGAATAAAGGTTGATGCCAGCAAGATCTGAAGTGGTGCATGAGAAGCATCTGAGGCAAGCATATGTGAGGCCCAGCGGTACAGCTGAGTAGAGAATGACTGATTCTGCCTGAAGAGAGAGGAACTGGGAAAAGTCTCACAGGCAGGCAGTTCTGCAGGAAAATTCTTAAAATCAGTGGGAGTATCAGATGGCAAAAGGCAATGGGTAGTCCAGACAAAGAAGCAATGCATATACGACAGAGAGGCTTGACCCAAAATTATACGAAAATGAACACCTGCATTCCTGGAATTTACGTGGCAGTAGATGCGGCTAGAGGTGTGGGCAAAGCCCCAAACACAATGCATTTGATAAGCCACGTTAGGAATTTAAAGTTAGTACCAGAAAAAAATGGACAATCACTTGAGTAGTTTTAAGCAAAAATGTAAATTTAGAAGACGATGTAAATGGGCTGTGTAAAAAAGTGAGTGGAAAATAAGAATACTTCTTTTGAATAGACTCTGCTTTGTTAAGCATACACATTGTAAGTCATAGAGCAACTAACCACCCAAAAAATAATAATAAAAGGTACAGCCAAGAAGTCATTAGAGAAAATAAAATGGAATACGCACAACACAAATTTGACCAGCCCATAAGAAGGCAGAAAACCGCAACAGAGGATAAAACGAAACAGAAAAAAAAACAGAATTTAAACAAATGCAAGATAGTACCTGTAACCCTCAAAATTTCAATCATTATACTAAATGTAAATGAATTAAACACTCCAATTAAAAGAACAAATCAATGTAGCATGATTGAACTTCACATATAGTGTGCCAAGTGAAAGAAATTGGACACAAACTATCTATCATATGCTGAATAATTTAATTTATATAGAAGTTTAAATCAGACAAAATCACTTTATGTTGATAGAAATCAGATCAGCAGTTGCCTGGAACAAACAGTGCAGGACACTGACTTCAAAGATAGAAGAGTGAACTTTTAGGGAAGACCAAAGAAAATGCTCTATATCTTAATTGGTTTGATAGTTATTTGGGTGGTTATATAGGTATGTCTATTTCTCAACATCATTAACCTGTACACTTAGAATGTGTGAGTTTTATTGCATATAATTATATCTAAACAGAATTGATCGCAAAAACAATATCTACTTTGACTTGAATGAATCACCAAGTGGCGATGATGAACACAGAAGAAAGAGAATGTTCTGGCCTCAACTTATAGATTTCTTTTCATGGAATGCCAGTTCCAAGTCATGCCACTCTGGTAGGGGCCGGAAGAGCAAAGATAAACAAAACACAGTTCCCCAGTCTCGATGGGTAACCCTAACCTCTAATGCGGGATATGTAAAAACAACCTAATTGACTACACTGTGAGAAACGTTCCATTAGAATCGTCAACAAAGTATTGCAGGAGAGAGATGCTTAGACTAATAAAACATTAAAAATTCTCCATCCATATGTGAAAAACAAAGGTTTGTCTATAAATAAAATAGGATGCCATTCCATAATTTTTAAGAAGCAAACTATTAACATGCAACGACATAAATAAAGCTCACAATAATTCTGTTGAGTTTTGAAAGGAGCCAGGCCTATCCCCACCCAAAAAAAAGAGTGCATAGTCTATCATTTCATTTATATAAAACTCAGCAAAAAGCAACATATGGTGCAGCAATAGAAAGCTTACCAGTGATGGTGGGAAAGGAGGAGGAGACAGGGCATGAGAGAAGGTAAAGACCACAAGGGAGAGTGAATGAAGCAACTGGGGGTGATCTGTTTTGTCATAATGACATGAAATGATCTTGCCCCTCTCTTTCCAGGCAGGATTGGAGTGCAGTGGCACACTCATGGCCACCCTAGCGTTGACCTACTGGGCTCCGGCGATCCTTCCACCACCTCAGTCTCCCAAGTAGCCGGAAGTACAGGTGCACGCTACCATGCTCAGCTAATTTTTGATGTAGTATAAAGACGAGGTCTCGCCAAGTTGCCCAGGCTGTTCTTGAACCTGTAGGCTCAGGCAACCCACCAGCCTTGGCCTCCCAAAGTGCTGGGATGACAGGCTGAGCCACTGAGCCTGACCAAAAATGAATTTTTAAAGCAGAAAAGAAAAAAAGTATAATTCATATTTAGAAGACTTAAATATTTCCAAAGCTATTATTTCTTGCTATTTAAGTCATTTTCAGCTATGAAATCAAGCCTATACACATTTACACTATTACATACATAATGTGTGTCCAGTATTCTGATCAATTTGAATATATAGCATTTATTGTCTCAAGAATTCAGTAGATGTGAAAACCATTTTGACAAGTATTAAACATTACATATGTGTTCATTGCTATTTATGACTCTATTAACATACAATTTTGGGTCAGTGAGTTAAAAATCCAATTTTTCAATCTAAATTATTAAAGTTTTCATTACTTATTGACCCACTCCCAAAACAGGGATCAGCCAACAGCTAATTACTGAGCATGTACAATGAGTCATGCATTGTGCTGGGCTCAGAAATGAAGTAAAGCATAGTCACTGCCCTCAAAAAAGAAAAATCACAATCAAATGATGACTATTTGATAAGTGCTACAGTAAACTTATGTAACTGGCACTACAAATGTTCTTCTGGGTCTAATTCCTCTTCGCATTTTTCACTTTCGTTTCTTCTTTAGAAGTAATAGCAAGATAGTTGAGAAGATGATCAAATAATAACAAGAGCACTGTAGAGTTTACACCTGAAAGATTTTTAGAAACACGCTATCTAAATTTTTTATCACTTAATAAAATGCAACACAAATTTTCAAGTTATTTACTGGGACAAAACATTGCCAAAGAGTGTGTTTGGTTATGGAGATATGTTGAATATTTACTGTTGGAGATTTCAAACTGCTGCCTAGAAACTGGAACAGAAATCACATTGCACTAAAACTGGCAGGCAGAATTGGGTATGTAAGCACAGTTCAGTGCCCTTTTTCATCTACATGCATGGCTGGTACACATTGTTGATTTGCCATTCCACTCAGAGAAATGCAAAAATTCCATACTGCCTTATTAAGGCCATTGGTTGGTTGGTTGCTTTACAAAAAGAAGAAAGTTTAAAGATCATGTTCAAAAAATCTTCAAACTGCTGAGCGCGATGCTTCACACCTGTAATCCCAACACTTTGGGAGGTTAAGACAGGAGGACTGCATGAGGCTAGGAGTTTGAGTCCAGTCCAGGCAACATAGTGAGAACATAGCTCTACAAAAATCAAAAAATTAGCTAGGCATGGTGGTACACACCTGGAGCACCAGCTACTCAAGGGACTAAGGCAGAAGGATTCCCAGAGCCCAGGACTGAACTCCAGCCTGGGTGACAGGGTAAGACCCCAACTCAAAAAAAAAAAATCTTCAAACTTTTATATAGAACTAAAGGACAGGATCTGTGCATAATTTTCTTTATCATCAACGATTTTGTGATACTTTGATGTAGGCTCTGAGACGTCAATACTGAAAGTTGATATAAAACCAGCGCAGTTTGATCTAAGAAACATGTATTCATGTGGAATTAAACTCACTGAAAGAGAAGGAAAGTGCGGAGTGATCTTGGTCACATATTTTTTTTCAAGAATAAACAAAAGATAAAATAACTTCATTATTATTATAAATATTATTAATAAAAGTCATAATCTCACTGATAGAGGCTCAAATAGGATTCCCAAAAGTCTCAGAGAATATCCAGGACTAAATGTTAATGACCATCTGTCACATTTCAGGCACTGTGGTAGGTGTGCAGTCATTGACTTGATCACAAGAAGCCTGTTATCTACTGGGAAGAAAAGTTTTACAAATATGAACTGTGAGAAAATAACAGTGTATATTCTTAAGGTGTTAAATTAAACGCTTCAACCTAATAGATACTAAAGTAAATAATATGCAACAAGTGCTAATTGTCTGGCTCAGACAAGTTTAATAGGAAATAGCAATGAGTAGTCAAGGAAAAAGAATAGAACAGAAATAGGGTGTTAAATGATGGACAGAATATAAATAACAGGAAAGCAGAACAATCTAAGTGCCAGGAATTGCACAAGCAAAAGCACAGATCTGGAAGTGCACACAGGTTGTAGAAACTGGCTGGGTCACAGAAAGGATAGCTCTGGCTGTCATGGTCAGCTAGCACCAAGCACTGGGTTTGATAATAGTGGTCGGTTCATGTGGGAGCACTGAGCAATACCTTGAGAAGCCTGAATTTTGTCTAGTGGGCAATAGACAAAGACAATATCTGAACTGGAAAGGCACAGTAGGAAATTTCACTCTAGATTTTGGTTTGCATTGTGCATAGCACAAAAGTAAATATTTACTGAGTACACATTCAAATGTTTATCACATGACATCATAAAGCATAAGCAACAACAGAAAAAACTATATAATTGGACTTCATAAAACTTTTAAAGTTTGTGCTGCAAATGATACAATCAACAAAGTGAAAAGACAATCCACAGAATGTGAAAAAATATTTTCCAATTTATATATACATATATATATATATATAAAGAAACTTGTAACCAAAATGTATAAATAAGTTTATAATTCGACAATAAAAAAGACAAATAGCCCAACAAAACATGGGCAAAGGATTTGAAGACACATATCTCCAAAAAAAATAAACACATGGGGGATAGCACATGAAAAGATATTCACCCTCAGGCATCAGGGAAATGCAAATCGAAATCACAATGGCTATAATTAAAAAGACAATAACAAGTGTATGTGGTTAGCTAGTTTTCTCAACACCATTTGCTAAATATGGTTTCCTTTCCCCAATGTTTGTTTTGTTGGCTTCATCAAAGATGAGTTGGTTGAAGGTCTGTGGCTTTACTTCCAGATTCTCTGTCCTGTTCCACTGGTCTATGTGTCTCTTTTTGTACCAGCATGATGCTGTCTTGTTTATTGTAATCTTGTTTATTGTAATCTTGGTTACAGTTTGAAGTCTGTAAATGTGATGCCTCCAACTTTGTTCTTTTTGATGAAGACTGCTTTAGGTATTCAGTCTATTCTTGTCTTCCATGTGAATTTCTGTATTGTCTTTTCTAGCACTGTGAATTTGATAGGGATTGCATCAAATTTGGGGACTGGCTTGAATAGAGTAGACATACTGATTATATTGACTCTTCCAATCTATGAGAATGTTCTTCCATTTATTTGTATTACCCTTGACCTTTTTGAGCAGTGTTTTGTAGTTCTCATTGTAAAGGTCTTTCACCTCTTTGGTTAGATAGATGTTGAGATTTTTTTATGGCTATTGTGAATGGGATTATATTTTTTATTTGCCAGTCAGCCTATTTGTTGTTGATGTATAGAAGTCCAGCTGGTTTTGTGCATTGATTTTGTATCCTGAGACTTTGCCAAAGTCATTCATCAGTGAGAGGTGATTTATGACAGACTCTCTACATGTGGAATTATGTCATCTGCTAAGAGGGATAATTTAACTTTTTATTTTCCTATTTGGATACCCCTAATTTTTTTCTCCTGCCTGACTGCTCTGGCTAGGACTTCCAGTACTATGTTGAATAGAAGGGGTGAGAGTAGGTATCATTGTCTTGTTCCAGTTCTTATGGGGAATACTTTCAGCTTCTGCTCATTAAGTATGATGTTGGCTGAAGGTTTGTCATAGATGGCTCTTATTATTTTGAGGAATTCTTGTTCGATGCCTAGGTGTTTGAGAGTTTTTATCAAGAAGGAATGTTGGTTTATTGAATGCTTTTTCTGTGTCTGAGATAATCATGTTGTTCTTGGTTTTGCACCTGTTTATGTAACAGATTACATTTATTGATTTGCATATGTTCAACCAGCTTTGCATCCTGGGAATAAAACCCCTGTTCATGATGTATGATTCTTGAAATGTGCTGTTAGATGTGATCTTCTAGAATCTTGTTGAGAATTTTTCCATCTATATTCATCGGGGAAATTTGCCAGAAGTTCTCTTTGTTGAGTCTTTGCCATTTGGGGGTATCAAGATCATGTTGGCAGCCAGGCTCGGTGGCTCAGTCTGTAATCCCACGCTTTGGGAGGCTGAGGTGAGTGGATTGCCTGAGCCCGTGGGTTCGAGACCCCCCTGGGCAACTTGGCAATACCTCATCTCTACAATAATTCAAAAATTAGTCAGGTGTGGTAGTGCGTGCCTGTAGTTTCAGCTACTTGAAGGCTGAGGCGAAAGGATCGCCAGAGCCTGGCAGGTCAAGGCTGCAGTGGTCGGGAGCGGCCACTGCATTCCAGTCTGGGTGACAGAGTGAGACTCCAACTCAAAAAAAAAAAAAAAGATCATATTGGTTTCATAGAATAAGCTAGGGAGAATTCCTTCCTTCCTGATTGCTTGGTGTACTTTCAACAGAGTTGGTATCAGCTCATCCTTGTATGTCAGGTATACTTCAACTGAGAAACCATCTGACCCAGAGCTTTATTTGGAAGGAAGGCTTCTTATTACTGAGTTGATGTCTTGGATTCTTATCAGTCTTTTTAGGGTTTCAATTTCTTCCTGCTTCAATCTTGGGAAGTTATGTGATACCAGAAATTTCTTCATTTCCTCTTCATTTCTAGTTTACTCACATACAGATGTTTGTAGTATTCCACAATAATCATGGTCAGTTGCAACATCTCCTTTTTTGTTTCTATTTGTGTTTTTTCAAACTATCTCTCTTTTTTGTTATGAATCTGGTCAGGGGTCCATCAGTCTTATTTATACTTTCAAAAAATCAGCTGTTTGTTTCATTGATCCTTTGCATGAATATTCTGGTCTCTATTTCATTTAGCTGTGACTTTTAAAAAATGATTTCCATTTTTCTACTCTATTTCTGGGACTGAATTACACTTGTCTTTCTAGGTCCCCTCAGTGTTATGTTAGACTGTTTACTTGAGCTCCCTCTATTTTCTTGATATCGTCATACAATGTTATAACTTCCTTCTCAGCACTGATTTCATGACATCCTAGAGGTTTGGTGTGATATGTCTTGCTTTCCTTTGTTTCCAGACATCTTTTTATTTCTGCCTGAATTTCTGTGTTAACCCAAAAGTCAAGCAGAAGTACATTATCTAATTCCCAGGTATTTTTGTGTTTGGGGGGTTATTGCTGGTGATAGCATTTATTTTTATTCCACTGTGGTCTGAGAAGAGGCTTGATATGATTCTGACCTTTTGAAATCTGTTCATGATTGATTTATGTCTGAGTATGTGGTTGATCTTGGAGTACGTTTCATGTGCTGATTAGAAGAATATATTTGCTGTGGGTGAAGCATTCTGTATATGTCTATTAGAGAAAGGGCACTCCCTCCCCCACAGGGATACCTATCAACCATAGATTTTGTCTCTTTACATAATTCCAAGCCTCTCACGGGCTTTGCTCATTCTTCTTTTCTCTCCCTGTTTTTGTCAGACTGGGTTAGTTCAATAGTTCTATCCTCAAGCTCTGAGATTCTTTCCTCTTCCTGGCTGATTCTGCTGTTAAAGTTCGCCATAATGTTTCATAATTCCAGGAGGGACTTATTCATTTCCAGAAGTCCAGTTTGGTCATTTCTTAAAACGGACAGTTCGTCTTTCATTTCCTGCACTGTTTTGCCTGAGTGATCTGTGTGTCTACCTGCTCATGGATTTTGTTGAGTGTCTTTGCACTAACTTGAATTACATGTCTGTCATCACGGACAAGTTGTTCTGGATAGGTTTCATTGCTTGGGATCTGGAAAGCCCTTTTGTGGGCGTTGACACATTAAGGCTCTGGGGGTTTCTGGTGCTTCTGTGCTGGTTCTTCCTTATCTGTGAAGGCAGATTTCTCTCTTTTTACTTTTTGTTTTTTGTTTTGTTTTGTTTTACTGGATAACATTGCTACTGTCTGTGTGGCTTTTTTCTTTTTTTTTGACCTGACCATTCTCCTCTGGTCTGCCTGTTGGAGGGGTACAGTGGTGGCAGAAAGGGTGTTGAACTGGGGGAAAACCTTCTGGAACTGCTTCAACAATGCAGTCTGGCGGAAACAGAGACCCTTCCTCTGTTTCAGGGGCTTACCAACCTCTCTCTAGCACAGGCACTAGAGGCCCTGGCCAGACCTCAGAAGGCCTCTTCCTTGGATCGTCGGTCTCATTAGCAGAGTGGGCAGGCAGCCAGGCGGGGTCCTGCAGCTCTAATCTGGCTCAGGTGCTCTTGAGGGTGTGGATTGGTATCTTCCCATCTGAGCGGGACTGTCCCTTTCACCCAGGGCAGAAGGGAAGCAGTGGAGAGTTGTTATTTCTCCCTCGGTCTGCAGGGGGGCAGGGCCATCACCACCACCACCGCACTGTGCAGAGGTGACCTGCTTCTTAGTTCCCACCCTGTTGTATGGGAGGAGCAACAGCAATAGTGGCAGTCTCTGAAGGCAAGGCACATCTGCAGCCCTGACCTGAGGCCACAATGGCTGCCAGTGCCAGAGAAATGTCCTCGAAGTGGCTGCATCACCCCTGCTGGGTTCTAGAGGAGGAGGGAAGGAAGCGCACCCACGTGGCACAGACCACCCCGGCATTTGTTTCCCATTGAGCCTCTCCATAGAGGGGTCAGTGACTAGAGGGGTCAGTGGCCGCACACCAGGGCCCCCAGGAACTGGAGTGCCTTGGGCTCCATGTGGCTCCCGCCAGTGCCTCTGTCTCTATTTAGGGTAGCCATCTGTTGCCTGGTCAGTGTGGGAAGGGTGCAGCTGGGGAGTCTTCGGTTGGTCATCTTGGCCCTCCCCCACCTTGTTTAGTTTCTTTTTTTTTTTTTTTTTGAGTTGGAGTCTCACTCTGTCGCCCAGACTGGAGTGCAGTGGCCACTCCCGGCCACCGCAGCCTCGACCTGCTGGGCTCCAGCAATCCTTCCGCCTCAGCCTTCCAAGGAGCCGGAATGACAGGCATGCGCTACCACACCTGGCTGATTTTTTGATTTATTGTAGAGATGAGGTCTCGCTGCCCAGGCGGGTCTCGAACCCGTGGGCTCAGGCAATCCACTCACCTCAGCCTCCCAAAGGCGTGGGATTGCAGGCTGAGCCACCGAGCCCGGCTGTTTAGTTACGTTTTAAATGTGTATTTTCAGTGATCGATACACAAACTATGTTGATAATAAATTATGCACTCAATCCTATTTAGATATGCCTGATGTAAAATTCCTATTAAGGTTAGAAACAGCCTCTGATTAAAATGACTTCTCTCCAAGACTCCCGTTGAAGTGTCCATGGGCTAATTCAGCACTTTGCTAGCTACTTAGCTGTGGCTTCTCACAGCAAACAAGATGTCAGTCTCTATTTCCACGGATCACTTTTATCTGAAATCTTTTCTTCCGCATGATCCAAATTTCCCAGAATTTTAATCATTTCTTTGTAATGTGAAAAAGTGAAAAAATCAATTATGTGTAATTACACATGGAGTTTCATGGTATACTTTTGGAGTTTATTATTAGTAAATTTCTTGATGAAAGAAAGGCAAGAATAGAAATTTCATTACAAAGAAGCTATGCTGAGGTCATTGTTCAAATTACTTTTACCCTGCTTTTTTCTATAGCAACTGGCATATTTTACATGCGTTTGTCATTTTATTTTTATTATTGTCTGACTCTTCTCAAGGAAATGTAAGTACTCTAAGGGCAGGGATTTCGGTATTTTTTGCTACTATGTATCTAGCACCTATAACACCCAATACTATAGGTGTGTAAGATTTTAATATTGTCAGTATTCATTCAATTAACACTTCTCAGCCTGTAGTCCCACGCCTTTGGGAGGCTGAGGTGAGTGGATTGCCTGAGCCCGCGAGTTCGAGACCCGCCTGGGCAACTTGGCGTGACCTCATCTCTACAATAAATCAAAAATCAGCCAGGTGTGGTAGCCGGGTGGGGTAGCCGGGCGCCTGTAATTCTGGCTACTCGGAAGGCTGAGGCAGAAGGATCGCTGGAGCCCAGGAGGTCGAGGCTGCGGTGGCCCGGAGCAGCCACTGCACTCCAGTCTGGGTTACAGAGTGAGACTCCAACTCAAAAAAAAAACCAAAAAACAAAGAAGTTTTGGAAGAGTCCTGCAATTGCTGGTTGAATAAAATTAAAAATAGAAAAATCAATCAAATGCTTTTAAATTGCAGCTACCTTATATCATTAAATCTCTCCAATTTTCTGATGATCCTATCTCTGTTGTGTGCAGAATAAGATTTGGAATTTTCCACACAATGAACAAACATGTTTTAGGTTATCGTTTACTGTTATGACTATTTTAAATTTATTGCTTATTATTGTTGCAATTGATCATAATGTGATAGCTATAATCGAATTCACACTGGAATGAGTGAAATGAGAAAATTTTATTTGGAGATACAGGGCTCCTTCTTATTAAAAGGTACACAATATAATATTTTTTGTTATAACATGAACAATTTTAGTGTCTTCTGATAAAACCCTTTTTGGAGATAGTCGTATAAGAGATACTAATGTCTCCCCCACATTTTTTAGTCATTCAGATTTTCTCTTCTGCCCCCATACCATCATTCTTCTATTGAAAATGTTTGGAATTCATTTTGCTTTTAGAAATAAGCCCAAAACTTAACACCACCATTTTTGCATAATTTAGGTTTCTATCATTTTTATAAAAAAAGAATTTTAACATAGCTGCTAAAATAATCTTATAATTGTTATGAATGCTTTCCTTCTGCCAACTCAGGCACTGTATCCTCTCACATTCTGTTTTTCTATCAAATGAGTGACCACCCACCTTTCTCGGAGGGCTAAGACTTTTGGTTCCCATGCTTTGTTCCAGCTGACAAGAAGAAGCAGTTCAAGGGAAAACACTGACATATTTATAAATACACTTACATATTATAGTCCAAAAGTTTCTATTTGAGATTATTTAGTTTGGCTCCTTTCGATGACTAAACCTGACATTTTTTCTCTTTAATAGGCAATCATTAGAGTCTGTGGAATTTTAAATATGGGTTACACATATCTCAACAACATTATAGTATAGTTTTATACAAAAAACACTTTCTAAGAATATGCAGATAAGAGAATCTTTCTTTTGGTAGGAAAAAAAAGAATGTGGAATGTAATTAGAGTTTCAAAGTAAAATCTCTAAGATAATATTTGTGGAAAATGTAAAACAAAGTTAAGCAGTGGCTGAGATGAACTGTTCAGAATCCATTGCCTTACCAACTCATTAACACTGAAGAAAAGTATAGGATGATGAAAAGCTAAGTGCAGATAAGTTGTTTTTTTAAAAAATGAGGCCATGTGGCACATCTAAACTAGAAAGGGCCTTATTCAGAAACTATCCTGGACAAAAAAATAGGGTTTACCTGTTCTACCCACTCTGCATACCAAAATCTTGAATGAAATGTTCTGCTGGGTCAATCCCAGTTCAGATCCTATCTTTCATATTATTTAGAAAGTGATTTTTACATCATATTTTAAATGATTGTCAAAAATATTAGTTCAGACTGACTGAACCAGTACTATAAGCTATATAGAAAGCTAAACAAGTACTGTAGAGCATGGTCTCATACACCATTCTGGAAGAATTTAAAAGTTTTCTCTATAAGACAAGCTAGGGCCACTGTTTTTGTATCAAAGGACAGAGATATGGTTAGATTTGTATGAATTCATTATTCTAACCACATAATAACTGCAGATAACATAATCGTTCCATCACATTATAGATCGAGGCATTTGACTCTTTCTGCATTCAGACAGCTGTCTGAAAAAAAATCACACGAAAATTCTGTCTCAAACCAAATCATGAGAATGGTCTTCAAAAAGTTTGATCGGAAAAGATTTATATCACTTATGAAGAAGATAGAGAAAAACTAAATTATACTGTTGAAATTTGAAATCTGCAGTCTGTTGCTTAGAGAAAAAAAGACTAGTTTGCTACCCATGTCATTTCATATTTATATGGTGAAGACTCTTGCCACCAATGACATCAACACCTATTTTCACCTAATGTATCAGGACACTGCACAAATACACACCGGCCCCCTGTTATGAGTTGGAGTTTGGCGGTCACTTGCAGCTCTTGCAGACTATCTTGACCTATGAACAACACAAAAGCTACTGTGATCTACTAGTGTTAAACCCAAAGAAGCAGTTTACAGGAAAACTAGAATTATTTCTCCTTTTGGAAGAATTAGTTTCGAACTGAGCATTCTAAGTTTATGTCAAGGTGATCCACTGGGGAAAAGGAAAAGCCAATTTGATTTTCAAGCTTCAACAGACACTACCAAAGGCTTATCCATTTGGCTGTAAGGATTTTGTGAATGACTCCCTTCTTCTCCTATGACCCCCAAGAGAAATTTCGGCATCTGCAAGTGACCTAGGACCATCCGTTGTGAGAACGAGAAGATAAATGTCTAGAAATCATCTACAAGTTGTTGTCCATTACAAAGGTTTATCTGAAGTCTCCACCTCAGGTTAAACCTTAATGAGGTGGCCTCCCCATCAGCAGCACTCATTCTGCCTATTTTTCCAGACCATCAATGATGAGGGAATCTTTTCACCCATTTTCATCTAAATGCTCACTTCAAATTATGCTGGGAGGGAAAAAAATCCACATTATTAAAAGGATGCAAAACACTGATTAGCTCATCCTCAAAATGTTTAACAAGATCTCAGCAGGAGTATGAGGGGAGTGTGGAGAGACAGTCAAGATGCTGCAAAAGAGGAAAACCCACCTAGCCGTGCAAAATTGCCGTTAACAAAGTCACAAGAGTAGCAGGAATTATGGTCCCTGCTGTACCCTCATACATGGGAACAAAACGCGGAACGAAAACACATCTAAATCCGAGTGCTTATAGGCGTGGGGACACGCTATAAGGGATTCAACCTTACGTTAGCACTTGCCATGACAAAGTTCATCACTTTTCACGTTAGAACTTGGCAGCACTGCCCTTCTGGATGGCGGCAGAGAAGGTAGGCAGTCTTTGTACCAGAGCCAGGTTCAAGTCCTAGTTTTTCACTTCTAGTTTTGCAAACCATTTTGCCTCTTTTAACTGTCTCTACAAAATGAGGGTAATAACTCCTACCTCCAGAAGCCATTATGCGAACTAAACAGTACAATTTATGCAACGTGCCTGACACTGAAAAGCTACCAAGCAAACATAAAAGTATTTCTCTACCTGGTATGGATAGAGCTTTATAGGTAAGAAAGTAGCACTGGAGATATAAACTTCTGAAATTCTATTTGGCATTCAAAGCTTATTAACATCGAAGATGTTATTTTTCACACCGATGTATTATTCAGTTGTGGAAAAATAAAAGAAAGAAAAGAAAAGCACCGCTGTTTTTAAATAGCAAACGTTCCCCTTCAGGTAAACCAGGACGTTATGCAGTAATGAGGCAGTTCTGAAATCAGCTCAGGAGCCGATGAGGCCTAGGTCTCTATGGCACGAGGTCACTGAGACCCAGTGCCTGGTGGTAAGAGCACAACTCATACACAATTAAAAGGAACAGGAATTAGCCCAGTACCAGATAGATCATAATAAAAGTGCACGTGGCTGTCCCAAGTCGGCTTGCAACAGCTCAGGTTCTTCCTGGGGACTCAGAAATCATTTGGACAGACGCAAATAATCCACACCAGCAAAAATGTTCTTATTTTTTCAAAGAGCTAAGACTGAGTCTAGGAAGAAAAGGTCAGTTCCAGCTGCAGTGAAAGCAGAATATGTGTTGCTTTTCTTACAGTCGTTTTTAGTAGCCATGCCAAATAGCACTGACCCAAAGCCCAAATACCAGTTCGAAAATAAAGCACGCCGCTAAAGGTGAATGTTTTCATTATCCCTAACAGCCTGCTATTAAAAACCATTGTGAAAACACAGCCTAATTTTTTTTTTTTTTGAGTTGGAGTCTCACTCTGTTGCCCAGACTGGAGTGCAGTGGCCGCTCCCGGCCACCGCAGCCTCGACCTGCTGGGCTCCGGCGATCCTTCCGCCTCAGCCTTCCAAGTAGCTGGAACTATAGGCACGCGCTACCACACCCAGCTAATTTTTTGATTTCTTGTAGAGATGAGGTCTCACCAGGTTGCCCAAGCGGGTCTCGGACCCGCGGGCTCAGGCCATCCACTCACCTCAGCCTCCCAAAGGCACAGGATTACTGGCTGAGCCACCGAGCCCGGCTCATAGCCCAATTTTTAAGAATCACTCTCCAACATGTAAATGCGCTTGAATGATGTGCAATTATGTTCCTAAATTGGTTTGACACAATGCAGAGCACGACCGAAGACAAAAACTTCATGCAAAAACTTGGGCTGACAATCTGTCTTTTTGACTCCAGCCAATGAAAGATTTCAGCACAAACTTAAAGGTCCTTTACATCCTCTGAAAGTAATAAATAGCTGACGTTTACTTTATATTTAAGACATCTGAAGCCCCTCACTTCATCTCAACAGTTCTATAACACCGGTATTAGTGAATGTTAGTTAATCTGTCCAAGATCATGTCATTGTAAGTGGAAGATCTGGAGTTCATTGTCTGACTCTAGACCCCACACTTCTGTCTACTATATTACGTGGCTCCATCTCTACCTCGTACTTTCGTGGTCCAGCACCGGATGGGAACGCTGACTGGGTGCAGGTGGGTGCTCGGTATCCATGTCCCCCTGCAGGCTCCAGAGCCCAGAAGCAGATGAATCTAGACAGAGCCATTCTGCCTCCGCGTTATTCAGCTAACCCTGTTTCCTCGGGGATAACTCTGTGCGCTTTTTCCCAGAACTAAATGCGGAACAGAAAAAGGGGCTACCTCCTCACACACAGCTCCACCCCATCCATGAAAACCTCAGAAGTCATCCAGAGGACGTCCCTCCTGCCTGGCATTGGAACCTTTTGCATAATTTACCAAGCAGAAATACCTGACAGCAGCCAAGTAGCAAGACCCAAATTACATTATGACAGGTCATGAGCAACGAGATATTTGTTAAAAGAATAGATGAGACTGAGAGAAGGAAGGTGAGATGAGAGTATCGGAAGGCTCCTGCTAATTCCGAAGGAGCAGAATGTCTATAGGGCTGCCTAGAGACATTCTACGATGCTGGATGACAAAAGAAGGAAAAGCCCCCCAGGGAAAGTGCTCAGGCAAAGATGAGGATAACCAGCAGCATGTGATGCCATGTGTGGACACCCGTTGCTAACAGAGCAGATAGTGAGTGGTGGCCTTGAAGGGATGTGTGAAATAAACAAACACCTAAGATTCAGGCGCCGAGAAAGTGGCTGATATGCTAGAATCATTCTAAATGCTGTTTAATAGGTTCGGGGAGGGGAGCACAGGCTGGTTATGGGACGACTTAAGCTCCCTTGATTCTCTGAGACTGTCGTTTTCTGAATTAGCTTTCTTCTATACAGATATAGAAGAAGGAGGAAACTAGAACACAGACTACTTATTATCGGTACTGATTGTCAGGAGCGCAATCTCCCTGAAGTAGTGGTTCATATCTTATCAATGTGTACTGACACCTGCCCTGTGGCAGCAATAATGGGCACCGTATTCTTGGCATCTAGTTAAATACAGGATGTCTCCTCCCTCTGATAATGCTGATTTACGGATCGGTGCCTGAGAAGCTGACATGGCAGGAGAGCAGTCGATTCTGTTTTGTACTTTTTCTCCACACGAGAAGTCGTCACATGGAAGTCAGCAAATTAGCTGTTGTGATTAAAGCAGGAAATGGGTTTAAGTAGACACCCCAGTGTACCATTTGAGGGTTCTGAGAGTCTTTTGTTTAAGCTCAAAAGTTTCTTATCTGGAAGGCATCACGTCCCCAGACTTTAAGTTTTATGATAAAGCTACAATAAAGAAAACAGCCTGGTATTGGTACAAGAACAGGCATAGAGACCAATGGAACAGAACAGAGAGTCCATAAGCAAAACCTCAATTTCTCAACCAATTCATCTTCGACAAAACCTCCACCATCAACCACTGGGGAGAGGAAAACCTATTCAGTAAATGGTGCGGGAAAACTGGCTGACGTAAAAGATTAAAACAAGACCTCTCTCTATCACCACACACAAAAATCAACTCTAAATGAATCAAAGACCTAAATGTAAAACCTCAAACTATTGGAACCTTAGAAAATGCAGGAGATACCCTTATAGAAATTGGGACTGGCAACCAATTCCTGATCAAAACCCCAAGTGCCCATGCCACAAAAGATAAGATAGACAAGTGGGACCTCATCAAAGTGACAAGCTTCTGCAAAACCAAAGAAACCATTGAGAGAGCGGGGAGATAGCCCACGGACTGGGAAAAAATATTTGCCAACTGTATATCTGACAAAGGCCTAACATCTAGGATATACAAAGAACTCAAACGTGTTAAAAAGAAAAAAAAATAGTCCTATTAAAAATGTGAGCAAAAGACTTGAATAGACACTTCTCAAAAGAAGACAAACAAGCAGCCAACAGTTACATGAAAAAATGCTCAGCCTCACTAGTCATCAAAGAAATGCAAATTAAGACCACACTGAGATGCCACCTAACTCCTGTCAGTATGGTCATCTTCAATAACTAAAAAAACAGCAGATGCTGGAGAGGGTGCGGTAAAAAGAGAACACTTCTACACTGTTGGTGGGAGTGTCAACTAGGACAGCCTCTCTGGAAAACAGATTTTTCTAAAAAATCTAAAAATTGACCTCCCATACGACCCCACAACCCGTCTACCAGGAAGATACTCGGAGGAACTCCAATCACTCTATGAAAAAGATGCCTGCACACGCATGTTTATTGCAACATTGTTCACAATTGCAAAAACATGGAACCAACTGTGCTAGCCCATTGAAAGAGGACTGGATTTTTAAAATATGGTACCTATACATGAGGAAATATCATGCAGCCATAAAGAAGGACAAAATTATAAACTTCGCAGCAAGTTGGACTTAGAGGCTATCATACTGAGTGATCTACCACGGAAACAGAACTGAGTATCACGTGTTCTCACTCATCAGCGGACCTTGAACAATTATCATAATACTATAAGAAAGGGATTGGCGGTAGTGGGGAACTGCCAGGGGAAGGGGGGCACACCTCATCCACAAGGGTACCTGCATAATGAACATTTGTATACCTAATCCTGAACTGTACCCCACATCTTTAAAATAAAAATATTAAGCCGGGCTCGGTGGCTCAGCCTGTAATCCCGCGCCTTTGGGAGGCTGAGGTGAGTGGATTGCCTGAGCCCGCGGGTTCGAGACCCGCCTGGGCAGCGAGACCTCATCTCTACAATAAATCAAAAAAAAATCAGCCGGGCGTGGTAGCGCATGCCTGTAATTCCGGCTACTCGGAAGGCGGAGGCGGAAGGATCGCCGGAGCCCAGCAGGTAGGCTGCGGTGGCCGGAAGCGGCCACTGCACTCCAGTCTGGGCGACAGAGTGAGACTCCAACTCAAAAAAAATAATAATAAAATAAAATAAAATAAAAATATTAAATAAAACACATGTATTATCAATGAATAATTTATTACTCTCTATCTTAAAAACTTGTTTCCAATGAAAACCCTTGAGGGAGTCAGTACAATAAAATAAAAAGAACCCAAAATGCCACCTTCCATCGGTTCATACAGTTCTTCGCCAGCCCTCTGAAGGACCTACCGTGGGTAGAACTGGCAAGAGGATGAGTAGAAGAGGCAGCCCTTCTTGTCAACAGGCCATCAGGCCAGCCTCCTGGGCTCAAACCGCCCAGACACCACCAGCCTGCTTCTTCCTCTCAAATCCCTCACACCCCTCCCACTTTTAGAGGTTTCTCGGAGCTCGGCCTCTTCGTTGGATCTCCCCCTTGCTTCCCACTCTCCACACTTCTACCTCCTTTCCCTCCCTTTGGCCATTCAGTCTGGTCTCCACATTTCTCAAGGTGGCCCTGGTTTCCCGTCCCTGGGCCCACCGCCGGTGATGCAGACTGGAGAATCGCCTCTCTCCGGCAGCGGCCTCTGACTCCCCGCCATTCAGCTTCTGCCCCGCAAGAATGAAACACGCTCAACCACAACGTTTTCCCACGAAGATGTTCTTTTGAAGGCCCCTTCCCAGAAAAATGGCATGGCTCCCGTTGGCCTCCCACGTCCAACCCAAATTCTGAATCTTTGGAGTCATTTATCACCGGTCTCCACCAATCTTTATACAAACATCTCCCTTCAGTTTTAGTTAATTCTGGGTATAGGTCTGGTTTTTATTTCTATTTCTTTATTTATTTATTTATTTATTTATTTATTTATTTATTTGAGTCAAGGTCTCATTCAGTCTCCCAGGGTGGGGCGTAGTGGCACGCTCATGGCTCACCACAGCCTCGAACTCCTGGGCTCTGATGATCCTTCATCCTCAGCCTCCTGAGTAGCTAGAACTACAGGCGTGCCATCACCACATTCGGCTCCTTTTTTTTTGAGTTGCAGTCTCACCTTGTTGCCCAGACTGGAGTGCAGTGGCCGTTCCCAGCCACCACAGCCTCGACCCGCTGGGCTCCGGCGATCCTTCCGCCTCAGCCTTCCAAGTAGCTGGAACTACAGGCGCACGCTTCCACGCCCGGCTAGTTTTTGATTTATTGTAGAGACGAGGTCTCGCCTAGTTGCCCGGGTGGGTCTCGAACGGACTCAGGCAATCCACTCACCTCGGCCTTCCAAAGTGCTGGGATTACAGGCTGAGCCACCGAGCCAGGCCCATTTTTTTTTTTTTTTTTTTTTGGTAGAGACAAGAAGTCACTGTGTTGCCCAAGCTTGTCTCCAACCCCTGGTCCCGAGAGATCCTCTCACCTCGGCCTCAGAAAGTGCTGGGATTCCAGGCATAAGCCCCCGCGCCTGGCCTGTCTGGGTTTTATATGTTCTTAAACTGGCTTGCCCTGACTTTGCCCTCCCTCCCTTGAGGATGGAAGGCTTCTCCTGAACGAGTCAATCCTCTTCACCTGCCACTTGAAGAGGGGGCCGTGTTCATTGTTTTCTCCCCCGGGAAGGCCCAGCCCCATTATTCCACCTTCACATTGCCCTTCCCTTAACCCAACTCAGATGCCACCTCCTCCTGAAATCCTCCCTATTCACCCGTCTGAAAAACCCTCCTCATGTCTGCTGAGCCCCATGACATCCACACCTCAACCTCTCTTAACAGTACTTGAAACAGGCTGCTGTGTGCGTTGCCTGTTCGGCAGAACACGAGCCCTTGCAGACAGAATTCATGTCCAATTCATCATTCTATCCGCCACGAACTATACCTAGCCCATAGTAAATACCCAAAATCATATTAGTGAGTGGCATTCAGATTCAATATAACAGAAGAAGTACTTGGTTATCTGCCCTTCTACCTGAGCTGTCATTAAAATTATAATAAAGGAAAAAACTAACCCATGATATCTCCATGTGGAGATATCCCTAGAAGCAGAACTTGGGGTAAGGACTTTAACACAAGCATTATACACGAGAGGCAGTCCCAAGAAACACCAGGAGGGGAGAAGGAATATAAGACATGGACTCCAGGAGACTCGGTCAAAGGCTCATTGTCAGACAAGATACCACTGGGCTCGGAGCTTAGTCCAGCAGCTCGGAAGTCAGGGCAGAACATGCAGCTCTCTCCCAACAGACAGGCAAGCAAGCGAGTGGGAGTAATCCCTCACTGATTCCCATCAGCCGCGGCTTGAGGGCTGGTGGGATATCCTCTGGCTCCCCCAGCCCGCCCAGGGAAAGGTAGAGAAAGCGCCTACAGCCAGACGGAACCCGCAAGCTGAGAGTGGCAGATGCTGGCATTCGAAAAACGGGATGGGTGCTGGGAAATAGAAAGCGTTGAGAAGATGCAGGCGCCAATAGCATCCTCTACGCACAACCACAAAAAGAATGGGGAGGAGCCATAAGCAGACGGGAATTTTCGACAGATTCTTGGGAGACAGAATGCAGGTGGAAGACATGTGATGGAGAAAGAGCACACGCGCGCGCGCACACACACACACCCCAGCATACACAAGAAAGGCTAAAGCCCAGGAGGAGGGCAAAGGGAAGGGCAAGACTCGATCTACCTTATAGAATCTCAGTCCCAGATAGGATTGAGACTTATAAATCAACAGTGAAACCTGAGGCTGAAAACGGAGGAATTAACTCCAGGTCTGTTTTGCAGAGACCGGTACACTCTGGCACCTGTTTTGTAGGGTTTTTCGGTTTTTGTTTTTGTGGTTTTTTTTCATTTTCAAAGTGCTGTTAAAAAGAAATACGTGACAGAAACCATATGTGACCCACAATGCCTAAATTTTTACTATCTGGCTTTTACAGAAAAAAAAAATGCTGACCTCTGGTTTATAAACAATAATCACACAGACTAACCCCTAGAAATAAGATGCCTGAAGCCAGCACTTAACCCTGCACTAAAAATCTGAGCTATCTTTCTGGTCATACTGGTAAGTAAGACAGGGAGTGGGTGCGTGTGCTCGTTAAATCCCTCCTCGGCCTGGTAATCAGGATTCTCATGAGTAATGGTCAGCGCCCCAGCCACAGAGCAAAAAGCATAAGGTGGCAGTTGGGAAGGTGTCTCTAAGAGAACGTTTCAAATGAACTAGCAGAAACACTGACCCCACAAGAAGCAACGGTGACCCAGAGGATTTAAGAGAACTTTTTAAAACCTCGAGATAATATCCTCAGTCACTATCCAGCAATTGTTGACTCTGTAAGCAGGAAAAAGATCATTATTAAAAAGGAACACAAGTAAGTTAAGTGCTCTTAGATTACAAAAAATAATTTAAGTATTAGAAGATAAAACCAGGGAAATCGCCCAGCACATGAAATAGGACAAAGAAACAGAATTATAGAAAAAAGACACAGAGAAGATAAATCCAGAATGCTCGATATCCACGATTAAACTTTTGAGAAAGAGAGAGTACATGGAGGAGAGAGAATTACCAAAGAAATAAATGCAGACAGCCCCCGGCTTATAACGATTCAACTTAATCTTTTGGCTTTGCGGTGGTGTGAAAGCAATACACGTTCAGTGGAAATCGTACTTCAAGGACCCACAACATCATTCTGTTGTTCACTTTCAGTACAAGAGCCGATAAATCACATGAGATATTCAACACTTAACACAAACACATTCTAAGTCCTTCTTCCACTTCTACTCTCAGTCTTCCAAGTCAATAAACAACATTCCCATTAGTGTGACCAGATAAATACAATCCATTTGCAGAGCTGGGTGAGCTGTGTTAGTATTACACCTCTTTCTCTGTAGTCTCGGAAAGTCACACTTCCTTCTCAATGGCTGCAACCCCAAATCTGAGAGGGCTTGCACGTGATGTTTATTTGTTCCACCGAAGTCATCCAGAGGGAGGGCCAGCAGGGAACAGTCGCTGGTTTTTAGACCTTATGGGAGGCGCCGATGGTGGCAAATCCATGAAGAATCCACACCTCAGAGCAGCACAGCAAGCAGTTTTACGATCAAGTCACTCAAGCTGATCGTTCAAATTCCCAGACAGTGGGTACAAGCACATTGATTAAGAGTGACGACTGCATTGCTCTCAGCTTTGCTTGGTCACCTGCGTCCCGTGACTCATGACTGGGAATGTGCACACACTTCAGAGACCAGCCTTGGCCAGAGGCCGCTCCCTGAGGGAGAGCGCAGGAATGAAGCTGAGGATAGGGTGAACAGTCCATGTCTGGACACAGGCTCACAGTGGGTTTTATGTAGGACTTCTCTGTCACTCAGTGGAGAAGGTTCCTAGCCTCCAATCATATATTTATATAATTTAGAGGTGCAGACATAACCACCAGAGGAATCAAAACAAAACCAGTTAAACACTGGTCACCTCTGGGGGTAGGGAAGGGTGTGGCTGTGGACTGTGGTCTTTTATTATGCATTCTCCTGTAATTGTTTGATATTATTTTATTTATTTGTTTGTTTATTTATTTATTTATTTATGATAAAGATGTGGGGTACAATTCAGGGTTAGGTATACAAATGTGGATACAAATAAGCAGGTACCCTTGTTGGAGGCATGCCCCTCTCCTCCCCTGACAGTTTCCCACTACTGCCAATCCCTTTCTTATAGCATTATAATTGTTCAAGATATTTTTAGCCACATGAATTTGTTACTTTAATTGAATGTTTGTCAATGTATGAATAAATGAAAATATTCCTCAGAGTGTCCCCCTCACGAGGAATACAAAATGAATACGCTTAACTGTGGCTGAGACTGGTCCCGACAATTAGGATGTCAGTGATTACACATCAGGAGAGTAACCCCCACCCTAAATGAGCTCCACTGCCTCCACAAACGGAGGCAGATGTATTTGATGAAAGAAATAGAAGCCACTCCAGTAAAGTGTCGTGAATTGTCACAAGAATCCTGTATTTATATGCAGCACAATGCAAGTAAGAAAGCCAGGAGGGAAAAAAAATGCCTTCTCCCTATTCTGATGAGAGTTTTGGTTGCTTTGAGAAACATGCAAAATGTTTTGCTTGTACTGAGGTTCAAAAATAGGGCTTGCCTCTCCTACACGAATATATTTAAGGTAAGGATAATTACGCACCCCATGCACTGATGCACCCAGCACATCAGCAAATAAGGCAGATCTAGAGACTGTCAGCAGAAGTCTCCACTTGTTTCAGTCTCAGCTGAATACGCTTCATGAGGTAGCATTTGGAAAACGATGTTTTTTGAAAAGGGGATAAAGCAAAATGTATTCAAGTCAACGCCTTAAATTGTACCTGGAAGAAACTTGTGGAACTAAAGGACAATCATATAATGCTCTCCCTGTGGTTTATCCCATTAAGAAATAAGCCTTCACTCGTTTGTTGAGTTCCATGTTCAGAAGTTGTTCCAGGTGGACTGCATTGCAGGAATCCAACTCTAAGGAAGCTACACAGAAAAGACTCAAGGATATCGAATAGTAACTGATCTAAGTTGTGCGCTTGGCTTTGGTCTACCTGACTTAATTAAGAATGCCTTATTAGTACACTAGTAGCTGTCACTAAGCTTGGGACCTTTTCTCCTTCTGTGTCACCTGAAATTTGCAGTTTTAAAGGACAGATGCGTCTTAATAAAACATTGAAAAAAATAAATATCCCTGAGACTTTACTGCAACCCAGCAGTGCTGATAAAGCAAACGGCTTCATGACATAAAAGCAGAAGCAGGCCCTTAGGCGCTACCCTTGAGCAAGACTGGGGTAAGAAGCCCTCGGGAACCCACCTCTTTGGGAAGATTCCTCCCACCAGCCCCCTGTAATCCAAGGCCTGCTCCCTGCGAGATCGGCCGGATGAACTTCCACCTTACAAAACCTGTCACCGCTGGCCGTGGCTCTGACCTAGTCACTAGCAGAAGTATTAATAACACACCGTGGGAATCTGAGCTAAGTAATGCCAGAAAATGACCACAACACACATTTTTCCGGGGTAAAAACAAGGACGATGAAGAACGAGAAAAGTCACAGGCACGAGAACACCGAAAACCATAGTCCAGTGACGAAGGGGACTTGCACGCCTACTTTCTAGAGAAAACTTACGGCACATTAAAATGCTTACTGAAGTGCAGAAAAGCAGAAAAATCCAAAAAACCATTTTCCCCTAAAACTACTTAATTTCTACATGTTCCACACTTTTAATAGTTTATCAAACTTCTTAACTCTGGTCACACATTGCTTCAATGCAACATAACATTAAATTCCCTCAATAAATTATACTGTTTCATCAAATGCTTCCAGCCACGTGTGTTATTTGCAAGTATGAAATATAATGAGTTTAGACTTGAACACTTTAGTGTAATCATGGAGTAACATGGTGTGCAGTGTAGAAAGGGGAGGGGGAAATTTAACTTTTTATAATGTACTTATTCTGATGGGACCAACAACCAAGTGTTGAATGAATCATATTATTGACTATGCACTACATTTGTATTGATTTGGTGAATGTATTGCTGAATAGTTAACGGTATGTCAGCCATTCATTTACAAATACATATTTTCAGGGCTGCCATGCCAAGATATAAAACATTTCCATGAGCTACTAGGAAACTAAGGCCAGATCATACACAATTTTCTAAAAACTGTTAATTTTCAAAAGCACAACTGTTTGGACAATTATTTAGAGCACTCCATGTTAACGCTATCCTATGCAATACAGACGATATATATTGTAATGATTTGTTTTGCTGAGTTATATAGTCAGTCCACAGGGCAACACACAAAGAAATCTGGGCATGTGTGACTAGACTGCTTGACAAAGGATACCCAAGCAGCTGCTGTGTGGTGAGTTCATTGTAAGCACATTGGGCAAAATGCAACCGTAAGGCTACACTAACTCTGAACACCGCCTTCAACTATGTGCTACCAGGAAGCCCAAATTTTGAATCAACCAACATTCAGGAAAGAATCAGAAATGGTGAGAACTTCTTGGAAGCTAAAATACTGGAGAGCTTGAGACTAAGAGGCATAAATACAAACAGCACCAAATGCTGTCGCAGTCAGAATGGGACTGTTGTCACAAGCTATCAGGAGCTACTGAAAAATTCTGCCACTCTAGCTAGACAGGTGTGAAGAAACCGCTCTCTAGGCTAAAGGTGAGGGGAGATGGAGATGGAGAGAGAGGAAGGGGGGTGGGGAGAGAGAGAGAGAGCAACCAAAACACGTTTTTATAAACGGTCCTTTAAAAAGAGCCATTTAGCCGGGCTCGGTGGCTCAGCCTGTAATCCCGCGCCTTTGGGAGGCTGAGGTGAGTGGATTGCCTGAGCCCGCGGGTTCGACATTCACCTGGGCAGGGAGACCTCATCTCTACAATAAATCAAAAATTAGCCGGGTGTGGTAGTACATGCCTGTAATTCCGGCTACTTGGAAGTCTGAGACGGAAGGATCGCCGGAGCCCAGCAGATCAAGGCTGAGGTGGCCGGGAGCGGCCACTGCACTGCACTCCAGTCTGGGTGACAGAGTGAGACTCCAACTCAAAAATAAATAAATAAATAAATAAATAAAATAAAAAGAACCATTTAAATCTAAGCTCTCACATGCCCTAGATCTGACGGGTGGAGAGATTTTCCACAGTATAATTCTATATGAATCAACATGACCATACTTATTTCTAAACCCCTTGGAAGTAAACCCCATGGCTTTAAAAGCTGGGGCTGATGTCAGACTGCCTGGGTTTGAAAGCTGCCTCTGCTACTTCCCGATGGGATGAAGAGAAGTTAACCTTTCTACGCTGTTCCTGTGTTTGCATAGTCAGGGCAATACAAGTAAGTACCTCACAGAGTTGTAGGGAAGAATCATCTCGTCTTGGATGTCTAACGGGCATCTCAAATTCAAGATGTCCCAAACTGAATTCTTGACTTTCCCTTCCTGAATCTGTAGCTTCCACAGTCTTCCTGATGCTCTCCCCGGGATCCAGCGCAGAGGCCTTGAGTCTTGCGGACTCTGTCTTCCCCACATGTCCAGAATCCAACTGATTCTCCCCACACTCCACCACAGCCCCAATTCAAGCTCTGTATTCTCTGCTTGGACGAGTCCAACAGCCTTGTTGACTCCGCTTCTAACTCTCGCCCAGTCTGTTCTCAACACAGCAGTCGCAGGAATTCTGCTAGAATTTAAGTCAGACGGTGTGACTTCTCAAACCTTTCCTTAGCTCTGCATCTTTCTCAGAAGTCAGGTCCAAGCATACAGAATGAGTCTCTTTGGTTACCCTTCCAACCTCATCTGCCATTGTTTTCCTCTCGGCCACCAGCTTCTCTGTTGCACGTGGAACAAATGTGCAAAGCATGCTCCCACCTCAGGGTCTTTGCACTGGCCTCCTCTTTCTGGCCCTTTCTTCTTCCACATGTCCAGGTATTTTTTCACACCTATTTCGGGCCTTTGCTCAGGTGTCACAGTCTCAATGAGGCCCTTCCTGGATAACTTTTTAAAATTCAAGAACCCTCCCATTGATGCACACTCCTTTTTTTCTTCTGTCAGTTCCTGTGTGTTCCCCCCAAAAGCCACCACCATATAACACACTATATGGTTTACTTAGTATTTTTTATTATTGTGTGTTTTCTCCAACTAAAATACAAATTTTAGAGCAGAAATACATTTCTGTTGGATCCTTCAGGGAGTATTATCACCAGAGCCTAGTGTCTACCTATTTCAGGATATGACTGAATTCAATAAACGAATACACTTAAAAATGTGTGACACAAATTAAGTGTGCAAGCAATGTTAACCAGTGTTTACACAGCGTATTTATTTATGCAATTACCCTAATTTAAGTATTCCCAATATATACTTTGATCATAGATTATATTACCTTTAAAACAGTTTGTTTCTTAAAGTTTTGTTTTTGTTTTACCTTCAATATGCAATTAATCTAGCATTAAAAATTGATGACCATAAAGCTCCAACGACATTCCCTACAAGGATTATCTGTTTAAAACTAGTTTTTAATATCCTTTAAATACACATTTTATACTCCTTAAGTAGTCCCTAAATATAGTCCCTAAATTTTCCACAAGTATATCTTAAGTAGAGTATTATAAAAAATTCTTAGTGGTATATAATTGCACGTATTTATTCATTTTCTATGATTTCTAAAATGTTATGAACTAAATGAGTTTGAATAATTTGTTAAAAGAATTTCATTCAAGCTCTGTAACAAATTACTGAAATAGCAAACAAAGAATCTAGCACACCTCTATCTTCCTCTCTCATTCTCTTTTCCTCTTTTTAAATTTCATAGATAGATATAGATGATAGGGAGACAGAGGATGAAGACAGTAGATAGACAGATAGATAATAATTTTTTAAAAACTATTCAGTCTTTGAAAAGAAGGAAATCGTATGACTTGTGACATGGATGAACCAGAAAGACGTATGTTAAGTGAAATAAGCCTGGCACAGAAAGGCAAATACTGCATGATCTCATTTATATGTGGAATCTGAAAAGTCAAGCTCATGGAAACGGCCTAGAAACTCATGGCTGTCAGGAGCTGGGGAAAGGGGCGTGCAGGATCAGGAGACATTGGCCAAACGGTACAAAGTTTCAGTTACACAGGATGAGTCCCTTCTGGCACTCTGCTGCACAGCAGGGTCACCACAGCTAATAACAATGCATTGATATAAAAAATTGCTAAGAGAATAGATCCTAAATGCTTCACCACAAAAAATACGTGAGGGGAGGAATACATTATCTAGCTTGCTTTAATCATCTCACAATCTAAACCTACATCAAAACATTACGTAGTACACTGAAAACATATACAATTTTATTTGTCAATTTTTAAAAATCATCTGTATTGTTATCAATCCCAGCATTTAAAATGTAAATATTGGCATGCAAAATCTATTTTATGTAATAAAATGAAACATATGACTATAAATGATCAATAATAGCAATGTGGATTAGGAATTGAGATCTTTGGGCTCTAAAAGCTTATTATTAAGCAAATAATTAAAATTCACAATTCGTATTACTAAAGGTAGGGGTTTCCTTCAAGAAATGAAATGGACTTTGAATTACGACCATTAATTTACCAGGAAACAGAGTTGGTTATAATCAGGAAAGTATTCCCCATGGATGGAACTAAAGGCAATTCAAATGGAAGCAAAAGCCTTGACTAACCAGCTGGATTTGGCCAGAACATATAAAGTTAAGTCAGAAACTGTAAAATAAGAATAAATTCTAGGTCCCCACATGAAATCTTTCAAGAAATGTCTCACTTACCCACTTCTCTACACTAATAAATTTCTCTTCTTCATGAACTCTAAATGGATACCCCTTTTTTCCATGGACCCAATGCATTTAAAAGATGCCTTTCCTACTAATCACACCTCTTGTCAGGAATCATATATAATGGGTTAAGACCTAGGAATGCTTTTGAATTGACAGATGATGAAAAAAAATTCTCAGTAGATAAGGTTTAAAGAAGACAGAATATATAAAAGAACAACTCTAAATGACTCTATCGACTTTTCTTTAACAAAGAGAGAAAATTCTGAAAGGCCAAAATTCAGTCATCGGCTCTAAAAGAAAAAGTAGGCAGGCTATTTTGACCTGCCAACCAGGAGGGAAAGAAAGAGTAATTCAGGGAGTTAGCACAAATGGCTAGCATGAAAGATCTCAGGTCAAACTTTTGGATGTTATTAGTTATTTCAGTTCATAAGGAGTAAGTATGGCATTTTTTCATGTATATTTTTACTAGTTGAAAATTGCTAACCATCTGGTAAGCATGTCTCTAGGGATGGACTCACATTGCATACGCATCTCTTGATAAAACATTAAAAGCAGAGAGTCTTTTTTTAAATATTTTTTATTATGATGTTGTGGGGTACAGTTAAGGGTTAGGTATACAATTACGTTCCATTCAGGCACCCTGTTGACAAGAGGTGTTTCCCCGTCCCCAGACAGATATTTGCTACTGTTAATCCCATCTCCCTCCCCCCCCATAGTTTCCCAGTACTGTCAGTCATTTTCTTATAGTATTACATTGGATGTTCAAGGTCCATTATATGAGTGAGAACATATGACACTCGGATCTTTGTTTCTGTGAGAGGTCACTCAGTATTATAGACTCTAGTTCCATCCAGGTTGCTGCGAAATTCATAATTTTGTTCTTTTTTATGGCTGCATAGTATTCCATTGTGTATATGTACCACATTTTTTTAATCCAGTCCTCTTTTGATGGGCAGCTTCCAGGTTCTTGCTATTGTGAACAATGCTGCAATAAATATACATGTGCAGGTATCTTTTTTATAGAGTGATTTGAGTTCTTCAGGGTATATTCCCAGTAGGGGGATTGCAGGGTCATATGGGAGGTTGATGCTTAGGGCTTTTAGGAATCGCCACACTGCTTTCCACAGAGGTTGCACTAGTTTACACTCCCACCAACAGTGTAGAAGTGTTCCCTTTTCACCACACCCTCTCCAGCAGCTGTTATTTTTTGAGTTGTTGATGATTGCCATTCTGACTGGGGTTAGGTGGTATCTCAGTGTGGTTTTGATTTGCATCTCCCTGATGATTAGTGAGGTTGAACATTTCTTCATGTATCTGTTGGCTGCTCAGATGTCTTCCTTTGTGAAGTGTCTGTTCATATCTTTTGCCCATTTTATAATGGGGTTGTTTGTTTTTTTCTTTTCAGCACGTTTGAGTTCCTTGTAGATCCAGGATGTTAAGCCTTTGTCAGACCTGGTATTGGCAAACACTTTTTCCCAGTCTATAGGCTGTCTCCCTACTCTCTTGATGGTTTCTTTGGCTTTGCAGAAGCTTGTCAGTTTAATAAGGTCCCACTTGTCTATCTTCTCTCTTATGACCTGTGGGTTTCCGGTTTTGTTCAGGAATTGGATGCCAGTTCCGATTTCCATGAGGGTATTTCCTTTATTTTCTAAGGTTCTTATGGTTTGAGGTTTTACATTTGGGTCTCTGATCCATTTGGAGTTAACCTTTATGCATGGGGATAGATAGGGGTCCTGTTTCAATCTTCTGCATGTGGTCAGCCAGTTTTCCCAGCACCATTTACTGAATAGGTTTTCTCCTCTCCCCAGTGGTAGGTGGTGGAGGCTTTGTCGAAGATGAGTTGGTTGAGAAATTGAGGTTTTGCTTCTGGAATCTCGATTCTATTCCATTGATCTATATGCCTGTTCCTATACCAATACCAAGCTGTTTTGATGATTGTAGCTTTATAGTAAAGTTTGAAGTCTGGTAATGTGATACCACCTGCTTTGTTTTTTCTGCTGAGGATTGTTCTGGCTATTCTTGGACGTTTGTGTTTCCATACGAATTCCTGTGTTGTTTTTTCTAGGTCTGAGAAGAATGATGCTGGTAATTTGATGGGTATTGCATTGAATTTGTAAATTGCCTTAGGTAAGATGGACATCTTCACAATGTTGACTCTTCCGATCCATGAGCATGGGATATTTTTCCACTTGTTTGTGTCATCTTTGATTTCTTTGAGCAGTGTTTTGTAGTTTTCATTGTAAAGGCCTTTCACGTCTAGCAGAGAGTCTCTTATTCAAGCACTTCCTCCATAAAATAAAATAAAATAAAAACTACCTATGCCATAGGATAAAAAGATTATAGTTCTAGGGTCAAAAGATACAAATCTAGGCTCCAGTCATAATAGCAGTATTGTAAGAAGCACAAAAATAAAGTTAAAAAGCAAAAATCTAAGTTATGCATTAAATAATATTTATAGAGATTTGTAGCCTAGCCAATAAGAAATAAAACTTGCAGGCATTCTGAACAACAAATGACCACACTCTGCACAGGGTGGGTGAGCTTCTCATATGACTAACTCTAAAATTTGTGGTTTCAGAGTACAGGCAAGTATTTGTGCTTCCTCATGGTGTCTCAACCACACAGCCCCTGGGTCATGGCAGGAAAATAAACTAAGCATTACATAACCAAGTTTGTTTGCAAAAGCAGCCATGACACTCCAAAGTTAGTTCTGCTGAAGAATTTGTAGGACCTAAAGAGAATATATGAGTTAGGAGCCATAGGGTTAACATACTGCACAGAGAAGGATTTTTTTTTTCATCAAAACCTACAAGATAGAATTAGTGCCTGTGAGGAGCAAAGAGTACTTTCTCTCTCAGATACCTACTATCCATGAAGCCTAACTATAAACACATGCCAAAAAGTCAGAAATAGCCTAAAGCAATCAAATTCTGAAAAACAAATGGTGTTACTCAGTTTTGTCCATTTAAAAGGCAGACAAGTCAGACCCTGAAGGCTGATGAAAATAACCAAATTCAACATATAATGACACCAATGATTTAATCCTTTCATTACAAAAGGAGAATCAAGGGCCATTAGCATTAATAGACAAAGGTTTAAAAAAAACTGGTGGGGCATCTAGCCCTTACATTACACTATACTGACAAGCTTTTTAAAAAACCGCCACTCTAAAAACTGATCATAGCGTCTGTTAAAATGGTTCCTTGGAAGAAATGATGGAGCTAGTTAAGTGAACTGGCTTATATTCAAAAGGCTTAAGTCATTTCGGTCCACTGGCATAAAAGGATAAAAACGCCAACTAGCTAATGCTACTATTAGGACCAACAATTTAAAGGCTGCATTGTCAGCAAAGGAGAATATAATTTCAGAATATTAATGAAAACGCTCAAATCACAGCTCATCAAAACAGCATAGAGAGGAGGAGATGGTGTGGGAACAGTGCACAATCTTCCAAAATAAATCCCAGCGCGAGAGTTTGGATGTTTGTCCCCCCAAACCTTCTGCTGAAATCTGAGCTCCAATGTTGGAGAGGGGGCCTGGAGGGAGGCATGTGGGTCATGGGGGCAGATGCCTCCTGAGGGGCCTGGTGCCCACTCCACCCTCTTAGCAGGGAGTGCGTTCTCACCCTACTAGCTCCTGCAAGAACTGATTGTTCAAAACAGCCTCACAGCTTCCTCTCCTCTCTTCCGCCTTCTCTCTGGCCATGCGATCTCTGCGCATGCTGGCTCCCTCAGCTTTCCACAGCCCGAGTCCCTGGCCAGAAGCAGATCCTAGTGCCATGCTTCTAGTATAGACTGCAGAGCCATGAGCCAAACAAACCTCTTGTCTTTGCAAATTACCCAGCCTGGGGAATTCCTTTACAGCAATACACACAGATTGGGACAGCTGGTTAGGTACAAAACCGTATCGAGATCTAGCGAATTATTTTTGGCCACAATGTATTAAAACATCACACCCTTCCCCACCTCTCCAAAAAGCAGGCATTTTTTAAAGTCTGAGGGTATCGTGGAAACTAATTTAGCCTCTTATTTGAAGGAAGCATGCCTGTTATAGTAATTTTCTAAGTTGTTTATCATTCAGAAAGCAGAATCCTCTCCCATCCTTCTCTTCCCTGCAATTTGCCTGTTAAAGAGACCGGGCCCTTCATCTTCCATTATTGCACAAGCTGGACTCGGCAGCAATCAGGACACAGTTTCATTTTTCTCCCATCACTGCCTTCAAACATTCTGTCAGGCCTCCCCTCCTCTGGCCTTGACAGTGTCTATTTCAGATTTCCCTTCACGATAGTAATCTTGCCATCAGGTATTAAAAAGTTCAGCCTTGTCTAACTCAAAGCATTAATCTAATATTGGGCTTGGCACACCTCCCCACTCCCGTAAGCTCAGGAACGACTCGGTTTGAGGGGAAACCCAGCAGCCAGAGACGGGGAAGGCTCTGTGCTGTCCTTTGACACGCCTTTCTCCTCTCCCCTAACCTTGCCCTTTCCATTTCTGCTCCTGGGGGATGAAAGGGAGCAAAAAGGAGAGCTTGTTGACGATTCTCATGGGGCCATCAGATGCCCTCTGTCATGGCAGGCTTCCAAGTATTGGCTCTCAGGAGACACATTTGTGGACTCTTGGAAGACCCTCCACAGGCTCCCATGGCCTTCCTGTCTCCTGCAGCGGACAGTGAGCTCTTGAGCTGACCTCTTAGAGATGCCATGTCCCTCCGTTTTGCCCCAGGAGGCAGCCTTTTTAGATTGGGTGCACCACACCTGCGGGAATTACAATGGATGCGCAACTCAACGAACCGCTGATCCCTTCTCCTTGTCCCGCGTCAACAGCAGCTCTATCCAGCTTGCTAGCCTTAGTCTTTTCCAGAGGAGAAGCAGAGACCTGTTATTATCACACCTTGCTCCAAATTACAGGGAGCTATCTGTCGGGTGCTCTCAAGAAATAACTTTCTGCTTGGCTAGAGGCGTGGGGAAAGCCCACTGGTTTCTGTAATTTGGCAAACATCCAACCATTCTGCGATGTCATTCTACCATTCTGTAGATAACCCAAGCCTCTACAAGCAGTGCTACTGGGGCTTCCTGACACTTGACTCGGTGGTGAGGGAAGCACGTCCCTTCCATCCCTGTGAAAAAGGTCTGAGTAGATCAGTTGGTGGCTAGCCAACTGTAATTCCCCTGGGGCTGAGTCTAATACCACCCTCTGAAGTAGGAGAGAAATTGTCACCCAATGTCCTGAGCCTTGAGGTCTCAAATTCAAAGGCGACAGGACATCTCCCATTCCACACATTGTTATAGGACTGAAGTGTCTTTCATTAAAGCTCCTTAAGTGAGGATTTGCCTTTCTGAACTGCCACCCAAATAGCTGCAGAGGAGAAATCCACAAGGAAGGGCGGAAGGGCCTCCTGGAAATGTCACTGTCCCTTTAGAATAAAACTGTCCTTTTGGGCTTCTGCAATCTAGCCAGTGTGGAGAGGGCATAAGGCAAAGGTAATTAAGAGGGTCGTGACAGCAAGAGCAGTGTGGCATTATCCTAACTGCATTCTTCCCGGTGTGAATAAATTAATCTGTTTCAGTTACCACACTGACAAACAAGTTCAACACCACATTTCACTAGAATAGGAAAATCCCTTCATAATAGAAGAACCCTTTCATGGTGAAATCGGTTAACATACTCTGAATTAACAATGAAGTAGGACACTGTCAGTACTTCTACTGGATAACTTGAGAAGGTAAAATTAAAGATTAATTCACTGACACTTTCTCTGAAATTTAGGGAAATAAAATCAAGCCGTAAATACTATGCTTAGGGTTTTTTTTGGGGGGGTATTCAGGGTACAGGGAGAGTGAGTTTGATTTGTTGCTGTTGTTTTACAATTTCTAAGTAAATTAGGAAGGTAATTAATCCTGCAAATAGCACATAACTTATCTTACTCTAACTTTATGCATAAATGTGACTAAATAGTACGAGGGGAAAGTCAAAATCCAGAGCCTAAAATTCAGAAAGTCTGGTTTCACACTCGATCTGGGACTTTCTGGTGGTCTTTTCAGGCACATCCCTTACTCTCACTCAGCCTTGGCTTCCTAATTTGTAAAACAGCAATGATTAAAAACATCGCAAAGTCGTTATGCTTCGTAAAGAAACTATATATCACTTTGCAGATATTAGTTTTCTATTTCTTTAAAAGCTCACTTTTTTCCGGTAGATCCCATAAATAGAATTTGCCTGAGTGATTAGGAGCATAGTCCTAAAGTCAGACTGACTCAGTCAATCATTCAATGTCAATAGGTATTTGTCGAATAAATAAATTAGTGAAAGACTTGTTCAGTTCTATCCTGCATCGGAACCTATAGTCAAATCGCATATTCTCTCTAAGCCTCCATTTTCCTGCATATAAAATATACAAATAAGAGTACCTAACTCAGCCGGGCTCAGTGGCTCAGCCTGTAATTCCACGCCTTTGGGAGGCCAAGGTGAGGGGATGGCCTGAGCCCGCGGGGTCAAGACCCGCCTGGGCAACGAGACCTCATCTCTACAATAAATCAAAAAGATCAGCCGGGCGTGGTAGTGCATGCCTGTACTTCCGGCTACTCGGAAGGCTGAGGCGGAAGGATCGCCGGACCCAGCAGGTCGAGGCTGCGGTGGCCGGGAGCGGCCACTGCACTCCGGTCTGGGCAACAGAGTGAGACTCCAACTCAAAAAAAAAAAAAAAAGAGTACCTACCTCAGTGATTCTCAATCATAGTACATATTAGAAACCCTGCAGCTTCTGATTCAGTAGGCCTGAGGCAAGGCCTAGACAACTGCACGTAAGCTTCATGTATACTCGAAAAGGGACCCACAGTTGAGAACCACAAAGTCCCTCTGAGGGTTCACATGAGGATTCAATGAGACAATGCATCAAGGCACTTAGCACATGCTTAATACTTATAAACCCGTAGATTATACCCCTCTTTTTTTAAACATTATTTTTTATGTATGTATTTATAAACTTATGTAACACCTTCAAGACTTAGTGAACTATGAAAGCAGTGGTTCTCAAACCCCAGCATGATTCTAACGGAGGACTCGCAAAAACACAGACTGCTGGGCCCCACCCCCAAAGTGTCTGACTCAGAAGCCCTGAAACAGAACCCCAGAAGGGCATTTCTAACAAATTCCCAGGCAATATTGATGCTGCTGGTCCGAGGATCACATTCTGAGAACGAATACATTAGGAAACATCAATCACATCAATCACATCTGTGATGGCTCATCTTAAGGGTCAGCGTGACCCATCCCCAAGGTGCCCAGACATTTGGCTCGGCACTATGCTGGATGCATATGTGAGGGTGTTTCTGGATGCCATTAACATGTGAATCTACAGGCGAAGTGAAGGAGACCATCCTGCCCAGGGCGGGCGGGCATCATGCAATCCATCAGAGGCCTGAGTAGAAAAAAAGAAGCGGGGAGAATTTTCTCTGCCTGCCTGCCTGTGTTTGAGTTGGGCACCAGTCTTACACTCAGGCTGGAGCTAGGCTACTGGAGGCCCTTCTGGGTTGCCAGTTAGTAAACAGCAGATCCAGCAGACCGTGGATTTCTTAGTCTCCATGTCACATGAGCCAATGCCTTATCATAAGTCTCGTTAGGTAACAGTATATGTGCGTGTGAGTATACATATACATATAAATAGATATATATATATATATATATATATATATACACTATTGTTTCTGTTTTGCTTGAGAACTTTGACTAATACAATATCTAAGAAATTATGCACATATAAAATTGTTTAGACAGGCAGAAAATACAGTATCAGATGCTGTATTTAGATGTCAGGAGGTCATATGGCTACTACCTACTCAGTGAAACTTTAACTGACACCTTTCTCCTAGGGTGAGTGGGAAAGCTACAGCTTTGCAGTTCCACGGTACTGTCTATTGACTTGAGATAGATGAGTGCATTTAATAGCCTGGTACTAAAATGAACTATCAAGGCATGACTTCCTGTCTTCGGTAGAAAGCAAAATCCTTGAAGGCAAGGATCAGATCATATTTATGTATCCCTAAGGCCTGCAGACAGTAAATAAAATGCTTAATGAATGCATGAAAACTCAATGTGGAATAAATTTTGTGGTCAATTTTTTTTTTTTGGTCTCATGGTAACTTCATGGGAAAATCTAGAGGTAGATAAACAACCAACTTTCATCTCTTTCATTAAAGCAGTGGTTCACAAAGTGTAAGGGAGGGGAATGCCCCCTAGAAGACAGCTGGATAGGTCAGGAAACATTTTTGTGTATCACAACTGAGGAGAGTGTTCTAAAAGCATCTAGTAGGAGGAGGCATGGATGCTGCTGAACGTCCTATGACGTCCAGGACAGCCCCCACAACAAAGAGCGATTCCAGCCCCAAATATCAGAAGTGCCCAGGCTGGGAAACTCAGCATCAGAGGCTTGCAACTAAGCTAATTAAGCAAGGGTCCTAACCTTTCTCTGAAGCAAAAGTTTGGCCTTAAACCAAAGAAAGAATACCAATAGTGGTAACTCACCAACATAAAACGATTTGCTTCACAGATAGCACTTTGCGACTTGAGGGCTTAAGTTAGTGGCAGATCAGGAGGAGGATGCAGCCTTTCTCTGAACCAGACACTCTCAAATGCTTTCTTCCTAACTCCTGGCCAAGTCACTCACCACCTAGTTGAACCTCACCAGCAGCTGCCTGATCACGGCTCACATGGCCTTGGCTTCTATGCCAGGGTAAGATCACCCATGCAAGAGATCCCTTTCCTTGAGCCGTGTTTTGGCGGTAATTTTATGCTTATGATTTTCTTTAACTCAGTTATAGCTTAGCTCTTCTTTTTCACATTAGGCCTGTTTTAAACATTAATTCTCATCTGGGTTAACACATTTTGCAATAGAGTCTAACTGAAAGATTATGAAACAGCATCTTGAAGAATCAATAGTGGGAGCAGCAACCAGCTGTGACTTCCCCTCCTCCTTTTCAGTTGATCCCTAAATGGTATTCCAAAACCCCTGCTCCTGGAACAGCCTTCTGCAGCCAATGCAACCTCTTGGGGTTTTACTGCTTCACTCCCCGGTTCTCACTCTGTCTCTTTCCTGTTGCCTGGCTGTGGAATATGTGTGGACAATCAGGCACACGGCAGAATAATAGTATTTCAGGCAAGCCAATGTGGGAAACCAAAAGGCAAACCTGCTCATGTGTGGGTATAAATAGGACAAAGAAAAAGAAGTGTAGGTCAAGCGTAATGGCTCACACCTGTAATCCCAACACTTTGGGAGGCCGAGAACTCCCTCCGAATCCCCACTGAGGCAGCAAAGAGTGTATATTTGTGGGGTGCTTCAGTTCCTCTCCCCTGTACCTCCCCACCCCTATCCAAGGCTCAAAACAGAAAACTAGGGAAATTCCCAGAGCCCCAACCTCAGTCTAGGCTGGCTGGGCATTTCTTGAAGCAACACTTGCCAAGGAGAAACCCCAGAGACACCATTATAGCCAGCTTTCTCCCACAAGAGCCACCTCCTGGTCAGAGGTCAACAGTACAGTCAACCACACCAGATACAATACCTCAGTTTGGGGGAAGGCTTGCTCCCAAGCACAGTCAACCACACTTCCCAAGCCACTCCAGCCACTCAGGATATGCTATGAGCTGCAGGGACACAGCACAGGGCTGCCACCACTGGCAATTGAGAAACTGGCCACATCCAGGCTATAGATAACCAAGGAAACCCTACGGTGCCTATATCAGCCCCCCACCAACCTCAACTAAGAAGAGATGGTCTACCCAAATGAGAAAGGACCAGAAAAATAACTCTGACAATATGAAAAAACAGAGTTCTCTGACATTCCCAAAAGACCACATCAATCTTTCAGCAATGAACTCTAACCAAAATGAAAGTGTTGAAATTCCATAAATAGAGTTCAGAAGGTTGATGATAAAATTGACTGATGAACTTCAGGAGAAAACTGAAAACCAACATAAAGAAATTTAAAAACCTACTCAGGACATGGACGAAAAATTCTCCAAAGAGTTAGACACCTTAAAAACAACCAAGCTGAAATTATGGAAATGAAAGAAGCATTTAGGGAAGTACAAAATGCAGTGGTATGTTTTAACAGTAGACTACAGCAAACAGAAGAAGGGATCTCAGAGCTGGAAGACAAGGCTGTTAAATTAACCCAATCAGAAAACAATAAAGAAAAAAGTATCAAGAGAATGGGACAAAGTCTTCAAGAAATGTGGGATTATGCAAAACATTCAAACCTAAGAATCGTAAGTGCTCCTAAGTAAGAAGAGAAGGCAACATGTTTGGAAAGTCTATTTGAGGGAATAACGGAGGTAACGTCCCTGGCCTTGCCAGAGATATAAACATCCAGATATAAGAAGCCCAAAGGATCCCCAAAAGATTTGTTGTGAAAAAGATCATTCCCAAGGCATACAATCAACCAGTTTTGCAAAGTTAATATAAAAGAAAAAATTTTAATAGGAGTGAGACAAAAGCACCAGGTAACTTACAAAGGTAAACCTATCAGACTGACAGCAGACTTCTCAGAAGAAACCCTACAAGACAGAAGGGATTGGGGCCCCATCTTCTGTCTCCTCAAACAGAATAACTGTCATCCAAGAATTTTGTATCCCACAAAACTAAATTTCACAAATGAAGGAGAAACGAAGTCCTTTGCAGACAAGCAAATGCCAAAGGAATTTGTCACCACTAGACCAGCTCTACAAGAAATATGCAAAGGAGTTCTAAATAGTGAAACGAAAGGTTTAAATATACCAGTAGAAAATCACTGGAAATCATAAAGTTCACAGGCCTTATGGAACACCAACACAACAGAGAAATTAAGTAAATAAAGCAACCCGGTAACAACCAGCATGATAAATAGAATAGTACCTTGGATATCATTATTAATTCTGAATGTAAATGGACTCAATGCCCCACTAAAAACATAAAGACCGTTAGAATGGATATAAAAAACACAACCCAAATACCTACTGCCTTCAAGAGACCCACTTAACTCACAAAGACTCCAACACGTTGGGAGGATTTCTTGAGCCCAGGGGTTTGAGACCAACCTGGACAACATACTAAGACCTCATCTCTACAAAAGAAAAAAATCAAAAAATTCTCTGGGTGTGGCAGCACACACCTGTAGTCCCAGCTACTCGGGAGACTGAAGTGAAAAGATCACCTGAGCCTAGGAGGTCGAGGCTCACTATGCCGCTGCACTCCAGTCTGGGCACCAGAGTGAGACCCCTACTTAAAAGAAAAAGAAGTGTCGAAAGACAAAGGCTGACCTGAGGCTGAAGGTAATTTACTGGGCAGAGCACCTTTGCTGTAAGAAAAAGCCAGCTTTGACTATGCTACGGTTTTCTCGTTTCCACAAAAAGCAGAGTTAGAGAAGGAAGGAGGGAGGAAGGGAGGGAAGGGGGGAGGGAGATAAGGAGAGGGAATGCAAAGAAGAAAGGGGAGACGAAATGAGCATTTACTGAATACCTACCATGCACAGCATCTAACTATAGACTGTGCCATTGGCTATGCCATGTAATCCTCACAGTCGTTCTAAACGGTAGGTATTACTGCCTACATTTTTCAGGTAAGGAGAGCGAAGTTCGAAGAGGCTCAGTTACTTGCCCAAAGCCATAGGGTTGCGATTTGAACATATACCCATCTGACCCCAAAGTCCAAAAAAAAAAATGGGGTGGGCTCTGGTAAGATGATTTTTAAAATGTGTTCACAAAAATCCTCTTGGAAATATGGCACCAAACATGATGGAAGCTGAATGGAGATACAGGATTGTTCTTCCTTAAATAAGATGTTTGATCCCTATACCCCCCTCTATAAGGTTTCCTCTGAAAAAGAAAACATTCAGTAATTTATTTCTTCCAAAAGAGTCGTGGAGCACTAAGTGTAAGACATTGTCCTAGTAGCCACTGAAGGTGCGAGTGTGCACAAGGCATGCGATTCGCAGTCTAGTACAAAAGAAAACATGCAACTGCAGTATAGTTTAATAAATACTGTAACACAAGAAACCACCAGGAGGTGTGGGAACAAGTAAATGTTGACAAGGAGAAATGCCAGACAAAGTTTCAAGCTGAGACTTAAGGTATGAGTAAGCAAAGTAAAACACCTTTCTTCTGCACTAAGAAGTCAGAGATTACCACTAAGGTTGGAGAAACTGCTCTCTCTCTCTCTCTCTCTCTCTCTCTCTCTCTCTCTCTCTCTCTCTCTCTCTCTCTCTCTCTCAAACAATATTCTTATCCCCAGCCATAAAAGGAAGCCCTCTCTCACTACACCTGCCACGTTGCTCATAACAACAGAGCAAATTGCAGAGAATGTGGTGAGAAGCAGCACTGGACTGAAAGCCAGATATCAATTTGAATCTAGGCTTGCCCAAGTGCTGGCTATGTGACTTGGGGAAAGAAATTTTAAATTATCTGGCCGGGCTCAGTGGCTCAGCCTGTAATCCTAGCACTTTGGGAGGCCCAGGCGAGTGGATTGCCTGAGCCCGCAGGTTCGAGACCAGTTCTGAGGCAACTTGGCGAGACCTGGTCTCTACAATAAAGAAATAAATAATTAGCCGGGCACGGCAGCACGCGCCTGTAGTTCCAGCTACTTGGGAGGCGGAGGCAGAAGGATTGCCAGAGCCCAGCAGGTTGACGCTGGGGTGGCCGTGAGTGTGCCACGAACTCCAGCCTGGACAGCAGAGTGAGACTCCAACTCAAAAAAAAAAATTGCCTGTGCCTACGTTTCCTCATCTGCTGAGGCAGTTCAGCTAAACCATTCCTCAAGTCTCTCCTACTGTTCACGCTTTCTGTAGTTCTAACTCCAATGACTGCTCAGCTATGTATCAGAGCTTGCTAATCAGAAATTTGGTTGACAACTGTCTTCGAGATTTAGACTTTTACCTCAATGACCACTTCAAGCTGCATCATTCAAAAATTATACTGAGCCTAAGTCACATGAATGTTACAATCAACTTTAAGGAAGGTAAGAAAAACAGACATTATGAGTGGAAATGTATCAGTTTTTGAAAAATTCCAAAATGAAGTTCTAAAGAGAAAAAAAGAATATGTTTCACTATAGCATGACAGAGCTGTAAGCCAGATCCAAATGTCCTTAGTGTCACCAAATGAAATGTTAAAAGAGAGAATTTCCCCATCTTGTATTTCATTATCTGACTCCCTAAAGAGTAGAAAACACTAAGACTAAAAGTTAGAAAGGTAGAATTATGGTCTTAAGAATATTTCATTCATAGGTCAACATTTTTTTTTTAAATCAAGATGTCAAACATAAAGTGACATTCAAAGTTATAATGAAATCAAGTGATGTGTAAATTGATAGTAAGCAACAAAATTCTATGATTTCTTAGCTTTAGAAATAGGAAAAATGACATTTTCAAATCTTCCCTGCCTCTTGAAGATTAGTGAGCTAACATTTATAAACATTTTATACCTTGGAAGAAAACTAAAAATGCAACAGAAAAAGTCAGAGAGAATACGGTACCTTTTTGTAAATCACATTAGTGAAAATGAAGTCTCATTACACTAACAATGTTAACGAACAACAACAGGAAAATACAGTTGGTTTTTCAAGGTAACATAACCAAGAATAATCCAAAAAAAGAAACTCATTGTATCAAAAGAAGAAAGGAAGAGAGGGAGGGAGGAAGGGAAGAAAATGTATCCTTTTGAGCATTTCAGAAATCATTCTAGAGTCATGAGATTTAAAGATTCCAAATGTAGAAAAGTCATTCATGAAGTACTAGCTAAAGACTAACTCCAGGTCGACAGCAACACATCCTCTGGAAAAGACTTTGCCTAAGGGCAGTTTTTCAGACTTTCCTCACACACGCACACGCCTCATCCCATTGTCTATATTTCTTGATCAGAAATGTTCCTGTACAAAGCATACCAGATTTTTTTCAGTGCTTCAAAAACATCTCAGAGGTCCTGACCCAGAAGTTACTTATCCCCTGTGACTCATGGAACCAACTTTTTTACTACAAATAAGAAACTTTGGATGAGTTGGACAGTTACCTGTTTGAAACCACAAAGAAATAAAAACCATAATAGCTACATTGATCATCCAGAAATAGATTCATGTTATAGGATATTTGTTCATGGTCTGGAAACTCACTAATGCAAGAAGAAACTGTGCCTGCCCTGAGCTGGGTCTGGGGGTTTCAGCTCACTGGCCAGTACCAGCACTCCCCCTTTTACTTGGATAATTTTATAAGAACTGCATTTTAAAATGCATTCACATATTCATTTAACAAATAATTATGAAACACTTAGTGCAGGCACCAAGAGAAAGATTTGGTAGTCTCTACATTCAAGACGTTTATAGCTTAATTTCATACTCATGCATAAATGTACCATCAATAAAGGAAGAGGGGACAGAAGGAAAAAGGAGTGATACTTGAAATAGAAGCCCTAGATTTCCTGTTAAAGGGAGATAATTTAGCATCACTGTCTTCTGTACCTTTTTCCTTAGAACTCAAGCTATTATTACATATCTGACCTATAGACTAACTTTCTGAGAATGTATATTATTCCAAGATAATACTATTAAGATTTAGAGCTAATATCTAATCTTCTAATACCCAGTTGGTACAAGTCCCTGGACATATTAACAGCAAATTCACCAGCAAATTCACTTTCTCTTCCATGGGCCAAATCTATTATAACTTTTAGACTCAGATGATACTGGATTCCCTTAACCTAAAGACACACACACACACACACACACACACACACACACACACACACACACACAGTGATGTTCATTAGACTATTATATCTGCACAAAAAAAATTAGTCAATTATGCCAAGTACACGAAAGAAATGCAATTGAATAGTATCAAGTCATTAAAAATAAAATTATGGGCCGGGCTCGGTGGCTCAACCTGTAATCCCAGAGCTTTGGGAAGCCGAGGCCAGTGGATTTCCTGAGCCTGCGGGATCAAGACCAGCCTGGGCAACTTGGCGAGACCTTGTCTCTACAATAAATAAAAATTTAAAAATTAGCCAGGTGTAGTAGAGCACACTTGTAGTTCCAGCTATTTGGAAGGCTGGGGCAGAAGGATTGCCAAAGCCCAGCAGGTTAACACTGGGGCAGCTGTGAGCATGCCACTGCACTCCAGCCTGAGCAACAGAGTGGGACTCCAACTCAAAAGATAAGTAAATAAACAGATAAATAAAATAAAATTATGAGATACATATAAAAACATGAAAAAACAGATATGCTTGACTTAATCGACAAATGTTCATGTAGTATCTATGATATACCCAGAAATACACTTGGCAATCTAGATTGAAGGATAAACATCACATAGCCAAGATCTTCAAGTAGCTCCTAACCTAGTAATGGGCATCCAGGGAGAGACCTGGAGAAGAAGATGGCAGATAGGCATGTGGCCGACCTCCGGTGTCGAGGCGGTGACCCCTTCTATTGCAATCCCATGAAACTTGGGTCTAATTACAGCACAAGACAACCTCGGCAGAGCCAGGTTTAATCTGAGACATAGAAAGATTGGAAGCAACTCTAGAAAGAGCTGAAAGTTTCCAGTCAACAGGCTGGAGAACAGGGCTCGGCTCTTTGGGGCATCAAAACTAACTGACAGCCTCAAGAGGAGACAAGGTTAGACTACAGCAACACTGATCCGGGATGCTGAGCCACTGACTAATTTCCGGCCAGGTTTCTGGTTCCTTCTGCTTCGGGGCAGAAGCAGGGCTGCTTAAGACTCCTGTGAAGACTGAGGAAGGAGATGGATGCATGAACTCCACACTTTAAACCAATATAAAAGCACTCACGGCCGGCGCATGGACTCACACCTGTCATCTCAGCACTTCAGGAGGCGGAGGCAAGAGGACTGCCTGAGCCCAGGGGTTTGAGACCAGCCTGGGCAACTTAACGAGACCTCATCTCTACAGTAAAATCAACAACAACAAAAATAGCTGGGCATGGTGGTACACGCCTACAGTTCCAACTACTTGGAAGGCTAAGGTGGAAGGATTGCCCGAACCCAGGAGGTGGAGACTGCCAGGGCCATGAGTGTGCCGCTGCACTCCAGCCGAGGTGACAGAATGAAACTCTGACTCAAAAAAAAACACCGAAAAACTCAAAGCACTTGTGGAGGTGCACACAAGATGTCACAGGAGCAAGAAATGTGACCTTTGGAGAGGGGAGTCAGAGAAGATGGGGAGTTTTAGAGAGAAAGTGATATTTGTGCGGAGTCTTGAAAAAATCAATATCAACTTTCAGGAAAAAGACCCCAAAACAGCATCATCATGAAGGCAGAGGAGCCTAAAAGAATATGTACAGCCCCCCAGCACGTAGTGTGGTGGGATCATTAAAACCAGCGTGGCCAGGAAGCGGTGGGAACGCAGCTGGAGAGGTCACTGGGGGTCAGCCCTGGCCTTGCACGCTTTGCCATGGCGAGTGGCTGTTGTCCTGTGTAGCTGATGGAACGCCGTTACTGGATTTCAGCTTCTGAAATGGTCAGACTTGTCCTTCGGGGGTACCACATTTGCAGGAGGGTGAAAATTAATTGGAGACCTAGGCTCGAGCCAGGAGGCCAGTGAGGGCAGAGGTGGCCTCATTCACACTACAAACCCCGAGCCTGGATTGCCTGTGGCAGTGGGGACGGGAAAGGTCAGACACTTGGGATCACCAGCGGGGACTGACTCAATGGGGCTGAGCCGAGCCCTGGAAAGGGGATGTTGGTTGGGGTGGCGGATCACGGAGTCTCAGTGTGTGCAAGCAGATAAATGAAGATGTCATCATGCACAGTTACAACCGTGGAAAATGACACACGAACCAAGACTAGACGGTAGCCTGCAGAAAGTAAAGGGGGAAAAAAAGTCGAGGATTGTTTGTTTCCCAAAACTTTTCAGGGCACAAAATGGTTTGGGGTTACTTCTAGTTTTAAATCCTAACTCTGTAAACTACTAGTTTATAACTTTGAGTAGATCATTGCACCTCTGTGAATTATCTCACCTAATATTTATTTGTTTTTAATTCACCTTGTTTCAGAGCAGATTTAAAGTCGTTTATAAAAATACATATAATCAACAAAAAAAGTATAGTCTTGCATTGCATAATGACATTTCAGTCAGTGACAGCAACCTGTAGGGGTAGCCCCATGAGATTATAACACCATATAATGTTCTATACACCGTTACTATGCTCTTTCTATGTTTAGATACTCCAATACGCAGTGACCTATGTATTCAGTACAGTAGCATGCCGCACAGGTTTGTAGCCTAGGGGCAATAGCCTGTACCATATCACCTAGTCCATTATAGAGATGGCTAGCCCATCTAGGCTTGTGTAAGCCCATTCCATGATGCTTGCCCAATGGCAAAACCACCTGAGGACGCGTTTCCCAGAAGACAGCCCATCACGAAGCGAAGCAGGACTGGATATCAAGCGAGACAACCAAGGGAAAGCCCAAGGGCCGAAGTTACAAGGGCGTCCTCTTGAGCAAGAAGTGAGCTCAACCTCACCTCTAAGCTTCCCATCTGCCTCCCCCCATGGAGAATACAGTGAGCTCAGGACTCGCCTTGTCCATTTTGGCTGGTGGCATTTCAGAGAAGCTTCTTCTTCGGGTCCTGGTGATGCAGATTCTTGGTAAAAGAGCAATCAGCGCTACAAAGAACATCCTTGACCTTCACACAATGTCAAGTTTCTCCATGCCAGTCAGTGTTATAACAGCTAAGCACAGATCAGCAAAAGCATTTTACAGGGACCAAAATAACACAAGCCGGGAAAAGAGCTGTCTCAGGGTATGGCTGATTCCAAGAAAGAGTTTCAGCATATCTAAAGCAACAAAAAGCTTGCATCTTTCCTCAAGCTATCACTCATAAACAGTCCTTCCACATGGCTCACTCAAGGACCCCGTCTAATCACCCCCTCACCCCAGTGGTTTTCCTGATGATTCCTGAGATGCTGGTCAAACAATGACAGAGCCCAAAATCCTCAGCCTCAACACATACAAAAATCCAATTTCCAGAAACACAAGATGGAGCATAAAACCTCATTAAACAAAGTCAACTGAAGAAAAAAGAAATCTGGATCATGAAAATTCTAAATAGCCAAAAGATATTTCAGTTCATTGATATAAGCAATTAGCAAAAGGTATCATCCATCCGATTTCCTCAAAGCTTTACCTTGGTAAATATTATTTCTAATTAGCATACTTTTCTACCATTTAATGCTGCCAAAACTTGAAAATGATGTGTTCCCCCCCAAAAAAGTTTAAATATATTACATTGCCTACTCTTTGTCATACCTAAGATATTAACTTCAAATCAGGTAGAGGGAACCGACAGAAGTTAAAACATAAGGCATCTTGATCTTAGAACTAGTCAACTGAAGGCTGCTTTCCTTCAGTCTTTGTAATGTTTCTATAGACTACTGAAGAAAAGTCAGTGTGTGGGAAGTCTGGTAATTATCCAGTGCAGTTTCCAAAAAGCTTGAAAAAGAGCACATTTTAACATAAGACTTTCCTAGTGCTTAGGAAGGGGGCAGGGGTGAACTCCAAAGCTATTCCTTACCATCCCAAGTCTATCACATTTCATATAGCTAGGATATCCTTGGACACATTCATTGATGACCAGTTGTGGTTTAAACAGCATAACGGTCTCCCTTTGCTCACCAATACCCTTTCACTGAAGTAAAGGTGTTAAATCAGCAGAATCAATGTCATTGCCATGGGTAAAGAAAGTGATGACATTTCTGTGCAGCCAAACAAAAGAAGTGTGAAAAAGAGGCTGAGATGAATAAGAAGGAAAAACAGCTTAAAGCCAAGTGAAAGGTACTATTAATACTGGAAGTTGTGAAGTATAAATGCCCAGTAAATAGCTTTTACCTTTTTTTAAACTGTACAACTTTTGGTGTTTTTAAACTTATACCTGCAAAATATATATAATCATAGGCTAACCTTAAAATAACTCTTGACTTTTTTTTTTTTTTTGAGTTGGAGTCTCACTCTGTCACCCAGGCTGGAGTGTAGCAGCACACTCACGGCCAACCCGGCCTTGACCTGATGGGCTCAGGCAATCCTTCCACCCAAACCTTCCAAGTAGCTGGAACTGCAGGCGCATACTACCACACCTGGTTAATTTTTTGATGTATTGTAGAGACGAGGTCTCGCCAAGTTGCCCAGGCGGGTCTCCATCCCCTGAGCTCAGGCAATCCTCTCGCCTCGGCCTTCCAAAGTGCTGGGATGACAGGCTTGAGCCACCATGCCCAGCTACTCTTTCTTGACTTTTTTATAAGGTAAACCTGAAGTAAAAATAAATTTCTAGGCCGGACTCAGTGGCTCAGCCTGTAATCCTGCACTTGGGGAAGCCGAGGTGAGTGGATTACCCGAGGCCGTGGGTTCGAGACCCGCCTGGGCAACTTGGCAAGACCTCATCTCTACAATAAATCAAAAAATTAGCCGGGCATGGTAGTACACGCCTGTAGTTCCAGCTACTTGGAAGGCCAGGGGGAAGGATCGCCGGAGCCCAGCAGGTCGAGGCTCCTGGCCACTGCACTCCAATCTGGGCGACAGAGTGAGACTCCAACTCAGAAAGAAAAAAACAAAAATAAATAAATAAATAAATTTTTAGTAAAATGTCCACTTAAAGATCTCATTTTTGTCTTTAGATTTGAACACTGAAACACAGTTTGATGAACTACAAAGAAACCTGTTCTTCAAGTTTTTAAATGCATACATTTTACACTGCTTCCTTTGAAACTGGATTTTTAATTTTTGATCCCACAAGAAAATGTTCACTTACCAAGCACTTAGGACCAGTCCTGAGTTCCCTCAGAGCCTCGTCAGATAAAGCACATCTTGAAGGTAGAGTCATTAAGCTTGCAGCCCTCTGCAAAAATCCTACCACCAAAGAAGCACCAGAAAGTGCCCAGAGGCACCCCTTCCTCCACATCAAAAGAGCTATTGGAATCAGCAATGGGAAACTGTGTTTCCTCCATTGAACAAAGACTTTTCCATTGTGGCTTTAATGTTCCTCTATCTTTGCTGGCTCTCATGGGAATGTCCTGAGGGCTATAAAACTGTATATGCCATGGGAACCCATGCAAGGAAGGGGGCCAGAGAAAGTGAAGGCAAAAGAAATCTTTATTTTGAACCCTGATTATTTATTAAAAAGCTGTGCCTCATCTAAGTATTGAACAACAGGATGGATAAAGCCTTCTCTATATCCCTTTTTCAGAAGCAGCTTCCTAGCTTGTCTCTGAGGATAATGAATGGGGCTATCTCAGAGTCTCTCGACCTTGGCAATATCGACAATTCGAGCCAGATAATCCTCTGTTTGCGGGTAGGGGTACATTATGGAATGTCAACATCATCCCTGGTCTCTATATACCAGGTGCCACGCACATGCCCCACCCCAGTCACGACCGTCAAAAATGTCTCAAGACCCCGTAAAACTGCCCCTGGTGGAGAGCCAGGAGGCTGGTCCCTACACAAAATATGCCTAAATTTTTCTTTAGTTCCTTAAGAGTTTCCCAGCTGAGAGAATGAACTGCCATCGCCAGCAATAAGATGACTGGCAAACTTTTCTCTCCCGACAACTTTCCCCTACGGCGGCAGCATGTTTGATCAAATATTTTGTCAGGAAGCCCACTTCTACACCTCTGTTCACACTGCACTTAATGTCTCTTAAACATAATGTCTTTTTTCTTTTTTTTTTGAGTCGGAGTCTCACTCTGTCACCCAGACTAGAGTGCGGTGGCTGCTCCCGGCCACCGCAGCCTCAACCCGCTGGGCTCCGGCGATTCTTCCTGCCTCAGCCTTCCAAGCAGCTGGAACTACAGGCGCGCGCTACCACACCCAGCTAATTTTTTGATTTAATGCAGAGATGAGTCTCACCAAGTTGCCCAGGCGGGTCTCGAACCCGCGGGGTCAGGCAATCCACTCACCTCAGCCTCCCAAGGCGCGGGATTACAGGCTGAGCCACCGAGCCCGGCTAAACATAATATCTTTAAAGACATAAAAGAAGACAGAAAAGAAACATCCTTAGACCTCAATGATACAAGACCATTCTACACGAGTCCATCCTCACCTCCTTAGGAAATTGTCATAAAAAGCAGACAAAATGTAAAATAGAAGGAGAGAGGTTAACCCCCCCAAGAAAACAATAGTAACTAACAATGAGGAGCGAAGCCTGCTGTGACTTCTTTCATTTCCTTTTAAAAACATATATCTTATTTATTTATTTATTTTTGAGTTGGAGTCTCACTCTGTCGCCCAGACTGGAGGGCAGCGGCCGCTCCCGGCCACCGCAGCCTCGACCTGCCGGGCTCCGGCGACCCTTCCGCCCCAGCCTTCCGAGTGACTGGAACTACAGGCGCGCGCTACCACGCCCGGCTAATTTTTTTCTTTTGATTGATTGTAGAGATGAGGTCTCGCCAAGTTGCCCCGGGCGGGTCTCAAACTCGCGGGCTCAGGCCATCCACCCGCCTCGGCCTCCCAAAGTGTCGGGATGACAGGCTGAGCCACCGAACCTGGCCGATTTCTCTCATCTTAAGCAAAGCAACTCTCTCTTCGATTCCACACCCCCCATCCCAGCCACGGCATCATTTTTTTGCCCTTGGCAGCAAAACCCTCAAACGAGTGAACTGTGCTCTCCCGCTTTTCTCAACCCCGTTGCCTCTCAACGCAGTTCATTCAAAGCATCGTTGCCACCACACCTAGACTACCTTGGTCAAGGTCTTCAGTGACCTCCGCATGAGTAAATTCAGGGGTCTCTGCAGCCCTGATCCCACGTGAACCACGAGCAGCGTCCGACACCGCTGGCAATTCTTCTCCTGCTTGGCATGTTCTCCTCTCTGCTTCGAGAGCCGACACTCTTGATTTCCTACCTAGTCACCAACCGCTCGTTCTCAATCTCCTTCGCCAGTTCCTCCCTTTCTTCCCCGCCTCTGACTAGTTAAGTTACCCTAATTAAGTAATCAGATCATGTCTTCTGATCGGCATTCAATTCCCAGGAATCACCCAGTCTGGGGTCTGGAAGACCACCCATGTCTTGACGACTTCCAAACTCTCCCCCTCAGCCCAGGCCTCCCTCCCAGACTCCAGACTCTAATGTCCAACTTCCTACTTGCCGCTTCCACTTGGAGATCAAATAACTATTTCAAACCCAAATGTATCCAAAACTAAACTCCTAATCCTTCTCCCCACACTTCCCCAGCCACAGTCTTCCCATATCCGTAGATATCTATCCTCTCTTAGCTGTTCAGACCAGAAACGGTAGCGTCACCCATGCCTCTCCTTTCTTTCCGTCGCACTCCACATCCTGTTAGTTTGGGAAATCACCTTATTAGTTTCCCCTTCACCATATATTCGGCATCCTCCGTTTCTCACGTCCTCCATTCTGCTGCCCTAACAGATGCCACAATCATCTCTCGACTGAATTATTTTTGGAAACAGTATTTTTGGTTTTGATTGATATTTTTAAATGTTTAATTGACAAGATTGTATATATTCCCGCTGTGCAACATGAGGATTTGGCATATGTATGCATTGCTTAATGAATATCACAGCCCAATTAAATACCATATCCATCACCATCTACGCTTTACGTCAGAGCCCCAGAACTCGCTTACCTCATAACTGAAGGGCTACACCCTGGGACCCATATCCACATTCCCCCAGCACCCGGTGGCAACCAGCACTCATCACTTTCTGCTTCTATGAACTCAACGTTTTTAGATCCGACGGATTTGTCTTTTTGTGCCTGGCTAATTTCGCTTAGCAGAATGTCCTCCAACTCATCCACGCTGTCACAACTCAATAACAAAAAAGCAAAGAACCCAATTCAAAACTGGACGGAGGACCTGAATGGACATTTTTCCAAAGAAGACATGCAAATGGTCAACAGGTATAGGTATCACTAGTCATCAGAGAAGGGCAAGTCAAAACCACAAAGAGACGCCAGCTCACCCCTGTCAGGATAGCCATGGCCAAAAACAGAAGAGGGCTGGGAGTGATGGCCCATGCCTAGAGTCCCAGCACTCGGGGAGGCCGAGGTGGGAGGATTGCTTGAGCCCAGGAGCTTCAGACCAGCCTGGGCAACATAGCGAGACCTTGTCTCGACAAAAAATAAAAATAAAAAAATAAGCCAGGCACGGTGGGTGCGCACCTATATAGCCCCAGCTACTTGGAAGGCTGAGGTGGAAGAATTGCCTGAGCCCAGGAGGTTGAGGCCGTGGTGAGCCATGATCGAACCCTTGCACTCAGCCTGGGTGACTGAGCGAGACCCTTATCCCCCCTCCCAAAAAAGAATTCAAGGAGAGAAAAGTGGGAGGAAGGTGTGAAGAAAAAGAAACCCTTGTACATTGTTGGTGGAATGTAAATTGATACAGCCATTATGGAAAACAGTATGAAGTTTCCTCAAAAAAAATGAAAATAGAACTACCATCCGACCCAGCAGTCTCACTTCTGGCTACACAGCAAAAGAAAGCAAAATCAGTATCCCAGAATCACATCTGCACGCCCAGGCTCACTGCAGCACTGTTCTCAAGACACACACACTGTGGATTCAAACTAAGTGTCCATCAACAGATGAATAAAGAAAAGGTACGTATACACACACACACACACACACACACACACACACACACACACACACACACACACATCCCTCATATACTAGTATTATTTAGCCAACAAAAAGAAGATTTCAACAGAATTTTGGCAAAAGACTCTTCACGGGCCTCCTAGCTTCTTTCCTTCCCCCTGCCCATCGTGTTGATATCCTCAACACAGTGGCCACAGCAACTCTATTCACGTGTGAGTCAGACCATGTCCCATTCCACTCGGGACAAAAGCCACATCCTCCAAATCGCCTAAAGGGCCTGAGATGCTCTGGTCCTTCCTCTCCTTTCTGGCCTTCCTTCCTGTTTCCACTCTTACTAATCCCCCTTGGTCTCCTTCCTGTGAGTCAAACACTGCGGTCATACACTCGCCTCGGGGTGTTGACCCGGGCCTCTCTCTTTATGGACGTTCTCTTCTCTTTCCTTGGATAACTGCCTCGCCTCCTTCAATATCACCTTTTCTTTTTTCTTTTTTCTATTTTTTTTTCTGAGATGGAGTCTCACTCTGTCACCCAGGCTGCAGGCTCACCCCAGCATCAATCCTCTGCGCTCAGGTGATCCCTCCACCCCAGCCTTCCAAGTAGCCAGAACTACAGGTGCACACCACCACACCCGGCTAATTTTGGGATTTATTGTAGAGATGAGGTCCAGCCGAGTGACCCGGGCTGTTCTCGAACCCATGGACTCATGCAATCCCCTCATCTCGACCTCCCAAAGTGCTGGGATGACGGGCTTTGGCCACCACACCCGGCCAATACCACCTTTTTAATTAGTCGTGCCCTAACCACCCTGTTAATACTTTAGCTGGCCCCCTCCAGTCAGCTCATCACCAGAGCCCCAAATCTCCCTGACCATGCTCAATTTTCTTTCCTCTCACAGCACTTTTCAATTTTTAATATCAATAATTGGTTTATGTTTAACTTCTCATCGCCTATCTTCCCCATAATGCAAACCCCATGAAGGATCGATTGTGTTCTCGGATGTGTCCCATGCATGCAGAGAATCATGCCTAGCGCAGAGTAGTGATCAACTAATATTTGTTGAATGAGTGGAGAAACACATGAATGAATAAAATAAAGTTCTTTTTTCTTTATCCTCTTTCTCTCCTGTCTATACATCAAAGGACTAGCTGGGCTGGGGGGAGAGAGAGAGTCTTTGGTAAGGAAGAGCAGATCAATAGAGTTGGAGAGGTTTTTACTGGAAGATTTTTGGTTTGGATTTTTTTTTTCTTCTTCTTCTTCTTCTTCTTCTTCTTTCCTTTTTTTTTTTTTTTTTTCTTCTTGAGTTGGAGTCTCACTCCATCGCCCAGGCTGGAGCGCAGTGGCACACTCACAACCACCTCCGTGTCGACCTTCTGGGCTCAGATGATCCTTCCACCTCAGCCTTCCAAGTAGCCGGAACTAATAGGTGTACACTACCACACCCAGCTAATCTTTCAATTTAATGCAGAGACCAGGTCTCACCAAGTTGCCCAGGCTGTTCGTGAACCCATGGGCTCTCGCCTCAGTCTCCCAAAGTTCTGGGATTACAAGTTTAAGCCACCATGCCCGGCCTGTTTTCTTTTTTAATTGGCAATTAAAAGTTTTAGCCGTCCTCGGTGGCTCAGCCTGTAATCCCGCGCCTTGGGAGGCTGAGGTGAGTGGATTGCCTGAGCTCGTGGGTTCGGGACCCGCCTGGGCAACTTGGCGAGACCTCATCTCTACAATAAATCAAAAAATGAGCCAAGTGTGGTAGTGCGCGCCTGTAGTTCCAGCTCTTTGGAAGGCTGAGGCGGAAGGATCGCCAGAGCCCAGCAGGTCGAGGCTGCGGGGGCCGGGAGCGGCCACTGCACTCCAGTCTGGGCGACAGAGTGAGACTCCAACTCAAAACAAAAAAAGTTATATATATTCATGGTAGACATGACACTTGTACACGTATACATATTGTGACATGGTTAAACCAAGCTACCGAACACATTCCTTACCTCACATGCTTATCGTTTTGGGCGGTGAGGATGGAAGGTTTTAGGTTTCAAGGGAGTTTCTGTCTTCTCTGTTTGGGGGGCTGTGAAGTCTTGGCTTCTGTGTTCTCCTCATAACTCTGACCATCAGTCTGTGTCGGTGCCGCTACTTGAAAGGCACCTTCTAAACTGAGTGACCAAGGAGAGCTGGGAATGAGTGGCAAAAGGGAAGAGATGAAGGCTGGCTGCACAAGGGACCCAAGGGAGCAAGAGAGGAGAACGCAGGGTCCAGTCGGAGCAGCTAATTCGGAAGAGGGCCGGTGTTCAAGGCCAACGCTGGGGCTAGCAATAAAGACTGAACTAGCGTGTCCCTGTGTTCTCAGGAGCTTGGAGGCAGCAGACAGAGGACAGGGAAAACCTACAACATGTGTATAAATAAGGACATTAATTCCATTACAGGACAGGGCTGTTAAAAAACATTCTTTCAGCCAGGCTCAGTGGCTCAGCCTGTAATCCCAGTGCTTTGGGAGGCCGAGTGGATTGCCTGAGCCTGCGGGTTCAAGACCCGCCCGGGCCAGTCAAAATTAGCCAGACGAGGTAGTACACACCTGTAGTCCCGGCACCTTGGAAGGCTGAGGCGGAAGGATCACCAGAGCCCAGCGGGTCGAGACTGCAGTGGCCAGGAGTGTGCCACTGCACTCCAGTCGGGGCATCAGAGTGAGACTCCAACTCAAATATGTATATATATATATTCTTTCACACATATAATCTCTCCCCTAGAATCTACATCCCAGAGAGGGGCTCCTTACCTTCCAAGATAGAGGTGTAAAAATGCTAGGTGCATTTATTATCGAACACCTCGTAACAAATTACCCCCAACATTTAGTGGCTTAATAACAAAGCAAACGTTTATTCTCGCTCATAGTTTGTGTGATTCAGGAATCCAGAAGCAGCGTGGTTAAACAGTCTTAGGTTGGGATTGATCGTGAAATCCAGCCCGATCTTAGCTAGGCGACAACAGACGTCTGATGGCTTGGCTTGGCTTCCGGATCTGTTCCCAAGTGAATCACTTGCAGGATGAGCAAGTTGGTGCTGTTGGCGGGAGGCCTCAGTTCTTCGCGCATGGGCCTCTCCGAGGACTGCTCGGGCATTTTCACAGCAAGGCAGCTGACTTGCCCCAAAATGAGCCACACCAGGCAGCCAAGAACACCCGGGAACAAGGTGAAAGCCACAGTGCCTTTGTGCACAAGCTAGTTTTTGGCTGCACTCCACTGGTCACACGGGTCACTGCGACTGGGTCAGGGAGGAAAGTCCTGAGGAGGTAAGCAGCCTGGAGGGCCATCTGGAAGGCGGGCTACCGCAACAGTCAGAGAGCTAGCCACAGGACATCAAAATCATCTTCATCCACCTCCAGGCTGACCAAGACACATCTTCTCCTGTGATGCCACTTCAAAAACTGAGAATATCCATTCCCTTTCGCTTGCCTCTCACCTCTAGAGAGCCCTGAAACCTCCGTATAATCTCATCTTAGCATCTGAGAGCTGCTAGCCTACTTTCTCGTTAGCAGTGTATTTCTCTTTTCAACAATGGATCACAAACAATAAAGTTGAGAGTCCAGGGAAAGGATCAGAAAAGATAGCATCTCCTTGATTTGGCAGGGGGAAAAACGTTAGCGGCCTACCTTTCTAGGTTATACTTTATAGACCTTGAGGAAAGGGAACCGATATTAAAACACTGAGGGTAGACAAAGGAAAAAGTCACAGGGCTGGTTATGCCCCTATCCACCATGTGTGATTTACTGTTAGACCTCACTAAAGCATCTCATGTCTTTGTACCTCAATTTCCACCAGTGTCAAATGCAGATAATACCATCATGCTCACACATATGAAGAGTAAAGTCTGAATATAAAGTGAGAACAGAGCACTATTATGTATATGTGTATAATATATGTATATATATATAACATATATGTGTGTATAGATGTATATTTATCTAAATATATATGTAGAAAGAAAGAGAGCTCAGTTCCCAATTTATATGTGGACTTCACTATACGTGTGAGTGTATATTTCTTGACCTATATAGAACATGTATTGACAAATAATAAACCTGACCACATTCCTACAGACATACACAATTCATATTTGGCGGTACCACTCACCTCTTACTGTCTAATTCCTTCAATAACTCTACGAACACTGAGCCTTCTAACCCCAGCCTGCTATGATTCTTCTGTGCAACAAAGCTGATGTCATAAACACATTGTGTTACAGTATCACTAAGGGCCAGACCCCCCCTTAGTTACATAAGCCCCGCGGTACTACCAGCCTCGCCAGCCTCAAAAGAGCCACTCAGCGCATAAAGAACGAGGAGGACAGGAGTGAACAAAGGCTTGTTCAAAGCCTTGAAGTTACAGACATTCTTAGTCTACCTTTCATGATTAAGCCTTGGCAAAGAAGTAGATCACTTAGGGGTGGGAGTGGACAGTAGGTAGCTTTAAAATAATCTATTATTCGGGTGGGTTGGGGGGATACACAGCATCAAGAAGGGTACCTGATCTTAAACCAGGCCAAGTGGAAACCCAAGGGAGGCCCAAACTTTACCTGTACGATGACCACTTGCATACCTCATCCTGAATGTACCCCACATCTTTAACATTTAAAAAAGACAAAAAATAAAATAAAACAATCCATTATTATTTGTGTCTTCCCCAAATATCGTGGCACCTTCTAGTCATAAGTGCTTAGGTGAAAGAAAATCATCCAGAAGACCCCATCTGCCCTTACCAGCATTGCCACAGCAAGACCCGACACCCGAGAGCAGCATTTTGCCTGCTTCCTAGCTGTCAAGCAACTCTCATAAATGGCAGTTATTAATATTTTCATCCGTGAGGTCTGTAATCCATAAGAACAACCTCATAAATGATTAAGTGAAATCAAAGAGATCTTATGAAAGCCTGTGTCCTTTTATTGTTTCAAATGCTTCCCCAGTAAAAGATCAGTCGAAAACATAAAGGTACCCCAGTTTGAACTTTTTCTGTGCTTGAATGAAAGTCTTTCTCTTGGAACACACAGGCTTCCTCTTCTCTTGGCAAAATCACAAACCGGCAGACACTGTCGTGGGGGCCTTCCTGTGTCCCCTTGCCCCATGTTACCTTTCTTTTCCTTCCACGGGCCCCTGGCCTCTTTCGTCACCCAGGAGCCCTGCTTGCTGCCTTCTGCGTTCTGCCTACTGCAGGTCACGCTCCAGACCCTTCACAATCCCCTCGTCTACTGTTACAATATTTTTTTTTTCCTAAGATTTACTGGCTTTGAGAGGCTCGCCAGGAGGGTGACTAATTTGATCATCTGCACTCAAAGTTGAATTTATCTAAAGACTAGAAAGTCTTGATTCTCTCCAGAATTGTCTTTAAAGCAGAGACTTCCTAGAAATGCCATAATTTTCAGCCCAAAATACTGTAAGAATTTTGGTGGACAGTGAGATGGGGTATGTGAGTACTGCTGGGCCTTTGAGAAAAGTGAGGTTCAATTTATCATAATACTATAAGAAAGGGATTAGCAGTAGTGGGAAACTGCCAGGGGAGGGGGGTGGGGTTGGCAGTTGAGAGAAACTGCCAGGGGAATGGGGGGGCACATCTCATCAACAAGAGTACCAGCATAATGAACATTTGTATGCCTAACTCTGAATTGCACCCCATATCTTTAAAATTAAAAATTAAATATTAAAAAAAAAGAAAAGCTAGGTTCATTAGGTCGCCTTACAGGGTTTGGGAGCCGTGGTAGGAAAGCTCCCCTTCCTGAAATCATCCTCCGGGAATGTAGACCCAAACATGAAGTGAGCATCCAGCGGTTTCCCGTTGCACTTAGAACAAAATCTGTACCCCCTTCTATGGCCAAAAAGACCCAGTCTCTACCTTATACACGACACTCCTTCCTTCTGCTTTGGGTCACACCAAGCCACATCCTCGTTTCTGCCTTCGGCCTGAGGTGCTGTGTTCCAGGGCTCAGCATGCAAGTCACCCTGTATCACTTGTTTCCCAACCCAAATGTCATCTCTCCAGACAATCGGACATCAGTCACCTCACAAACGCTGTCTAGCACATGGTCCTGTGTTCTCTCTCCGTGGTATGAATCAGCATGTGAAGCTTGTGTCCACCTGCCCCTCCAGGCCCTGCTCAGTTCCCTGTCCATCGTGCTCACACTGCATCTCTAGCGTTTTGCACAGAACCGGGTGCACAGCCAGTGCCCAACAGATATGTTCTCAATGAGTGAATGAGTCGACGAAGCCGAACTTAAGTCCTTGAGTATGAAGTCTTTGTTATAATAATATTGGAAAAGCCAGGGGTGGAGAAAGTGGGGGGTGATATTGCTATTATAGCCAAGGTAACTCATTTGTATTTATAAAGCTTTTCTTGACCATGAACTACAGCATGTTTCCCATTAAAAACATCATAAATATCGGACTGGGAAAGATTCCATTGGCCTTTTTGAAAAATCATCTTTCTGCAAGGTCATAAATGAATGCTGGTGTCCCTAGAGAAATCCTGCTAAAGGACCTGATTCTCTCGTCGACATTAAGAAGCTGCTCTCCACTCTGGCCAGTTTCTAGCTGTTGTCGACATGTAGTCTCTCCTGCTAGGACTTCAGAAGCCAATGAGCAACTTGCTGCCACAGGTGCAACGAATGATCTCTCCCTGCATGCAGTGTCGCTAAGCAGAGCAGCAGCTCTTGTCGGAGAACAGCCGGCCCAGCACGGAGCATTTCTAAACCTATAGTGTTTTTATCCAGCAAAGTTCACCCTAGTAGCCTGTCCCCTGCCAAAAAAGCCTGGAAATTGTGTTTCCTACCGGGCAGACCCAGTTTCGTTGTTTGTAGCTTAGAAGCAGCGACTGCGAGCCGTTCAGCCAGCCTGCAGTCAGGCTTTTGGAAAGCTTCCCTCACAAAAGGCAAACACAGGCCAGTCAATAGATGGCAACTTCCAGGGTCTGCTTCTGCCGTGTCTCAAACATTGCAATTCACCCTGCTCCAAGGATGTTTTTATAAAGATGTCTTTTGTTGTAAGAAATACTAAGTACACTGGTTAAAACATACACACACACACACACACACACACACACACACACACACACACACAAGTCATAGGCGCTAAACAGCATAGCTTTCCCTTTAAGGGAAACTCGTACATGAGAAAACCTTATTTTTAAAGCGCTGCAACAAAATGTCTTAAGACCACACATCCTAGGAAAGCTTGATTATTAACCCTCCCAGAGGAACTGCGAACACCTGACACGAACAGCTATTCTGCAATTATTTCGCCGGCAAACTAAATGTGTTTAAGACATGTGTTGTAGGACAACTCCATCTTGTCCCACTAAACAAAACTTCTCGGTGTGTGGAGGCGAGGAGGAGTGAGGGAAGGTGTCTCTTTCCCTCCCACCTCCTGCACGGGTTCACCTTAATTTCCTTAATTTGGTCTCCTTAGTGTCTTTCTGTGCCTGGGCCAAGATTACTCCTTCCAAGGGTAAGATTTTCTCCGGCCCCCATGCACGGCCCAACTGTGGGCTTTTTTTCCACTCTCCACGGGCCATGGACAGCCTGCAGGGCTCGGGGTGGGCATGAGACGCGTCCTGCCCCTGGACAGCCACCTCAGCAGGGCTGAAAACCAATCCTTCCGCTCCGCGCATCGCGCCATAGGGGTCCACGCGAAAGGAGCGAACCCGGAGCGCGGCGGACGGCCTGGCCGGGCCGGGTGTGGACTCTACTCGATACCACGGCCGGGAGGGGAGGCCGCGGAGGACCAGCGCGCCTCGTCCTTTCTTGGCTCGCGCGCAGGACGCGCCGGGCGGGGAGGCGGAGGGCAAGGCCCCGCCAAGCCGCCCCTGACCCGTCGGGAAGTGCGCTGCGCTCGCCTCGCCGTGCGGGTGACGGTTTCAGCCACGACCACAGACCCCGGGGGTCTGCGAGCGATGTCTTCGGAAGACACGAAGGCTCCCGGCTCTGAACGCTCTCCAGGGAGCGACTGAGGGCTCCGGGGCGACTGCGCGGCAGGCCGGGCCGGAGACAAAGTTGTGTCCCCCTGGTGACCTCTGGAGCAGGACGCGGGGAGAGGGCGACTCGCACCCGACGCCGAGCGCGCGGCGCAGACCCGGCCGAGAGGGTCGAGGTCGCCCCTCGCCCGCCCCAGCTCCGAATCGCGGCCCCCCGCCCGCTTTCGTGTAGCCATCCCCCCGCGCGCGCACCGAGCCTGCGCCACCCGGGCCGCCCGGCCCCCGGGCTGAGACCCGACTCGCGCGCCCTCCCGCCCCCCCGCCCCCCGCCCCCGCCGGCCGCCCCGGGCCCGTCCGCGCGCCGCGCTCCTCGCCGCGCATGGGGTCGCCGGCGCCACGGGGAGCCCCGCGCCCGGGCCGGCCCCGGCCCGGCCCGCCCGGCCGCGCCGCGGGGCCGCGAGGCGCCCCGGGGCGGGCTCCTCCCGGGCTCGAACTTTCCGACCCGGGCAGCCCGGCCGCCGCGGGCCGCGGGGTGGCTGGGCCCGAGCGCCGCCCGCCGCGACAGGTGCGCGGGAGGCAGCCGCCCGCGGGCTCGGCGTCGGCGAGCGCCCGGCCGCGGGGAAGAGGGCGCCGCGGCTCGGTGCCCCGAGGACGCGGGCTGGGAAGGGGCGGCACTTGTCGCCCTCGGGATGGGGGGCGGCGGGGCCGGGGCGGCGAGCGGAGGCCGCGGGAAACTCGCTCGGGGGAGCGGGGGAGACGGGGTCGGAGAGGCAGACAGCGAGACGCGGGGGAGAGACAGGGAGAGGAGAGAGAGACAGAGAGAGGGAGAGGGAGACAGAGAGACTCGGAGAGAGGGAGACACCGGGAGACAGAGAGAGACAAGGAGGGAGGGGGAGAGACAGAGTCGGAGAGACAGACAGAGAGACGCAGAGGAAAGACAGGGAGAGGAGAGAGAGACGGAGGGGGGGGGAGACAGAGAGACTCGGAGAGAGGGAGACACCGGGAGACAGAGACAGAGAGGGAGGGAGACAGAGAGAGACAAGGAGGGAGGGGGAGAGACAGAGTCGGAGAGACAGACAGAGAGACGCAGAGGAGAGAGAGACGGAGGGGGGGGAGACAGAGAGACTCGGAGAGAGGGAGACACCGGGAGACAGAGACCGAGAGAGCCAGGGGGAGAGAGGCCGAGGGCGCGGGGAGCGGCAGGGCGCGGGCGAGTCCCAGGCGGGCGCGCCCGGCCGGGCCAGCGGGTGCAGCAGACGGGCGCCGGCTCGCGGAGCCGGGCAGGGCTGGGGCCGGGGCGGCTCTCGGGGTCCCAGGGCGGCGAGGGGCTCGAACTCCCGCCGCGCGTCCCCGGGGCGGCGACGCCCCTCCCCTTCCCCGCGCCCTCGCCCGGCCCCCGCCCGCGCCGAGCGGGCGACTCACCCTGGACGCCGGCGGGCCTCCTCCCGCGCGCCATGGTCCTCCCGCGCGCGCCGCGGCTGCCCGGCAGGCTCGCCGCGCTCCGCCAGCTCTTTGTTGCCGCCAGGGCACCTGCCAGGCGGCGGCGCGGCTGGCGCGGCTGGCGCGGCTGGGGGCCGCCGCCCTCGCCCGGGCCGACCCCGCGGGCCGGGCGGCGGGCGCGGGGCCGCGCGGCGGAGGCGCGGCGCCGCCCCTGCCGCCGGGGGCCCGCCGCCCGCCCCGCCCCGCCCCGGTCCCGTCGGAGCCGCGCGCCCCGGCCCCCCCGCGCTCGGCGGCGGCGGCAGGGGCGGCGGGGGTCCGCGGGCGGCGGGGGAGGCGGGGTCCGCGGCGGGGGCGCGGAGGAGGCGCCGGCCGCCCGCGTCTGGCGGGGTCCGCGGCCGGCTGCGGCCTCCGGGCCTCGCAGCCCTCCCCACGGGGCGCGCCACGGGCTCCGGACTGCCCGGGCCAGCGGCCGCCCCCGCCGACGGCGAGAGGACGGGCGGCGCCCCGGCCCGCCGCCCCACCCCGCGCGCGGCCGCGCCCGGCTGGGCTCCCGGGGGCCGCGAGCCTCGGGCCTTCCCGGACCCAGAAGGGCCGAGGGGCACAGGTGGCTGCCCGAGGCGGCCAGCGCGGGACCCCTGCAGGGCGACCGCGGCCCGGCCCCACGTTCCGGGAACGCGGGCTCGGGACCGTCCCCGGGGGCCGCGGGAAAGAGGGCAAGTTCGCGCTCGCGTGCCGGGGTGGGGGCGAGCGCTCGGCCTCCAGCGGGGCTGCCCGGGGACCGCGCGTCGGCTGCCCGCCGGCTGGGGCGCTCCGCTGGGAAGTTTTCCTCTCCTGCCGGGAGCTGTCCTCCGCCCGCGTGCTGACCGGGAGGGAGCCCCGCTGCGGTCCCCGCTGCCGAGCAGGCCGGGCGCAGAGCCTCCGAGAAGGCAAAGGGGGTGTCGCCCAGTCCAGGGGTGGGCAGGGTGCGGAGGGGCTTGCTGGATGGGAAGGGTGCAAAATCCCTTTTTTTCTATGCTGGAGTCGAGGCTTCCACCAAAACATTCACAGCGATCTTGTTACTCCGGGGGGTACAGCTCCCAGCCCACCTGCTGATACTAACACTCAGTGCTGAGCTCAATACCTCCAGCGTACGTTGCCCCCGCACCCCTGGGTGTGGAGCGGCAGAACGAACACTGGAGCGAAAACCCTGGCTTCCACTTCTGGCCCTACAGCCATAGCTCTGAGAGTGTGGACAAGTGGTTCCACTTCTCTGCCCTGTATAATACCATCTGTGCAATATCTGGCCTGTACACAATCATCTCCAAGATTCCCCGCAACTCCTGAGATATTTAGTCACAAAGCCATCCCGTTATACTTTGCAGCCTTTCTAAATTGAACTGCACATGATGTAATATATTGAAGGAAATACTCTGAAAAACATCCAAGATACCCAATTCCTATCACAAGAAAGGTGTGTGTCAGAAATAGAAACAAACGCCAAATTTATTTTGGTAAGCAAAATGAGGCCATTCTCGGACTTGAGGCCAGAAGTGAGACTCAGTCAAGATTTCTGTCCTCCAAAAAGCTACCTCTCTACTCTGCCACGTCTTCACTTTTTTTTTTTTTGAGTTGGAGTCTCACTCTGTCGCCCAGGCTGGAGTAGAGTGGCACGCTCACGGCCACAGCAGCCTTAACCTCCTGGGATGCGGCGATCCTTCGGCCTCAGCCTTCCAAGTAGCTGGAACTACTTGGAAGCCTTCAGCCTCAGCCTTCCAAGTAGCTTACTTACACATCTTACTTGATGATGTGACTACCATAGTTTTACACTTGCGGCATTTCAAAGTGTTTATACACACCCAGCTACCACACCCAGCTAATTTTGGATTCATTGTGGAGACCAGGTCTCGCCAAGTTGCCCAGGCTGGTCTCGGCAACACATCTTCAGGTAAGTAAATATTAGGCTCTGTAAATATTCTCAGCGTATTTTATGTGCTCATACTTTATCACTAAGCTCTAAGTACTGCTTATATCAGAATAATGTTTTCCAGTGTATTCACTACTTTCTCATATTTTATTTCCTCTGATTCTGACCACAGTCGTGAGTGGAAGGCAGGTTCTGTCTTCTAGGCTGTTCGGGTGATTAAAGGGACTTTGTGGAGGTGTGATGACTTGTCCTCAGCTTCTAGGCCCAACTAACTCAGCACAACACCAGTTGCCTGTGAGATAGAACACTTCTGCTACAGACCAGGGATGGTATCCTTTTTACCCCGTATTCCTTCCACAGTGCCAATACTGTCCTCAACCGGAGGAGACTGCCATGCTTATTTTTTGTGCATGGATGTGACTAACATAGTTTTACACTTGCAGCATTTCAAAGTGTTTATACATGCATTATCTCAATCAAGGTCACGACAATCACAAGAGATCATCCAAAGAAGCTTACTCGGTCCCACTGAACAGATGAAGGAACTGAAGACTGGAGACCTGAAGGTCACAGCCGCCCAGGCCCTGGGTCCCCAGGCCAGGTGTTGCCCACCGAGCCCACTGTCTGTTTTTATTCAAGGTTTGCACATAGGATGACAGTGGAGATGGATCAGTAAGGCAGGTGGGACATGAGGAAGATAAGGATGCAGGCATTGTCACTGAACAACAGGGATACATCTGAGAAGCGTCATCAGGCAGTTTCATCATACGCAGGCATCCTGGAGTGTACTTACAAACCCAGAGGGTCTAGCCTACTGCACCCCAGCTCTATGGTCTAGCCTGTGGCTCCTGGGCTGCAAGCCTGACAGCATGTCCTGGTACTGAATACTGCAAGCAACTGTAACACAATAGTTAGTCTTTGTGTGTCTAAACATAGAACAGGTACCGTGGAAATATTGTAGTGCACTCTCATGGGACCACTGTTGTCCATCGCTGACCAAAATATTGTTATGCGGCACATGACTGTCTCTGTTGTACTCGACTGAGGGGTGGGGACCGTGGGAACTGAGGGCACAGGTGCCAGGATTCCGCTGCCTCGAAGGATTCTGGTTTTTCAAGAGGGGTCAAGACTTCAGATTTCTTTGTGAAATATCCTTTGTGATGCCAATTCACACATTGCTTTAAAAGGGGGAAACAACAACAAAAACCAGGGCAAACCTAGCAGAACACACCTGCCAGTAATAAGCAACCTAGAGGCTATGGGTCTGTCTCGGTGTTTACATTCCATCATTGTGCTTTCTCCCCAGAGAGCAGGGACAGAGCTGAATCCTTGAGCGTGGTTCTGATTCTGGCGGCATCTGCATGTCCTTAGACTTAGGGAGTATCAAGGTCGTGGGTGGAATTAACTATGACTCGAAAAGATGATGTGCAGGAATTGGTGTTTCTAAATTTCTGGCTATTTTGGAAGCCGGCGATGAGAATGATCACAGTAAATCACATCGTTTTTAAGTCACATGGGATTCTGCTGGGCACAAAGACACACATCTTACTTAATGATGATGATGACAAAGTTTTGATGGCAACCATAATGGCGAGAACGAAATAGGGCCTAATCCCTATTCCCCGTCTAGGAAGGTTCCGAATGAGCCCCCTGAAATACCTGCAGGACCCAAATGGTAACTTTAGTTCTGTGTCTTTTCATAATTCTTCTTAGAGTATTCTAGCCCACTCAAGACTACCCAAAGTGTAAGAGATAGTCAGGGTGGGGACAGGAATACGTCTCCCTATGAGAAGTGCTGAGTGAGTTCAACAGGGAAAATGAACTTTCATACAAATTATACTAAACACTCAGATGAAAATGTAATTCATACCACACAAAATATGATTGCCATTAATTGTATGTTAGTGCAATTGCAGCAAAAAGGTTGAAAAATATAACCCTCAGAAAGGTATTTTTGGCTGAAATTTTTTTATGGAATGCCTCTCCATAAATTGACTACTTTAATTTGGAGAAAATAAAAAGGGAAAACAAAAGCCTCACTGATTTTAATTGTGTTATAATACCAAAGGATGTCAAAGCAACCCAAACTTGCTCCACTGTTGAGAAACATCTAGTGTTTTAAAATTTTACATACAAGAAAAAAGTAATACCTCAGTTGAGGCTTGAAGGGACTTTACAATTCTGTAACTAAAAAGGCAAAAACACAAAGAATGGTGGGAAGAGAATAAGATCAGACGGTTGGTACTTTTTTTTTTAAATCCCTTGTGGCGCTTACTTACTCAAGACCAACATGAGACGGGGGCGGAGGAGCCGAGGTTGGCTTCCGAACCCATCTGACACTTCACCGCAGACACTTTTGAACAGCCCTCTTCTCTTTCTCAGGGGCAATGGGGCTGACACACATCCTCGCCATAATAAAGCCTCACCTCAGGTAAACGGAGGCCCTGGAGTGACAGCCTGCAAAATCTGTGTCTCCTTACCCTGTCCTGATGACCTCACTAACGACTTGAAACTGTTGTGCAAGCTTGAACTGTGCAGAAAGACCTGGAATGCCAAGACGGCATTAGAGGGCTTAAGTGTGAATTCTGGGCTTCCTAGATAAAACCTCACAAAGAGCCTCCCACCCTCCCCCGTGTTTCCCCCGAGACTTTATGGCTCTCAGAGGGCCCTTCACACAGCTATCACCCGTGGCAATCGAAAGTAGCACCCAGAATGTGTGCAGAGGAAAGTTGTGTTTAATTTCACCAGCTGTCATCCAACCTCTAGAGGGAGTCAGTTAACAGGGCCCTGTGTTCACTCACAACAAAGAGTATGCTGATTGAGTTCAACCCCACAGAAACCCCAAAAAGCCAGAAGAAAGCATCAGCGAGGTCTCTGGTCATATTGCCCAGAAATGTCGCCAAGGAAAATGGCACAGACTTGGCCTGAGTGAGGACGCGTGGAAGGACACTGCCAGACACTGCACAGAAACAGCCTGCGTGACTCACAGCTAAACGCTCAAGGTTTTTCGGAAAAGGTACACCACCAAAATCGTTTCCTTTGCTACTCCCGTTAACCTGCTCAAGGACAGGACGTTCAGCCTGACCTCTTCTAGCTTCCAATGAGTCAGTTACTCCCAAAACGCCCTCAAGTGTCCCCTTACGGTTATAATTTCTGCTTGTAACTTTGTTCCTTGACTCAGCTTACCATGGGATTCCCTCGTGTGTGAGTGAGCGATTGGCATGAAAAATAAATGGCATGCAAAATAGCTAACTAAATGTCTCTGAAATACTTTTGACAATTGACCACTTTGTGTTTTTCTTTGTTTTCTGGTTCTCTTTATTCACTAACAATCCAACATTTATTCAACAAATATGCATTGAGTAAAACTATGTGCCAGACACTCTTTTAGGTGATTGGTTGTACAATGGAGAAATAAAACAATATGGTTCACACATTTAGAGATTTTATAGTTTTACAAGGGAGATGGAATTAACCAAATAGATGGGTAATTTCAAGTTGTTGCGAGTCCTATGGCAGCGGTCCCCAACCTTTTTGGCATCAGGGACTGGCTTCGTGGAAGACAATTTTTCCACGGAGGAGTGGGGGCAGGGGCTTGATCTTCAGGCATTAGATTCTCATAAGGAGCGTGCAACCCTGATCCCTTACATGTGCAGGTCACAATAGAGTTCACGCTCCTATGAGCATCTAATGCCGCCACTGGTCTGACAGGAGTCATAGAGTTATGCTTACCTGCCCACTTTCACTTCCTGCTGTGTGGCCTGTTCCTAACAGGCCTCGGACCTGTGGCCAGGGGGTTGAGGACCCCTGTTCTGTGGGAAGAAAAACAACATAATACTATGGGAGAGAGCAGCATAATTTAGCCTGAGAATGTCAAGGAAAACCCTTTTAAGACAGTGATTTAAATATAAATATAAATAACCACATAAATATAGTTGGAGGTGTGTGACCACTTTTTTTTTTTTAGTAATTGATGTGAAGCCTGATGAGATTAGAATTTGGAAGCCACCACCCTAATCCATATATATATATCTTGGCTGAGTGCAGTGGCTCAAACCTGTAATCCCAGCGCTTTGGGAGGCTGAAGCAAGAGAATTGCCTGAGTCCAGGAGTTGGAGACCAGCCTGGGCAACTTGGTGAAACCTTATCTCTACAATAAATTTTAAAAATTGCCCAGGCATGGTATAGTGCACCTGTAGTTCCAGCTACTTGGAAGGCCGAGGTGGAAAGATCGCCTGAGCCCAGCAGGTAGAGACCATGGTGACCATGAGTGTGCCACTGTACTCCAGCCTGGGTGACAGGGTGAGACTCCAACTCAAAAAAAATGAGTGACAGATAGGAATGAGCCAGGAAAAAGTGAGGAAAAGGCTGCCTCAGGCAAGCAAACAGTATGCTGAAAGGCGCAATGGGAAATACCGGATTAGGGTGGTGGCTTCCAAATTCTAACCTCGTCAGGCTTCACATCAATTACCAAAAAAAAAAAAAATGCTCACACACCTCCAACTATATTTATGGGGTTATTTTTACATTCTGTGTTCTATTGTACTAATATATTATATACATTTAAAATAGCCACAAATATGAAGGTCTCAAAGGATAAGGTTTTTACAAATGGACGGCCTTGGACACCTCCAACTTTAGAGATTGCTAGGGGAAAGGAAGGAAGACCAGTGTGACTAAAGCTTAGGGCATGATGGTTTTAAGCAGGGAAAATGATAATGACATAATTTACATTTTAAAATACCCCTCTAGCTCTTGTATAGGTAATTGGGATAAACCCAACTGTACAGGTAACTGTATAGTTATAGAACAGCGTGCAAGTTAAATTTGCTCCCCAAGCCTCAGATGTGCTCTGGCAACCCTCTTTGAATTGGGAAATCATACAGAAACTTTCCAGTTAAGAGTAATTCGATCGGACATGGTGGCTCACGCCTGTAATCCCAGCACTTTGGGAAGCCAAGGCGAGAGGACTGCCTGAGCCCAGAAGTTTGAGACCAGCCTGGGCAACATAGCAAGACCTTGTCTCTACAATAAATAAAAAAAATTAGCCGGGGTGGTAGCAGACGCCTGTAGTCCCAGCTACTTGGGAGGTTGAGGTAGAAAGGTCAAGGCTGCAGGACTGCAGTGGCTGTGAGCATGTCACTGCACCCCAACCTGATACTCTGACTCAAAAAAAAAAGAGAGTAATTCAAGGACCTAGAAGCAGTGTGCCCCACGGCAATGAGTGCACCTGGTACCCAGATCTCAGCTTCTAAATACCAGCGTGCACTAAAAAGAAATAGGCGTCCTTGGACAAAACGACTTCAGGTCAACAGCAGAAAAAGTATTTGGTCAACCTGGAACAACTCGATGTGTCAGAAAACAAGGTAGAGTCCCAGGACTGAAGATATTGTGTCAAAAGGACAAAGGAGCCGGCTTGGAGTGGCAGCCCACTGATCAAACATGAAAGCGTGAGTCTCAAACAGTGTCATTATGGATAATGGATTAGCGTGCATGACATAAAATGCAATGTATGGGTCTGCAGTGATACTCAAAAGAGAAAGTGTGGACTATTTTTAGAAGCATATGAGCTAATACGTGTAGAAAAAATGATAGGCTTCAAAAATCATTATTTTGCCACACCCAATGCAATTGCTAAGAACATCAGTGGATGATAAAACTAAATAAAATGTTGTTGGGAACATGGTATTCATTTGACCTCAAAACATTGCCTCATTATTAGTCATTAATTAAAGCAACAAAGAGGTACCTTTACAGTGGAGTGCTTGTGTAATCACCACCTTAAGCCACGAAATAATCAAACTTGGTGTCACCAAAAGCTGAACAATGTGTTTGTGCTTCCTGATGTAACTTAACAAGTACACAATGTCACCTATGTAAACTTTTAAATTTTATTTCATTAGGGTGATGTGGATTAACTATCTAAAGAGGCTGCATGCAGGCGAAGTCTGGGCTTCTGACTGGCCTCCGATGTAGAATTCTTGCCAAAAAATACTTAACCTAAATCTAATCATGAGGAAACAAATCAGATAAGCCCATAAAGTGAAATTCTATAAGACTGCTTATCTGAACTTTTCTAAAAGAGAAATGAAAGTCAATGTCATGAAAATAGACAAGGAGACTGTTCTCAAGACCAAAAAAGGCTCACATACCAAATGCAACCCATGAACCCTCAACTAGATCCTCAATCAAAGAGGCAACAGTGAGCATCGCTAAGAGACATCTTGGGCAACTGGAAAAAGCCAACTATGGACTGCGTACTCGGATATTATTGAATTAATATGAATTTTCTCCGGTGGGTTGGTTGTATTGCGGTTTTGTAGGAGAATGTCCTCATTCTTAGGTGAGGCACACTAAAGCATCAGGTGGCACACACAGAAACGGCTGACTCGGGCACATAATATCTGCAACTTGCTTTTAAATGGTTAAGGAATTTAACAGATGAAAGACAGGTCGGTAGGTAGGCAGACCAAACGAGGCAAAATGTTAAAAACGGATCAATGTTAGTAAAGAAAACGGGGACGCTCACATCAAAAAATCTTTCGACTTACTTTGTTGGCTTAGAAATTCTCAAAATACAAAGTTGAATAAAATAGGGGGGAAAGTGAAAAACCCAACCTCTCCTGATCAGAGGCACAGCCCTTTCTTTAAGATAAAGGCAGTGTCTTAGGAGATGAACGCCCAGTCTTCCAAGGTTTCTACCCTCTCGTGCATGGTGATCGCTCCCAGGAAGCTTGACCCTCTCCCCCTGCTGGCCTCCTGCCTGCTCTGATTCTCACTGAGGCCACTGGTCCTCTGAGACTTGGCAATGCCTTCTACGTGGATCTCAACCTTGAGCTGCCCACTCACAGCCGCCATCATGGTGCTCCCTTGAGCAGAGACCTCTGCTGAGGCTTCCTTTGCGGAGCCTTGTGGTGAGTGTATTCTTGTTTCTTTCTGAATCACCCTTCACGTCTTCTTGGTGTTGCTTGGGAACCCTGCATCCCTCCCCCTCCATGCGCCAGCCAGGGGAACCAGCTACTGTCCTGCCTGCCTGCCCGACGTGCCATGCCACCACTTCAGTGCCACCGTGGCACAGGGCTTCTCTCCGAGGCTTGCAACCTCTCAGCCACTGCTGCCTCCACACTCCCCCCAGAACCATGACCCCACTGAGCCGCATGATGAGGAAAGGGCACGTTTGTTCGTTTCCCACACACAGTCCCTCACTCCAGCACCTTCTACTTGTCCTGTGGCGGGACCTCTCCCGTGTCACACCTGCCACGGTTCCTACACGACTGCATGACTCAGGTCACTGCATGACTGTTTCCGAAGACCCAGACTTTGTTTTGGTTTGTAAAGGGATGCTTTTGGACTCTAGAAACCAGAAGCCTCTTTTCCCTTTCAAATGGCCTGGACTTCAAGGCCATTCTCTCTCCCGGGTCTCAAGAAAACCGACTCTGAGACTCAAAGCAGAGGAAGATCCCTTTTCGCTAGCTGGGTGATGCCTTCCAGAAGTAATGAATGCCGCTCATTCCAGGTGCAAGGAGCCTCAGGCCAAAGGCTTTATGAGGAATTAAATTTTCAGTGGTTTTGCAGGCCAAAAATACTACCTTCATGAGGGTGACCAAAGCCTATTGAAACGGGAAATCCGAATTCTGGTTGCAACTGGTCCGATGATTCACTTCGCAACTGTGCACAACTCCCATAACAAAACATAAGAGCAGCAGCAATGACTGAGCTCCTGTGATGGCCCTGGGAAGCCAGGCCGTTCCGAGCTGCCGCGTCTTTTATTTATTTATCTTCCAGTGCTCCGGTACCCCTTTCTTATACTCCAGTCCCCTGATCGCTATCCTAAATCCCCACCATTTCCCTCCGTTCTGTGACCCCAACCTTCTCACGTGAGAAAACATAAATGTCTACAGTTTAAACTGCTGCTGTGCTTCCTGATACTAGCAGTCACACTCCTACCAGATCCAGGTGGACACGGGGCGGGTAAGTTTGTCGATACGGTGACGAGAAGCTGAGGAAGCTCTGTCTGATGGCTTCTCCGTCTCTTGGCAGCAGGCGAGGAAGCCATCTGCTGAGTCTGAGGGAGCAGGCTGTGGGGAAGAACGCCCGAGGAGAGCAGAAATGATTTGACATGTCCCCTGTGAAGAACATGTCAGATCCTCGAAAGGACCCTGGTCACTGCTGAGGCCCACACGTTGAAGGTCCATTCAAGCTGGGGATGATCCTGTTTCGCTGAGTCGATGGGGAGGGCTAGAGAAAAGTGGCGATCGAACTGGTCTGGGCGTGTGTTTCACAAGAGGGATTTGAAAGAGGGTCACGCGGCGTAAGAGCGGAAGGGATCGTCAAGACACAGGAGGCTGCTGTGTATTGTGGCATCGAGCCAGCATCAAGAAGGACATGCGAGGGGCAGAGGCTGAGCCCCTCCCTCGCCTGCTTACGTCTCTGCAGGAGCTCCGTGGCTCCCAGGAGAAAGTCCCAGATGCTCAACAGGCTCCCTGGGAAAGCCTGACCCTGGTGACCTTGCAGCCTCCCGCTGTGTCCCTCCCGGCTGCCTTGTTCTGTACCTGCTCAGAGGGGCTGCCAGAGAAGAAGCCAGGGAAGTGGATGACTCTGATGGCTTTCTTTCCATGTGCACCTCCTGGCCTGGCTTTCTCCGCCACTTCTGTGTGCGTTCCTGAGCTTATTTGCCATCCGCCTTTCTGCTGTTCACCGGGAAGCCCGCTGCTAGCTTGCCTGCATTTTTTCTCCTTGAAACCCACCGGGTTTCACCCACCTGCCTCTGCTCTCTCACCAATCTGATCCGCCTTCACGTGGATGCCTTGGTATCTTCCTGCCACACGGAGCAAAGCCCATTTTTCTTCTGCTCCCGGAGTGTATATAATGCAGTCTTCACCCACTGTGCTGTGCGAAGTTCACTGCCACGGTCTCTTCTGCTCTCAGCCCCAGCACGCTATGATCCGGCCAGCCTGGACGCCTTACAGTTCCACGTGAGTGGGCGTGTTCTTGGTTTGGTTCACGCTGCTTCTCCCTCGGAGGCCTGGTCACCCCTGAGTCACCCTGCTGAGACTGAGGGCTGGCTCCTGTCGCCGGTCACCACCGCACGTCACTTGCACCTTTATCATTGTGACTCATTTTGCGTATGTTACCTATTGGCAGCCAGTGTGGACGTCTGCCTCCCCATTAAACCAGAAGGTCCGTTTGGGTCGAGATCTTGTCTCGGGAGCTCCTATTCAGTGGTGAGCAACCCTTGACTAGAGCAGTGGGGATGGGATTGAAGGGGGACTTGGGGTCAGGTCAGGGAGCCCCTGAGTGTCAAGTCATAAAAAAGAAAGGAGCTTGATATGCGATTGTCATTTAATGGATAATTTTTCATCGAAGAGCTGTTAGTAACCTTAATCTCTTCCTCTTCATTTGACAGATTCCAACAAGTTTTCCCAGTCACATAAGGAAGGAAATTTTTCCATTCGTTCTTTAAAATATTATTCACGTACTCATTTGCATTTTCTCGAATGTCTGCTGTGAGCTGAAAATGAACGCATGGTTGAGCCAACCCAGCTTCCTCAATGGAACCCTAAGGAGACAGGCCAGTGAGTGGATATGACCTGATGTGGGTCTCCCAGCCAGCAAATGGCAGAAGGAGGACTAGACGCCGATTCTTGCCTTACCTTCCAACTCACAGCCTCCTAATTTTGATACCAAATTCTCACCGGTTAGAGTGGGGAATAGGCAGATTGTTGGCACCCTAAAAACCCGCGACGGAAGAGACCCTGACTAGCAGATTCAAAACTTCAAGATACAAAACAAGTTCCCCTCTACCTCCGGCCCTAGAGGCTTTGGATCCGATTTTAGAAAAACCTGTTCAACTCGTTTCATTGCTTTCAGAGCCTCCTCTCTGCAAATTCATTTCACACATCTCCATCAGACCACACGCCAGCTCCCGAACCCAAGATGAATGTTTCATTTCATCAGGCCCCTATTTAAAAATCCTGCCTACTCTCCATTGATTACAGAATAGAATATTGATTACACGATAAAAGACAGGTCTCGATTCAAATCACGGCTCGCCCTGCCACTTCCTTTGATAAGCTGTGTTTCAAGCAAATCACTTCAACACGGTGGCCTTTAATGTCGACAGCTGACAAGCGGGAATAAGAGAGTTCAAGGTTTAGATACTGGAGTTCAGCCAAACCTAAAAATGCTCCTCTCGTGCAACTTGATTATATGAATAGCAAGTGGGGAAAAAAATTAAAGCAGCAAATATATAGCAAACCGTTTAAATGAGAGACAGGGTCATGTCCCAACCTTCAAAAAGGGGTGACCAGAAGTTTTTAGGAGTTGACAGAGCAAACCTCAGAGCAGTGTGCTGTGCTGAGAGACACCACCCTCCACACAAGCACCACACGTGTGTAGGGAAAGTGAGCAAACCAGATGCTGAAAAAGAAAATCCCGGAAGGCGAAGGGTAGATTCAAAAGAGATGTGAGCAACCCCGGAGGAGACAGAGTTTTGCAAGGGAGGACAAGCCCTGTCCCGACTGCTGTCGTGCTCTGCCAGAAGAGAAAGCCGCGGGGAACGTCCATGGGGGCATCTCCCAGCTGGCAGGAACCTGAGGGGACAGCAGGACAACCACAAACACCCAGAAAGAGTCATTTATCGCCGGCGAAACTTAACAAGCAAGAGGGAAAAGAGAAAGTCGGTAGGACAGGCGTCTCTGAGGGAGGCAGAAGTGAGGAAGAAGCCTGCTGGGTGCCCCTAGTTACGGACCCAGGGCAGAACCCTCTGTGCGTCATTTATCTTTTCTCCAGAGGAAAGAGAGCAGGTTGGGAGGGAGAGAATTTGCCACTGGGGAGAGGTGGGTGAATGTGGGGAGAGAAGCGTTTAAAAAACTGAAGACGTCGAAGAAGAGGACTCCACGAACACAACACAACACCATGCTAGATGACTTTTTCCAAAGGACACAAAGAACCTGATCTCCATAATGACTAGAAGGAATAATCCCAAGCCCAACCGGGTCCCTCAGCGTGGAGAAGGGGACCCCCAAGCGAGGCACCCAGTTCAGCACAGAAAGCATTCACGAGACCCCCAGGAGACGAAGGCGGCAGGGCGCAGGCCCGCGGCCACCGGGTACCTCATGCAGCCACGGGGGAGCCTCGCGCCGCCTACCTGCCTCCGGTGGTGACCGAAAGGCAAGCCGGAGTCACTCCCCTGTGACCCAGCAGGGAGCAGGCCCAGGCAAGGCTGCTGTGCTCAAAAGGTAGGAAGAAACGCCACAACTGTGCAAGCACGTCGTTCGCAGAAATAAGCACACCTGAGAAAGAAGAACACAGATGCAAAAGCCATTCTGGAAGAAACAGTCCCACAGAGGGGAAAAAAATGTCCTGCCCGTGCCTCGTGGCATAAAAGCTAACGAGAATGTAGCATCCATGTTTAAAGAAATAACGTGGGGCTGGGCGTGGTAGCTCAAGCCTGTAATCCAGGCATTTTGGGAGGTCGAGGTGAGGGGATTGCCTGAGCCCAGGGGTTCGAGATCAGCCTGGGCAACTTGGCGAGACCCTCATCTCTACAATAAATTTAAAAATGGGCTGGGTGTGGTGGCACACGCCTGTAGTCCCAGCTACTTGAGAGACCCAGATAGAAGAATCACCTGAGCCCAGCAGGTCGAGGCTGCGGTGGCCGGGAGCAGCCACTGCACTCCAGCCTGGGCGACAGAGTGAGACTCCAACTCAAAAAAAAAAAAAACAAGAACAGCAAAAAAAAAGGTGGAAAGCAATAGTGAAGAGGAAAACAAACCAAGAACCATACAATATCATTACAGAACTAAAAACAAATTAGGAAGAATTAGGTACAGCTCTATTGTTTATAACTTCAAACTCCAAACCCATTCAAATTTGAAATTTTTTGTTGTTATTTGTTTAGAGACAAGAGCTTGCTATGTTGCCCAGGCTGGTCTCGAACTCCTAGACTCAAGCAATCCTCTCGCCTCTGCCTCCCAAAGTGCTGGGATGACTGGTGTGAGCCACCGCGCCTGACCCAAATCCACATTTCTTCTAACCTCTTGCCTATGCAAGTCTGAGGCGAAATTGCCTTCTTTTCTCCTGCCGGCTCCATCCCCCCGGTTTGCTGGTCACTGTTTGTGACTCCTGGTGGCCGGAGAGTTGGTGTTGGAGACAGGGACACAGCTTCGATGACAGGCACGGATGTCATCCGCCCACAGGGCCTCCGGCGGGAGCAGCACGTTTGCTGACCCAGGGGTCCCCTTTGCGGGTTCCTCACGGGTCTCACGCAGGCGGCCCGTCCGCCTCCCGTCCGGCTGCTGGGGGCCAGGGTGCACCCCTCTGTCCGTGTCCTTCCGCACCTTTGGTTAGAATCCTCTCCACAGTGTCAAGTCTGAAACACACGCGCCTTGACCCGCCATGGGCGGAAGTGCAGCCCAGTCTCACAGAGGCCGCCTGAGTGAATACTGGCAGAGTAAAGAAACGGGGTCCCTATACACGACGGAATATTACGCAGCCATAAAGAAGGACAAAATGATGAACTTCACAGCAACTTGGATGGACTTAGAGTCGATCATACTCAGTAATCTATTGCAGAAACAAAGAACAGAGCACCACAGGTTCTCACTCATAAGCGGACCCTGAACACTGGCCATAACACTATAAGAAAGGACTGGCAGTAGCGGGACATGGCCTGGGTGGAGGTGGGGGACATAACATCCATAGGGGTGCCTGATCCCAAACCAGGCGAAGTGGGGACCAAAGGGAGGCCCAAACTTTACCTGTATGATGGCCACTTGTAGACCTAATCCTGAATTCCACCTCACGTCTTTAAAATAAAATAAAATAACTTAAGAATCGTTAAAAATCATAAAAATAAATAAATATTCACCGGCGAGATGCTCAGACCCCTGGAGACGTGCACAAAGCTTTGCGGGTTTCCTTCTAGACAAGCCTCTCCCTGCCAAGGGACAGGGCTGTGCATCTACCAGTCTGCCTCTCTTCATCGTCATGATTCAACTTGACTATCTGAGCGGTCGAAGGTCAAGGGCGGGTGAATAGACGCCTTGGCAACTACACAAGGTTGCTTTCACTTCTGTGTATTCCCGAAGCCGTCAGTACACGGCCCCTGATGGAAACGAAATAAGAGGTCAGCGGATACAGGCTTCTGTGCTTTAAGTACACGAGGGGGACCCAAAACAGGAATTTATTTATTAAAAAATGGTGTATTTATTCTTACAGGTTTAAACTTCAGTCACCTTTAAAGTCCTCTCCGTTGGATGCAGTACCTCTATGGGGACGCCTTTTCCACGGCTCGGAACAGTTTTGGAACTCATCCATTTTGACGCCTCTGAGTGCTTCTGCCGTCTTGTGGTTTCACCTCTTCCACATCGGCAAGAGTTTTTCCCTTGGGGGACTTTTTTCATCTGGGGAGGCAAAGTCACTAGGGGGCCAGATCCGGTGACTAGGGAGGGTGGGGCACGGGTTATGCCGTTGGGGTCAAAAACTGCTGGACGCTCCACGCGGTGTGGGCAGGTGCCCTCGAAAATCACCCACCCTGCGAAGGGCAAACACGTTGAAAGAATCTGCAGAAACATTCACTGAAGCCAGGCACAGCCTCTCACCGCAACGCTAGCTGTTCCACGCGTGCCCGCGGGTTCCTAGAACACTCACCTAGCGGGGGAAGCCTGGACGACGAGGGGCCCGCCCTCCAAAAGAGAATTCCAAAGTTTCTTCGGCCCCCTCGTCTGCCACAGAAGCCCATCCACAGTTCAGCCGAGGTGGCCACCTGCCGATGCTCCAGGTCAGGGTGGGATGTGGCCTCCCTGGCTTTCGTGCGCTCCGTTCCGCCGAGGTCCAGAAACCATGCAGAGCTCCCGCAGAAGGTGGGAGCCTGCTGCCAGGAGCCCTCCCAGGCCTCTCCTGTGAGCCTCTCTGCAGGGCCGCGGGACCCCTGTGGGTGTTTGTGTGGAGACTTCCACCCCTGAGGAGTGCATCCTCAGCGTTCCGTGGCAGGCTGGGTGAAGTCTGCAAAGCGCTGCACATTTCCTGGCCGAAGAATGTCCCTCCTCTTCAACCTCGACGTCCTATGCTCCTGGAGGCGGGTGAGCCAGGACGGCAGCCAGGGCGAGTTTGGAATCACAGCCTTCGAACGCTCGGCATGCACGGCCTGACACCTCTCTTCAGAACGAGGAGAAGGCACGCCTCGTTTGGTTGTTAACCTTGGGGCCTGCCATGGAGCATCTTGTTACGTGTCGATATCGTGGTCGCTGGGTCTATGTGACTTCCTTAAGACAGAGACTGAATCACCCATCCTGACTTTGCAGTACCTGGGATGACACCTTGCTCACTTGGAAAATTGAATTTAGTTTTAAGAGATCAGTCTTGCCGGGCTCGGTGGCTCAGCCTGTAATCCCGCGCCTTTGGGAGGCTGAGGCTCAGCAATCGCCTGAGCCCGCGGGTTCGAAACCCACCTGGGCAACTTGGCGAGACCTCATCTCTGCAATAAAATAAAAAATTAGCCGGGCGTGGTAGCACACACCTATAGTTCCAGCTACTTGGAAGGCTGAGGCAGAAGGATCACCGGAGCCCAGCAGGTCAAGGCTGTGGTGGCCGGGAGCGGCCACTGCACTCCAGTCTGGTGACAGAGTGAGACTCCAACTCAAAAATTTTAAAAAAAAAGTGATCAGTCTTTCCCTTCCAAAGCACATGCTACTCACTCTTCAGTACCAAACAAGGCGGCCTTTTCCTTTGTTGTTGTTGTTTGTGTGTGTGTGTGTGTGTGTGTGTGTGTGTGTGTGTGTGTGTGTGTTTACATAGGGAAATGAACACATTACATTTATTACTAACACATGCCAGGTGAAGAGCATAACGTGATGTGAGAACCAAATTGTCCTACTGTACCTTAGAAAAAGGAAACATTAGACAAGGCAAGCCTTCTCCATATTTAAAAAAATCATATCTATGTTTATTTCAAAGATGCGGAGTACAACAGGATTAGGTACCTAAGTAGACATCAAACAGGTGAAGTTCAGGCTTCCCATTGGTCTTTACTTTGCCTAGTTTGGGATCACGTACCCTTGGTGATGTTATGTGCCCCCCACCCCTGGCAATGTCCCACTACTGCCAATCCCTTTCTTGTTGTATTATGATAAATGTTCTCACTCATAGTGAGAACATGTGGTACTCAGTTCTTTGTTCTGAGATAGATCACTGAATATAAAAACTCTAAATCCATTCAAGTTGCCGCAAAGTCCAGAATTTTGTCCTTTATAGCTGCGTAATAGTCCATTGTGTGCGTGCACTACTTTTTTTTAATCCAGTCCACGTGTGATGGCAGCATGGCTGGTTCCATGTTTTTGCTATTGTGAATAGTGCTGCAATAAACATGCATGGCAGGTATCTTTTTCATAGAGTGATTTGAGTTTCTCCGGGTATATTCTCAGAAAGGGGGTTGTTGGGTGATATGGAAGGTCAACTTTTAGATCTTTCAGAAATTGCCACACTGTTTTCCACAGAGGCTGAACTAGTTTACACTCCTACCAACCGTGTAGAAGCACTCCCTTTTTTCCCATCCTCTCCAGCATCTGTTGGTGTTTGAGTTATTAATGATGGCCATCCTGACTGGTTTGATTTGCACTTCTCTGATGATTAGTAAGGCTGAGCATTTTTTATGTATCTGTTGGCTGCTCATACGTCTCCTTCTGAGAAGTGTTACTCATATCTTTTGCCCACTTTTTAATAGGGTTGTTTGTTTTCTCCTTACCGCATGTTTGAATTCCTTGCAGATCCTAGATGTTAGGCCTTTGTCGAGATGAACAGTTGGCAAATATTTTTCTCATTCTGTGGGCTGTCTCCCCGTTCTCTTAATGGTTTCTTTTGCTTTGCAGAAGCTCATTCGTTTGATGAGATCCCACTCATCTATCTTATCTCTTATGTCACGGACTTTTAGGGTCCTGACTAGGAATTGGTTGCCCATTCCAATGTCTATAAGGGTGTCTTCTGCTTTTTCTAAGAATCTTATAGTTTGAGGTTTTACATTTAGGTCTTTGATCCACAATCTCATTCACAACAGCCACAAAGAAAATGAAATACCTTGGCATCTTCCTAACCAGAGAAGCGAAAGACCTTTACAACAAAAACTATAAAACACTGCTCAAAGAAGACACAAACAAATGGAAAAACATTCCATGCTCATGGACTGGAAGAATCAACATTGTTAAGATGTTCCATCCTACCCAAGGTAATCTACAGATTCAACATAACACCCATTCAGTTGCCAACATCATTCTTCTCAGACCTGGAAATGACAATACAGAAATTCATATGGAAACAAACGACCACAAATAGCCAAAACAATCCTTAGCAAAAGAAACAAAGCAGGAGGTATCACACTTCCAGACTTCAAATTTTTTCTATAAGGCTATAGCAATCAAAACAGTCTGGTATAGGTACAAGAACAGGCATACAGACTAATGGAATAGGATAGAGATTCTGGAAACAAAACCTCAATTTCTCAACAAACTCATCTTTGACAAAGCCTCCAATAACAACCACTGGGGAGAAGAGAACCTTTTCAGTAAATGGTGCTGGGAAAACTGATCACATGCAGAAGATTGAAACAGGACCCCTACTTATCATCATACACAAAAATTAACTCTAAATGAACCAAAGACCTAAATGTAAAACCTCAAACTATAAGAACCTTAGAAAATGCAGGAGACACCCTACGGAAATTGGAACTGGCAACCAATTCCTGATCAAAACTCCAAATGTCCATGCCATTAGAGATAAGATAGACAAGTGGGACCTCATCAAACTAGCAAGCTTCTGCAAAGTCAAAGAAACCACCAAGGGGGAGCGGGGAGACAGCCCACAGAATGGGAAAAAGTATTTGCCAACTGTATATCTGACCAAGTCCTAACATCTGGCATCTACAAGGAACTCAATGCGCCAAAAGGAAAAAAACAAACAGCCCTATTGAAAAGTGGGCAAAAGACATGAAAAGACACTTCTCAAAAGAAGATATATGGGTAGCCAACAGACACATTAAAAAGTACTCAGCCCCACTCATCATCAGGGAAATGTAAATCAAAACCACATTGAGATACCACCTAGCCCCAGTAAGAATGGCCATCGTTAATATAACCAACAACAACAGAAGCTGGCGAGGATGCAGATAAAAAGGAACGCTTCTACACTGCTGGTGGGAATGCAAACTAGTGCAACCTCTTTGGAAGACAGTGTGGCGATTTCTGAAAGAACTAGAAATTGTCCTTCCATATGACCCAGCAATCCCCCTACTGGGAATATACCCGGAGGGACTCAAATCACTCTACAAAAAAGATACCTGCGCATGCATGTTTATTGCAGCACTATTCACAACAGCAAAAACATGGAACCAACTGTGCGGCAAAACTGAGCTAAATAAGAAAATGTGGTACATTTACACAACGGAATATTACGCAGTCATAAAGAAGGACAAACATATGGACTTCGCAAAAACTTGGAGGGATTTAGAGCCTATCATACTCAGTGATCTATCGCAGAAACAGAAGACTGAGTTCCACATGTTCTCGCTCATAAGCGGACCTTGAACAATTATCCTAATACTACAAGAAGGGGATTGGCAGTACTGGGAAACTACCAGGGGTGGGATTGGCAGTTGAGGGAAACTGCCAGGGGAGGGAGGGGCACACCTCATCAACAAGGGTCCCTGCATAATGAACATTTGTATACCTAACCCTGAGTTGTACCCCACATCTTTCAAATTAAATTTTAAAAAAAGATATGGGTCAAAGTACACTTACTTCTTTTTTATTATTTTATTTATTTATTATTTTATTTTTTATTTTTATTTTTTTGCAGAGACGAGGTGGCTAGCTATGTTGTCCAGGCTGGTCTTGAACTCCTGGGCTCAAGCCATCCCCGGCCTTGGCTTCCCAAAGTTCTGGGATCACAGGCTTGAGCCACCCCACCCAGCCTACACTTAACCTCTTTAGGAGAGCCTTACCAAACATTTAATAAATATTGAAACACATGCTGCGTTAAATCCTAAAACCGTCTCGACTGGATGTCTTCGAGAAGTCGCTACTCATTTCTGCTGGCTTTCTGCGGAACTGAGGCCATGAAGTTTAAACAGGGATCGTCGTGGAATGTGACAACAAGAGAGGACTCAGACACCCCCAGCTCGGCAGGGGCTCCTCTTGGTGGCGGATACACGCCTTGGAAATGCTGCCTCCCTTCGCCCTCTGCTGACCGTTCTAGAAACTGCGCCTTTAAAGATCTCTTCGGCTTGACTGTCATTCCTGTTTCCTCCACGCTGACAAAAATTAACAAAGCCAGGGTAGATGAGCTATAAATGGAGCACCACTTGTTCCACTCCAGAAGAACTGAGGCTCGGTGACCCCAGGTGACATTCACTTAAGCATGGGGCGTCTGGAGCCAGATGGCTGCCGCTTCCCCTTCACAGCTTGGGCAAGTATTCCACATCCTAACATCGCCTCTCCCAGTCTCCTGATCTGAAAAATAGAAATAATAATAATAATAATAAATGACCTTGAAACCTTGTCATGCGACCAAATGAATGAATGCCCGCAAAACACTTAGAAAAGGCCTGGGAATCAGGAAGCCCTGGTTACTCCCGTTGGGTGATGGTGGTGGTGCAAGTCGTGCGCTTCACACCAGTGACAAAAGGTGCTTGTTTGCACCTTAGTAGACTGAGCTCCTGGAAGAGATACATAAGCTCTGCTCCTCTCAACTTTAAACCCTTAGCGCTAGGCATGGTGCCCAGCACAGAGTAACCGCTCAACACACGTTTGCTGAATGCACTTTATAAATAATATGGCTATCTTTTAAAAAATTTTTTGTTGTAGAGATGTGAGATACAATGTTAGGTACTCAAATGTTCATTATGCAGATACCCTTGTTGATGAGGTGTGCCCCTCCCTCCCCTGGCAGTTTCCCTCAACTGCCAATCCCACCCCCCACCCCCGGCAGTTTCCCACTACTGCCGATCCTTTTCTTATAGTATTGTGATCATTGTTCAAGGTTCGCTTTTGAGTGAGAGTGAGAACACAGGGTACTCTGTTCTTTGTTTCTGTGATAGATCATTGAGTATGATGGACTCTAAATCCATCCAAGTTGCTGCGAAGTCCATAGGCTTGTCCTTCTTTATGGCTGCATAATATTCCATTGTGTGCATGTACCACATTTTTTTTTTCATCCTGGAGGCTGTGATTCAAACTCAGTCCACTCAAATCTTGACTCCGCCAGCTAGGAGCTATGAAATTTGGCTTTTCTGAACCATTATCGTATACATAAAATGAAGGTGATAACAGTTCCCACTTCATGACATTATGGTAAGAATTAAATTATTATTGTATGCATGAAAAGCACTTACGATAAGATCTGGCACAAAGCAAATAATCAGTCAGTGTCAGAAAATATTATTTGGGAAGATTTCCCAAAGTGATGTTTGCAAAGGATAAGAAGACTTGTAAGAGCATCAGTCACACCTGAGTTTGGATCCTGACTTCATCATTTACTAGGCAGAGGGACTTGGACATGTTACTCAGCCCCAAAGCCTGAAACTCTCATCTGGAATTCAGAGCACGCCACCTCTTTTCTAGGTCTGTTTTAAGGATTAAATGAAATGGGGTGTGAAAACAATGCTGTGCCCGGGGTATCACAACTATTTAGTAGATGGCTATTTTGTTTTGCTGAGGCAGATCTTGTTTTTATTATTCTCTGTACCAATAAGGAATTTAAAATCTCAACAAGAGCTAAGAAATATATACAAGAAATCCCCAACATACAAACAAGTTTCCTTCTGAGAGCGCTTTTGTTTTGGTTTTTTTGGTTGGTTTTTTTTTTTTTTTTTTTTGCTTTTTTTTTGAGTTGGAGTCTCACTCTGTCGCCCAGACTGGAGTGCAGTGGCTGCTTCCGGCCACCGCAGCCTCGACCTGCTGGGCTCCGGCGATCCTTCCGCCTCAGCCTTCCAAGTAGCTGGAATTACAGGCATGTGCTACCACGCCCGGCTGATTTTTTTTATTTATTGTAGAGATGAGGTCTCGCTGCCCAGGCGGGTCTCGAACCCGTGGGCTCAGGCAATCCACTCACCTCAGCCTCCCAAAGGCGCGGGATGACAGGCTGAGCCACCGAGCCCGGCTTTGAGAGCGCTTTTGTAGGTCCAATTTGTTTCAAGTCCTGCCAAGTTAGCCTAGGTACCCAACTAACACAATTAGCTACACAGTCTACATATATTTAACAGGCTATGCTGACGCCTGGCGGAGAGAAATAATATACTAAAAAACAGGTGTGCGTTGTTGGAGTTCATAACTCGAAGGTTTGCATGTAGGTGGCTTATTGTAAAACACTACAACATTATTCAGAGTAAATGCCTTGGAAATAATAAACAATAAACACTTTGATAGTTTATGAGTGGAAGCGATCCATTTGAGCTACAGTGATAATGACACTCCCTTTTCACAGATAAGATTTCCATAAAAGAAAATATGGAAATTCCCAGGCAAAAAGAAGTGTGACACGTGGAAAGGTGAACAAAAGCACAAAGGCAGGAAGAATGAGGCTCATTTAAGCAGTAGGGAAAGGTGGGCACAATTCGTAGGTTTATCATAAAGTCATTCATCAAATGATTGCGGGCTTACAATGTCCCCATCCAGACCTGCGCTGTCCAGTACGGTCCTCATTAACTATGTGGGTACCGAGTTCTTGAAATGTGGCTAGAAGCCAGGCTTGGTGGCTCATCCTGTCATCCCACGCCTGGGCAGGCGAGATCTCATCTCTACAATAAATCAGAAAAATTAGCCGGGTGTGGTAGCATGCACCTGTAATTCTGGCTACTCGGAAGGCTGAGGCGGAAGGATCGCCGGAGCCCAGCAGGTCGAGGCTGCGGTGGCCGGGAGCGTGCCACTGCCCTCCAGCTTGGGCGACAGAGTGAGACTACAACTCAAAAAAAAAAGAAACTGTCCTGATGATGCTACAACATGAATGAGCCTTGAAAACGTCATGCTATGTGGAATAAGCCAGACACAAAAGGACAAATACTGTATGATTCCACTACGTGAAAGATTTAGAAAAGGCAAACTCAGGGAGACAGGAAGGAGATTAGACGTCCTGGGTACTAGGGGAAGTGGTGGAGGTGAGGAATTATTGTTTAACAGGTACAGAGTTTCTGTTTGGGGATGAAAAGTTTTTGGAAATAGTGGTATGATGGGAAAACGTGAACGTAGTTCATGCCACTGAATTGGACACTTAGTGTTTACAATGACTATTTTTTGGTTATATATATTCTAACTGTTTATTTTTTCTTATCAAGTTGGGATCTCACTCTGTCGCCCAGACTGAAGTGCAGTGGCTCACCACACTATGCCTTGACGCCCTGTGGTCAGGCGATCCTTCCTCCTCAGACTCCTGGATAGCTGGGACTATGGGTATACACCACCGTGCCCAGCTAACTTTTTTATTTTTATAGAGACAAGATCTGGCTATGTGGTCCAGACTGGTCTTGAACTCCTGGACTCAAGCCATCCTCCCACCTCAGCCTCCCAAAGTGCTGGGATTACAAGCACGAGACACTGCACATGGCCTTAGATATATTTCATTACATTATAAAATCAAGCAGAGTAAAATGTTTTTCCAATAAACACATCTTCATTATGTTGGCAGCTCTGTGTTTCATTTTAACTGTTTGATTGCATAAACCATCGCTGCTGTATGTATAGCAGGGTGTTTATCGAGGACATGTATAATTTTAATATTGCATATAAGCACACCATCAATTGTGATGGAGAATGTTACGTGTCCACTCAGCTGGGTCACAGGGTGCCCAGACGTGTGCTCAAGTACTTTTCTGTCGATGAAGGTGTTTCTGGACGGGGTTTACATTTAAATTGGAAGACTGAGTAGGGCAGGTTGCCGGGCGCGATGTGAGTGAACTCGCACACAGAAAGGGAGAGGAAGAGAGAGATGAAGGTAGCGCAGAGAGAGAGAGAAGGAAAGAGGGAAAAGTGAGAACGAGAGCTGCACTTGGGGGTTCCCCCCCACAGAACGAAGAGAAGGGAGGGCCAGAGAGATCTGGGTGCAGTTTCAGGATTGGATAATAATGAAAAATCAGTAGAGCCTGAGAACAGGGTTTAACAGACCATAGCCGTGAATGATAAGCTGAAGGCCCACCGCTGTGTTTTGTTTCGTTGGAGCTATGTAAAAGATTAGAATGCCTCTTAATAATTTTGTTTTGGGCCAGGTGCGTTGGCTCACACCTGCAATCCCAGCACTTTAGGAGACTGAGGTGAGAAGACCGCCTGGGCCAGGAGTTTGAGACCTGTCTGGGCAACACAGCAAAATCTCGTCTCTACCAAATAAAAAAATCAAAAAATTAGCTGGGTGTCGCACTAGAAGGCATCAGCATTGACGAGTTAAAAAACGGTTCTGAGCCACGGAAAAAGCGTCTTGATAGATGTATTGCATCAGATAGAGAGTACTTGGAAGAGACTGAATTCTAAGCATGGAAGGATAAATACACAAGTTTTTATAAATAAATCCAGGTTTCCTCCGGGTCCCCCCGTATCTCGTCTACTTCCTTAGAAGTGTGTCTTCCCAGCACATTCTCCAGTGAACAATCTGCGTATACTCCCCCACTCACTTCCAGAAAGCCCAATCCAAGACACGATACATATTATGTTACACCAATATTTAAAAGGCCACAAAGATAGAGAATTCAAGGAGGGAGACTTGGGGGTGTCGAATAGGAGAGAGTAGAGAACAAGAAAAGAATAACAATGTGAAAGCCAATGGGAAGACCATTTTAAAAAGGAAGGGGAGTTAGCAGTTTTGGGTGCTACTGAGAAATAAAATAAAACGATTCATCCTGGCCGGGCGTGGTGGCTCATGCCTGGAATCCCAGCACTTTGGGAGGCCGAGGTGAGAGGATTGCCTGAGCCCAGGGGTTCGAGACCAACCTGGCAACTTGGTGAGACCTCATCTCTACAATAAATTCAAAAGTTAGCTGGGCAGGGTGGTGCACGCCTGGGTTTCCAGCTACTTGGAAGACTGAAGTGGAAGGATCCTCTGAGCCCAGCAGTTCAAGGCTGTGGTGGCCGTGAGCGTGCCACTGTACTCCAGCCTGGGCGACAGAGTGAGACTGACTCAAAAGAAAAAAAATAATTTTTAGATTATTTTCTTAGATTATGTCCTTAGATTGATGATTGCTTTCTACAGATGAGAGTCTTAGTCAGTTTGGGTTGCCATAACAAATTACCCTAGACTGTGTAACTTAAATAACAAACATTTATTTCTCCAAGTTCTGGGGGCCGGAAGGCCGAGGTCACAGTGCTGGCATGGTCAGGTTCTGGTGAGGGCCCTCTTCCACGTACAGAAGGCAGACTCTTCCTCGTATGTTACATGCTGGAAGGCCAGTAAGCTAGTCCTCTGGCCTCTTCTTCCAAGGGCACTAAGACTCCCCAGACAATGGCTCTATTAGTCAACAGGACTACAGAAGAAAAAAAAGTTCAGGGGAGAAGGTACTCAAATATGTTGAGGTACTTAGATGAAGGTGCTCACAGAAGGTGTTTGAAGGTGTCTGAAATGCACATCCAGAACTCAGGAGAGCATCGTGCATTTAAGACTCACCAATACTAGGTAAAACTGAGGGAGTGGATGGCTGTGGCCGGCTCTTTCCAAGTGGGCTTCCAGCACCTTTCAGTTCCAGGGCCCAGAGCCCAGTCGAGGGCACTCCCTCGACTCGGGGGCATGAGCCCTGAGAGCTCTGCATCAAACACAGCCCTGGCCCGCACTGCCCAAAGGCTCGGAAACTCGCTGGATGTGGTGTACCGGGAGCCAGCATGGGGGTCCTACCATTCCAGACAGTTTCCTTCACGAGCCACCTGAAAGTACAGCTGGAGCCCTTCCCTGGGGAACTCTTACAGGCCAAGAAGCCAGTACAGATCCTTGAGAGGTCCATGGACAGGGACAGGCATATCTTTGCAAAGGACCTTTTTGAAGATGGCTCCCTCCGTGACAACAAAGGGCATGTCTATCAGGACCGGCGTTCTTTTCTCCTGCAGGAGTGTGCCAGCTGTCTCACGCTACTTGGCTTCGTCTACCTCCAGGCTCCTGTCCAGGTTTGTCTGAAGACGTTGAGCTGCGGGGCCAGGGAGAAGCAGAAGAGAACTGAGCGGGCCTGTCTTGAGCAGCTTGTCGTGGTCAGCATGAAGCCCGGCTTATTCACAAAACAACAAAGCTGCCCGGGAGGCTCTGCTGAACATTGCAGTGTTACTATGGCATGGCAATGATGATTTTTCTGAAGAAGTAACCAAACAAGAGCTCATGAGTCCATAGACACCTCTGTAGAGGATCTGTGGCCGACACCATGCTATTCTGGCTATGACCTGGGCTTTGGGACTTCTTGGAGCTGGAATAAGGCTGTGTCTCCCAGCCGCCTTGCCAATCCTGTCCCCATCACCCCTAGAGCACGCTGACACTCAGGACAGGGCTTATGTCATCTTCAGACTTTGCCATTGTCTTCTTTTATATCCCAAGGACTTTGGAAATAAAGTTTACTTAAGTTTGACCTATTTAAAAAAAAAAAAACGTGCTTCTGCACTAGACTGGAGTCCAGTCTCTCTCTCTCTCTCTCTCTCTCTCTCTCTCTCTCTCTCTCTCTCTCTTTCTTCTTCCCCCCCAAAATTAAAAAAAAAACAAAACCTGAGGGAGTTGGGATAAGACTGATAAAAAATAATTTGATGGAAAAAGGCACAGGAATTAAAACATGACAATACACACGAGATGTGCTTTTAAAAGGTTTAGCCATGAGAGTACCTGGAATTAACTTTTCCCAAAAAGACATTAGAATAGTATGGGCAACCCCTGCGGGTCTCCTCCCACTGTGGGAGCTTTTGTATCCTCTCAATAAATCCTGCTTTCTCAAAAAAAAAAAAAAAAAAAAGAATAGTGTTTGGAATTTGTCTTCAAAGGATAACACGTTTCTTTCTCTCTATGACCTAGTACCTCACTGATATAAATCAGCCTAAGCACTTGACATAGTACTGACAAGTTATTGTACACACTCTTGATCTTCTTAAAATTTTTATCATAATGGTGTAAAAATAGCTAATGTGCATACAGCAATCATTCTATTAACTCACTTAATCCTTATAACATCCCCATGAGGTAAACATTACAAAAAATAAAAGAACTCTTAAATAATGTAACATCATGTATTATCTCATCATAGTATTAGAAGCTGATGGTCATGCTCAAAGCAACCTTTATGTTTCCGGTATAATGACTGTGATCACTACAAAACCACCCACGTGACACATTCAAGAACTCCTGTGATTAAATACAGCATGTAGATTCTGGTTCTGGTCATTGTTTTATAAACTTGAAGAGTAATTGGTGATCAAGAAAGGACTAAAGTGAGTCCCTGAGAAAGATTAAACTTTTATCCAAAATTCGCTGTATCAAGTATTCAAGCAAACATATATAAAATATGAGTTTTATACAAGATATTCCACTAGGAAGGTGATTACAGTGGTGTCATCAAATCAGTCTGTCTTAGAACCCAATCACCTCACACTATTTTTGCATAATTCATTCTTATAATGACAAACAGCCATTAGTATTTATTAAAGTTATAAGATCTTAACATTAAAACTAATGAAACAAATCCTGCCAGGAAAATGTTGAAATGCTTCCCTGAGTTTGCATAGTGAAGAAAATAGCGTAGAGCAGGCTTAACTAAGGTGGAAATACAAAGAAAGGATCCTGACCCCATTACACAGAGGCAGCCACCAAAGATACTTCACAGCTGGAATCGCAGGATTTCGGACAACCCATGGAGGAATTGCATTTACTTGCTCTGTGAAATCTTGTCAGTCTGCCACGGCAAACTGTTCTTCTTTCTTGCTAGTTTTCAGCCCAAGGACAAAAGCCAAATTTAATTGCTCTTTATGGCTGAATACTATTCCATTGTTTATATATAGGACATTTTCTTTATCCATTTTTCCATGGATGGACGCTGGGGTTGGTTCTACTTCATAGCTATTGCGAATAACACTGCAATAAACAGTGAGCGCAGATATCTTCCGTCACTTGTGACAACGTGGGAAAACCTGGGGGACATTATGTTAAGTGAAGTACGCAGGCACAGAAAGACAAATGCCACATAATCTCACTCATATGTGGAATCTAAAAAATGTCGCTCTCCTAGACACAGAGAGCCAATTAGTGGTCTCCAGGGGCTGAGGTGGTTGGGGAAGACAGAAGGAGACAAAAATCTCAGCTAGATCGGAGAGATCTATCACGCAGCATGGAAATTATAGTTAATAGCAACATATTGTATGCCAGGCATGGTGGCACACACCTGTAATCCCAGCTACTCGGAAAGCTGAGATGGGAGGATCACTTGAGTTCAGGAGGTCAAGATTGCAATGAGCCAGGATTGTGCTACTGCAATCCAGCCTGGGTGACAGAGTGAGTCTAAAAAAGAAAGAGAGAAAGAGCAAGAAAGGAAGAAGGGAGGGGGGGAGGAAAGAAAGAGAGAGAGAAAGTGAGGGAGGGAGGGAGGAAATAAAAGAAGGAAAAAAAACCAATATACTGTATTTTGTTGTTGCTGCTGTTGTTGTTGGAGTCTCACTCTGTCGCCCAGGTTGGAGGGCAGTGGCACGCTCACGGCCACCCCAGAGTCAACCTGCTGGGCTCTGATGATTCTTCCACCTTAGCGTTCTAAGTAGCCAGAACTACAGGCGTGTGCTACCACGTCCGGCTCATTTTTTGTAGATTTATTGTAGAGATGAGGTCTTGCCAAGTGGCCCGGGCTGGTCTCGAACCCGCGGGCTCAGGCAATCCACTCGCCTCAGCCTCCCAAAGTACTGGGATGACGGGCTGAGCCACTGAGCCTGGCCAATATCTTGCACTCTCAAAAAGTGATAACAGAGTTGACAAGTGTCCACACCACAAAGTGATGGCCAAGCGAGGTAGCGCACGCGCACATGTGGGTCAGCTAGATCAACACACAATGTGCCAAGGGCACCAAAAAAAAGTATGCACATTTTGAGAGATGTTATCTTGTATACTTTTTCAAAGCAGAATTTAATTACCATAGCAATGCGTAGTATAAACGTTTGCTCAAAAGACGGCGTTCGTCTTTTGTCATCAGTATATATTGAGTATAACAATTTTAGTACAGTGTTTTGTGTATACATTTTTGGCACCCTCTGTATACATTGAAAACATCATATTGTACATGATAAACACACAATTTTGTCTGCCAATTTTTTCAATGAAATGAAGTCCACTGTTCTAGTACCAAGCTATGGTTTTCATTTTCACAAACCTGCCTTACTTTTGTCCAGCAATAATCAATCTGAGCTTGACATGAGAGACAGAGATGACCCCTCTCACGTCTAGGTAAACTCAGCTCAGTTTTCATCCACACTGAGCATCAAGCCTCTCCTGGGTCACATCCACGACGGCTGCTTCCGGGGGCTTCTGGGCCCGTGGAAGCACGCAGCCTGAGGAGGCTCCTTGACTGGACCCCAAGTCCTGTCTCGCCTTTGCTCTCTTGGCCAGCGAAGTCGGTGTGCGGGACTCAGGCTCTCTGGCTTTTGCACACTGGACCTGGGTCTTGACCGTGTGTGGTTTTCTCACAACTGCTGCCGAAAGCTGGTTTCTGTGGCCTCTGATGGGCTCCAGGGGACCAGGAATCCGGCTGGTCCTTTGTGTTTGTCCTCATTGTTGGTCTGACACCCTCAGAAGTCCTGGAATCCCCTGATTCGTCAACAGATCGGGAGATAAGGGTAGAGTCAACTTGGCTGGCCTCAACCTTGAGGCTGAGAAGTCGTTCCTATCACATCCAACCACTGATAGAAACTTCATGTGGTTTGTGTTGTGACCTGTGTTTGCTTTGGTCAGTTCTCTGCAGCTCTTTCTGTACTGAAAAAAAAAAGAGAGGGTAGCCTTTTCCCTTCCTTAGAAAATAAAGATATATGTTATCTATGACTGTGCAGCAAACCACCCCAAAACTTAGTGGCTTGAAACAGCAGCTTATGCCATCTCCTAACGTTTGTTGAGTTTCTTCGGCTGATCTTGACATGCCTCACTCGTGCCACTGCAGTCATCCAGGAGCTCGGCGGGGGCTGGTTGACATCTTCTCTCGCGTGTCTGGGCTCTCAGCTGGGATGACTGGATCGGCTGGGTCTCTCTCCATACGGTCTCTCATCCCAGCTTCCTCACAGGTGACAGGAGAGCTCCCAGAGGGCAAGCCCCAGTCCGCCCCCCCCCACACTGATCAAGCCTCTCCTGGGTCACAGCTGCTGATAATTTCCTGGCTGGAGCAAGTCAGTGGCCAAGCCCAGGGTCAAAGGGAACGGCACAAGGGAAGGGCACAAAGTGTGATCCGTGGGGCCATCCCAGAAGGAAGTTGGTCTCTTATAATGGTAGCTCCTTCTGTACCTGTGACTGCTTCTCCCTCTCGTTATCTTTCTTTCTCTCTTGGGGGAAATGTTCAGGATTGATTGATCATAAAAACCTACAATTTGTGGTGGCTCATGTCTGGAATCCCAACACTCTGGAGGCCAAGAAGGGAGAACTGCGTGAGTCCATCCAGGAGTTTGAGACCAGCCTGGGCCTGGTATCAAGACCTATATCGAGACCTCGTCTCTATAAAATATCAAAAAACTAACTAGACGTGGTGACACGCTGCTGTAGTCCCAGCTACTTGAGAGGCTAAGGTGGGAGTATTGCCTGAGCCCGGGAGATTTAGGCTGCAGTGAGCTGCGGTAGTGCCACTGCACTCCAGCCAGGGCAACAGAGTGAGACTCTGACTCAGAAAAACAAACAAAAAAACAATCACCTATGCACACTATAGAGACATCCAATTCAAACATATGTACCTTCAAAAGGAAGAAAATGCATGCAGAAATCAAAACCAGTTTTGCTGTGGCCTCTGAAAGAGCTTTGCCTGGCCCGAATGTCCTGGGAACAGGAATAATCTCCCTGGCTTGTCTGGGGCTTCAGAGCCTTCTGAGGAAACTAAAGGACTCAGAGTGGGTGAGTCTTTTTGTTCCTTCCTCTTGGAAAAGAATTAAGAAGCCCCCATGGAAATATACAGAACTGAGCCAAGTGAGGGTATGAGGGAGAGCTTTGTGTGAACTACAACAAAGTGTCACAAAATCTTACAGCAGAACCTACAGTTCGATCACATCTGAGCACACCTTCCCTAAAAAAGACATCATAAGATACAAAGAAAAGCAATTTTGAACTCTTTTCCTCACCCAGGAATTGCATAGGACTCTTCCGCTGAGTACGAAACATTCTCTGAACAAATGACACATTTTTGTCTATTTCTGAAGAAAAATTTAAAATGTAATTATAGTCTCAACCGTAAAGGAATTCCTCTGATTGACTTATAGAAACTAATAAGAAATTCAGTAATCTTCAGGAAGAGAAAAATGCATGTCCTAATGTTTTAAGTGTGCTGGCCGTTTATGAAAACTTGAGAGGCTTGTTGGAGACACAACTCAATGAAAGAAAGAAAAGAAATCTGACAAGGAGGAACTGGACTAGGAATTAAATGAATAGCCTTGGTTGCAAAGTCTCAAGATAAGCAGCAGATACATAAAAATGGCTATCGAGCTGGAAAACAGTGGAAGAAGTGAGGACTTCTTTTTTTCTTTCTTTCTTTTATTTTTGAGTTGAGGGTCTTGCTCTGACACCCAGACTGGAGTGCAGTGATGCAACCATGGCTCACCACAGCCTCCACCTCCTGGACTCAAATGATCCTTCTACCTCAGCCTCCTGAGTAGCTGGGACAATAGGTGAGTAAACAAATACAGAAAAATATAAAAATAAATTTGGGTTATATTTATATCAAGATGACTCTTGGATAAATTAAACTGGTTTCATAATTTGGCTCTAAAAAAAGAGTTACGTGTCTTCCCCCGGCTTTATCACAGTGTGAAAGATGTTGGCATAATATCATTTTCTCATGAAAAAAACTTATCAGTTCTAACTTCCTAGATTTCCTATATGGGTTTTTAGTTCTGTTAAATGTTTAAAGTGATAAAATTATAGCACAACCATTTTTTGAAAGATTTGCTCTTGTGGGCTTCAGACAATATCACAAATCACATAGACCTAGTACATCTACTTACACTACCTATATAACATTTTTAAGATCATGTTTCTCTGATGAAGTGTTAAGATCAGCAAGGATTGTGATTCTCTTGAAGGTCAACGTCAAACAATTTCCAGACTCCCTGACTGACTTTGAGACCTTAGACTAATGTTAAATTAATTCCATTCAATTAAAAGAGTCAGGCTACAAGGACATTCTCTAAGTAGATCTAAATTCATAAATCCAGAATACAAAGCAAACATAGTTTTATCATGTATATGTATCCATCTTATTCATTTACATTCTAGATTGGCCATATGTTAGCATGTTAAAAGAGAGATGCAAATGCCTTCAGGGCACGCTAATACATGGTCATTTTTGCTTCTTGTATACAAAATACATAAGGGTATTCCAAGAACATAGTCAGCCTGGACTCACTGGAGTTCTGTCAGGGCTACATGCTCGTCTATCATAGATGGTTCTCCATCACCTACATCCTAATGCCTCTGTGACTGTAAGAATTCACTAATCAGTTGCTTTGGTTAAAAGATGTAACTAAAATGAGCGGAACACTTGTTATAAAGAAATAAGAAAATACAAGATGGCGAACATGTTTTACACTTCCATCTATCCAGAAAATTCGTAAAATTTTTCTAAGACAGCAAGTTAAATGTAGCATCTACACATTGTCTTACATGTGAGGGTGGACCCCCAGAAAAACTGGAGTTTATTTATAAAAATTGTGTATTTATTCTTGTATGTTTAAACTTCAGTCACCTTCAAAGTACTTTCCATTTGATGCAATACGCCTATCAAGGTGCTTTTTCCACAGCTCAAAACAGTTTTTGAACTCGTTGATTTTGATGCCCTTTAGTGCTTCTGCCATTTTTGGTTTCACGAAACTCTGCCTCATCAGCAAAACATTCCCCTTGGAGGACTTTTTCATCCAGGGGAAAAAAAAAGTCACTCAGGGTGAGATTGGGTGAATAGAGAGGATGAGGCACTGGGGTCATGCTGTTTTGGGTCAAAAATCTCTGAACACTCAGTGCAGTGTGGGCAGGTGTGCTCATAAATCATCCATCATGAAATGGGCAAACACATCGAAAGAATGCCCCCCCAAATTCACTGAAGCCAAATGCAGCCTCTCACTACAACACTGGCTGGTCCCCTGATGCCAACGGGTTCCTAGAACACTTACTTAGGAGGCAGAGCCTGGACTACAAGGGGCCCATGCTCCAAAAAAATAATTATGGATTTTTGGGGTTCCTTCTCTTATTAGTAAGCAAGTTTAAAGCTACAGTTAAAAGTTTTAAATGTGCCATTTAATCATATGTGTATCAATGTATGTTTAAAAATGTACATACAATGATATAATAAATTAGCAAACAAAAATATAAATAAGAGCTAATTCAAGCCAGGAGCAGTGGCTCATCCCTGTAATCCCAGCACTTTGAGATGCCGAGGCGAATGGATTGCCTGAGCCCAGAGATTCAAGAACAGTCTGGGCAACTTGGCGAAATCTCATCTCTACAATAAATCAAAAAATTAGCCAGGCATGGTGGCCCATGCCTGTAGTTCCAGTTACTTGGAAGGCTGAGGTGGAAGGATTGCCTGAGCCCAGCAGGTTGAGGCTGTAGTGGCCATGAGCATGCTACTGCATTCCAGCCTGGGTGACCGTGAGATTTGACTCAGAAAAAAAAAAAAGAGATAATTCAGAGAAACTGGTCTATGAGTATAGTTTTTGTTTTTTTCATACTCTTGAATAACTTTTTTTTTTAAGTCCACCTCTGGAAAAGCTAGTGTTTCCAACGATTATTGCTACTTGCTTTTAATATTTTTACTCTTGCAAGGCAGAATAGATTTCTTTCCTTACCTATTGCAAGGTTCATGGTTGACACTCCCACAACATAACACAGACGAACAAGAAAAAGGCATAACAGATTTTTTTTTTAAACAATTTTTTTTTGAGTCAGAGTCACTTCATCAACCAGGCTGGAGCACAGTGGCACGCTCACAGCTACCCCAGTGTTGACCTGCTGGGTTCCGGTGATCCTTCTGCCTCAGCCTTCTGAGTAGCTGAAACTACAGGTGCACACTACTACATCCGGCTAAATTTTTCTTGATATATTGTAGAGGTGAGGTCTCACCAAGTTACGCAGGCTGGTCTCGAACCCCTGGGCTCAGGCAATCCTCTCGCCTTGGTCTCCCAAAGTGATGGGATTACAGGCTTCAGCCATCGTGCCCAGCCCACAGGTTTATTTAATATGTCTTAAGTGACATGAGAACCTTCAGAAATGAAGACCTAAAGAAATAGGAAAACCGGGGTATTCTTATGGACAGTCATACAGTATGATCAAAAGGCAACGGGTGGTGGGTGTGGTGGCTCACGCCTGTGATCCCAGCACTTTAGGAGGCAAAGGCAGGAGGACCATTTGAGCCCAGGAGCTCAAGACCAGCCCGGGCAACACAGCAAGCCCTTGTCTCTTAAAAAAAAAAAAAAACAGATGTGGTACCTGTAGTTCCAGGTACTTTGAGGCTGAGGCAGGAGGACTGCGTGAACCCAGGCATCTGAGGCTGTGGTAAACCATGATCATACCACTGCATTCTAGCCTGGGTGACAGAGTGAGATCCTGACTCAAAAAAAAGGATCTAACAGTAATCAACTGGGGGTAACTGAACAAGACTGTTTGTTAGGATTCCTCTGGGTGTCCTGCCCTAAACCTTTCCTCCAGGTTTAGGGTAGGACACTTGTCACATGATGATCTTCAGGGCAGAAGGGAGAGAAATTCAGAGAATGACCTTCCCAGGGCTTACAGCTGTTTTAGGAAGAGGGGAGGGAAGCTGCTTCTGCCACTTTCTCCAATGCCAAGGTGCCAAATTTGGGGGTAGTGTCCCCTGAGCTCCGCCACTGAAAGCCAGGGTGTCCCAAGGAATGTGAGGACGCAAGTCAGGAGACCCTGAACTTTGGTGGGAAAAAATTACATCTTTATTTTTATCAACACCTAACTAAAATTGAATATGCCTTTAAATGATAAGCATAGATAAGCAAATCAATCAATCAATAAATCTTTCTAAGCTGGGTGTGGTGGCTCACACCTGTCATCTCAGCACTTTGGGAGGTGGAGGTGACAGGATTGCCTGAGCCCAGGATTTCAAGACCAACCTGGGCAACTTGGCAGATCTCGTCTCTACAATAAATCAAAAACTTGTGCAACCCCCTCGGGTTCCCTCCCACTCTGGGAGCTTTTCTGCTTAATAAATGCTGCATTCTAAAAATAAAAAAAAAATAGTTGGGTGTGGTGGTGCATGCCTATAGTTCCAGCTTCTTGGGAGACTGAGGCAGAAGGATCACCTGAGCCCAGATGGTCAAGGCTGTGGTAGCTGTGATCATGCCACTGCACTCCAGCCTGGCTAACAGAATGAGACTCCGACTGAAAAAAAACTGTAATATCAGTGCCTGGGACTTTGTCTCAAATAAGAATTACAGATATTTTATAACACATTACAGTTGTTGCAGAGAGGCTGAAATGTCCTTTAGAGTCATGCTATTTTGAAATTTCGATGCCAAGCTTTTGGATGTGATTGCAGTCTTCTTGTCAATAGATGCTCCTGTGATTTCGCTGAGAAACTCTGTGCCCAGTACTTGATAGACATCAAAACAGTGACCCAGAAGTCCCTATCTATAATTGCTTGTTGATTCATGTCGCAAAGGGAGGAACATCGTTTTCATTGTTTGTTAATGTTTTGCAAAGCTGGTCATTCAAATGAGAAAGCTCTTCTCAGTCCCCAAGGCAGCATGGCCTATGAAACACAAACAGGTAGATGTGCAGGCCACGTGAGTGACGAGACAAGTCTAAGTACATCTGACCATTGAGGTAGCTCTTCAGGTGCTATTATTTCTGTTGATTAATTAAAATAGAATTGTCTTATTGATGACAGATGGGCAGTGAAACAAGCCATGCGCGGTGGTGACCATTTGGGAGAGCGATGTTGGGGGCGGGTCTGTCTGCCTTCCACTCACTGTCTCCCAGAAAGGGGAGGGGTCTGGTCATCCCTGGGAGAAATTCAGAGAAGACAAGTGACCTGATCCTATCTCTCTCTCTGTCAACTGGATGTCCAGGTAAATAGACAAAGATGTTTGCCAGAAGAAAGAGAACTTGTCTCTGAAACACCCCTGGTAGAATGTCCCTGGCTGAGGCCTTCAGCCAACAGAACCAGCATCTCTGAGGCATCCCTTCTTGGAGAAAGTCACCTGAGCTGTACAGCTCACTAAGACATAAGGTAGAGACGCTTCATAGTCGAAACTCCAACCATGAGAAACCCCTCACACCTCAGCTATTCTGGGGCAGAGGTGTGTGCGGAATAGGGAGGCAGGACTGGCAAGCGGCTCTCAATGCCCCAGCCTCTCTCTGCTTCTTCTGGACCTCTAGATTGCCTGCATGCTTGAAACTACTTGATAAAGCTCGATGCAGGGAAACATCTCTGATTCGTTCAAGTTTGATTTAATAACCCAGCCCTGTCTGTGTGTTAGCTCAGTAGCAGAGTTTTTCTTTAATTTGCCTTCTGCTCTCTCTCTCTCTCTCTCTCTCTCTCTCTCTCTCTCTCTCTCTCACACTGTTTTATTAAGGAAAGGCATGCACACGCAGTGTGTTATACAAATGGCACTCATAATTATTCTTGAAAGCACTACAAACTTAAAAAAAAACTTTGTAAAAAAGTAAATGATATCAGAACTGAAAACCACAATTTCAGGAAAGTGTAGAATGCTATAAGACTTCGCATGAAACAACTGCCAGATTCCAGAAGGACATTTTGATATAATTGGTTTTCTTTGAAAGGCTATGCATTTTGTCTATGTGTTAAAACATGTTTGTTAGAAATGGTGTAGACTTTATCAAACTGCCAAAGGGCCATGACTCAAAAAATGTTGAGAATTCCTGCTCTGAACCAAGGCTAATTATTTCTTGCCTTTAGGCATATATACCCTATATTCAAGTCTCATTATAATAACAAGTCCTCAGACATAAAGCTTTTAGAGATTGCTTTTACCATATTCGGGTCACAAATTCAGCCAAACTCTCTTTGGTGCCTCCCACATGACCACTGATAAAACCAAAATGTATCCGTCACTCTATAAAAGGAAGGATGTTAAAATAATTCAATATGTTTGGCATTTGCCCTATTTTAATTAGCTTAACCCCTATAAGTCAATAAAACGAATGACTTAACCTTTTCCCTGCATGCGAGATGTCAAGAAGTCATTTATCACTCAAATGAGAAGCCCCGACCTTGGGCATTCCTAACTGTGCTGAATTTTGTTCTTAAATTCTGTACCTAAATCTGACTATACTTTATAGGTACTTCTTCAAAAACTAGAAACTCATCACAAGTTCAGTCTATCCTAGCATTTCTCTTGACCCTGCAGCTAAGAATGATCTACCTCGTGTACGTACTATAGCAAAGCCAGTTAATGTGGCTGAAGCTGCTGCATTGTTCTAGACCTGCCTCTTACCTATGGGTCCCTCAAGTGGTAGAAGCCTTTTTATTCCAAAACAATGCTCAACTCTTCTTGACCAGCCATATTACTGCTTACAAAATTATTTTATTGGGCAGCCCCCTTGGGTCCCATCCCCCTGTGGGAGCTTTTCTGTCCTCTCAATAAATTCTACTTTCTCACTTAAAAAAAAAAAAAGGCCAGACTGAGTGGTTCATGCCTGTAATCCCAGCACTTTCGGAGGCTGAGACAAGAGGATTGCCTGAGCCCACAGGCTCAAGACCAGTCAAGGCAGCTTGGTGAGACCTTGTCTCTACAGTAAATCAAAAAACTAGCCAGACATGGTGGTGCTCGCCTGTGGTTCCAGCTACTTGGAAAGCTGGGGCAGAAGGATCGCCTGAGCCCCACAGGTTGAGGCTGCGATGGCCGTGAGTATGCCCCTGCACTCCAGCCTGGGCAACAGAGTGAGACTCCAACTCAAAAAAAAAGTATTTTATTATCTGCTTCCCTCATAACTATTAAACTCTGTTCCAATCCAAATTCTGTTATGTCCCCTTCCCAATAAAAGTAAATCCCACGGATAACAGTTATTTGAAATCTAAGCAAGAAATATCTGAACTCTACTTATGTTCCCCTGCACAATCCTGAAATAATATTTCATGGATGACTCATAACTTAAAGTCAGTGGAGGTATACGTTATGGTGGACATGCTATACTTTTTGAACATTCTGTGTTTGGGATTTCTTCTTTACATCATAGCTGATAGCTCTAACCGTGTGAACTTGTTAAAGGCTTAATAGTTAGCACCTGTGCTAACAAACATGGCTTTAAGGTGTTTGTGATTTTGGTAAGACATTGAAACCCCATTCAAAAATGGAGGACAGACGAATGACTCATTAGTGTCAGCCAAACATTGGGAGGGAGTCCTTCACTAAGAATTAAACCACATACAAGATAGTTTTTTAAAGCTAAGAGAGACAACCCAAACAGTTACTCTGCAAAACCAACAGCCCACAATGACTTAACCATTATTAGCATCTAAAGATAGTTGCCAGGTCTGACTTAATCAACTCAGAAGGACTTGTTCAAATATAATAATTACGGCCAGGCACAGCGGCTCACTCCTGCAATCCCAGCATTTTGGGGAGCAGAGGCAAGAGGATTGCCTAAGTCCACGGGTTTGAGACCAGCGTGGGCAACATGGCAAGACCTCATCTCTACAATAAATTAAAAAGTTAGCCGGGCATGGTGGTGCACGCCTGTAGTTCCAGCTACTTGGAAGGCTGAGGTGGAAGGATCACCTGAGCCCAGCAGGTCGAGGCTGCTGTGGCCGTGAGTGTGCCACTGCATGCCACCCTGGGAACAGAGTGAAACTCTGATTCAAATATATGCATATATATTATATATTACTTGATTATTATATATATAACTATTCTGCCTCTATAGAAGAGGATAAGGTGTGAGTTATCTCAAGTCTATCTCCTGCAAGGCAAGATGAACTTTAACATCTGAAAGAAGGCAACTTGGGCCTCAGTCAACCATTAGGAGTTTTATTCTCTTGACACATGAAGGTGCTCACAGTGGCAGGACAGAAGGGATAAAATATTACAAAAATATGGAAGGGAATATTTTTACCTGACAGATTTAACTAATAACAACACCTTGCCTTGTTTGTAATTATAACCTCTGAAACAGCTATAAAGGTAGGAGAACGCTCTAAACACCTCAAGAACCACATAAACGTTCAGAAACAGGGAGCATCCAGGTAACTACATTAAAAGACTAGGCCAGACTCAGTGGTTCAGTCTGTAATCCCAGCACTTTGAGAGGCCGAGGCAAGTGAGTCCATGGGTTCGAGACCTGCCTGGGCAACTTGGCGAAACTTTCTCTCTACAATAAATACAAAATTAGCCGGACATGGTAGCACGCGCCTGTAGTTCTGGATACTTGGAAGGCTGAGGTGGAAGGATCACCGGAGCCCAGCAGGTCAACACTGGGGTGGCCATGAGCGTGCCACTACACTCCAGCCTGGGCAGCCTAGTGAGACTCCAACTCAGAAAAAAAAAAAAGAAAAGAAAGGACTAAAGTCTGTAATTTGCTGGTTTGCCAAAAGATTAAGCCTCTAATTGTTGTAATAAAAATGTTTACAGGTATTACTTTCCCCGTGTGAAAAACATGAGGGGGACCCAAAAAACCTGGAATTTTATTTATAAAAAATTGTGTGTTTATTCTTAGGTGTTTAAACTTGTCACCTTCAAAGTACTCTCCATTGGATGCAATACACCTATCGAGATGCTTTTTCCACTGCTCAAAGCCGTTTTTGAACTTGTCCATTTGTATGCCTTTTAGTGCTTCTGTCGTTTTTTGTTTCACTTCTTCCATATTGGCAAAAGGTTTCCCTTGGAGAACTTTTTTACATCTGGGGAAACAAAAAAAGAGTCACTTGGGGTGAGATCGGGTGAATAGGGAGGATGGGGCATGGAGACCATGCCATTTGGGGTCAAAAATTGCTGAACACTCAGCATGGTGTGGGCAGGTGTGCTCATCATGAAATGGGCCAACGCCTTGAAAGAATCTCCAAAAATAATTCCCTGAAGCCAAAAGCAGCCTCTCACAACAACGCTACCTAGTACACTGATGCCGGTGGGTTTCTAGAACAGTCACCTAATGGAGGAAGCCTGGACTTCAAGCGGCTCACCCTCCAAAGGATAATTCGGGGTTTTTTTTGGGGGGGGGGTCCCTCCTCATACATTCGATAACCTCCAGTAACAAAGAAACTCAATTTACAGGTTAAATACTCAAGGACTGTAGAAAAGTATCTTTTTAAAACAGGAACTCGTTTGTCTATGCAGTCCCCAAAGCTCTGAAAAGATCAAACACACTAATTTTATTTCAAATTAAAACTGTTCACATTTTCACATGAAAATACATATGACATTCTCTCCAGGTGTGGTGATTTACACCTAGAATCCTAGCACTTTGGGAGGTAGAGGTGGGAGGATTGCTTGGAGCCAGGAATTTGAGAACAACCTAGGCAACACAGTGAGACTTCGTCTTTACGAAAAAATCAAAAATTAAAAAATTGGCTGGGCATGATGGCATGCACCTATAGTCCCAGCAGCTGGGAGGCAGAGGCAGAAGTCTTACCTGAGTCCAGAAGGTCGAGGCTGTGGTGAGCCACAGCACTCCAGCCTGGGTGACAGAGTGAGACTTTGAAAAGAAAGAAGGAAGAGAGGGAGGGGAGGAGGGAGGGGAGGGGAGGGATGAAAAGAAGAAATAAAATACAGATGACATTCTAAATCGTCAGAAACTGCCAAAAGCCAGTGTCATGTGCACAATGATACGCTCAGTGATGCAAGCTGCACATCCCAAGAGACACCACCAAGCACAACCCTGCATAACATGCCACCTGGAGTTTGGGCACAGCATGCTGGAAAGAATCAGTGAGGCACTTTCAACTGAAATACCGCTCTTTAAAATAGAGGGACTTGGCTGGGCTTGGTGACTCAGCCTGTAATCCCAGAAGTTTGGGAGGCCGGGGTGAGTGGATTGCCTGAGCCTGCAGATTTGAGACCAGCCCAGGCAACTTGGCAAGACCTCATCTCTAAAAAAAAAAAAAAGGGGACTATACCTGTGGTTTCATGCTTTCAGGTGTACATGGACTAAGAATCCTATAAAGTAAATTTCCAGTTCTATTGAAAATCTACCCTTGAAGCCCATTAAGAGATTCCCAGAAGGAAATGCCTTCTACAAACAGACTGCTAACTCATAATATATGGACCAAAAAAGGGAGGGTGGGTATATCAGACAGCTTCCTCCCAAAATGTTTCACACATGTATAGAATAAAAGACAATTCTGTTGCTAATGCTCTTTCTCTTGCTAATTGCAATGTCCTTTTCTTGGTACTGCTTCAAGGTACTAGACTGTTAAAGATGGCCACCTAACACCTTGGCTGTCTTCCCTCAATCGTCTTCTTTTCTGCAAACCCCTTCGAGTGCTTTAATTTGCCTTTCTCGAATAATTGCAACACCTCCAGTCTTTCCAACTTTGGATTTGTCATCTGCCATATAGCCTTAATAAAAAGTAATTATTAGCCGGGCTCGGTGGCTCAGCCTGTAATCCTGCACCTTTGGAAGGCTGAGGTGAGTGGATTGCCTGAACCCGCGGGTTCGAGACCCCCTGGGCAACTTGGCAAGACCTCATCTCTTTAATAAATCAAAAATTAGCCGGGCATTGTAGCGCATGCCCGTAGTTCCAGTTACCTGGAAGGCTGAGGCAGAAGGATCACCGGAGCCCAGCAGTCAAGGCTAAGGTGGCTGGGAGCGGCCACTGTACTCCAGTCTGGGCGACAGAGTGAGACTCTGACTCAAAAAAAAAAAGTAATTATTAAAAATGATAAATTAATATAGGCCAGGAGTAGTGGCTCATGCCTATAATCCTAGCACTTTGGGAGGCCGAGGTGAGAAGATTGCCTGAGCCCACAGTTCAAGACCAGCCAGGGCAACTTGGTGAGACCTCATCTCTACAATAAATCAAAAAATTAGCCAGGTATGGTGGTGCATGTCTGTAATTCCAGCTACTTGGAAGGCTGAGGCAGAGGGGTTGTGGGAGCCCAGCAGGTTAAGGCTGCAATGGCCGTGAACATGCCACTGCACTCTAGCCTGGCATGCTAGAGTGAGACTCTGATTCAAGAAACAAAAATTAATATAGTCAAAAAGATTAAAATGGATCTTAATTGGAGTCAAAGTTCCCCAAAATTAGTTGATGCTTCTGTTATCTTCTACAGCCTCAAATAAAGTCAGATGAAGTCAGGGACTAATAATATAAGCTATGAGGCGGGTCTCGAACCTGCGGGCTCAGGTAATCCATTCACCTCAGCCTCCCAAATCGCAGGATTACAGACTGAGCCACTGAGCCCGGCTGAATCTTTTTTTTTTTACAATGACATTAAAACAATGTACAAAGGAGGCAACTAGACTTTCCAGTGACCCCCCTCCCACATGAACTCCAAACTGAACACCTCTCCACACAATTAAAGCACCTTCCTAAGAACCGAAAGCTCGGGTGAGAGATCACAGTGTCTGGTTTTAGCATAATGACAAGAAAAGACACATGGAGAGGGTAGGAAGGACAATCTCGTATTGCCTACACCACCCTCCCCAACTCCAGGCAAAGAATCTGTGTGTTTGGGGCAGGGGGAGCAAAGTGAGTGTGTCACTTTGCACCGAAACTCAGTGCTGCCCTGTCAGAGTGGAATACAACACGAGTCGGAACTCCACAGACACCCGCAGAAAACAGCCCCGGGCCAAAGCGGGGCTGCCACCTGCAGCAGAAAACAAAGTCTTGGCCCACTTCACTCCCGGCTGGCTGAAGTGGCCTTGAGCCCTGAATCATTTTCAGGGGCAGCCAGGCCATAGCGATCACGGCCTCTGGGCGAGCCTCCGTGCTGTGCTGGTCCTGGAGGCTGTGGGCTGAGGGTGCAGCCAACTCCAGTGGCCGTGGGCATGCAGGCATCAGCTCTATCCCAGCTCCAGGCAAGGAGGCATGAGGGGGTTCTCTTTACTGTCGGGGGAAGTAGAGGCAAGGGTGCGGGGAACTTTGTCCTGCCACCAGGTACCAGCCCAGCCACAGGAAAACACAGCATCAGGCAGAATCCTTCATTCCACCCCGCTGCTCCTATCCAGTACTTGTGGACCCACCCTGGGCCAGAAAGTGATTTGTCCTGGCAGGATGGATCCAAGCCCCAGCCAGCTTCACCACCTGCTGACTAAAGCAGACCTGTCTTACAAGAAACAGTAAGGGCAGTTCTTCATTCTGAAAGAAAAGAATTCTAACGTGCAGAAAGTAATCACTGGAAAGTAAATAAATCACTGGTAAAAGTACACTGACAAATTCAGGATACTCTAATATAAAACTACTCATATCTTTAGTATGAAGGCGACCATCTGTCAGGCAGTAGCAGCGAAGGGCTTGTCAAGGCCTAGTACAGTGCTGACCTAGGAAGGCATGGGCTTTGGATACACCCCAGCAGGGTGCCAGCTGCAGCAGCCATGGAATGCCCATATTCTCCTCTCCTAACTCCAGGCAGCCCAGCACAGAGAAGATTCTGTCCACGTGGCGTAAAGAGAGGGAAGAGAGCAAGGGACTTTGCTTGGGAACCCAAGGACGTCTCCATGTTCTTCAAGTCCATCGGGGTTGGGGATCTAAGAGTGTACAAGAGTCGCAGTGTACCTGTGCATGCATAGGGAGCCCTGTAGTGCTAAAATGACTACAATAACCACAGGCTTAGGGAACTGAACACTCAGTCCCCTTTAAGTTCTTGGAAGATCCTCTAAAGAATGAGTACAAGAAAGACAAGACTGCAAAGATTGAAATAAATACCCACCTCTTCAGTGGCCAGACTTTGATAAACATCCACGAGCATCAAATGCATTCAGGAAAATAGAACCTCACCAAACGGACCAAATAAGGCACTAATGTCCTACTCCAGAATTCAGACAGGGAATTCAAAATAGCAGTTTAGAGGGAGCTCAAAAACTTCAATAAAACACAGAGAAGCAATTCAGAGATTCAACAAAAAAAGTTTATCAAAGAGATTGAAATTTTTTTAAAATCCTGGAGCTGAAAAATACAATCAACAAAGTGAAAAATGCATCAAAGTGTCTCAAGAGCAGAACTGATCAAGCAGAAGTAAAAAATAGTGGATTTGAAAACTGGTTATATACAATTGGAGGAGAAAAAATAAAAAAGAATGGGAAAAAGACCCCCTTACAAGATCTAGAAAATAACCTTAACAGGGCAAATCAAAGAGTTATTAGTCTTAAAGAGGAAACAGAAAAAAGTATATAGGGGTAAAAAGAAATAGCAGAGAACTTTCAAACCTAGGGAAAGATATAAATATCCAGGTACAAGAAGGTCAAAGAACACCAAGAAGATTCAACCTAAATAAGACAACCTCAAGGCATATAATAATCAAACTCTCAAAGGTCAAGGACAAAGAGAAATCCTAAAAGCAGTAAGAGAAAATAACACATAATGGAGTTCCGATACATCTAGTAGCTTACTTCTCAGTGGAAACTTTACAGGCCAGGAGAGAGTGGGATGACATATTCAAAGGGCTAAGAAAAAAAGAGAGAGAGAACCTTACAATGGAGAATACTGCATCCACCAAAGCTATTATTCAAACATGAAAGAGAAATAAAAGCTTTCTCAAACAAAAGCCGAGGGAATTCATTGCTACCAGACCTGTTTTACAAGAAACAGTAAGGGCAGTTCTTCATTCTGAAAGAAAAGAATTCTAATGTGCAAAAAGTAATCCTTGGAAAGTAAATAAATCACTGGCAAAAGTACATAGATTCAGGATACTCTAATATAAAACTACTCACAGCTTTAGGACGAAAAGAAAAAAATCTATCAAAAATAACTACATCAGTTTGTTAAGTGACAGGCAAGATCAAACAATGTAAATTGAGAAAACAAAAAGTAGGGGAGATGGAGTTAGAGTCGACTTTGTAGTTCTTTCTTTGCTTGGTGCTGCTTTCCTTTGTGGTCAGATCTTGAATAACTACGGCTACTGTTGAAGGGACTTTGGCTTTTACTTTCAGTGAGGTGGAAGTCACTAGATGTAAAGGCTAAGTCTGGTGTTGTGGGAGAGCAGGAAGTTACGAGGTTGTTACAACACAACCCTACAAGGTGAGAGATAATAGCTGCTTGGAGAAGGGGTCACCATGGATAACAAATAAGTGGACAGATTCAGAAATATATTTGGAGAGTAGGGTCAACAGGATCTGCTGGAAGTGGATGTGTTGGGAAAATAGAATAAATTGGATGTGCTGATGTATGGATTAAGATACAAGAGAAAGGAGGGACTCAAGGATGACTCAAGGATGGAGACAAGGTTGTTTAGCCGAAGCAGCTTGGTCAATTCAGATATCTTTCGCTGAGATGGGGAAATCCAAAAGCTTGGTTTTGTACTTGTTCAGTTTGATAGGTCTTTTGGACATCTAAATGGAGGTAACAGCAATGAGATAGATGTTTGAGCCTGAAGCTCAGAGGAGGGTCAAAGCTGGCAATACAAATTCTGGAGTCGTTCGCACTAAAAAGGGTATTGGCCAAGCACAGTGGCTCACTCCTGGATCCCAGCACTCTGGGAGGCCAAGGAGGGAGGACACTTGAGCCCAGGAGTTTGAGACCAACCCAGGCAACATTGCAACACCTCCTCTCTACAAAAAAATTAAAAATAATTAGCTGGGTGTGGTGGCATGCGTCTGTAGTCCCACCTACTTGGGAGGCTGAGGTGGGAGGATCACTGGAGCCCAGGTGTTAGAGACTCAGCAAGCTGTGATTGTGCTGCACTCCAGCCTGGGTGACAGAGTGAGACCCCAACTCAAAAAAAAATAGGTATTTAACACCACTGGACTAGATACAATCACCTAGAGAATAAGTAGAGATAGAGACGAGAAAAGTGACACAACTAGGTTAGTTTTGGTGGAAGCAGAGCTTGAGACAAGGATTGGAGGCCCTTGGCTTATTGAGAGGGCTCTCTTCAGAGAAAAACCCGGAAGGCTATGAGGTACACCAAATAAGGAGGTGAAAGAACTGAGGAAGAACACTGTCTTAGCTATTGCCTTGCTAAGCTATGGTTTAGCATTTGCTCTCTGAGCTATGGCCAGGCCATGTCTTCATAAGCTTGGCCCCCTCTGCTACCTTGGGGAGGTGAAACTCCTCTTTCTCTCTCTGTCACTTTCTATCTCTCTCTTTCTAATTTAGTTTTTTAAATAAACTATATTTCCTAATCTTAAAAACAAAAGAGGCCGGGCACAGTGGCTCAAGCCTGCAATCCCAGCACTTTGGGAGGCTGAGGCAAGAGGACTACCTGAGCCCATGGGTTCAAGACCAGCCTGAGCAACTTGCCGAGACCTCATTTCTACAACATATTAAAAAATTAGCTGGGCGAGGCAGCACGCGCCTGTAGTTCCAGGTACTTGGAAGGCTGAGGCGGAAGGATCGCCGGAGCCTAGCAGGTTGATGCTGGGGTGGCTGTGCGCGTGCCACTGCACTCCATCCTGGGCAACGGAATGAGACTTCAACTCAAAATAAAAGAATACAGTCTCAGGTAAAATCTAGGCTTCTTCTAATCCTTGGTTGAGGCATGGGTATCTGAGAGCTTCTGGAAGCTCAGCTGACCCCCCTTGAGACAAGGAGGCTGGGTTTTTGCACTCCTGAATCCATCACTGGCTGTGAGGGACTCCATCACTGGAGTGGGGAACATACTTCCTGGCATCTCCTGAAAGGGGCCTTCTGTTAGACAAGGACAATTCTCCACAGGTCACAGGTATAAGCCTTTAAGTGGGGCACTTGTGGCAGCTGGGAGATGAGTTCGCTCCCTGGTGAGAGAGGGCTGGTTAGAGCATCAACGTTGTCTAGCACCAAAACCAAACCCCGCAGTAACCAAAATTTAGAAAGTGGCGAGCTAGAGTCGGCAAAGGTATAGGCAGTGAGAGAAAGAGAAAGCGATGCCCCAGAAGCATCAAAAGCTAATCTGAGAATGAATCTAATTAACATGTGAGAATCTTTTACATTGCACAACGTAAAACATCATCGAATGAAACTAATGAAGAGCTAAGTCAATGAATGGATCCGTCGTGCTCGTAGTCTGGAAACTTCATTTTGGAAAGATTTCAATTTTCCCCACATTGATCTATGAATTCAATGCACTCTCAATCAAAATCCCAGCAGGAGTGTGAATGAGTTTGTGTGTGTGTGTGTGTGTGTGTGTGTGTGTGTAGACTGACATATTGATTCTAAAATGTATATGGGTCAAGCATGGTGGCTTACACCTATAATCCCAGCACTTTGAGAGGCCAAGGTGAGAGGATTGCCTGAGCCCACAGATTCGAGACCCGCCTGGGTAACTTAGCAAGACCTCATCTCTACAATAAACCCAAAAATTAGCCGGGTGTGGTAGCACACACCTGTAGTTCCAGCTAACTGGAAGGCAGAAGCAGAAGGATTGCCTGAGCCCAGCAGGTTGAAGCTGTGGTAGCCATGAGCATGACATTACACTCCAGCCTGGGCGACCCAGTGAGACTCCAACTCAAAAAAAATGTATATGGAACTGCAAAAATAGTCTCAGGCATTCTGAAGAAGGACATACAACCAGACAGCAAGATATATTCTAAACCTATAGTAGTTAAGCGGGTGTGGTATTGACCCATGGACAGCAAGCTGACCAAGGAGCAGAATGTAGAACACAGAAACAATCACCCACACGGGATAGCCAATTCATGGTGAAGGCGACATTGCAGGGCTCTGGGAAGGGTATGGCCTTCTCAGTAAATGATGCTGGGTCAACTGGATGAACAAATGGAAAAAAAAATTCATCATGACTCTTGCCAAAACTGCCCACACAAAAATCATTTCTAGATGGACTGTACAACTAAACGTGAAAGATACAACTATAAATCTTTTAAAAGAAAAGATAGGAAAACATTCTTATGCTTTGGGGGTAAATAAAGATATCCTACTAGACTTCAAAGAGTCCTTAACATAAAGAAAAGAATGATAAGCCAGATCCTCCTGAAATGAAGAATTTCTGTTCACCAAGGGCACCAAAAAAGCAAACCCCAGAGTAGAAACTGTTTCCGTTGCATGTATCTGACAAAGGAAAAGTTTCAAGGGTATATAAAGAATGCCTGCCTGGGCAGGTGGCTCATGCCTATAATCCCAGCACTTTGTGAGGCCAAGGCGAGAGGACTTCCTGAGCGCAGGGGCTTGAGGCCAGCCTGGACAACTTGGTGAAACCTCGCCTCTACAATAAATCAAAAAATTAGTTGGGTATTGTGGCGTGCCTGTAATTCTAGCTACTTAAAGGCCTAGGTGGAAGAATCACCTGAGCCAGGCAGATCAAAGCTGCGTTGGCCTTGAGTGTGCCACTGCACTCCACCCTGGGTGACAGAGTGAGACTCCAACTCAAAAAAAAAAAAAAAATCCTGCAAATTATTAAGAAAAACGCCATGCAATTAAACAGAAAGGTTGGAAAGGATCCTTCACAAAAGAGGATATCCTAGCCCGGCGCTGTGGCTCAAGCCTGTAATCCCAGCACTTTGGGAGGTGGAGACAAGAGGATTGCCTGTGTCCAGGGATTCGAGACCAGCCTGAGCCACATAGCAAGACCTCGTCTCTGCAACAAATCAAAAAATTAGCTGGGTATGGTGGCTCATGCCTATAATCCCAGCACTCTGGGAGGCGGAGGCGAGAAGCTTGCCTGAGCTCAGGGATCTGAGACCAACCTGGCCAACTCGGGAAGACCTCATCTCTACAATAAATCAAAACATTAGCTGGATGTGGTGGCATGTGCCTGTGGCTCCAGCTACTCGGAAGGCTGAGGCAGGAGGATCACCTGAGTCCAGCCGGTGGAGGCTGTGGTGGCCATGAGCATGCCACTGCACTCCAGCCTGGGCGACAGAGTGAGACTCCGACTAAAACAAACAAACAAACAACAAACAAACAAACAAAAACCCAGGATGTCCTAACGGCCAATTAACGCATACAAGAAGTTTAATGTCTTTTAAGTCCCCAGGGAAATGCAACCGAAAACCCGCACGGCAATGCCACTATGTCCCACCAAAAGACACTCCCAAGGACATGCACCACAGAACTATCCTTGACAGCCAAGACCTGGAAACAGTCCATCAACTACCCAAGGAATGGCCACAGTAAAAAGGTCAGTGGTTTCCGGGGGTTGGGAAGGAGAGATGAGCAAGCAGAGAACAGAGGATTTTTAGGGAAGTGAAACTACTCTGTATGATACTATAATGGTGAATATAGGTCAGTAGACATGTGTCTAAACCCAAAGAGTATATAACACCAAGAGTGAATCCTACTATAAGCTATGAACCTTGGCTGATAATGATGTCTCAGAATAGGTCCGTCAGTTGCTACAAATGTACTCCTCTGGTGGGGGATTATTGCTAATGGAGGAGGTCAGGCATATGCTAAGGCAGGGGATATGTGGGAAATCTCTGTACCACCCTCTTCGGCCTAAGACTGTTCTACAAAAATGTTTAAAATTAAATTTTAAAAAAACCCCAAGGAATGGGCGGCAGTACATTTGTGCAATGGAATTCTGTACCACAATAAGAATGAATGAGCCACAGCTACAACACTCAAGAATATCACAAACATATTGTTGAATGAATGTACAAACACAGATGGGTATATGCTGCAAGATTACATTTATCTAAAACTCAAAAACAGGCACCACTTTTACGCGATGTTAAAAGTCAAGGGAATATTTACCCTTGGGCTGGGGTAGTGATTGGACGGCGGCGTCAGGGAACTTCTGGAGTTTTGGAAATATTCTGCTTCTTGATCTGGAGTCTGGTCACATGGACGTGCTCACTTTGTAAAATTTCATCAAGCTGAACACCCATCCCAGGCATACTTTTTCTTCACGTATGTTATGTTCAAAGTTTATATTTAAAAGAACACTCACTGAGGGGTTTGATAAGGACAGCAATGAGAAGTAAGCAGGGAATTTGGCAATATGGAAATAATTGTTGGCGTTGGGAGAGCAGTGTTGGTGGGATAGTGGTGAGGAAAAGCCTTGCTGAAATGGATTCGAGAGACTGTGAAGACAGAATTAGAAACTCAGGAGTTTAAAAACAAAAGAACAAAAAAATAGGGCATTCACTGGAAAGGGATGACAATTCAAAGGAGAGTTCTGACATAGAAGTTGCTATGGCAAAATTGTATGCAAGGTGGGCACAGTGGTATGCACCTGTAGTCCCAGCCACTTGGGGGGCTGAAGTGGGAGGACCACTGGAGCCCAAGAGTTTGAGGCCGTAGTGATCTATGGTTGCACCACTGCACTGCACTCCAGCCTGGGCAACAGAGCAATACCCTGTCTCTTAAAAGAGAAAGAAAGAAAATACATAGATGCTAATAGACAAGGCTAGCTAAATAATTTGGAAGACCTAGTGCAGAACAAAAACACAGAACCCCTTTATCTTTTTTTTTTTTTGAGTTGGAGTCTCACTCTGTCGCCCAGACTGGAGTGCAATGGCACTCTCCCGGCCACCACAGCCTTGACCTGCTGGGATCCAGAGATCCTTCCGCCTCAGCCTTCCAAGTAGCTGGAACTACACGTGCAAGCTACCACGCCCGGCTAATTTTTGATTTATTGTAGAGATGAGGTCTCGCCACGTTGCCCAGGCGGGTCTTGAACCTGCGGGTTCAGGCAATTCACTCACCTCAGCCTCCCAAGCGCTGGGATTACAGGCTGAGCCACCGAGCCTGGCAGAACCCCTTTTTCAATGAATAGAAAGCTTTTTCCTTTCTTCTGTAGTCTGTCTCTCTCGTCCCATGTCATGATGTTGTTTATTTGCTATTTAATGTTACTGTACTAGTTTTATACTGCTGCTATAATGAATTACTGTAAACTCGGTAGCTTTAAAATATCAAAAGTTTTCTTCCGGGCACTGGGGGCAGTCACTCATGTCTGTAATCCCAGTACTTAGGGAGGCCAAGGTGAGAGCATTGCTTGAGCCCAGCAGTGATCGAGGCCAGCCTGTACTCCAACTGGGGCGACAGAGTCAGATCCTGACTCAAAGGGAAAAAAAAGGAGAAGAAGAAGAAGTTTAACACATCTAACAAGACCCTGTCCCTAAAAAACAACAATGGCTGCACACAGTGTCACATGCCTATAGTCCCAGCTACTCAAAGGCTGAGGCAAAAGGATCGCCTGAGCCTAGGGGGTCGAGGCTGCGGTGAGCTGTGATAGCACCACTGCCTTCTAGCCTGGGCAACAAAGTGGAACTCCAACTTAAAATTTTTTCTCCAGGTCTCCCTAGACTGAGAACAAAGTACTGCCAGGGCTGGGCAACTTCTGGGGCTCTAGGGGAGAATCCACTTCCTTGTCTTTTTCCAGCCTCTAGAAGCTGCCTATACTCCTTGGCTCCTGGCCCTCCACCTCCATCGCCGGCCAGTCGTGGTGGGTCAAGTCCTTCTCGTCCTGCACCCCTCTGACCTCTTTGGCCCTCCTGCTTTTCGTGACTCATGAGATTAGATTGGCCCTCCTGGTTAATTCGGAATACCCTCCTTACCTCCTGGTCCCCTAACCATTAGTCACATCTGCAAGTTCCCTTGTACCATGAAAGCAACATGCTCACAGACTCTGAGGATTAGAGTGGGGGTTCTTTGGAAGCCTGAAGTCTGACGTGGTAAACAGAGTAACGGTTCCCTGAAGATGTCCCTGTCCTGATTCCCTGGAGCAGGAGACAGAACTGCAGAACAGTCAAAGAGAGGCGACGCGGACGGCGAGAGCAGAAAGCAGGGGCCGTGAGCCACCTGGAGTGTGGACACCTGATTTCATCCCATGAGGCCGGGGTGGGGCTTCTGACTTTCAGGACTGGAAGGTAACGCGGTTTTGTTTAGGCATTGTGTGATGATTTGTCATAGCAGTAATAGAAAACCAGTCACCCTGTCTACCCAACTTGGTGCATGTGGTACGTACAACACCTGATCCTTCATGAGCCGGTCCTGAGAGAGAGAGAGAGAAAGAGAGAGAGAGAATGTGCACGCTCTGGTCTTTCTTCCTCTGCTTATAAAGACACCAATCTCATCCTGGGGGTCTTACTCTCACAATCTCATCTATCCCTAATTACCTCCCAAGACTCTACCTCCAAATACCATCACATTGGAGGATAGGGTTTTAACATATGAATTGGGTGGTAGGGTGTGGTGGCTCATACCGGTAATCCCAGCACTTTGGGATGCTAGGGTGGGCAGATCTCTTGAGCCCAGGAGTTTGAGACCAGCCTGGGTAATGTAGCGAGACCGTACTCTACAAACAAAATTTAAAAATTAGCTGAGCATGGTGGTGTGTGCCAGTAGTCCCAGCTACTCAGGAAGCCAAGGAGGCAGGATCACCAGAGCCCAGGAGGTTGAAGCTGCAGTGAGCCATGATGGTGTCACTGCACTCCAGCCTGGGAGACAGAGTGAGACTCCGACTCAAAAAAAAAAAAAAAAGTAAAAATAAAGTGAGACCAGTTCCCCTTAGCCACCTTCAGCAGCCTGGTGACAGCCGCCGAGCAGGCAACAGCTGGGTTTAAGGGTGCTGGGACGTTGCCGAGTGTGTGAAGGAGAAGAGGAGCAGGGGTGACGAGGGTGTCGCCAAGAAACCCTGACCTTGATGGGACGCGGCATCTGGTCATGCAAGGAGAGGCTGGGGACGCGAAGGGGTGACAGAGCCAGGGCAGCGGGGCAGTCGACGGACGGACCTGTGGGCTCAGGGATCGCTGAGGCGGGCTGCCCAAGATGGAGCTGGACAGACGGTGACACCGACACGACGGGGCGGAGGCTAGACGTCAGCCCCCAGCACTGGGGGCCTGGGGGTGCTGCTGAATTCGCTGACAAAATGTAAATTGTGTGATCCGTTTTTCTGTTTTTTGTTTCGAGGATTGCCCGAGCCCAGAAGGTAAAGGCTGTGGTGGCCATGATCATGCCTCTTGCACTCCATCCAGCCTGAGCAACAGAGCAAGATCCTGACTCAAAGTAAATAAATAAATAAGTTTAACACATGTATCATCTCATTGGAAAGTCACTAATTTAAAATACAACAGATTAAACAATTAAAATATAACAAATACATGAGCAAATATAGTAAGGGATTTCTAGCATAGAAATTCCTTCAAAATGAAGGGTTGTGATCAGGGCCTTTGTGGAGTCCAAAGCAAAGCTGGGTAGGACCCTCATCTCTGGCATATTGCTTGGCATGTCACTGGGGCATAAAAAATATTTTTGATCAAACAATACCCCCCAAACAATTTGATGACAGTAGTTTTACCAAAAAGATATGCAAACATGTTTCTAAAAGATTGCACCTGATTGATCAGACAGAACTATCCCTAGAGCGGAAATGGCAATGCATTGGGCTACTTTCTTTTGTTCTTAACTTATGCCACCGAATTAGTTTCGTGATTGGATATAACCACCATCCTATGTAGACGATTATGAGAAGTTACAGTAGCAGACATACTGTCCAGTGAAATTTACTACCTGGCACTGGAATTTATAAACCAGTTTCTTTTGAGTTTGGCTACAATCTGATTGCTCTTAAGTAAATTGATAAACAATGAGTTTCTAAATCTGCAAAAATATATCAGCCAACCCCAAGTGGAGTTGTATTTGTAAAAGGTGTTCCCTGGAGCTGTTTAATGTGACATTCCAACTAGAAGAGCAACTAACCCCAGGAGATATAACTATTATATAACAGTTGCTTTGCCCTGTCTGATTTCTGGTTGCTCAGGCATTTAGTTTCTGTTGATGATCTAGAACTGAAAGATAGTCATCAGTGCCTTAAGACAGAGGTCCCCGGCCTTTTTGGCATCAGGGACTGGTTTCACAGGAGACAATTTTCCCTGGGAGTGAGAAGGATGGGGAGGTGGGGGTATCGTCAGGCATTACATTCTCCTAAGAAGCTCAAAATCTAGATCCCTCACACGCGCAGATCACAACAGGGTTTGGGCTCCTCTAAGAAGCAATTGTCACTTCTGGTCTTGACAGGAGACGGAGTTCCACTCACTGGCCACTCACCCCTGCTGTGCAGCCTGGTTCCTAACAGGCCATGGACCAGTACCTGTCCCCAGCCTGGGGTTGAGGAGCACTGCCTTAAAGAATACAAGAGAAGACCCCCAAAACACCAGAATTATTTTTTGGAGGGCGAGCCAATGCCAGGTAAGTGTTCGAGGAACCCATCAGCTTCGGTGGACCGGCTGGCATTGTTGTGAGAGGCTGCATTTGGCTTCAGTGAATTTTTTTTGGAGGTTCTTTCAATGTGTTTACCCATTTCATGATGGGTGATTTACAAGCACACCTGCCCTCATTGCGCTGTGTGTTCAGCAGCGTTTGACCAAAAACAGCACGCCCTCCAGGCCCCATCCTCCCTATTCACCCGCTCTCACCCCAAGCGACGTTTTGTGTTTCCCTGGATGAAAGTCCTCCAAGGGAAACATTCTGCTGATGTGGAAGAGGGGAAACAAAAAACAGCAGAAGCACTAAAAGGCTTCAAAATGGATGAGTTCAAAAACTGTTCTGAGCAGTGGCAAAAGCATCTCGATAGGTGCATTGCACCACACGGAGAGGACTTTGAAGGTGACTTAAGTTGAAGCCCGTAAGAATAAATACCCAGTTTTTAAATAAATAAATTCCGGGTTTTTTGAGTCCCCACTTCCTGGCCCAGTGTTTAAGCAGGAAAACATAGAGACTGGTTAGTTCACTAAACTTAGAGGGAAGCAAATAAAGCCATGTTGTCAGCAATTGAAATTATTACTATTTAATTACATACATATTTGAAAACCTGATTCTGAAAAGAATTTCAAAGTCAATTTCCCAGCAATGGAGGACTGGGAACACCACTAAGCAAGTCCTGGGAAGTCCCACCCTAACAGCTGAGGATCCTCTCAAACACTGCACTTCTTCACCATGCTTTGCATCAGGCAGGACACGGTAGCTCACACTCTAGACAGGAAATACTCATTTCTTGCTCAGAGCACAGAGCCAGGTGAGGATTCTGCGTGACATCTCCTTGTGCCAGGACCGAGGCTAACGGAACCTCCACGATGTGCAACATTGCTAGTCACTGTGGCAGAAAGGGGTGGGGTGACTGGCTTAAAGGCCTCTGCCCCAACGTGACACGTGTCACTTCTCCTCATGCTCATCAGTCAAAGCAATTCACAAGTCGCGTGGCCTCCCTTCAAAGAGGCGAGAAAGTACAATTTTACCATATGCCCAAGTGGAGAGAACTAGAGTGGCTGTGAGAAGACATAGTGGCTGTTGTGAACGGCATTCATGAAGGACAGAAAATGTTACATTAAGACATAAAGTGGAACGCGAAATTGCTAGTGTTGCAGGAACCACAACTGAGAAAAGCCAGACACATGTTCAGAGTCCTCGCCTGGCTCTGTGCCCAGGGTCATCAAATCAAGTACTGACAGCCAGACGACCTTTAGTTAATTTGTTGTTATCTAGGTTTTGAAGAGTTCTGTTATCATATCCAGTATTCTTTATATATACGTATTTAAAAATGTGGTCATATTTAAATATGGCCTCTTGCCATACTGTATGAAAAAGACTGGACAGAGTCTCACCCAAATTTGAAGGTGCATTTGGAACGGTCTACCCGAACCTCACAGATGAAGTCAAAAACAAGAAATTTCTTGGAGGGGCCTTAGAAAGCACCTTAAAGAGATAGGTAGTCATCCTCCAGAAAAGTCAGAACTGAGACATAGTGAGAGGCTTACAGGATTACTAATTGTGGGAAACATTTCACATGTGTAGACTAGCAATGTATCAATCCAAAATGAGGGAGAGAAAAGGAAAAAAAGAAAAATGAATATAGGTAAACAGAACACACAGGATAACAGGACAAATCAGACAAGTATGTCACTCATAAAATCACCTTCCAAAAAATGAAACATAAGGCAACATCATACGGAAAGACTGAAAATAAAGAGATGGAGAGTCGGCATGGTGGCTCACACCTGTAATCCCAACACTTTTTAGAAGGCTGAGGCAGCAGGATTGCTTGAGTCCAGGAGTTCAAGACCAGTCTAGGCAAAATAGAGAGATCTCATTTCTACAAAAATCAAAAGAAAGGTAGTACTCCAATGTAAAAATATCACAGTTGAGTAGATTAATTAACACACACGAAGACCAACATGATCATTAATCAAAATATGTAAATTAAAATAAGTTATAAAATTTCACCTATTACCTGTGAAAGATGAAAAAATAAGCCAAGCTGGGAAGACCTTGCTATTGATTAAATTTGGTAATTTTAAAAATATTTGACATGTGGTTGGCACATGGTAACAATTTGATAGATGTTATTAAATCTACTGTTATTATTCTTAATACTATTATTTTTGACTAACGTAGTAGGAATATTAACCGGTAAAATATTCCTAGAGATTAAATCACAATCTCTAAAAATGTTTATTTTATTTTATTTTATTTTTTTTGAGTTGGAGTCTCACTCTGTCACCCAGACTGGAATGCAGTGGCCGCTCCCGGCCACCGCAGCCTCACCTGCTGGGCTCCGGCGATCCTTCCGCCTCAGCCTTCCGAGTAGCCGGAATTACAGGCATGCGCTACCATGCCCGGATGATTTTTTGATTTATTGTAGAGATGAGGTCTCGCTGCCCAGACGGGTCTCGAACCCGCAGGCTCAGGCAATCCACTCACCTCAGCCTCCCAAAGGCATGGGATTACAGGCTGAGCCACCGAGCCCGGCAAAATGTTTATTTTCTTTGACCTGGGCAGTCCATGAATTTCAGGATTACATATCATGGAAATAACTGGACATGTACCTAGGGATGCAAGTCCAATGACAGTTATCGCACCACCGGTTAAAAAAGTAAAAATGCTCACCTATATGTCCAACGATACGAAACTGGAAAACCAAATTGTGATATTTAGTATTTAGTATATAGAATATCAAAATAATGGCGTTCATGTCTTGATATTAAGAAGTTCAAAATCGATTACATTTTCAAACAGCAGATACAAAATTATACATGTACTAAAACCCAGCTGTTTCCTTGAGGTACCTAAAGATAAAAAAGAAAAAAAACCCACAATTTTATAAAAGTAAGATTTATGAACATGTCTATATTGTATGCACAGACAAAAGCTATACAAGGTAGATACCAATATACTAATTATTTTCTCTTTTACCCCTATCTTTACTTGTCAGAGATTTGAAAACAATTAGCAGGTACTTACGATCAGATAAATCAATCTTCTTATGAAAACAGTCAGTCTGAACCTCTCGAGGCACTGTGCCACGGTGCCTGTCCTGCTCCACCCTGTTCTTCAAGATTTTTCCTGTGCTAAATCTGCCTGTTGTTAATCCTGGATCTTGATGAATTGCTGCCACGCTATGATTTTTTTTTTTTTTTTTTTTTTGAGTCGGAGTCTCACTCCGTCGCCCAGACTGGAGTGCAGCGGCCGCTCCCGGCCCCCCGCAGCCTCGACCTGCTGGGCCTCGGTGATCCTTCCACCTCAGCCTTCCGAGTAGCCAGAACTACAGGCGCGCGCTACCATGCCCGGCTCATTTTTGATTTATTGTAGAGATGAGGTCTCGCCAAGTTACCCAGGGGAATCTCGAACCCATGGACTCAGGCAATCTGCTCCCCTCGGCCTCCCAAAGCGCTGGGATGACAGGCTGAGTCACCCAGCCCGGCCTGCGCTATGATTTTGACATGCCAGTCACTCAACCACTTAGGACCGTGATCTCAGAGCTTTACTTGAATTTCCTGTTGAGACTTTCCTGGTGCTCGTCCATGATTCTTCATCCTAAACACACACAGTTCCCTCAGCATGAACTGATCCTCCCAGGTCGAGACTCCGACTTCTCTTGGAATCGTCCTCTGATCCGCATCCCCCTTAGGTCCTAAGCAATGCCTTGATGGCGCTGGCCTTCTGCAACCGCCCCCACGTTCCACACCAAAGGCAGTGCTCCACCTGCAGCTGGCTGGCCTATCCCCGACTCCAGGAGGCTGCTGGCGTCACTTTGGCTCCCACATCCTCATACTGGACCTAACAGCAGACACAGGGAATGCTGAAATCTCAAATAGCTAGAGCTCTGTTCTAATGGACTTTTTAAAAAAAACATGGAACGCGTTTAGGAAAACACAATAGCTAGACCTATGACAAGTATCCTGAAATCTTATTACAAACGGATCCTGCTTCAAAATATTTACATAGCCAAGAATCATTCATTATTATCTGGAGCTTGAGTCTTTGAGGTAGGATACTGGGGGCATGGTTTGTGGTTTATTCAGGCTTTTTCTTTCTTCTCAACATAATTTTGGTGATTTCTACATAGTTCTAGAAGAGTATGTTTTGTGTGATTCTAAACTGGCACAAAACTTTTCATAGCACTCTTATGATTTTAAAAAAACTCTATGAACTGTAGTTTTTCCTCTCACAAGTTCTAAAACACTTTAAGCATTTTATCTTTCATCAGTCTTGCTAGAGGCATGTCTATTTTATTATTAGTTTTTTTGTTTTTGTTTTTGTTTTGAGTTGGAGTCTTTCTCCATCACCCAGGCCAGAGTACTGTGGCATGCTCATGGCCACCCCAGCATCGATCTACTGGGCTCCAGCAATCCTTCTGCCTCAGCCTTCAAGTCGCTGGAACTATAGGCATGAGCTACCACGCCCGGCTAATTTTTGATTTATTGTAGAGACGAGGGCTTGCCAAATAGCCCAGGTTGGTCTCAAACCTGAGGGCTCAGGCAATCCACTTGCCTCAGCCTCCCAAAATGCTGAGATTACCGGCTGAGCCATTAGTTTTTTTTTTTTAAATCAGCTCTTGGTTTTGTAGATTTAATTACCTGCTTTCTATTACATTAATTTCTATTGTTGTACACAAGTGCTTATAGCAGCTTTATTTGTAATAGTCCCAAACTGGAAACAACCTAAATGTCCATTCACAAATGATGACATATCTAATGAAATACATCTCGGCAAAAAAGGAACAAATTAGCGGTGCTGTAAACATGAATGAAACTCAAAACTGTGGTAAATCGGTCAGCCAGAAAAGGTATATACTGTGTGATTCCATTTATATAAAATCCTAGAAAACACAAGCTCATACAGTAACAGAAGCAGACTGGTGGATGCCTGGGAGAAGGAAGGAAGGGAGATGACGAAGGGACACGAGAATGCTGGGGCGTTGGAAATGCCTGTCACCTCGGCTGGAGGACGGTTTCGCAGGTGTCTATACAGAATGACACTAATTCGAACTGTACGGTTTAAACACGTGCAGCTCATTGTACAGCAGTTGTCCTTTAATAGAGCTATTAAATAAAACCCCAAAAGCATAGAAACAGATTAGTCTACAAATCACAGAATCTCCATCACAAGGCACAATTAGCTTGATTACTACCGCTTCCTGGAAGAAGGGAAACAGTTTCTTATTCTTCTGGTTACAAGGAACAAAGACCTGCTCAAGCTGTAACAAGGAGTTTCATGATAAAGACATGGCTGGACTTTTTTTTTGAGTCAGAGTTTCGATATCTGACTCAAAAAAAGGCTGGAGTGCAGTGGCATGCTCACGGCCACCACAGCCTCAACCTGCTGGGCTCAGGTAATCCTTCCACCTCAGCCCTCCAAGTAGCTGGAACCACCATACCCGGCTAATTTTTTGATTTATTGCAGAGACGAGGTCTCGTCAAGTTGCCCAGGCTAGTCTCGAACCCCCGGGCTCAGGCAATCCACTCACCTCAGCCTCCCAAAGTGCTGAGATGACAGGCACCCAGCTCAACTAGACTCTTAAGATACTCCAAGAATAAGGTGCCAGAGCATAACAGGGCCCAGTGACAACTGAAACCAGAAGGCAGACCTTGGAAACAACTCTAGTTGAAGAAGTAAACGTTTGACTTTCCTGTCTCCCCTGGTAATTCTACTTTTCTCTACTCATTCTCTCTGCCTCTTCCCTCTACCCACTGGCTCCCGGCTCTCACAGTTTCCATTCCTCCATAACTGCAGCTTTCTGTTGCCCACAACCCACACTTCTGCTTTTTATTTTATTTTTTTTGAGTCAGAGTCTCACTCTGTCGCCCAGACTGGAGTGCAGTGGCCGCTCCCGGCCACTGCAGCCTCGACCTCGACCCGGCCACCGCAGCCGGAGCTGGGGCTCCGGCGATCCTTCCGCCTCAGCCTTCCGAGTAGCCGGAACTGCAGGCGCGCGCTACCACGCCCGGCTAATTTTTGGTTTATTGTAGAGATGCGGTCTCGCCAAGTTGCCCAGGCGGGTCTCGAACCCGCGGGCTCAGGCAATCCACTTGCCTCGGCCTCCCAAAGTGCTGGGATGACAGGCCGAGCACTTCTGCTTTTATGGCTCCAACTCCCCAAATAGGTAACCTGACTGGCTAAACTCTTTTTTTTCTTCCAGACCATCGGCAATGCTCGTGAATGGACCTCTCATAGGTCAGACTGCTCATCCCTGTGCCCAGGCAACTGTGGGCAACAGGCAGCAAGATCACGCGTGGCTCAGCCCGCAGCTGCTTGGGAGCACAAACTCCAGGCAGGCCCAATTCCCACAGAAGCAGAATGAGGACAGCAGCCAGGGCTCGACAGCGCTAGTAGACTAACTGTGGAAATGAGGCCAGGACCCAGGCGACCTGCACATAGCCCGAGGGCCTCATGTCACCTGAAGGGGGGAAATCGAGCTTTTAAAAAATCAGTCTTGGGCTGGAAAGGGTGGCTCAAGCCTGTAATCTGAGCACATTGGGAGGCGGAGGCGAGAGGATTGCCTGAGTCCAGGGGTTGAGACAGCCTGGGCAACTTGGCGAGACCTCGTCTCTACAAGTAAATCAAAAAATTAGCCAGGCGTGGTGGCGCGTGCCTGTAGTTCCAGCTATCTGGAAGGCTGAGGTGGAAGGATCGCCTGAGCCCAACAGGTTGAGGCTGCGGTGACCATGGGTGTGCCACCGCACTCCAGCCTGGGTGACAGAATGAGATTCCGACTTAAAAAAATAAATAAAATAAAAAATCAGTTTCATGCGGAAGTCAGGCCAGGAGCAGTTCTGTCCCACTCCTCCGGCACGGCGTTTTGGCCCACTGCTCATGTGTGGGTGGTAGAGGTCAGAGTGTGCAGAGTCACATCACAGCCCGAGCGCAAGAGCACAGCTGGTCACAGATCATGGCAGCATCACCAGCCCCGTCGTGATTCTTTGTGCAGGGAAAGTCAAGGACTAGGGTCACACATCTTTTAAGGAATACAGTGACTCAGGCCAGCTCACGCCTGTAATCCCAGCACTTGGGAAGGTGGAGGTGAGAGGACTGCCTGAGTCCAGGGATTCGAGACCAGCCCCAGCAACTTGGCAAGATCTCATCTCTGCAAAAGATTTAATAGTGTGGTGGTGTCCACCTGTGGTTCCAGCTATTTGCAAGGCTGAGGCAGGAGGCTTGCCAAGTCCAGGAGGTCGAGACTGCAGTGCTACTACACTCTGGTCTGCACAATAGAGGAAGATTCTGACTTTAAAAAAAAAAAAAAAAAAAAAATATATATATATATATATATATTGACTCAGGAAGACAGAGGGAGGGCCTGGAGGGGGTGTGCTCTATCCTACTCTGTCTCCAAAGCATTCCTCTGGCACAGACTCAGGGGTCTGTGAAATCACACCCATAGGCAGAAAGGAGCAAGCTCGGCCCATCGCCTTTGCTTCTTTGTCTGGCAGTCATCTTCTGTTCTGGCCATGCTCCCCTGACCCTGGCCCATGCGAGGGTTCTATCACCGTTGCTGGGTCTGGCCCCTGCCCTTTGGTTCTGGATTGTGCCCTAGTGTTTGGATCTGAAGGGTTGTGCATGCGAAGGCGGCAGTCCCCAAGCACAAGGTGTCTGAGGTGGCCATGCAACTCTCTGTCCTTCCATCGGTTCCCAGGACCCGGAAAATTCCCCTCTTGCTCCTGACATGTCTCTCTCTGTGTTCTGGCTTGAGGTTCGTTGACCGTAAGCACTGATTTGATACTTTGGGGAATCTCATCTCCTTCACCTATTGAGGTCCAAACTAGAATCTAAGTTTATTCTCTGATCCTGTTTGGAAAAGCTGATCATTTCACATTTCTGAGGCTGAAAAGTTAAAGAAGTCTATTTGTGGTTCCAAGGTGACCATACTTCATGAGGCCCACCTAAAAATGAATATGCACGCCGGGCTCGGTGGCTCATCCTGTCATCCCAGCACTTTGGGAGGCCGAAGCGAGGGGATTGCCTGAGCCTGAGGGTTCGAGACAGCCTAGGCAACTTGGTGAGACCTCATCTCTACAATCAATTAAAGATTAGCTGGGCATGGTAGAGTGCACCTGTAGTTCCAGCTCCTTGGAAGGCTGAGGTGGAAGGATTGTGGGAGACCAGCAGGTCGACGTCGGGGTGGCCATGAGCATGCCACGGCACTCCAGCCTGGGCAATGGAGTGAGACTGACTCAAAAAAAAGAAAAGAAAATAATACACAGATTAATCTTTCTTACGTAAAGGGCCTTTCTTAAATGTCTTACTATATATGTGGCAAACTGTGATATTATAGGGCCTCTATCAAGCATGATAAATATGGAAAAAAAAAGTCACACAAAAGCAAAAATACAGTTTCAGAATTTGACACTAACACTTTTCTGGAATTGTGTTTTTTCTTCCAATGCATAACAATAATTGTACAATAATTTACCATAATTTCTAAAACCTGAAGCTTTTGTTACATGATTAAGGTACATGCAGAGGTCTTTAAGAGAGAACACCTCACTGAGGATTAAGCCAAGTAGCTGTATCTAGTGTCTGAGTGGGATCAACAGTTTCTGAGCATGACCCTTGCTCTACAAGCAGAGGCGTCCCTGAATGTGAAACTGGTTTTTCATGGGCAAGGCGGACAAAGGCTTAAGTAACGCCAGAAGCTTGGCGGAGGCATAATCATAAATTCCTTTCCCATGAAATTACTTTTCGTAGTAACATAATGCAGTCTGCCTGGCATTGTTACTATTGCTAGAGAAGATGGAATGAGAGGAGCGTTTGAGAAAGGCATGGAAAAGAAAAAACACACACCAAAAAAGTTAACACTGTTGTTTTGCACCAAACAGCTTTATTATGATTATTAGTGTTATCATCATTATTAAGTCAACATCCTCACTCTGTCACCCAGGGTGGAGTGCAGGGGCATGTTCACAGCTACCGCCGTCTTGACCTGCTGAGCTCAGGCGATTCTTCCACCTCAGCCTTCCAGGTAGCTGGAACTACAGGAGCATGCCACCACACCCGGCTAATTATTTTTTTATTGTAGAGACAAGATCTCGCCAAGTTGCCCAGGTTGGTCTAGAACCCCTGGACCAAGCAATCCTCTTGCCTCAGCCTCCCAAAGTGCTGGGATTATAGGCATGAGTCACGGGGCCCAGTCACATATTAGCTTTATAATTACAAGTCTATTTTTTTCTGTTTATCTGAGAGAAAAAAAAAAACGGATGCTTCCAAGAGTTTTGCACTGGGTTCAAAGTCACTTTCTCTCAAACTACTGTTACAACCGCATTATTCTTAATAATGTCAACATTCACCAAGACAATCCTTCCGACGACCTGGCCGGCTATCTGACTTCCTTCCCTTGTTCTGTTTCAACTCCCACTTCATGATAACAACCTGGACTCTGTCTCTACTGCAACCACGCCCCTGCCTGACCACTACCCTCCAGTATTCCAGCTCCATTAACTTTCCAGACCCCCAGGCATCCCAATGCAGGGACCCTACCACCTCTGCCTTAGCCTCCCCCCCCATGTCCCCGCTTCTCGAGTGTGAAGGAACCAGAAACAGTCTATTAGCAGAGAAACACTTATACCCTGATTTCCTACTTCACTGAGAAGTAGGAACTATTGGAAGAAAACCTCCAACTGCTTCCTCCCTCACATCTGAGCCCACATACGTTTACGTCCCTGCCTCTGTGAGAATCTGCTCCTCAGAACACACATAAGTATGCAAATTGGCATTTACCTCCAGAGGATCTCAGATCCACTGAGCTGATTCAGGGACTCCAGACTGAACCACAACCCTAAAGAACTACAGAGGCTTGTCACCTGTGTCGTCTTCCCATGGGTTAGGGAGAAGGAACATCGAGGAGCTGTTTGAATTCTTTCTCCTAAAATGTAGCAGAAGTTTTGTGCAATAGTGCCCACTTAGCAAACAGGTATTTCTTGAGATGATTCCATTCCTACCAGGGCAAAATGTGGGTGAAAGATTGTTTGGCATGATGCCAAAATGACCCTATTGAGCATTTCTTTTTTTTTTTTTTTTTTTTTTTTGAGTTGGAGTCTCACTCTATCGCCCAGACTGGAGTGCAGTGGCCGCTCCCGGCCACCGCAGCCTCGACCTGCTGGGCTCTGGCGATCCTTCCTCCTCAGCCTTCCGTGTAGCCAGAATTACAGGCATGCGCTACCACGCCCGGCTGATTTTTTGATTTGTTGTAGAGATGGGGTTTCGCTGCCCAGGCGGGTCTCGAACCCGCGGGCTCAGGCAATCCACTCACCTCAGCCTCCCAAAGGCGCGGGATTACAGGCTGAGCCACCGAGCCCGGCTGAGCATTTCTTAATTGTCCATGAAGAAATATGCCTTTACCATCGAAAGAACTGCCTGTCACCACCTCAGTCAAATGATCAAACTTACCATCACCAGCAGTGGAACAGACCTGACACCTCATGCCTCCTAATGTGATACAATAGGAATTACATAACACGACCTTCAAAAACAAACTATATGCCAAAGGCATTTTGGAGACAACTAGAGAAATCTAAATATTGACTGAATATTAAATGATAGCCGGGAATAATTGTTCATTTTCATAAAGTGTGATAAAAGTTTTGTGGTTATGGCAACACAGAAAGACCTTTTCTTAAAAAAAAAGAAAAATTAGCCAAGCATGGTGGCACACACCTGGAGTTCCCGCTACTCAGGAGGTTGAGGCGAAGGACTGCCCGAGCCCAGAAGGTTGAGTCTGCGGTGAGCTGTGATGATGCCACTGTACTCCAGCCTGGGCTATAGAATGAGACCTTGACTCACAAAAAAGTTTTGTAGTTATGTAGGACAATGAAACACATAGCATACTTAGAGGTGAAGTGTCTTGCCTACCATTTATGGGCCTGACAAAAACAAAACCACCAGCAAACAAAACACACACACATACACATACAGAAATAAAACAAACAGGGAAAACTACCGGAATCCAGGTAATAGGTATATGGGTGATTTTGTATTTTTTGCATCCTTTCTGCATCTAAAATACCCAGAATAAGTAACTGCAATGAAGAGACTGTGCAGAGCCAACTCCTATCCATCTTTCTGGTGTTTCCTTACCCTCCGAAGCTTTCTTGCCTGCCTCAGGACAGACTCAGTTTTCTCCAGTTTCCGATTTCCCTGGGACTGCACAAAATTATTTCCTCCGAGGTTAGCATCAACTTGTGCTGAGTTAACAAAAAGCTAAGTAGCATATGAGAGATTTCTATGTTCCTTTGAAGGTGGATTAGAATGAACTTCCTCGGAATCCATGAAGGAGGGCACTGGCTAAGGAAGGGAGAAAGGGTGGTCCCGGGAAAGAAGTCAAGATAACTGGTAGCATCATACATGCAAAGCGGGAGCCTTGGCACATCTTTGACAACAAAAGATGGGGATTTTGTTTTTTTTGGTTTTTTTTTGAGTTGGAGTCTCACTCTGTCGCCCAGACTGGAGTGTAATGGCCGCTCCTGGCCACTGCAGCCTCGACCCGCTGGACTCTGGCGAGCCTTTCGTCTCAGCCTTCCGAGTAGCTGGAATTACGCACACGCTACCATGCCCGGCTGATTTTCTGATTTATCGTAGAGGTCTCGCCAAGTTGCCCAGGCGGGTCTCGAACCCGCAGGCTCAGGCCATCCACTCACCTCAGCTTCCCAAAGCACGGGATTACAGGCTGAGCCACCGAGCCCGGCTGATGGGGATTTTAACAACATCAACAGGTCAGGAGAAAAAAGACATAGGAAGTCAGACAGAGTAGGCTTATATTAGAGGATCGTGTAGATATGAGGTAGGACAACCAGTGATCCCTACCTCAGGACAGCACTAGGTGTTCTGGGTCAAAATGTGCTGCTTGCAGCGGGAGCTCCTGTAGGCCATGACACCGCCAGCCATCTTCCTGCCTCTTGTGAGTCTCAGTTTTCCCTCAGCATGCTGAGAGCACACCAGGGGCCCCGGGTGACCAGCCCTTAAGCATGCCCCCGAACGGGGCAAGCTTCAGGAATACTGGGAGCCCTTTCAGCCTCCAGGCCATCTGCCTCTCGGACCCTTTCCAGTCCTTCAACCACGGTCTCCGGGACCTAGTATGGATCAGATCCACTGTGCATCTGATCCAGCCCGGGGCCTTCTGGAGTCTGCAGAGTCCTTCATGCCTAGAATGGAGAGGTCCCTATAAGGCCCTTACACGTCATGGGAGTGGATTCCGGACACCTTTGCAAGTCCCTCGGTCACCTAAGGGAGTCTGTTTACACAGACAGGAAGGAAGAGTGCCTCTCATCTGCGTCCCAGACCAGAGGCTGGGTTCATAAAGGTGGAATTCCCTATTCTCCTGGCAATTTTCACCGCTTACATAAATACTACACAAACAAAAGGAGACAGCAACACCACTCAGGAAAACATAAAACAACATAAAAGAAATGTGTGCCAATCAAGTTTTTAATTTATGACATGTCCCATCAACCAAAGCATAACAAACCAGCTGGCTTCCTTAGCAAATTCAACTGCAAACAACAAAAGCCAGCATTCCTCTGGCATCTACAAAGTGGCCCCAGAGAGCCCAATTGAGAAACCTTCCCCCAACCTCCTGCAAACGTCCAGGGTTAGCTTACTGAATTAGTGCATCCCCTTTGCAAGATCGAGTACCTGGCAAGGCCTATTTCTTAACCAGTTCATCAAGGGCTAGTCTTGGCCAGTGGCACTCCTCTCCGGAGTCCCCAGAGCACAGAGTGGCTCCCTTAGACCAAGGTCCTGCAAGGCAGTCACCAATTGCTGTGGTCTGAATAACAATCAGCTGCTCCCCCTGATACCAATAAAACAAAGGGGCAGGGAACGGGTAGATAGAAGCTTATTTCTGAATTCGAATCCAGGGAGCAGAGCCGGACACGAGGTGTTTCTAAAACGGCTCAGCTCACCCTTTGGGTCTCACAGTCCACTTTTCCAGTTCAGAGTTGTTGGTACCTAGACATTAGCCCAGCAGAGCATTGTACAGAGCTTAAGTTACAGGCGCATTTTACATTGAGAGAGTGACATTCAGAGTCAAGGAAGTTTACAAGGCCTAAGACATCATGCATTGCAAAAGTTATGCAGCTCATAAGACTTAACGATTATACTGATGTAAAAGTTATACAATCACAACTTATGATTACACTGATACTATATTGTTCGAACCTGTGACTGTTAGAGAGTAAATAGGGATTTACATCTTCGAGCTTAGTCTGCAGGGAAGTCAAGGATCCCCTGAAGCTCCTTACTGGGAGTGCAGAGAAGACAAGGGTACTCTCGGGAATGTGCTCAGGAATGTGCAGGAGTGCTTGGCCCCTTCCCATGCCCTTCTCTAGGGACTGTGACAGTATGGAAGCATGTTAGCAGGTCCCTGTATCACCTTTTCTCCCAGTCTCTGCCTCTCGCATTTTAATTGGCTGCCAGGGATAGCAGCCGATTTCCTGGATCTGCCATAACATTATTAGGCAAAGAAAACGTTTAGTAACAAGACTCGGGTGAGGCAGACAAGGCTGAAACCAGCATGGCAGCAACACAAGGAAGAGTCCCGAGAACCACAGGGAAGGCTACACGGCTGGGTGCACTGGGCTTTCCTTAGCTCTCCCAGCCAGGCTCGAAGTCTGGCAGCCTTAAGCCCCACCCCACCCCCCTCAGCTCTATAACATCCCAGCCACCATCTCGTAACTCAGGGTTGGCTGGAAGAGAGACACCAAGTGGAACCCGCAGGCAGTCGTTCACTTCCAGCTTTCGCCGCTGGGCCAGGAGCCTCAGCCTCTGGCGCCGGCGTCCAGCACACGTGGACGGTAATAAATAGACTCAGAGATATCTGGAAAGGTCAAGTTCACCCAATTAAATTCCCGTTGGTTTAAACTTTGCTAGCAGGTACCCTTTCCGTTTAGGTCTAGCGTTGAAGAGCGGCGTGGACTTTGAATCCTGAAGGCAGAGACGGGCTGAACTTGGCCCTCGCCTCCCCGTGAAGGTCAAGGCCGACCGCAGGTGGCAAGCTTCCCCCCGCCCCGCGCCGCGCCCTCTCACCCAGACTCCCGTCCTGCCCCGCGCCCGCGCCCCTCCCCCGCCCCCCCCCCGCGCCCCTCCCCCGCCCCCCCCCGCGCCCCCTCCGCGCCGCCGGCCTCGGCGTCCCCGGAGCGGGACTCGAGGGCGGCGGCGCCGTTCTGGGAGCCGCCCGGGCGCGGCTCTACCGGCCGGCTCCCGAGAGCGCGCGGAGGGGCGCCGGCGAGGGTCGCCGAGCGGCCGCCGGACGTCCGCCCGCCCGCCCCGGCCTGCCCCGCGCGCCCCGCCCGCGCGCGCCCGCCCCCCGCGCCGCCCCGCGCGCCCGCGCGCCCGCCCCGCGCGCCCGCCCCCTCGGGCCGCCCCGCCCCGCCCGCGCCGGCCACGCGCCGTCCCCCCGGCGGGCGGGGCCGGCCGGGCCCCCACCCCCGCGGAGCGCGGCGGCCCCGCGCGGCCCGTGGAGCGGAGGCGGCGCGGCGGAGGCAACATGGCAGCGGGGCTCCGGCGCGGCTGCGGGGTGAGCGGGGGAACCTGGCGGCGGCGGCGGGCCGGGCCCGGCCGGGCGTCGCGGGGCGGGCGGGCCGCGCCGGGCGGGGCGGGGCGGGGGCCGCGGACGGGCGCGCCCGGACCCCGGCGCCGGCCCGGCGCCTCCCGCAGGCTCTCCGGCTTCCTCCCGACGCCGCGGGCGCTCTCCTGGGGCCCGGCCCCGGGCCCCGCGCGGGCGCCCGGTCCCGGGGCTGCGGGAAGGGGGACCCCGCGGCCGCGCCCGGGCCGCGAGGGGTCCGGGCTGCGTCTGGCCTGGAGCCGCGGGGCCGGCCGGCCCGCCTGGCGGACTCGGAGCGCGTCCCGGGGGCCCTCTGGCCTCCCGTGTCCGCGGGGCTCGCGCGAGCCTGCCGGTTCGGGGACGCCTCGCGCAGCGTCGGGGTCCGGTCTCTGATCCGAGCAGCTGCGGTGTGGGAAGCGAGAGTCATCCGAGGGGCCTCCGCCCGCCTTTTTCTGCTGTGGGCGGAAAGTGGGGGACGCCGCCTCTTTGCGGTTCTGACACCAGACTGAAGCCGGGTTTCCCAGTCTCTCCAAGGAAAAGGCTGGAAAAGCCTGATGCGGAATCTTGTATCCCTTTATCTTTTCCTGTGACACTCCCGCAAAACCGAGATGCATGCATTTCCAAGAAGTGCCCAGACGTGTTCACTGCAGTGGCGGGTGCTACTCGGACAATTCGGATTCTGTTCTTGGCAGACGGCCCAAAGCAATAAGACCAGTATTTATACAGCGTTGGGGTTTCAAAACATCTTATTTGCTATCCCCAAGTACCCAGTGAGGTAGCCATTTTCCAGTTTTGAGTAGACGCTGTCAGATGTTTGTATCCTGTCCAAAATCACAAAGGCAGTTGCAGGACCTAGACTCAAAGTCAGCTGTGCTAACTCCAGTCCCGTGCTATTTCTGTATACTTCTTTTTTTTTTTTTTTTTTTGAGTGCAGTCTCACTGTCACCCAGGCTCCAGTGCAGTGGCACGATCACAGATCACGATCACTCGTTGTTGAACAGGCTGGTCTTAATCTCCTAGGCTCAAGCATTTCTCTCGCCTCGGCCTCCCAAGGTGCTGGGATTACAGGGATTACAGGCCTGAGCCAGCACCTCTGTTCGAAGCCCCCTCCCTAATTTAATGGCTGATATTGTTGTGTCTGTCACCAACAGGTCGATGGGCAGCATTCCCCTGCAGTAGCGACCTTTGCGCATTGTTTTATATAATGTGTTTTCTGCAACAGTCTTGTAAACTGACTTTTCCCCTATATAAAGTCTCTGGCAGAACATTTCACCTGTCTTGTGAGATCTGATTTTGTGCCATGTTTAAAAACATTTTATAATAGGGTCAGGGGTTTTTTGGTCCGATTTTTGTGACATGTTTTCCTTTGTTATGATACCTGGTGACCAGTTAGGAGACTCACTGCAAGAGCAAGGTGTTGATAGCAGGGGTTTTGTGTAAGAAGTCTTGGAATCCTGGTTGTACTAGGAGCAGGGCGACTTTGGCTAGTTTTACGGGTTTCTTCACATCCGAAACTGGAATAAAAATAGTGCCTTAATCCTAGGCTTGACCTGGATTCAGTGAATTACGTGGGTATTGTGAGTGTAAACAAGAATAGGTGAGGTCTGTGACTACTGGACAGTGAAGACCAGAGAAACCATGTTTCACTTCCAAAATAAAATCAATGAAACTTCAAAGAAAATGTGAGTTTCTTACTCTGTGTAATTTTTTTCAAAACTGTAGTATGAGATATGTTATTTTGAAAGGACTACTTGAATTACAATATTTGACAGTCTAATTATATTGTCACCTTAAATGTACGTAATTCTCTTTATAAGATGAAATTGTCATCTACTAAGTCGACAATCTCTTTTTTTTTTTTTTTTGAGTCTAAGTCTCACTGTCACCCAGGCTGGATTGCAGTGGCACACTCACTCTCAGCCACCTCAGCCTTGACCTGCTGGGCTCAGGTGATCCTTCTGCCTCAGCCTTCCAAGTAGCTGGTACCACAGGCATGGGCCACCACACCTCGCTAATTTTTTTTTTAAATTGTAGAGACAGGGTCTCACCAAGTTGCTCAGACGGGTCTTGAACCCCTGAGCTCAGGCAATCCTCTTGCCTCTGCCCTCCAAAGTGCTGGGATTACAGGTGTGAGCCACTGCCCAGCCAATTTCTTTTTACAGGTTTTGAAAAACATGAAGTTCAGTTGTAGAAACTTTAGTATATTTTTCAGCTTTCTTCTCTTAGTATGCAAGCGTATTGAAATTGCCGGATAGCTCCGTCAAAATCATTTCAAGTGTAAATTGTGTAATTTGTTCTCAAACCTGTACTCTGAGCACCATTGTGATTTCCAGTTTGGTAATAAATATCAAACTTTAATAAATGAAAATGGTTACTTTTGTGTCTACTAAACTGTCATGAATACAAAATAGAGTTGCAAAGGAGCTGTATGTGTATGTTTGATCTGTATTGTTTTTATATGTCCTTTTGAACAAATATGAGTATATTTCAATATTCAGACAAGTAGCTGCCAGGTGTGGTGGCTCACATCTATAATCCCAGCACTTTGGGAGGCCAAAGTGAAAGGATTGCCTGAACCCCTGGGTTCAAGACCAACCTGGGCAACTTGGTGCGGCCTCATCTCTAAAATAAATCCAAAATTAGCCAGACAGGGTGACATGTTCCTGGAGTTGCAACTATTTGGAAGGCTGAGGTGGAAAGATTGCCTGAGCCCAGCAGGTTGAGGCTGCAGTGGCCGTGAGCGTGCCACCACACTCTAGCCTAGGTGGCAGACTGGAGACTCCAATTGGAAAAAAAAAAAAAAAAAGGCAAGTAGCATATTAGTAGTTTAGAACAGGGCTGGCAAACATTTTTTTGTAAAAGCACAAATAGTATTTTCAACTTCTCGAACCATGTGGTTTCTGCAGCAGCTACATAGATCTGCTGTGAAGGCAGCGTAGATAGTGTGGTGTGGCTTGTGCCCCAATAAAATCGTATTTGCAAAACAGGTAGCTGCCACAGTTTGCTGACCCTGGTTTGGGACATTTTGTAGGAATGCCTGTAGACAAGGGCGGAAGATGCAGAACATGGCTGTGTGCTGATTTGTTGTTTTGGGTAGAGTGAGGTATCTTAGAAAGTGGGCTCCTCAGCCGGGCTCGGTGGCTCAGCCTGTAATCCCGCGCCTTTGGGAGGCTGAGGTGAGTGGATTGCCTGAGCCTGCGGGTTCGAGACCCGCCTGGGCAGCGAGACCTCATCTCTACAATAAATAAAAAAATCAGCCGGGCGTGGTAGCGCATGCCTATAATTCTGGCTACTTGGAAGGCTGAGGTGGAAGGATCGCCGGAGCCCAGCAGGTTGAGGCTGCGGTGGCCAGGAGCGGCCACTGCACTCCAGTCTGGGCGACAGAGTGAGACTCCAACTCAAAAAAAAAAAGGCAGCCGGGCGTGGTAGCGCATGCCTGTAATTCCGGCTACTTGGAAGGCGGAGGTGGAAGGAGGTGGAAGGATCGCTGGAGCCCAGCAGGTCGAGGCTGTGGTGGCCGGGAGCGTCCACTGCACTCCAGTCTGGGTGACAGAGTGAGACTCCGACTCAAAAAAAAAGAAAGTGGGCTCCTCCAAGGATAATGTTCCCAGGGACAGGGTACCAAGGCTGATGGAGAGGCCACTCCTGAACTCAGCAATGTGGGATTCCATCTCACTGTCCTCCCTACCGTACCCCAATCATCGGTGCCCTGGTAGCTTATTGGTAAGATACACATCTGCTGCTACCCTGACTGTTGTTTGTTCTGGAAACCCTCCACTTCATTATGCAAATCTCAATGATTTAATTTTCATTACTTTTTAAAAACCTTTCTAGGATAGGAATTTTAAAAACTGGGAATTGACTCACTTAAATTATATTTCAAGGCATTTAAGTAATGATGGCTTTATAAATTATGTTTGTGTGTATGGTTGAACAAGTCGCTTTGTTTACTTACAGTTGTCAGTGTTCTCTTATTTGACTGATGCTTAAGTTGTCAACTTTATTTTAATAAAAGTGTTCCTGACAGGTCCTGAGAAGTCTTTCTCGTTTGGGCTGGAGATCACAGCATACAAAAGCCGCCCTGCAGCGTGAACCCGGATTGGGATTTAGCTTTGGTATGCATCATGTTCTGTCTTCTGACTGTAAACATGAGTTTGTGACACATGTGAAACTGTCTGTCTGTTTGTTTGGAATGTGTTTGTAAACAGCAGTGTCTGTCAGTGAGTACAGCCAGTCACCACTGACAGTTCACGATCGATCCTTCCATTCCTCCTGGCGTTCTTCAGCGTGCTACCCTGTCGAGATCTGTTAGCAGCATCCATGCATTTATAATCCTTCCCTTTCTCCTACGTGTATAGCTCAAAATAAATGACAGATTTACTGACATGTGTGAATAGTCTTCAACTTAAAATTTGAATGCAGCAAAGACTTTTAAAAACACATAATCGATATGGGTGCCTGGTAATAAGCTAAGGCCTGTTTGGGCCCTTATATATCTGGATTGAAATTTTTTTACAGTTAGATGAAGTTCTCACTCCTGGGACCAGGGAGCCATGTGGCATTGGATCGAAAAGGTGTGCACTTTTTCATCCCATTTCCTCTGTAAAATGAAAACCCCAGGCAAAAAAATGTGACATCTCTGACATCTTTTTCCTCCTCAAGTGCTTCTTCAACATTTTTACTTTCCCTCCAGTTAAAAACCCATTTGCTCAATTCACTTGGTCTCTGAAAACAGTTAAAAGGCAGCAGAGATAACTAACCTACACCCAGATACAAATGACAGCCTCAGAGCTCTCTAGGGTTATCATTTTGTTTTATGTTGTATGTTCTAAGATTTTTTCCCCCCCAGAACTAAATGAAAAATTTCAAGCAGTGTGAGGATAGGAGGATAAGAAGGGCAGTAGGTCGTCGTCTTGAGATGCTGGCCTTGAAGTGGTGTGATTACACACACACACAACTCACGCTCAGCAGTGGGAGACCAGCAGGAGAAATCTGGGGTGGTTTGCTGAGTGGCCAGGAAAGATGGATATGCGTCTGGAGGGATTTGTGAAGCTCACGTGAAGGAACGGGATAGCGCCCGTTGCCAGTCGCATCTGGTTCTTCATGAAATGGGGGTGCTATCTATAACACAGGATTTCTTGGAAGATTAAGCTTTGAGCTGTATGTAAAGTATGCACACGTGGCTGGATCAAAGTAGTTTCCCAGGAAATAACATGTAACAGATTCCTGTCTTCCTGCCACTCATCCACACCCAGCGTTGGTGTGGACCGGCACCCGTGTTAGAAGTCAAGTTGTGGTGCGGAGGACACTGGACTGAAACGCTTCTGTAGGCTTCCGCTGCTAATCCCTTGTAAGACGGCGGGCTGGCCTGTACTTACTGTGTGTGTTAGTTTCCTTATCTATCAAAGAGATATTTGAGTTTCTGCTCTTCAGTGCAGCACCCAATTCTTCTGCCTTTTGCATTTTGCTTCTTACTTCCCCATGCACCTGATCGCTGGAGTCTTAAGCATCCTTGCTCATTCTGTGCTTTTGCTCCTGTTCTTCTTGCCTGAGCTATCCTATCCCGCTGTGACATTTGACTACCCATTCTTTGACCGTGGGTGCATGCGCCTTAAAACACTAGGAACGGCACAGGATTTGAAGAAATGCATTCCTTAGCCATTGGTTCCTGTCCTCAGTCAGGCTACTATACTCATTTCGTTCAGTTTATGACAACCCCTCGTTCTATGTAATCGAATCGCCTAAACATCGCTCATTAACATTTCAGCAGAGTTTTATGTTATCATTTGAGAAGCATCTCTACCACTTTTACCAGTTGCCTTGTGCTAATTTCTCATTTATTTGTAAGAAGGCGGAGTAAAATTGAAATTAAGATATTGATATTCTCATGTAATACTTTAAAACAAGTTTTGCTGCTTTATGGTTTATGAGTGTGTCTTACTTCCTTGGTTATATTGATTCTTGTGATTAGGGACATGTATATATTAGGTTCACTTCAGTATTAGGAAACATTTGGTAAATCAGCTTAGGAATTAGTAATACCCGGTAAAAGGCTCACTCCTGTTTTAGTCATAATATATCTGAACTGCAATTTTGATACTATTATGAGTAAGATACTGAATTTGGTACTGTAATTGGGAAATAAAAGCCCACTTGGGCTTTACAAGTTAATATCCATTACTTTACCTATTGTAAATGCTAGAAATCTTATTATTATTATCTTTTTTTAGCATTTGTGTTGACACAGATTTACTCATACTGTGTAGTGAGATCTTGATGAGTCAGAAGTTGCATTGTAGTCTGACTTTGTAGCTAATCCAAAGATTAAAGTGTTTGTTGTAAATCTAAATTTCTATGTAGGACTTCATAGGATTTTTTTCTTAAACTTGTTATCCTGTTCTAATCTTTCTAAATAACTTTCCCTTGGAGTTCACTGAACAACAGAAAGAATTTCAAAGGATTTTTTTCCCTCCACTTGTTATCATATTTTAATCTTTTCTAAATAACTTTCCCTTAGAGTTCACTGAACAGCAAAAAGAATTTCAAGCTACTGCTCGTAAATTTGCCAGAGAGGAAATAATCCCAGTTGCTGCAGAATATGATAAAACTGGTGAAGTAGGTATATACATTTTAATGAAAGAAAAGTTTATTACATCTTTTACAAGATCATGTAGTCAAACTATCTGTATTTTGAATATGTTATAGCTGGCTTTTTTTCTTTGTCTTTTTTCTTTCTCTTAGTACCCTGTCCCCCTAATTAAAAGAGCCTGGGAACTTGGTTTAATGAATTCACACATTCCGGAGAGTTGTGGTAAGCTTTCTTCATGTTTTTAATTCTAGAATGCACATGAATAAAAAAATTGTGAAACTCTACTCTGCCACTTTTTCAAATATTTACTGCCATTGAGTGGCTTTCTACCTCTGTCTCCCTGTACGGTCCATAGTATTTGCCTGCTTTTAGATGCCTTAGACGTCATATTAGAGACAATTTTTCTTCTTCTAGCTGGTTTCAACCTTAACTTGATTCTAAACTTTGGTAGCTTCTCTCTCTAGAGTGGGTCAATTTGTTGCTTTTTTATTCATTGATTGGACATTTATTGAGTGACTACTGTATACTAGTCTCTGTCATAAGTGTTTATTGACTACATATATACCCAAACAAGTTTAATCCTACCTTCTAGTTTACATTTTATTGAGACTTTTTTGTGAACTCACGTTCTTTTCCTCAAATCCAGTTTTAGCAGTTTATTTTTTACAAAATCGAGTTGAAGCAGAAGCATAGGACCAGATTACAAATAATAAGATACATTTTTTTGGTATTTTTAAAACTTACATTAGAAAAGTATAATTTATTAGTGTGCCAGCCAGAACACTTGTGGATATTATATTTGCAGATTTGCTTTGAAAACAAATTATGTCATATTGGAAGTAATTAAAATAGTTTTGGCCAGGCGTGGTGGCTCATGGCTGTAATTCCAGCATTTCAGGAGGCTGAGGCAGGAGGATTGCTTGAGCCAAGCTAGGCACCATAGCAAGACCTTGTCTCTACAGAAAAATTAGTCGGGCATGGTGGCGCATGCCTGTAGTCCCAGCCACTTGGCAAGAGGATCACTTGAACCCAAGAGTTCAAGACTGGGGTGAGCCGTGATTGTGGCACTGTACTCCAGCCTGGGTCACGCAGTGAGACCCTGACTCAGAAGATATAGCTAAAACAAAATTGTTTTACCTTTATTTCTGTCGAAGCACACTACATATTATGTTTCTGAAACACTTTGATTCTGTAGGAGGTCTTGGACTTGGAACGTTTGATGCTTGTTTAATTACTGAAGAGCTGGCTTATGGATGTACAGGGGTTCAGACGGCAATTGAAGCAAATTCCCTGGGGGTAAGTTACTTAGACCATCGGTGGCCTAAATGAGCTGCTGTTGATGAGACGGTGACTACTAGGCTAGGTCAGTCGGTGAGAGAGTTTTCTTTAAAAGGGAACATAAGATTTGGCAGTGAAGCGTGGAGTTCCGATTCCAGGGCCTGAGCACTGGCCTTGTTTCAGGTACTTGGAGTCCTGACTGTTCTTGCGGGGAAACCCCACGTGGGCTGCAGCTGCAGTGTGAATGCTTCGAAACGGGCAAGGTCTAAGTCTGGCATTCAGGAGCAGAGTTGGGACGGCAGCAGTGGCAGCACTGAAATTTAGTGAGCAGTTCTCAGGAGGCGCAAGCACACACACCTGGTCACATAGCCTCGATTTAACTTTTTATGTGGGCTTTTACTCAAGTAGGTTTTACATATTGCATGACCGAGGCCTACGTGGAACTTAGTTTTGTGAGAATACGTAGATGAGTACACCTGTTGTCTCATGGTTTCTCTCTAATTTACAGACAAAGTAAAGGCAAGTTCTTTGGGCTTATCCCTTGGGTGAAAAGTAGTTGTTCTTTTGTTCTGAATTATAGTTCCTCTGAGTTTACATATCCAATAAAAACGACTTGCATTTTTAATGCCAATTTTCTTTGGTAGCAAATGCCTGTTATTATTGCTGGAAATGACCAACAGCAGAAGAAGTACTTGGGAAGGATGACTGAGGAGCCCCTGATGTGCGTGAGTATGCATCAGCGACCCTCTTGCACATTAGGAAGGGAGCGGAGGTTTTGTGTCCCCCCTTTGCGCTCTGTGCTGGGCTGTAGAGCCCTGAGACAAAAGCGAGCCCCATCTTTGGACACAGCGATGTTTCCAAGACGCCAAAAAAGAGTCCTGGTAATCCCCGTGCTTGGGGCCCAGGAGAGGGAGACCTGCTTAATGGGGCATTCTGCGATTCAGTCCCCGAGTGATTGTGGCCGAAGTTTAGATTGAACGTAGAACGGAATGTGTGTGAACTTCTCGTGTTTTGAACTTGTACAAACTTAAGTGAACCTTGAAAGGAGAGATATCATCTTGTCTGTTGCGTGATTGAGTGACTTGAGAGGAATAGTTAGACTTTATTTAAATCCCTGAGAGCAGCTCAACACATTTTAAAATTGGATTTTTAAAAAAAGTTCAGCATATATATGCAGAGAGAGAGAAGTTCTATTCCGAAACTATTATTTACCGAAGGATTTTCCCGTTTCTTGTCAAACATTTCAATCTAGGGTGTGATTGTGATACTGAAACATAGCTTTACTAGTTTTGAGCTAATTGTGAGAATTCATCTGAAAGAGTAGAAAGTAATATTTGAAAACACATTTTTTAAAAATTTATTTCGGATACCTAAATATCAGACAAACTGCTTAATGAAGGCATTTGTACATATTTCCTAGATAATTTGCAGTAATTTTCTTCCTCAATAACTGAGTTTAGGCTAGACGTTCTCAATGTTGTCTTAAGACCGTGAATCATCTGGATTTTCTCAATATTGTCCTAAGACTGCGAATCGTCTACTTCCTGCAGTGTATCAGTGAGTCCTTTGCATCCCTGGGCACTGGCTCCAGGTCCCAGCCTGCCGCCACACCAGTATCACAGTTGCTCAAGTCCCTCGTGTAACAGGGACTTGCAGGTGGGCCTTCATACTTGTGGGTTTTGATCTGTGGTTAGTTGAGTTCATGGATGCAAAACCTGCAGATGTCGAGGGCTGACTTTAAAAACAAGACAATGTTTAAGCTTTTCTGATGATAAAATACTCAGTATAGAAAATTCAGAAATGTATGAAAAACAAAAACATCTGTACTCCCTTAGATACAAAGTTAATTAGTGTTACTGTCTTTTTGTAGTCCCTGCTGGGTTTTTAAGCATATAAATGTGTTTTTAGCAATTAGGGTCATACATGCAGTCTTATGTCCTTTTATATCTAGCATCATGAGTATTTTCTTATGCTCTGCTTCCTAGGTGTTATGATGTGACTGCATAACTTCTCTCCACTGGGAGTGCTCTAAATTATGTCACTGTTCTATACTGTTGAATGTTTGAACTCCTTAGGTTTTGCTTTGTAAAATAACGGAGTGGTAAAACTGATACAGAAGAAACTAACATAGGTTTTTGGATTTAACTTTACAGTACAGATATATTTGTCATTGCATATTCGTAAGCCTTACCTGGTCATGTGGTCAGGCATACTGTTGCCGAGGAAGAGTACAGAGGTAAATGAGGGCAACACCGTACTTTTTTTTAATGCCATTTAGTGCAATTTTTTTTTCTTCAGACCACCCTCCATCACAACTAAATATTTTTAATAGCAATTATTACATTTATATTATGTATTATATTAGAATGAAAAATAGGAAACTTTTTTTTTAAAATTGTGTTAAATCTTTTTTTTTTTTTTTTTTTTTTGAGTTGGAGTTTCACTCTGTCGCCCAGACTGGAGTGCAGTGGCCGCTCCTGGCCACCGCAGCCTCCACCTGCCGGGCTCCGGCAATCCTTCCGCCTCAGCCTTCCGAGTAGCCGGAATTACAGGCATGCGCTACCACGCCCGGCTGATTTTTTGATTTATTGTAGAGGTGAGGTCTTGCTGCCCAGGCGGGTCTCGAACCCACGGGCTCAGGCAATCCACTCACCTCAGCCTCCCAAAGGCGCGGGATTACAGGCTGAGCCACCGAGCCCGGCTTCTTTTTTTTTTTTTTTGAGTTGGAGTCTCACTCTGTCGCCCAGACTGGAGTGCAGTGGCCGCTTCCGGCCACCACAGCCTCGACCTGCTGGGCTCCGGCGATCCTTCCGCCTCAGCCTTCCGAGTAGCCGGAATTACAGGCATGCGCTACCACGCCCGGATGATTTTTTGATTTATTGTAGAGATGAGGTCTCGCTGCCCAGGCGGGTCTCGAACCTGTGGGCTCAGGCAATCCACTCACCTCAGCCTCCCAAAGGTGCGGGATTACAGGCTGAGCCACCGAGCCCGGCTGCGTTAAATCTTTTAACAGCATACACTTAAAATATATGTAGTATCAGATAATCAGAAGCATGTATTAGACTATTCAACAAGCTTACTATGGCAAAACAATCAGTGAAGCTCATTTGCTCAAAGAGTTTTAGAACTGAGAAGTCTGCGTAAAAAGCCTAATGATAAGGAAAACTTATAAGACCATGCATTTTCATGGAGTTAGGAAATTGCTGGAATATGACCAAAATAACACTGAATTTAGGGTTCTAAGCCCCAGCTTCAAGCCTTGGCTTAGCCATATGAGTGCAGTGTGATCTTATATAATCTCTTAACCCCAAAGTCTCTTCCAAAAACACAGAGTGTGATACCTCAGCGGGTTATAGTAAAGATAAAACAAGAAATGTTTTGTTTTGTTATGTTTCTATAGGAATATCTTCACCTTGTTCCCCTTTTGCAAAAATATATCAAAAATTTCTTTCATACCTAGTCATTACCAGGTTTTTCTCTTTAACTGCTCATCATGTATTCATTAATTTACCCAAATTCTGAGTCACCTTGTATATGCCAGACTTCACTTTGGACATTTCACACCTGCAACTAATTTAATTTTTTTGCTTTGGTAGATAGGAACCTAAGAGTCAGTTTTATTGTCTATCGCCTGTAATTATTTGAACCTCACAGCTTGCATTGCTGTGTATTATCCTCAAGCCCCTTTAGAATGCAAGTCCAAGGAAAAATTAGAGAATACATGCAGAATTGCTTTGTGAACTGTACTGAATTCCCTCTATAGACTCCCTACCAGGAGACCATCGAGTTCTGTTTTTATATTTCAGATGCCTGGGAGTCAATACCTTCCCAAGCAGCTCGATTTGGGCGTACCTCTGACCATTAGAAAACTCTTCTAGCCGGGCACAGGGAGTCACACCTGTCATCCCAGCACTTTGGGAGGCAGAGATGACAGGATTGCCTGAGCCCAGGGGTTCGAGACCAGCCTGGGCAACTTGACGAGACCCTGTCTCTACAATAAATTAAAAAAAAAAATAGCTGGGCACGGTGGTACATGCCTGTAGTCCCACCTACTTCGAAGGCTGAGACAGAAAGATCGCCTGAGCCCAGCAGGTTGAGCCTGCGGTGGCCATGAACGTGCCACTGCACTCCAACCTGGGTGACAGAGTGAGACTCCGACTCAAAAAAAAAAGAATGACATTACCTTTTTTTTCATTAATAAGAGTCATGGCTGGGTATGGTGGCTCACACCTGTAATCCCAGCACTTTGCGAGGTAGAGGTGAGAGGACTGCCTGAGCCCAGGGGTTTGAGACCAGCCTGAGCAACCTGAAAAGACCTCATCTCTACAATAAATCAAAAAGTAACTGGGCATGGTGGTGCACACCTGTAGTTCCAGCTACTTGGAAGGCTGAGGTGGAAGGAAGGCTGAGGTGGAAGGATCGTCTGAGCCCGGCAGGGTCGAGGCTGCAGTGGACACAAGTGTGCCACTGCACTCTAGCCTGGGCCACAGAGTGAGACTCCAACTCAAAAAAAAAAAAGAAAAAGAAAACTCTTCAAGATTCCATGATACTTAGGGACAGATCTGTTATTTCTTTTTATAATTTTATTTGTTTATTTTTTGAGTCAGGGTCTTACTCTGTCACCCGGGCTAGAGTGCAGTGGTAAAACATGGCTCACCCCAGCCTCAAGTTCCTGGGCTACCTGCCTACCTCAACCTCCAAGTAGCTGGGATACAGGTGCACATCACTACACCAGGCTAATTTTTTTTAAGAGACGAGGTCTTGCTATATTGACAAGGCTGGTCTTGAACTTCTGGGGCTCAAGTGATCCTCCAGCCTTGGCTTCCCAAAGTGCTGAGATTACAGGCGTGAGCCACCCCATCTGGCCTCTTGTTATAATTTTACCACCTCCTGCCGTAAAAGGTGTTCAATACATGTTTGAATGATTTCACTGTAGTTTTCTCCTGTCGATTCAAATCCCTTCCGTTGGCCATACGGCTCCTCAGATATTTGCAGATAGTTATTAGCACAGCATGTGGAAGGTAGTGAGTTGTGGTTGCTCTTGTTCTTCCCCTGTAAGTCCCTCCTTCGTACTTTTGTGATAATAAACTACCTCAAATGCAAGCCAGCCAGGCGCAGCGGCCGGTGCCTGTAGTTCCGGCTACTCAGGAGGCTGAGGAGGGAGGGTCGCCTGAGCCCAGGAGGTCGAGGCTTCAGTGAGCTGTGATCACATCTGTGACTCGCCACTGCACTGCGGCCTGGGAAGCATAGCACGGCCCTGTCTCTGACAATGCGTCCATAAAGTAAAATACAGATTCAAATGTGTCGCTCTCCTGCATTTACAGAAACATTCAGTGATTCCGAGCTGTCGGTGGCAGTGGTACTTGATCGATTTTCACCTCTGGGAGCCCGTTTGAGAATATGCCTTCCTCAGAAACACGCGTGCACTCCTCACTTTACCTGCCTCACTCACTCACCGTCACTGCTTGCGTCTCATCACTTCTGCTGAAGAGCCGCAAGGGGCTCCCTGTTCCACCCGACAACATCTTAGATGCTTCCTGTGTTGTCTGCTTCCTCCTTTTCTTCCCAGACTCACGTCCTGCCATGCCCATCCACGCGCTGGGTTCACGTGTTAAAGAACCCTGGTCTCAGCACTGCAGACACTGAGTAGCCCTGTTTCCTCTCTCAGAATCGTCACGTATGCTGATACTTCTGCCTGGGACACTCTTCCCTCTTCCCAAATCTTTCTGAGATTTAACGTAAACATCGTCTCCTTTGGGAAGCCAGTTTCTGAAACACGTTGAGTACCCCCTTCACACTGAGACAGAATTCCAATAGAACTGTTTATCTCCACCATTACGTTGCAAAAATCTCTAGACAGGATGGCTTTCATCTCTGGTCTTCCCATGCCCTAGTTTGTAGCCTGGTACATAGGAGACACTCAGTGAGGGTACGAAGGAATGAGTACCTATGGCATGGGGTTTAATGAGCTTGTTTGAAGATACCTGACATTTTAATGTTTGAAATGGCTTATTGGTATCCTGTGCCTGATTTTAATTTATGTGTTAAATAGTTTTACATTTGAGTGATTTATTTGGCTTTTTAAGAACATTTTAACTTTAGGTACTTTAAAATATTTGAAATACTGGCTTAGAAAAGAAGCACAGTCCTGTCTTTCAGGCATTCAAAGTTTAATTAACGTGTACTTTTTCCTCTTGTTTCTGTATGTTCAAGGCCTACTGTGTGACGGAACCTGGCGCGGGCTCTGATGTAGCTGGCATACAGACCAAAGCAGAGAAGAAAGGAGATGAGTATATTATCAATGGTCAGAAGATGTGGATAACCAATGGCGGGAAAGCCAACTGGTATGTTGTTCAATCATCTCTGGGTGTTTCTTAATTGCTCGGAATTTGGAATCTTCTTTTTCTTCTTCCCTTTATTTTTAAGTCACTGTTACAGTTATGGAACTGGAAGATCTACATGCGATTATAAAGAGTTTAGTGATTTTCCAAAGCAGTTTTTAAGTCCCTGAACTATTTTTTCGGATTAACTCTCAGAAGTTTAATTTGTCAAATAAGAATTCCTGCTCCGGGCCAGCCTGATTAGGAAGGCCAACATTCCACCCACACCCCTCTCCCCCACCCGCACCTCCTTGGAACTCCTGAAATACCAAAGAAGAAGGAAAGCCATGTCACTAGTTGTCAGATGTGCACAGAGGCTGCCTAAGACTTGAGTTGTCCATTAGGGAAGACAGTTGACTTTATAAAATCTAAAAAATATTTGGTCCAAAAATAATATGAAGTTCAATAAAAGGTCAAAAAGTCCTTTATATTTGTAGAAATGTAAAACTTTAAAGAAAAACACTTGCTAGCATGTTGAAAATGAAGAGGAAAGCTTAATAAGTAGCTACAAGTTTAATAGGCATCAACAGTGTGAGTCGTTAAAAAGCTAATGGAATTTTAAACCATAGAAGCATAACATCAACAGGAGAGGAAAACAGTGCCATTCTGGGCAGCGCATCTTTTTTTTTTTTATTTGAGTCAGAGTCTCACTGTCACCCAGGCTGGTGTGCAGTGGCACACTCACGGCCACCCCAGAGTCAACCTGCTGGGCTCAGGCAATCCTTCCACCTCAGTCTTCCAAGTAGCTGGAACTGCAGGCGTGGCTAATTTTTTGGTTTATGGTAGATATGAGGTCTCGCCATGTTGCCCAGGCTGTTCTCGAACCCGTGGGCTCAGGCAATCCTCTCACCTTGGCTTCCCAAACTGCTATGGGCAGTGCATTTTAAGACATGTGTTGAGAAATGGAATAAACACAGATGCAGGTCACTGACCTGTCAGGAGAAGCCTAAGCCATGGTGTGAAAAGATAATGCATGTGATTATTTTGGAAGAGTCTCAACATTTTTGCATACTATTACAGAGAAAGAAAAGCAGGCTTGTGTGTTTACTTCAGAAAGCCAGATTATGTTTTTACTTTTATTTATTTTTTTGAGTCGGAGTCTTACTCTGTCATCCAGGCTGGAGTGCAGTGGCACGCTTCCGGCCACTACAGCCTCGGCCTGCTGGGATCAGGCAATCCTTCCGCCTCAGCCTTCCAAGTAACTGGAACTACAGACATGTACCACTTCCCGGCTAATTTTTTGATTTATTGTAGAGATGAGGTCTTGCCAATTTGCCCAAGCCGGTCTCGAACCCCTGCAGTTAAGCAGTTCTCCCACCTCTGCCTCCCAAAGTGCTGGGATTACAGGTGTGACCCACCATGCCTGGCCTCAGAAAACCAGTTTAGAACTAATAGCTGAGAGTTAGAAAAATGTAGAATTTAACTCAATGTAAGGACTGGCTTTCCAGTAATAGTGCTGTTAAGTTGTTGTGGTAAATACTGTATTTATCATTACAAGTGTATCGTAGAGACTTTCTGGAAGAACTTTTTATTGATTGAAATAATGTACTACAAGGTGTGTTTCTCTTCATCTGCAAAAATTCTGATTAAACATGTTTTTGTGCTGTATAGTACAGTTTCCTAGCAAGTGAAGCATCATTTTTGGGAATGAGCTTACCAGAAAGTTATTTATTTTAAACATACCAGTCAATGCCTTATTAGCATCCTAAATATGTTTAGTATTATGGAATGCTGAATCATGACTGTTAAGCAATTCATGGAAATATCAGCAAGCAATGAAAAAGTGAAGAAACTATTAAAGTTTAACAAGTTGAGCGAAGTTTAATACAAAGACAAGTTTTTAAGTTTAACAACTGATTACAGCTCGTTATAGTAAGACAAATTAGGTAATACATGAAACTAGAAAACAATTTTTACTATTTTGTTACTATTTTGTTTATTATTAAGTAAAACTATAGAGTGAATGGTAGTGTATAAATGACAGAAAACACATTTGCTGTTTAAGGAAGAATATACCTTTAAAAAAGTATATTCTATATGTACCAGGACATATAGAGCATGGGTTAGATGGATGTTTTGATGTTTGCATTGTTTTCCTTAGGTTTCATGTCAAAACCTTTCTGAGAAAAATCCTTCTAGATTTTTCCCTCTACATATATACTTATTATAAAGTTTAATTTATATATTAGGCCCAGTAAGAGCTTAGCAACAACAATAACAAAGTAGAACACTTGTAGCAGCATACTGTCATAAGAGTTCAAGTGAATGTGTTTTCTCTCTCTGCACATCTCATTGGACTGTCTTGCAGGTAAGTGAAACCTGTGGGTGAAGGGGCCTGCTGTGGGCCCGGGTTGAAGTACTAGCCTTCCACATGCTGGATATGGGACTCGGGCGAGTGTTTAAGCCTGTCTGCCCCTTTGCCTCCTCGTGTGTGAAATAGAGGCAGTAAGGTGGGCATTGCTGGCAGGACTGAGGCAGCAGTCACCGCATGTCGTTTGTTGATAATCACTGTCACCATTGCCATGTGTCTGCGTCAGGTACTTTGTGTTGGCGCGTTCTGATCCAAATCCCAAGACTCCTGCAGGTAAAGCCTTTACTGGATTCATTGTGGAAGCGGATACTCCAGGAGTGCAGATCGGAAGGAAGGTAGGTCGTGCGTCGGTGACTAAGTCCTCAAATGTTATCGTCGCTGTAAATCTTAAAATTCCTTCGCTTTCCTGTGATGAAAACATTTTGATTGTATGAAGTTGGAATAAAAATAAAGATGTGTTTTGATGATATCAGGTCAGATAGTCTGTGTGTTGCTGAGAATTTTGAGTTGAGAACAGTCATTTCAAGTTGTTTTGTAGGAGTAGCCGTTCATGGTGCCAGCCAGGAGAGAAAGCCGATGCCGGCTGTGAGGGACAAGGACGTCTGACACCGGACTGTCATGTATATTGCCGGTCCCGTTTTAAGAGTCGTAGAGGTTTCCGAGGACTTCTCCACTCTTTTTCCCACTGGATCCTCACAGCAGCCTTTGGGTAGGATAAGTGGCCATTGTGCCCATTTTACTGATGAAACGGTGAAAGCACTGTGACCCTGAGCCCGCGGGTTCGAGACACGCCTGGGCAGTGAGACCTCATCTCTACAATAAATCAAAAAATTAGCCGGGCGTGATAGTGCACGCCTGTAATTCCGGCTACTCAGAAGGCTGAGGCGGAAGGATCGCCGGAGCCCAGCAGGTCGAGGCTGTGGTGACCGGGAGCGGTCACTCCAGTCTGGGCGACAGAGTGAGACTCCAACTCCAAAAAAAAAAACAGCACTGTGACATGAAAGGATGACCCAAGGCCATGTTGTGCTAACAGAACAGTCTGTGCCTGAGAACAGTGTGAGGATGGCAACGAGCCTCAAATGTGGAAAGGAAAGGAAATTTTATTTAAATAAGAAAAGATAATTCAACATATTTGATTAAGGTTATGCTCTGAGTACGTGGAGATAACTTTGGCATTTAAAGTAGCTTAAAGAAAAAAGAGTTTAAAGCTTCACACAAAGAAGGAAATGAAATCCTTGAAGTAATCCTAGTGAGAGTTAACAAAGCATTTAAGTGTATATATAACTCTGAAAATTGGAAGAGCAACAGTTTTACATTGTGAAGTTTTTTTTCCTTTGCAAAATAGAGTTTTTTGAATAAAAAAACGTACTAATGACCAAATTATGGGACTTAATTAAGAGTTACTGACAGTCTGGTGAATGTGTTTTCTTCCTCCCAGATGGGGAAAGGAAGGCACAGGTATCTGATTAGTATTAGAGCAGACTGGCATCGCCCAGACTGGCAGTTGATGTGAGTGGGTCAAATTCAGCGAGTGTGTGAGCCAGCACATGTGTGTATTTGTAAAGCACTGTTTTATGAAAAGCCATCAGAATCTGTCTGTTGGATCCAAGCCTGTTTAAAATGGAAGCGTGTTGCTGGAGTTTGTGAAAGGAGTGAAGTGCTCTTTAGGCCACAGGATTTTTAAGGTGGAAGATGCCCTACATGTCATTTATTTCAGTCAGTGCTATTAAAACTGAGGTCCAAGGGGATTTGTATACTCAAGGTTACAAACTTAAAAGCAGAGTTGAGATCGGTACCTAGTCTCCTAGGAACCTGCCCAGTGCCGTTTCTGGTACTCTATAGTGCTACATATTTTTGTAATAGTAGATATTAAAGGTAAACTAGACTTCACAGGTAAAACTAACGATATTGTTGTGTGGAACAAAATGTAAGTGCTAAGAAGAGTTGCGCTTCTCCAAGAAATTTGTTTTTACTTATGTAATGGGTCATGTTTCCTTCTTAAGGATATGGTAGCAAATTCAGGACCAAACGTATGGCCAATCTCTAAAAAGTAGCACATTCAGGGCCAAACGTATGGCCAGTCTCTAAGAGCATAAAGAAGTAAAGAACCTAACAGCTTATACTTGTTCCAGGAGTAAACGCGCTCCTGGGCTGGGCGTGATGACTCACGCCTGCTATCCCAACACTTGGGGAGGCCAAGGTGAGAACTGCCTCAGGCCGGGAGCTGAAGACCAGCCTGGGCATAGCGGGGTCTTGTCTCCACAGAAAACCAAGCCAGGTGTGGTGAAACACACCTGTAGACCCAGCTACTTGGGAGGCTGAGGCTGCGGTGAGCCGTGATCGTGTCACTGCACTCCAGCCTGGGTGATAGAGTAGGACTCCGACTCAGAAAAACCCGAACAACCCACTTCTCATTTTATCTTGCTAGTCCTGGTCTCATTTTATTTTTGCCCAATTTTCTCACTTAAGATAAATCTCTAATTCCGTAAATATATGTTGAGTGCATACTATATGTACTGTTTAGGTATTGGAGCTACTGTCTGGATCAAAACAGACAAAAATCTCTGCCCTTGGGGGGCTTACTTTCTAGTGGGGAAGACAGATCATTATATTGTGTCTACTGAAGCCTCTTTAAATCTTTTTTGAAACAAATAGGCATTTACAAATTTGTGAAATTTGATGTTTTCAGCGTGTTTTGTTTTAGAAATTGCATGGTTTGAAATAGTCTGGGGAGTAGTTTGGTTTTCAGTGTTGTGGTGTTTGAAATGAATCTGGGAAACAGGCTAAACAGATTATGAAGCATCGCTCTGGAAGCAGAGTTTTCTCACATCAGAGTGGTGATCTGAGATGCTAGAGCATGTTGATGTATAAAGACAAAGGGATGTTGGTTTCTTTCTGGGTAAAATTGTTGTCACATCTCTTTGAACTTGGAAGCCACTATTAGTATTAAAGCCAGAAAACAAAAGGATTCGTTTACAGCTTTGTTTCCATTGCCCTTGCTTCTCATTCTGCTTATTAAGAATGACATTAAGCCGGACACAATGGCTCACACCTGTCATCCCAGCACTTTGGGAGGCAGAGGTTAAATCAAAACAATTTAGCTGGGTATGGTGGCTCACACCTGTAGTATTTCCAGCTACTTTGAAGGCTGAGGCAGAAGGATCCCCTGAGCCCAGCAGGTTGAGGCTGCAGTGGCCTTGAGCGTGCCACTGCACTCCTGCCTGGGCAACAGTGTGAGACTCCTACTCAAAAAAAAAAAAAAAGAATGACATTACTTTTTTTTTTTCCATCGATAAGAGTCATGGTTGGGGGTGGTGGCTCACCTGAAATCCCAACACTTTGGGAAGCTGAGGCAGGAGGACTGCTTGAGCCCAGGAGTTGGAGACCAGCCTAGGCAGCATAGTGAGACCTTGTCTCTATAAAAAATAAAAAAAATTAGCCTGTCTTGGGGAGGCTGAGGCAGAAGGAAGAATTACTTAGCCCAGGAGGTTGAGGCTGCGGTGAGCTGAGATCATGCCACTGCAGTCCAGCCTGGGTGACAGAGTGAGACCCCCTACTCAAAAAAAAAAAAGCAGTCAGACATAGTGACCCACGCCTGTAATCCCAGCACTTTGGGAGGCAGCAGAGGTGAGAGGATTGCCTGAGCCCAGTGGTTCAGGACCAGCCTGGGCAACTTGGTGAGACTTCGTCTCTACAATAAATAAAAAATATTAGCTGGGTGTGGTGGTTTATGCCTGTGGTTCCAGCTACTCGGGAGGCTGAGGCGGAAGGATTGCCTGAGCCCTGCAGGTCAAGACTGCGGCAGCTGTGAGCGTGCTACTGCATTCCAGCCTGGGTGCCAGAGTGAGACTCCGACTCAGGAAAAGAAAAAAGGAATGTCATGATGTCTACAACTGTCTTGCAAATGATTCAGCATAATGCTAATAGTTATGTACATACAGAGAGAGACAGAAATAAAGCGAATGTGTCGAAATGTTGACAATTGGTGAATCTAGGTAAAGGGTAACATAAGTCCTCTTTACGCTGCTTTTACAACTCTTCTCTTTGAAAATGTTCAAAACAAGTTGAGGGAATATAGCTGGTTTAGCAGCTTCTTTCTTGCTTTTCGCTTTTTATTTCAGCGACTTTGTGGGGTGCAAATGGTTTGGGGTTACACAGAGCATTGGGGAGCAGGGAAGAAGTCTGGCCTGTAAGTGTGTCCCCCACCCCCTCCCGTGCACAGCGTGTCCAGCAGGCGACCTTCCGTCCCTCCCCCCTTCCCACCAGCCCCCTTCAGAGTCTCCAGCGTCTGCTGCGCTGTTCTCTGTGCCTCTGCAGGCCCTCGGGTCAGCGTCCACTCAGGAGGGAGAACATGTGGTGTTTGGTTTTCTGTTCCTGCGTTAGTTCATGTAGGACCATGTTCTCCAGTTCCATCCAAGTTGCTGCAAAAGACATTGTTTCGTTCTTTCTTGTGATTGAATAGTATTCCAAGGTATAGATACACCCGCTTTCATTATCAACTGATCAGTTGACGGGCATTTAGACTGATTCCACATCTTTGTAATTGTGAATCGTGCTGCAATAAACATCCGAGTGTCTTTTTTATATAGTGATCTTTTCTCCTTTGGGCAGATACCTAGTCATGGGATTGTTGGGTTGAATGGTAGATCTATTTTTAGTTCTTAGAGAAATCTCCATACCGATTTCCATGGAGGCTGTACTATTTTGCACTCCCACCAACAGTGTATCAGTATTCTCTTTTCACTTTATCCATACCAGCGTCTATTTTTTAGAAGTTTTTAAAATAATGGTAACTCACAGTTTTAATTTGCATTTCCCTGATGATGAGTGATATTGAGCATTTGTTCATATGTTTGTTGGCCGTTTGTAGATCTCCTTTTGAAGGATGTCTGTTCATGTCATTTGCTCACTTTTTAATGGTGTTATTTGCTTTTTTCTTGCCGATTTGTTTGAGTTGTTTGTAGATTCTGGATATTAGTCCTTCATCAGATGTATTATATAATTTGTGAATATCTTCTCCCATTCTGTAGGTTGCCTATTTGCTCTGTTGATTATTTATTTTGCTGTGCAGAAGCTTTTTAATGTAATTAAGTTCCACCTATTTTTGCTTTTGTTGCATTTGCTTTTTGCGTTTTAGCAATAAATTATTTGCCTAAACCAATGTTCATAAGAGTTTTTCCTAGGTTTTCTTCTAGGATTTTTATGGCTTCGGGTCTGACTTTTAAGTCTTTAATCCATCCTGGATTAATTTTTTACATGGCGAGAGATAGGGTCCAAGTTTCATTTTTCTGCATGTAGCTATCCAATTTTCCTAGCACCGTTTTTGCAGAGTGTCCTTTCCATGGGTCTGTTTTTGTCTGTGGTTTAGCAGTTTCTTAAAAAGTCAAATATACACTTACTACATATACCATCTCCCGGGCACTTAGGCAAGAGAAATGCAACCCAAGACCTGTACACAAATGTTGATAGCAGCTTTATTACTGATGCTAAAAACTGGCAGATGGGGCGCTATCAGCTAGTGATGCATAAAAGATACATGGCCCATCCATATAGTGGGATAGTACTCAGCAGTAAAGTGAGTGAACGATTGACCATGCAGCCGCACGGATGAATCTCAGACGGACTGCACTGAATGAAAAGTCAGACACAGAGGGCTAACCTCATCATTTCACTTACATGACGTTCTGGAGAAGGAAAACCTACATGGAATGCCGTGAGATCAGTGGTTGCCAGGAGATGGCGTCGAACAAGGGGCTTGCCTCTAAAGCGAAGAACAATGTGGTTTCGGGGGGCGCTGACACCTTCTGTGTCTCAGCTGTGGTGATGGCTGCACACACACCCATTTGTGGAAACTATTAGAAGTGTTTACGCATGTCGAGTGAATTTTTCTACATGTAAACTCTACTTCAATAAACCTCATTTTAAGAAAGAGTTGGAAGAAAACAGAAAATCAATTTTTATTTGGTAGATTATTTTGCTAGGTCTATTAGTTAAACTAAAGTTAAAGGTCCCAAATCAGATTATGTTTGCTAAATGTTTTCCTGCCAATTGTGGTAAAGATAACTTTCAAATATAGAATGAGATTTTTCTTTGTAGATAGTCTGTACTTATATACCTTTAGACTTGTGTTGGTTTCAAAGTCATGAAACAGTGTTTTAGATAGGGGTTGGAAGCTTTATTTGTAAAGACCCAGATTGTAGCCGGGCGTGGTGGCTCATGCCTGTAATCCCAGCACTTTGGGAGGCCGAGGTGGGAGAATTGCTTGAGCTCAGGTTCAAGGCCAGCCTGAGCAACATGGTGAGACCTCATCTCTACAATAAATCAAAAAGTCAGCCGAGTGTGGTGGTGCATGCCTGTGGTTCCAACTACTTGGAAGACTGAGGTAGAAGGATCAGGTCGAGGCTGCAGTGGCCATGAGCATGCCACTGCATTCCAGCCTGGGCTGGAATGAGACTCCAACTCAAAAAAAAAAAAGACCCAGATTGTAACTATTTCAGGCTTTGCAGGTGCAGGCCATATGATCTCTGTCACACTTACTTCTGCTTTTGTAGCAAGAAAGTAGCCATAACTGATTTGTAAATAAACACGTGTGACTGTATTCCAGCAAAGCTGTATTTGCAAAGCAGGCATTAGGGACCGTAGTGTATTGACCCCTGTTCTAGGTAGTTTAGATCGTTGAAAGCCATAAAACAATGGTCAAAGCAAAACTTACCGCTAGCTAAGAAAAAGTTCCTTAAAATATATCCATTTGTCTGTTAGGAATTAAACATGGGCCAGCGATGTTCAGACACTAGAGGAATCGTCTTCGAAGATGTGAGAGTGCCTAAGGAAAACGTTTTAATTGGTGAAGGAGCTGGTTTCAAAATTGCGATGGGAGCCTTTGATAAAACTAGACCTCCGGTAAGTGAAATGAGTATTATAGGAACTTCTCTTTGTACATTAAATAGGTAGTTTTATTTTAACATCGTATACATGATGTGTTTTTCTTTTCAAATTTCTGCTTATTTTATTAAGAATGGAGGAGAGGCCAGGCTCGGTGGCGCAGCCTGTAATCCCACGCTTTGGGAGGCCGAGGTGAGCGAATTGCCTGAGCCCGCGGGTTCAAGACCCATCTGGGCAACTCGGCGAGACCTCATCTCTACAATAAAAAAATCCAAAAAATTAGCCGGGCATGGTAGTGCGCACCTGTAGTTCTGGCTACTTGAAAGGCTGAGGCGAAAGCATTGCCAGAACCCAGCAGGTCGAGGCTGCAGTGGCCAGAGCGTGCCACTGCACTTCAGTCTGGGTGATGGAGTGAGACTCCAACTCAAAAAAAAAAAAAAAAAAAAGAATGGAGGAGAAAGGATGTGTTGGGTCATGAACTGTAACCCCAGCACTTTGGGAGGCAGAGGTGGAAAGATTGCCTGAGCCCAGAGTTTCCAGACCAGCCTGGGCCACTTGGTGAAACCTCGTCTCTACAATAATTAAAAAAAAAAAAAAAAGAAAAGAATGGAGGAGAAGGGGTGTGTTGGGTCATGAACTGTAACCCCAGCACTTTGGGAGGCAGAGGTGGAAAGATTGCCTGAGCCCAGAGTTTCCAGACCAGCCTGGGCCACTTGGTGAAACCTTGTCTCTACAATAATTAAAAAAAAAAGAAAAGAAAATTAGCCAGGTGTGGCGCATACCTGTAGTCCCAGGTATTTGGAAGGCTGAGGTAGAAGGATCACCTAGGCCAAGCAGGTCTAGGCAGCGGTAGCCATGAGCCATGGTCATGTCGCTGCACTCCAGCCTGGGTGACAGAGTGAAACTCTGACGCAAAAAAAAAAAAGGGTGGAGGAGAGAGATTGTTACTTTGGTTGTTTAGAATTCTTCAACTTTATTGCTGCCCATTATAGAACTTTATTTTAGCAAATGCAAAATTACCGTAGCTGCTGCCAGATTTACAGAAAGGCTGGCCACACTCACTTTGATCATTCCTGTTTATATGCACTCATTTCCTCTTCCTTCACTCACTAAGAGTATTTCTCCTAAGCTATTACCCTTGTGAAACGGAAGGAATGACTTTTCTCTAGGCTGTGATCCTTGGCCTCAAAGCGCCTTCCGTCACCTTTAATTCATAAATCATATAAACCCAAGTGCCCGTCTCCCCCACCCCCTTGCCCTTGTTGCTGTGGTTGTCTTCTCTCTGTAGGGTCTGAGTCTCAGAATCTTAGGCAGGTAGCCATGCGCTGTGTGTTCTACAGACAATGTGAACTTTTGCTTTTTAAAACATGAAATCCCTAGGTTGCTGCTGGTGCTGTCGGGTTAGCGCAGAGAGCCTTGGATGAAGCCACCAAGTATGCCCTGGAAAGGAAGACGTTTGGAAAGCTGCTCGCGGAGGTGACGTTAATGCTGTGCTTGCTCACTTCAAATGTGGAAATGCGCTTTCACCCACATATGTAGAAACTGCTTTTGACGTGCAGACTCACCTGTTCTACTTTGCTAGCAGCAAGATAATGTGGCTTTGTCAAAATGGGTTTCAGCAATACAGTTGACTTTGCCACTCACTTATGTACCTGACACTGCTAGGCGTTTAAAACATATCTTCTAATTCTATAGTAACCCTTTTTAGGCCTCTATTGAAGATCAGGAAACTGAGGCTCAGAGTTACTACATAATTTGCCCTAGGCCACACAATTTGTCATGGATCCAGGATTCTATTTCATACTCTAAATCTATTTTACGTCTCATGTCTTTGGTGTCAAATAATTTTAATACTAAAGAATCATGTCTTTTTGGTCAAAAACGGCTGCACACTCAACTTAGTGTGGGTTGGTGCACTTGTAAATCACCCATCATGAAATGGGCAAACACACTGAAAGAATCTCCAGAAAAATTCACTGAAGCCAAATGCCGCCTCTCACAACAATGCCAGCTGGTCCACAGATGCTCATGGGTTTCAAGAACACTTACCTCGTGGGGAAGCCTGTGCCGCCAGGGGTCTGCCCTCCAAAAGGTAATTCTGGATTTTTGGGGGTCCCTCCTTGAACATCACGCTGACATTGTGAGAAATGAAACTTGGAGCCACCAGCGCTTGTTGTCTCTTTGGGAAACGGTGTGACTTGGAAAAGGTCTTGAGGTGACAGCCAGGGCTAAGTTTGAAGCCTGCTTTCACAGATTACTAGTTGTGGGACCTTGGGCGATTCAGTTAACTTCTCTCAGCTTCAGTATCCTCATGTGTAAAGGGGCGCTATGACAATTCCTCCCGGTGTGAACTCATATGACTGTGGCTTCCTTGACAAAATGTTAAGTTGTATCCCCCGTCCTGGCCTCTTCTCTGAGCTTCACGCTTGGATTTTCAAATGATTCCTCAACATCTTCACCCGATACGCAAAAGGAGTCTCAGACTCTTACTTTCTGTTCCTTCCTTACCCGTTGGATGCTCAAGATCCATCTAGTATCTTCTCAGCACACTCGTTAAAATCTGCAGTCTTTACCGTGGGCTCCTGTCAACCACTCTGGCCTTTTGCTGTCCTCTTTAACTCTTCCCTCAGGTATCCTTATGGACAGCGCTTTTCTCCTCAAATTGCACTTTCTCATTCGTTTCACTAAGAATCCGCCTCTGATCACTGTGTAAAACAATACCTGCAGCACTATGCTGATGTTCCCCTTTTTCTACAAAGCTCCTATCACTGCCCAACATACAAGAGGGGAGCCCCCAAAAAAGTTTAAAATTATCCTTGGGAGGACAAGTCCTTGTCGTACACCAGCAGTGTGTTCCTCTGGATCAGAGTCAACCAAAAAGTTTTTATCTGGAAGTTTGAGAAGGTTGCCTCACGACTTGCAGAAGTAACATCCTGAGTTGGGGCAGACAGGCACCTGGTTCTTCTTCTGTGACCTGTCCACACCGTGTGCGTGTTCAGCCGTTTTTGATCTAGAACAGCTTAACCCTGTGCCCCAGTCTCCCTGTTCATCTGATCTCGCCCCGAGCGATTTGTTTGTGTTTCCCTGGATGAAAAAAGTCCCCCAAGGGAAGCGCGTTGCTGATGAGGAAGAGGTGAAACAAAAAACAACAGAAGCACTAAAGGCATCAAAATTGATGATTTCAAAAACGGTTTTGAGCAGTGGAAAAAGTGTCTCGATGGGTGTATTGCCTCAAAAGGGAGAGCACTTTGAAGGTGACCGAAGTTTAAACATGTAAGAATACATACTTCTTCATACACAAATTCCATCTTTGGGGGGGTCCCCCTTCATGTATCATATACATGTCTCTGTTTTCTCCCTTCACACTCACAACTAGAATGTCAATCCGTATAAGCAGGTTATTTTTGGTTTTGAAAGCCCTTATATTCCTCGCACTTTGGATATGCCTTGTGCTGCAAACTGCTATTTCATTCATTCCGCAAATAGTAGTTGAATACTTACTACATTAACAGGCTGACAATTGGATGCGTTCCCTATTCCGTATTTTATTCTCAGGGCTTTGCATGTGTTAACTCATTCATCATCACAGTCCTGTGGAGCAGGTTCTGTTGTTTTCATTTGTCTATGTAAAAGACCCAGCTAATAAATCACAGAGCCAAGATTTGATCCTACACTTGAAGAGCCTGTCTTCTGTACTCTGCGTGTGCTCTTCCCAGGGACAGAAAAGAGATCTGATGTAGTTTCTGCTCTCGGGAACTTTGGGCCCTACTTTGTTGACAGTCCTTCATTTTGCTTTTGTGACGAGATAAGATACCTATTACGAAACAAATATTCAAAATAATATAGAGCGATAGAAAAGTGAAGTCTCCAAGTTACAGGTAGGGTTACAGAAACCGACAGGACAGAGATCGTCATGGGCTGGATACAGGGGAGTATGAACTGGGCTCTTCATACTGGATACAGGACAGGGAGTATCAGCCAAGTGCGACTGAGAAGCAAGCTGAACGAGTCTTCTCGGGAGTGTCCCTTAAAAACAAACCTGAGCACCGCCCAGAGATTTTTCATCAAAACCTCTCGAAAGGAGTGTGGGCATCTAAGGCTGTGGGAAATAAGCGCTTGTGTGTGGTGTTGGTGGGAGGGAAGTTGACGCCACCCTTGTGAACTTCCTTTGGCGACATCCACCAAGGCGGCTCCCTCTGGGCCCACGGGCGGGTGAACCCACAGCTGTCTTCCGTGTGATGTTCATCCTTCATTTCAGCATCGTGTAGAGACAGCCAGTGTTGGCCATTCATAGAGTGGATGGAATACTTTGCAGCGATGACAAAATAAGGAAGTTCTTTATGTGTTGATACGAAAACTCTCTGAGATTTATTGATAAGTAACAAAAGCAAAATGAAGGGCCATCGACATTTGTGTAAAAAGGGGGAGACTATAGATATATTTGCTTGTAGGTGCATAAAACAACCCTGGGACGATTAAAAGAACTGGTAACCCCGGTCACCTCCTGGACGGGGGTGGGAGTAGGGCAGGGTGATACAAAGAAGTAGGAAGGGCCAGGCACCACGGCTCATGTTTTAATCCTGTAACTGGGAGGCCAAGGCAGGCAAAGTGTTGATCCCAGGAATCAGAGACCAGCCTGAGCAATGTAGCAAGACCTCGTCTCTACCAAAACTCAAAACATTAGCCAGGCGTGGTGTCACACGCCTGTAGTCTCAGCTGCTCGGGAGGCTGAGGCAGAGGGATCGCCTGGACCCAGAAGTCAAGGCTGTGGTGGTGAGCCATGATCCCGCCCCTGCACTCCAGCCTGGGCAACTGAGTAAGACTCTGACTCCGAAACAGAAAGGAGAAAAACATTTTACTGTATATCCATGTGTAACTTTTGAACTTTAAACTGGTAGATGTGTTACCTACTCAAAAAATAAAGCGAAGTGAAAAAATTTTTTAAATTGGAATAATTGTTGGCTTAGAAGAATGGACACAATTCAGGCAGGCAGAACTGGGGGACGGGGTGCTACATTTCTTGTTCCATGTAGGAGGAGTTAAGGCAGCCCCCCTTGTCCCTGGGTGATGCATGCTCGTGGTAAAGTCTATAAATTAGGGCAGTAAGAGACAAGTGACCAACGGGCAGGTAGCATGGACAGTGTGGTCAAAGGGATAATGGCAGTTAACGTTTGGCTCTACATTTGTTTTTCCATGAGTATTGTCCCAAACTGGTAGCCGTACTGCATATTTGAAAATTTCACATAACAGTATATGGTGAACATATTTCTATCCTGTAATATACCTTGGCTGTACAAGCAACTCAGAGAACACTTACTGACCCTTACTGAAAGTGTTTGTTTTGGCCGGGTGCAGTGGTTCATAACCTGAAATCCCAGCACTTTGGGAGGCTGAGGCAGAAGGATCATCTGAGGCCAGGAGTTCAAGGCCAGCCTGGGCAACATAGCAAGACACCATCTACAAAACAAAACAAAAATATGTCTTGTCTTCTGCGTGATGATGACTCTGTGGAGGGTGAGAAGCGTCTTCACTTGTCCTTTCCCTTCCTGCAGGAGCTGATACTATGGCACTTGATTTTTCCGTCGATAGCAATTTTTCTTTAAAACTCCCAGGAGACACCCAGAAAGAATCATAAAGTTTTTGTGATATTTGTGCCCAAAATGCATGCCTCATTCCAGTTATGAGAAAACATCAGACAAACCCAAATTGAGGGACGTTTTCCAAAAATAACCAATTAGCATTCTTCAAAGTCGTGAAAGATAAGGAAAGACAGGAATTGTAGTGGCCTGGAAGGGACTAAGAAGAAATATTAAAACTAGATGTAGCGTGTGATCCTGTAAGGAAAAAGGACATGAGTGGAACACTGGGCGACCTTGGAGTAAAGGCTGCAGTTTAGTTGACAGTTTCACGCCAGGTTGATGCCTGTCCTTGATCACTGCCCCATGGTTCTGTACGATGTTAACATTAGAGGAAGCTGGGTATGACTTTCGCTTAAGTCTAACATCAGTTAATAAAGAGGCTTTTTTTTTTAGTCCCTAGGGAAAACCTTCTAAGTTTTATCAATAGGTACTCTGAAACTTTCTTCTTTTTAATTCTAGCACCAAGGGATATCATTTTTGCTGGCTGAAATGGCAATGAAAGTTGAACTGGCTCGACTGAGTTACCAGAGGGCAGCTTGGGAGGTGGATTCTGGTCGCCGAAATACCTACTATGCCTCTATCGCAAAGGCGTTTGCTGGCGATATTGCCAACCAGTTAGCTACTGATGCCGTGCAGATTTTCGGAGGCAATGGGTTTAATACGGAATATCCTGTGGAGAAGCTGATGAGGGATGCCAAGATCTACCAGGTGAGGTCAAAAATGGCGTTGGTGGTCTGCGAGGGGAGAGAGTACTCATAAAGGACAAAAGAGGTCTCTGGTTATTTAGGGGCTTTGTACCACAAGTGGTAGAAAATGCGACAGTTTGGGGATTAATCAGTACAAAGAAGAACACTATTTTTGACTAAGTGTAGCTCTTAAAGTAGCCTCACAACGTAAATGGTGCAGGAATGTGTTTTATGTCTGGATGCTCTGGATACTGTCTGAGTTTCAGCATCCTAGAGAACGGTTACCCACAATTGTGTCTCCCAAGAGCGAGTGTGTCACTTAAAATTAATTAAGAGGTTTTCGTCTGACTCTTGCCTGACTGCTCTGACAGGTACAGATGGCTCCTACATTAAATGGGTGGTTAGGAAAACTGAGGAGTGCCTTAGTAAATAAGACCCGAGTATGCCTGCTCTCCATGTGCAGCTTAAGCGGTGATGAGCCCTGCTCTTCCCTATCGCCTCCCTTTCCCCACTCCCAGCAGAGTGTTGGATAAATCCACTCATTCAACATCTGGAGGTAGATCAGAATTCTGGAGTGAGGAGGAACGCTAAGGTACAGTGCAGCCCCTTGATTTAGACATGAACAAGCCGACGACCAGAGTTGGTGCTTCATCTCCAGTCACAGCTGCATCTCGTGATGTTGTCCCTCTCCTGAAGCCTATAATAATTATGATTATGGCCGGGCGTGGTGGCTCACGTCTTCATCCCAGCACTTTGGGAGGTGGAGATGAAAGGATTGCCTGAGCCCAATGGTTCGAGACCAGCCCGGACAAGTTGGTGAGACCTCGTCTCTACAATAAATCAAAAAATTAGCCAGGCACAGCGGCACATGCCTGCAGTTCCTGCTACTCGGAAGGGGGAGGCAGAAGGATCGCCTGAGCCCAGCAAGTCAACGCTGCCATGGCTGCGATGGTGCCACTGCACTCCAACCTGGGTGACAGAGTGAGACTCCGACTCAAAAAAATTAAAATAGTCGCTATGATTATTACCATCATTATCCACCACCTAGCTTTGCCATCTGAGAAGATGAGCTAACATGGCTCGCAGTAGAAGTGTAGACTGGAAGTGAGCGTTGATGACTGGGAGGCCTCCAGCGTCTCTGTCCTCAGCAACCCCGTTCCTCGGGCAGCAGGAGCAAAAATGAGGCTTAAGAGTAAGAATGGGCCGGGCACAGTGGCTCAAGCCTGGCATCCCAGCACTTTGGGAGGCCGAGGTGAGGGGATTGCCTAAGCCCCCAGCTTCGAGAACAGTCTGGGCAACTTGGCGAGACCTCATTTCTACAATAAATCAAAAAATTAGCCGGGCATGGTAGCGCATTCCTGTAGTTCCAGCCACTTGGAAGGCTGAAGCGGAAGAATCATCGGACCACAGCAGGTCGACGTTGGGGTGACCGTGAGTGTGCCACTGCCCTCCAACCTAGGTGATGGAGTGAGAATCCAACTCAAAAAAAAAAAAAAAAAGGTGGAAGACTGAAGCTGAATGTGGCAGCTAGCTAAGAGTAGTTCAGAAAGTTGGATAAATGTTTGGCAACACTGAACTTTAATTGTTCTAAACTTTCTGAAATGTAAGTAGATTTTCTTTGATGTTTTGAAGACTCTCCGAAATTTTGGTAAATGACTTTTTACAATAATTTCTGGAGAATTATACATCTATTTTTATATATTTATTCTGTTTATTATATGTTTATATATTTTCACAGTTTGACAAAATCAGGGTTTGGCATCCGTAAAGGCTACGGACCCTATGTGTATAGTTTGATTCAGTTTGGTATTATAATGCAGTTTATACTACTGTCCAAAATGTTGACTAAATCAAGGTATTTGTGCACTGAGGATAATCAACTTATGCTTAAATTTTTCTTGCAGATTTATGAAGGTACTGCACAAATCCAAAGGCTTATTATAGCCCGAGAGCACATTGAAAAGTATAAAAATTAAAGAGATTGCCACAGAAGCATGATTAATCATGGAGCAACCAGAACATGTTCCAGTATTTCAGCTCCAGAAAAGATAAAGGGCTTTAACACCTTCCCAGGGAAAATAAAAATAACCGCGCTCATGCTAACTCCAAGCCACCGGTTCTGATAATAGCTTGTACGTTTGTTTAACTCTGTGATCTCCCTTTTCACAAATAGGTTTGGCTTCATTAAAATTACGTGTTGTCTTTCGTACCACTGTACTTGAGAATCACATTAACCTTGAAAAATACTTTTTTGTTTTTTTGATCTTGTAAAATTACAGTAGCAGAAATTCCTTGGAATTTCGTTATTTTTCCAGTGACAGAAAAGTGGGGTTATAAAGTATTCAGAATGTTCCAAAATCTACATTGGGAAAATATTTGGATACTGTCAACCAACTTGCCAGTGACCTTGTAGACTTAATGGCATTATTTTATTAGAGTTCATTTTAAGGAAATTTAGGAAGCATTTGCTTCCAGTTTTGCACAGTAACAATCAAGATTCTGATATTTGTATTCTCCCTTTGTACAGCTATGAGAAGTTCACTGAAAGTCTTGTTTACTTCTGAGCTCACATTTGACTTGCCTTATTTAAAATAAATAAATTAAGCTTGCCTTACATTTTTTATATGACTCTGTTGGTCTCTGGGTAGCTCTAGTCTGTTGTATAATCTCATTTCATGTGCATACACTTTTAAAAGAAACTTAAATAAAATTGTTCAGTGCTTATTAGTGTATCTTTTTTGTGGTCTTTCCAGAACATTTTATTGCTTCATGTAATAGTGTGCACATCATGTTTTTACTGGGGTGATAAGAGGCATGTTTTGGTTTTGAACCACAAAAGGTTACCTGCCCATTTTTTGTCAGATTATAATATTAGAGACTTCATAAAATGGAAACATAAAATAAGAACAAAAATGTGTAAATTTAGTATTTTTAATTCTGAATACCTGTTGGGAGCCAGCCACAGAGGCCCACTGAGCGTTAGGGATCAGGGAGGGCCGTGGACCCCGAGACCACTAGGTTGTGTTCGGGAGCCGTGGACCCCATTTTCCTCCTCCTTCTACCATGAAGCGCAAATAACCTAAAGGAGCTCTGCTGACCTGAGCTGAAGGCTCTGTGACGGTGACAGGCATGGCTCACTCTAGAAACTCATTGTTCCTGTCCCCATAAACTGCGGTTTCGGCTTAGGTGTTAGATATAATTCAAACTCAGGTCACATTTGGAAGCCTTTTACATGGTACAAGCCTCTTTATAAGATTTTAAAGTATATTTGTAGAATTAGTATATACTTATGGAGAGCTGTTTTCAGCTTTTCAATGGTATAGATGATTATCAGGAGTTATCAGAAATGGTCCAGCCCAAACTTTGGGCTGGGCCACATTCCTGAGGGCCCAGCACGTACTTTGGACTGGGCTGCAGTCTTTTAGGCCGGCTTTAGCTACAGTTAGTGTAGGGTTTTTCTACCTATTATAGAAATTGAATTTATTTTATTCATAGAAAGTATTGTAGAATAGGTCATGCTAACGTCAGGGAATCATGTTAGTTCAAGCATGATCAATCATGATATTTTGAGGTTTAATAAGAATACAGTTAACTTGAGAAATTTCATTGTCTCCATTTTCTACTATTGTGGTTTTGGCCTTAGTACATTTACAGTTTATATTTGGGTTTTATTTTTAGAAGCTTTGTTGCTGATGATCAGCTTTATATATTAGGATCAGGAATTAGAAACTTTCATAGAAATTAGGATAGATATATAGGACTTCAGAATAGCCATTTTGTTAAGAGATTGTAGTCTGTTGTTCCAAAAAGTGGCCCACCATGAACCTTGGACTGGGCCACATACTGTAGAGCCCAGCGTGATCTTTGGACTGGGCCACATTCTCTAGGAATTGGTTTAAGCTATAATTAAGAGCTTCCATAGCATTGTGTAAGTAGTATTAGCATAGAATAGAAAGGTAATAAAATTTAAGTTAGTCATCATGGGTGTTGTGTGCGCATGAGCTTTAGAAGTTATTGATTATTAGAACAACATGATGCTAGTAGCATTGCTTTTGAAGAACATTAACTAGCATAGGGAACAAAAAGACAATTTTGCAGTTTGTCCTTCCTCATACCTGAGAAAACATCTAGTGGGTGGGGGACGCCCCTCATCCACCTGGCTTTGTGTTCACGTGAAAATCTTGTGATTTTGCCTGTGAAACTTTAGGATAAAAGGCTTATGGTTTGTCCCATTAAATCGGCTTCTACACTAGACAGAGTCCAGTCTCTTTCTCCCCTCTTCTCTTTCTTTCTCCAGAATAATCGCCGACGCTGCCACACCTTCCAAGGGACCTCCTAATCTCTCTGCAGGCGCTAGCCCCCCGCAAATACCAAACACTGATAAAGTGCGCTCTATTAAATGGGATACTTTCTGACACCACTTCTGATTCTCCCGCTCTCCACATCAACCGTGGGTCCTACATTTCTGTTCTGGTCCTGGCCCAGACGACCCATACTCTGTCCACCATGGCTACAGATGTGGGTGGTCCTATGACCCTGCCCTCACGTTTGATAATCTGCTAGAACAGCTCATTGAACACAGCTTCACCTACGCTTACCTGTTTTTTATCAAGGCTGCAACTCAGGAATAACGGGGCGGGGGGGGGATGCTGAGGGCAAGCGGGAAGAGAGGGAAGATGCAGCGCCTCCATGTCCCCTCGCAGGCACCGCTTTCCCAGGACCCCCAGACTCATCAGCCTGGAGGCTACCTGAATCTGAATTGCAGTTGTGCTTTTGGAGAGCTCAGTCTCTAGTCCTCACTTCCTCCCCGGAAGCCAGGGGTGAAGCTGAGATTTCCCCGCTGTGTCAGTCTGCTAGGGCTGCCATAAAAAATACGCTGCAGCCGGGCTCGGTGGCAGCCTGTAATCCCGCGCCTTTGGGATGGATTGCCTGACCCCGTGGGTTCGAGACCCGCCTGGGCAGCAAGACCTCATCTCTACAATCAATCAAAAAATCAGCCGGGTGTGGTAGCACATGCCTGTAATTCCGGCTACTTGGAAGGCTGGGGCGGAAGGATCGCCGGGACCCAGCAGGTAGAGGCTGCAGTGGCCAGGAGCGGCCACTGCACTCCAGTCTGGGCAACAGAGTGAGACTCCCACTCAAAAAATACGCTGCAGACTTGGTGGCTTAAATGTGTTTTCTCACAGTTCTGGGAGCTAGCAGTCTTAAGGGCCAGGTGCCACGAGGACAGTTTCCGGAGAAACCTCTTCCTGGCTTGCAGACCGCTGCCTTCTGGCCGCGCCCTCGCGTGTCCCCTGCTCTGCGCCTCCGTGAAGGGCTGGGCTGGGCAAGCTCTGGCGTCCCTTCCCTTCTGAGAACACCAGTCCTATCAGATTAGAACCCTCCCCTTGTGATCGTAACTCCCTGAAGGGCCTGTCTCCTGGGACAGTCACTCTGGGAGTCAGGGCTTCAGCATGGGGATTTGGGCGGGGCCCGGTTCAACCCATAACACTACCCTCTAATTACTTAGTCTTTCTGGACCTGTCCTGGGGCTATCTAGGGGCCCCAACCTAAGTCACCTCATTAGCATAAACTCAGGTGTGAGTGAAAAGGGCCCCTAGTGAGTAACAAAACACACTCCTATCACTCAAGAAATTCCAAGGGCTTTAGGAGCTCTGTGCCAGGAACTGGGAACGAAGACCAAATGTATCTCTTGTGCCACACTAAATGACCAAAACGAAAACCCAATCTTTTCTAAATATGAAATATTTGCATGACTTTTTCTTCATGCTCAATAACAAAATTGTTTTAATGGCACAGACTTGAGATTGGTAAGGAGATTTAGAGGATTCTTCACCATACTGGGTGTTATATAGAAATGAGATGTTAAACAGGCTATGTGCATTCCAAATGCAGATTTGAATATGCAACACACAGGTCCCAAAATTCACCTCTCATTTCTAGACATGATATAAATGGACTCCAAAGCCTTATGATGAGAAAATTAAAGTACCCTTGATAATAAGTATGAAGCAATTCTATAGCTGTGTCAATCAAGCCTTTTTGGTCATAAGTAAAAATGAACTTCAGCTACTTTAAGCACAAAAGCAAATAGTCTTTTAAGCACAAGGAGATGCCTCAGGGAGCTGAAGGGCAGGAATGGGGTCAGACTCAGGAAGGGACTAGAACTGGAATAATCAGTCTGAGGACACCATGAGAGTCTTTCTACCTCTGTACTCTGCTCTTTGTCATTGTTGGATTGGTGGGCTGAATCGGCGCTGTGGAAATGAAAAGAGTTGTACAGAAATTAGAAAGTTTATTTAAAAAGTAGATCACAGCCAGGCTCGGTGGCTCAGCCTGTAATCCCGCATCTTTGGGAGGCTGAGGTGAGTGGATTGCCTGAGCCCGTGGGTTCGAGACCCGCCTGGTCAACTTGGGGAGACCTCATCTCTACAATAAATCAAAAAAATTAGCCGGGCGTGGTAGCGTGCACCTGTAATTCCAGCTACTTGGAAGGCTGAGGCAGAAGGATCGCCAGAGCCCAGCAAGTCGAGGCTGCGGTGGCCAGGAGTGGCCACTGCACTCCAGTCTGGGTGACAGAATGAGACTCCAACTCAAAAAAATAAATAAATAAAAAATAAAAAGTAGATCACAGAAAAAGGGTGGACCCTGGATTGGAGAGGGGTCCAGATGCTTAAGCAACTTTTGGCAGCAAATGCTTGAGGTTGAAAGCTTTTAAAGCTTCCCTTTTAGTGGGGGCAGGTAAGCATTCTTGGGTGAGATAACACAGGAGCTGTCAGCGTGGTGATGGGGTGGTGGTCTGTGTCATGTAGGTCATAAAGGGCTGTCACAATAGATTAGGTCAGTTTGGCCCTTTAAGGCTGGAAGACAAATACTCTGGCTAAAAGGGCAATTAGTGCAAAGCAGCTTGAGGGGTTTCAAGACAATTATCAATAACGACCTCTGGGAAACAGGTTTTGTTTCTTGTTTAATGATAAGGTGGGTTGAAGTAAGCTGCTGAAAAAGCATGACAAAACTAAGCCATGTTAACATGCCTGCCACTCTCACTAAAGTTACTCCATTTTGGCTTTTTACCCTTTCAGTTGTATTTCATTCTTTTTTGCTCTATAGCCTGTCTCTGTTTCTTTAATCCCACAATAGAACATGACTTCACATAGCACACGTATATATTAGATTGATCACCACACGATGCAGGCTGACTGCCTAGGGCCATTACAGCCAGGATGGTAGGTAGAGTCATGGACTACAAACATGATTATTAGTTGCCTACATTTGCGAATTGATGCTCCCTAGAGAAAGCATAGTTTTGTATGAGTTCTGGTATGTTTATGGCAACTTTAATGAATGTTTAAGGAATCTACCAGAGTCATCGATTTGTAGGAAGGGAGAAGAGATTATTCTGAGACTTCTCTGGATAAAAAAGTGGGTGTTGATGTGACTCTTAGAATTACAGTTATTAATTTAAACACATTACCTATGATCAGAGTGTGCAAAAAACCTTTGGAGATTAAAGACTGAATTCCATAGCAACAGGGATTTTCTTTTTCTTAACATGAAAGATTTTGTTTAATCCATTAATAGATGAAGAAACTAGTAAGATGTGAAAACTGGTATAAGGGAGAATTTGAAGCACAGATTTGTGAGTAAAAATGCTTAAAAGAATTTGCTGACAGATTAACCTACAGGTTAATATCCTATAGGGCAATAAAATCTAATGAGGCCAACTTTTCTACAGAGCAGAAATCATCTATAGTTCAGGTTCAGTGCATTTCTTTCCATTTTCTGCAGCATAACAACTGTAAAACCACCCAGCTAATAAAAGGACAAAGGTATATATCCCTTCAGATAACATGCAGAGGATCAGCTGGAGGCAGTGCCTCACACCTGTAATCCCAGCACTTTAGGAGGCAGAGGTGAGAGGATTGCCTGAGCCCAGGAGTCACGACCAGCCTGGGCAATATGGCGAGATAATAAATGAAAAAATTAGCCAGGTGTGGTAGCGCACACCTATAGTTCCAGCTACCTGGAAGGCTGAGGCAGAAGGATCACCTTGAGCATGCCACTACACTCCACCTGGGTGACAGAGTGAGACTCTGATGAAGAGAAAACAAAAAATAAAAATAAAAAATGAAAGTCTCTGTATGGTGACATCCCAAGGCGATGGGACGAGCACCAAGAACTCTCACTAGACTTTTCCTGTAGTGCCTAAGAATTTGGGTGAATCTCTCTCCTCAGGAGGGATTCCTGGCCTACCTATCAGCGCCTTTGCTCACCAGTATGCCTGGAACCACGTAAGCCAGGTACCATTCTGCTTTTACTGAGATGGCTTTGTAGGCACTGACCCTACCTGTAAAGTCCACTTGTTCTTAAGCGTGAGTTTGTTGTAACTGATTCCGTGAAAATTATTCTCAAATGAGACACACTAGGGATGGCCCTGGATTCACAATTTGTTCAATTATATTCGAGTAAAAAGGAGGACTTAGTCCTCTTGAGCATCGTTGTGAATATCATGAGATTCAGCACGTTTCTGAACTCTGAGGGCTGCGAATCACATAGCATTTAAAAATTTCAGTTTACCAAAACGGAGTCCATGAAACTGAAAGAACCGTAATAGAGTATACCATAGACTTAGGTTAAAAGCATGCTATCACCCAATAAATATGTAATCGGCTTGTGGACAATAGCACAGTCATCTTAGTTTTCTGCTTTAAAACATAACCTGTAGCTGTTTCAAGTTTCAGTGATGGGAAAAACTGCAAAGCTCCAGTTCAAGCTTCAACCCCTTCCCTTGACCCGCTTTCTCCTCAGCAACGACCAATCAGGTCCCAGGGGAAAATCACCTAAAGTTTCCAAATGTCTCTGCAACTTCCCCAGCTAGTGGGCCCAGGCCAGCCCGAGTCAAGCTAGCCAATCCTCCACGATTGGGCTGACCACCAGATGTTACTACCCAATTAAATGGTAACAAGACTGGAAAGGCCCCCCAAACTCCTCCTCCCTTTGTGTAAAAACATAAAAGGCGTCTGCTTGAGGAAGTCAGGGCCTCTGGGTGTACTCCGCTGCGTCGGTGGTCGACAGAGGTCCAGGCTCGAGCTTGCAAATAAAGACCCTCTTGAACTTTCATCGGAATTGGCTCTTGGTGGTCTCTTGGATTGAACATTCGGCCACTACAAAACCAAAGTCTAGAAATGACTTGAGAAGAATTAAAAGGGGCTTCTGGATGGGTGCAGTGGCTCACACCTGTCATCCCAGCACTTTGGGAGGCAGAGACGAGAGGATTGCCTGAGCCCAGGGGTTTAAGACCAGCCTGGACAATATGACGAGACCTCGTCTCTATAATAAGTCAAAAACATTAGCCTGCTGTGATGACATGTGCCTGTGGTTCCAGCTACTTGGAACGCTGAGGAGGAAGGATCACCTGAGCCCAGCAGGTGAAGTTGGGGTAGCCGTGAATGTGCCACGGTACTCCAGCCTGGGAGACAGAGTGAGACTCTATGACTCAAAAAAAAATCAAAAAACAAAAACATAAAAATACACCATGAAAATAGAACATACTACATCAAAAATATTCTAAGCAAAAACGTGATTAAATTTCCCTCATCAGTTCATTCACTCCTGTGTAATTGTCCTGCCAGAAATTGAGTCTCTGGACTGCTTTCATGAAGCGGTCTGCTTCCAGACTAAAGGGAGTCCCAGAAAATGCTGACTCAGTTTGCTGTCAGGGTTTGAAAGCTATCTAAGCTGTGTCTGCTCAGAAGCCTGTAGCTAAAAAGTGTATTTTTTGAATTATTTATCAATAGTTCAGCATATCAGTAGTTCAAAGCATCTGCTTCTTTCCACGAGGCCCTAAGACTGCTCCTTCTTAAAAATACAAACATTGGCTTCTAGCTAACTGCAGAGCCTTCACACAAGCATGAGTGAAACAATCTGTAGCTTATGAGGGCTGGGTTGTGTCCGTTAATTACCTTATCTAGTGTCAGAATGAAAGAGCAAAATTCTTTATTACAGCATAGCTACACTTCTTTGAAGGGGGGTGTTTTTATTCTTTGAGTGAAAACTAAACCTTTTTAAAATCCTGTCTCCCACTCTACCCTTTTTTTTAAAAATCAGATTCTCACTCTGCTGCCCAGGCTGGAGTGCAGTGGATACTCACGGCCACCACAGCCTCGACCTGCTGGTCTCCGGCAATCCTTCCACCTCAGCCTTCCAAGTAGCTGGAACTACAGGCACACGCCACCATGCCTGGCTAATTGTTTGATTTATTGTAGAGATGAGGTCTCACCATGTTGCCTAGGCTGGTCCCACTCCACCCTTAATGCTCTTTGTAGGCAGCTGCTTTGAGTAATTCTATGCGTTCACAATTTTATTTATATATACACACACATATTTTTTCAGGTACCCCATCATATATATTTTTCCCCTTTGCTTCCCACACAAATAGTAGCACACTATACAGTTTGGCACTTTTCTTAATGTTTGTTTTCACTTAGTGTATGCCGAAGACCTTTCCATAGCAACATGCAAGGGCGATCCCCAAAAAACAGTAATTTATTTACTAAAAAATTGTGTATTTATTCCTGCACGTTTAAACTTCAGCCACCTTCAAAGCACTCTCCGTTTGACGCAATATACCTATCAAGATGGTTTTTCTACCTCAAGGCTGTGGTGGCCATGGTAACACAACTTTGATGCCTCTTAGTGCTTTTGCTGCTTGTTTTTACCTCTGCTGCATCAGCAAAATGTTTCCCTTTGAAGACTTTTTTTTAAACCTGGAGAAACAAACAAACAAAAAGTCGTTCAGAGTGAAATCCGGTGAATAGGGAGGGGGTCACGCCACTTTTGGTCAAAAACTGCTGAACACTCAGCGCGGTACAGGCAGGTGTGCTCGTCAATCTCCCATGATGAAAAGGGCCAAAACATTGAAAGTCTCCAAAAAGGATTCACTGGAACTGAATGCAGCCTCTCTCAACGATGCTGGCTGGTGCACTGATGCCCACGGGTCCCTCGAACACTTAACTAGTGCGGAGCCTCGTAGCCTGTGCTACAAGGGGTCTGCCCTCCCAAAGATAATTCTGGTCTTTTGGGGATACCCCCCTTGTATATAGAGTCTTCATTTTTTTTAGTGCTGCAAAACGAATGTCCCATAGTATATCTAACATTTTGATGGCCAGTTAAATTTTTTGCAACATTTTGCTGTTAGAAAGACGGCTGCTATGATTATTCTTGAGCATCAGTCACTTCACACCCAAGGGAATATATATGTAGAAGAGATACCTAGGAATAGAACGGCTGGATGTAATTACAAGACTTGCTAGAATATAGGCTCCCTGTACTTATTTCTGTTTTGCTCACCACTGTACCCCCAAACCTAAAATAATATTTGGCACATTGTGGGCATCCATCCATATTTGCTGAATGAATTTATAAGGTAGGAAGGAAGTGAGGTTCATTTTTCATTCCTTGAGCAGTTCCTGACTCGGGCTGAATAATGTTGCCTTTTGGATCTGATGCTTACATTACTGTATTCTTACTGTAAGCTTTGCTTTTCCCAGGAGATCTGGTCAACCCCTCTCTCCCTCTGTTTTCCCTTTTTACCACGCCCTCCCCCATCCGATTGAGAGGCACCTTTTCATTGGATACTAAGCTTGCCTTTACCATAGAATCTCTCACACATTCTTTACCAACTGTCCTTCCCAGTAGGCTCCTTCAGGGTAGGAACGTTTCTTATTTGAGCTGCTTTTTGTTTGTTTGTGGAGGCTGGAGTCTTGCTGTACTGCCCAGGACAGTCTCCAACTGAAGGAAACTAGAGCATAAGTTGACAAGGTCCTTGTGTTCTTTGGCTCATGTTCAGGGAGCCAAGCCTACATTTCCTTTGTCTCCCCTGACCTTTTGGTTGCATTTTTTTTTTTTTTGAGTTGGAGTCTCACTCTGTGGCCCAGACTGGAGTGCAGTGGCTGCTCCCGGCCCCCGCAGCCTCGACCTGCCGGGCTCCAGCAATCCTTCCGCCTCAGCCTTCCAAGTAGCTGGAACTACAGGCGCGCGCTACCACGCCCGGCTAATTTTTTGGATTTTATTGTAGAGATGAGGTCTTGCCAAGTTGCCTAGGCGGGTCTCGAACCTGTGGGCTCAGGCAGTTCACTCACCTCAGCCTCCCAAAGGCACGGGATTACAGGCTGAGCCCCCGAGCCTGGCTAGTTGCATTTCTATGGATAGCCAAGTGGCACCAAGTCTGGCCCAGAACCTGCTCATCCTAAGTGAGTGCCTTGCTTAGCACAGATGTTGAGATCTGCGTAGTTTAGTCATTGCTGCTTACCCTGCTTGTGTGATTTAACTCAGACATTAACATATCCTGCTTGGATGGTTTTATCCTCCTTTGTGAGATTTTTGTCCTATTTAAGAGGCATGCGGGCCGGGCTCAGAGGCTCAGCCTGTAATCCCAGCACTTTGGGATGCTGAGGTGAGTGGATGGCCTGAGCCTGCGGGTTCGAGACCCACCTGGGCAACTTGTCGAGACCTCATCTCTACAATAAATCAAAAAATCAGCCGGGCGTGGTGGCACATGCCTGTAATTCCGGCTACTCGGAAGGCTGAGGCGGAAGGATCGCCGGAGCCCAGCAGGGCGAGGCTGCGGTGGCCGGGAGCGGCCACTGCACTCCAGTCTGGGCGACAGAGTGAGACTCCAACTCAAAAAAAAAAAAAAAAGAGGTATGCAGCAAAATGAATTTGTTCTCTCTCGCTCTCAGCTACCTGGGAGAGGACCCTCCCAGTCCCGCTGTTTCTCTGTCTCTTTCTTTTCTCATTCCCTCCCCCCAACTCGGGCTCTGCTCTGTGGAGGCTGGATCCCAGCATCCAACCTCTGGCCTTAAGTCATCCTCTTGCCTAGGCTTCCAATGGGCTGGGATGACAGGCATGCGCCACGGCACCCAGCCAAGTAGTTTTCTTAAATAGAGGGCCATGCATGGTGTACATGTTTAATACATGTTTCCATAATGGTAATTAGTACCACTGAGCCTGGCAGAAGCAGACGCAAATATTCTCTAGAGAAAAGCACCTGTAGTTAGGCTTACACCCAAAAATCTCCAAAATAAGTAAGAAGCCAGTCACCATGAGAAGTCAACTGAAAATAAAACAACAGATTTTGGACCCCAAGAATCCAGATATTAGAATGATCATATACAAAATACAGTTGGCTCTAAGTATCCTGGGGTTCTGCATCCGTGGATCCAATCAGCCTCAGATGGAAGTATTTGGGGGAAAATATATTTCACAAAATTCCAAAAAGCAAAACTTGAGCTTGCTGCATGTCAAGCACTATGCTGAATCCACATGAATAGTGTTAGGTATTATAGGTAATGTAGAGACTATCTGAGGTATATGGAGGACGTGCCTAGGTTATATGCAAATACCATGCCACTTCATATAAGGAGGTGAGCGTCTGTGGAGTTTGGTATCCATAGGGGGTCCTGGAATTAACCCCCATGGATGCCAAGGGATGACTATATAAAATAAAATGAAAAGTATAAAGAAATAAAAGGAAAGCATAAGAAGGAAAACAACAGAAATGTATATAAAACAGGCAAATCTGAAAAATAATCAGACTAATATTTAGAAATGAAAAATATAATTGTTGAAATAAAAAAACTAATTGGATTGGTTAGATGATTAGGTACAGCTCAAGAATTAGTGAAATGAAATGGTGTTTCTCAAATTTCAACCTGCGTAGAAATTGCTTGGGAAGCTTACTAAAAGGAAGAATGTGATTTGGTAGGTCTAGGTAGGATCCAGATTCTGTCTTTCTTTCTTTCTTTTTTTTTTTTTGAGTTGGAGTCTCACTCTGTCGCCCAGACTGGAGTGCAGTGGCCGCTCCCGGTCACCGCAGCCTCGACCTGCTGGGCTCCGGCGATCCTTCCGCCTCAGCCTTCCGAGTAGCCGGAATTACAGGCACGCGCTACCATGCCCGGCTGATTTTTTGACTTATTGTAGAGATGAGGTCTTGCTGCCCAGGCGGGTCTCGAACCCGCGGGCTCAAGCAATCCACTCACCTCAGCCTCCCAAAGGCGCGGGATGACAGGCTGAGCCACCGAGCCCGGCTTCTTTTTTTTTTTTTAATGAGGTCTCGCCAAGTTGCCCAGGCTGGTCTCGAGCCCAAGGATTCTGTTTTTCTAATAGTTCAGGGTGATGTTGATGCTGCTAGCCCATGGACTTTGAGCAGCAAAAGGACTCTAGAATGTGGTATGAAGAAATTATCCAAGATGTATCACAGAAAGACAAAAAAGATGAAAAGTGCAAGAAGAAATGAGCAACTGGGCATGGTGGTTCATGCCTGCAATCACAGCACTTTGGGAGGCTGAGACGAGAGCATTGCCTGAACCCACAGGCTTGAGACCAGCCTGGGCAATATGGCAAGACGTCATCTCTACAATAAATCAAAAAAATTAGAGGGACATGGTGGCGTACACCTGTAGTTCTAGTTACATGGAAGGCTGAGGCAGAAGGGTCACCTGAGCCTAGCAAGTGGAAGCTGCGGTGGCCTTGAGCATGCCACTGCACTCCAGCCGGGGTGACGGAGGGAGATTCCGACTCAAAAAAGAGGAAACGAGAAGGATGGAATCAGAAAGTCTAGCACGGTCACTAAAGTCCCACAGCGAGAGTATGTTGGAGAGAAGGCCCGCCCTTGCAGATGCAGGGCACAGGAAAAAGCACAGAGGAGGCCCACGTGTCATCCGTCTTCACGTTTAACGTCAAAAACAATGCAAATAAGCCTGTGAGTGAAATACATTCTGCCCTCCAGCTTTCATGATTACTCCCTTGTGGCAACCCTAGAAAGCCCGGTTCAAATTTAGACTGCTTGGACCTCTTCGCGTCCTGGGCGGGAAAACTGCAGAGTGGGAAGCGACGTCCTCTAAATAAATCCACAATTAGAGGCAATGTGTTTCAAACCCACGCGTGTGGACATCCCGGCTCCCTCCATGCCCTGCTTAGAGCAGTGCCTTGGCAGCTCCCTGGACATGTGGCACGCAAGCCAACACAGGGTCTGCCCTTCCAGGAAAGGGCCCAGGGAAGAGTCCCAGGTAAAATCTGAGTGGGCTTGGGAGCCCCTCGAGCAGAGAAATCCAGGGTGGGTTCAGGGTGACCTGAAATATGGTCTGGAGGTGAGGAGGCCAACTCTGGGTAGGCACGTCCACTTGGCTCCAGGGACAACTTGCTGCATGTACACGTATGGCGGGGACGCATGGGCCCAGGCCAGGAATCCACCTTGCCTGGGTCTCAGAGTTGTTTTAGAAGAGTTACCATTAGAAAATATTCAGGGCCGATCAATACACTCACAGATATAGGAAGTTCATCAAATACCTAGTAAAAGAAATAAAAATAAATACACAATTAGAGGCAACTGTATAAAATGACACAAAACACAACACCAAGAAAAGACCTCGAAAGCTTCAAAAGACAAAATTACCTACACACACAAAAAATCAGATTGACAGATACCTTCTCAATAGCACGAACAGAATCATGTATTTCAAGGGTCGAAGAGAAGCAGCTGCCAACCTAAAACCGTGAACCCACAAATTCTGGGTTTTTTTGTTTTTTTTTTTGAGTTGGAGTCTCACTCTGTCGCCCAGATTGGAGTGCAGTGGCCACTCCCGGCCACCGCAGCCTCGACCCACTGGGCTCCGGCGATCCTTCTGCCTCAGCCTTCCAAGTAGCTGGAACTACAGGTGCGCACCACCACGCCCAGCTGATTTTTTGATTTATTGTAGAGATGAGGTCTCGCCAAGTTGCCCAGGCAAGTCTCGAACCCGCAGGCTCAGGCAATCCACTCACCTCAGCCTCCCAAGGCGCGGGATTACAGGCTGAGCCACCAAGCCCGGCTAAATTATTTTGTCTATGTCACCATCTGGATGAGATGGAGGCATTTTCAGCTAAACACTATAGACGGTTTCCTAGCGACAGACAATCATTAGAAGAGAGACAATCATTAAAGAAAGGAAAAATGATTCCCGAAGGACAGTGTGACAGGCCAGAAGAAACAGTTACATGAATCGAAAAACTTTGTGGGTTAGAAATGCACCTATTTTAGGTGATGAAGGCAATACAATAATATGATGAAGTTTAGAAAAGAACATAACTAAGAGACTAGAGAACAAGTTAAAGGGGTGACTGGAATGTTCTAAGGTTCTTGGACTCTTGGGAAAAGGGTTTAGGATATTAACTTTAGACACTTTTAATCATGCTAGGTAAAGCTCAAAGTAGTCACTAAAATTAATATTAGAGTTTGTAACTTCTAAACCAGAAAAACAGAAAAAAAACCAGAATAAGGAAATAGATTATTAAAAACAATTGTTTTAAAGGCGAGGAATGCCAACACCATAAAAAGCATCAAAACATGCAACAAATAAAAAGCAAAAACTTGGGTAACAGAAGCAAATCCAAATAAACAAATAAGCAGTACATGTAAATGGATTAAGCTTACAAGCTAAAGGTTCACACACACACACACACACACACACACACACACACAATCAGCTACACTCTGTTTATAAGACACCAAAGACTCAAAGGCACAGAAAGGTTGAGGATAAAACGGAAAAAAAAATCCCTCTCAGCCGTAACTACGAACCAAGAGAAAGCTGGGGAAATGACATGAACATTGAACAAAGTGGACTTTTAAACATAAAACACGTTATTGGGGCCTGGAGACAACACGCCCCCCCCAAAAGGCTCAACTCACTAAAAATAGGTAACAATTCCAGATTTACATGCTTTGACTAAAGCAGCCCCGCCCCCAAGCGGAACTCAACAGAACTAGGTCGAAATCATGGAATCCATCCTAAGAGGAGATTCAGCACCGTCTGTGACTCAGTTACGGAGAGCCAGGGTACCTCAGCGGCGGGAAAACTTTTCCAAGTCCTTATCATCATCCATGTTCACAGGATGGGGCACCAATATCTATTTTATGAGAGACAGGGTCCACTCTGTTGCCCAGGGAGGAGTGCAGTGGCGCGATCGTGGCTCCCTGCGGCCTCCAATTCCTGGGCTCCAGCCATCCTCCCGCCTCAGCCTCCCAAGTAGCCAAGACTACAGGCGCGCACCCCTACACCCAGCTACTTTTAAGACATTTTTTTGCGGAGACGGGGTCTCGCAGTGCTGCCCAGGCTGGTCTCCGACCACAACCTCACACGACGATCCTCCCTCCTCGGCCTCTCCAAACTCTGGAATTCCAGGCCTGAGCCACGGAGCCGGCGGGTACCCCTGTTCTCCAGGGGGTCCTGGGGGAGGCTTGTGGAGGGTGCGGGACCACGAGGCGCCCCCCGAAGAGCCGCAGGGCGCCAAGGAGGCTCGGACTGGCCCAGGGAGCATCTTCCAGCTTTTCCGACGGGCGGAGAGCAGAGAGCCCCGAGCGCGAGGGGCGTCCTGAGAGCTGCGCGGCTGTTTGTGCACGGGCTTAACACCGTGGTAAGCAGGGCCGGGCGGTCACGCCGGCATTCTCGGCGCTCTGCGAGGTTGAGGCAGGATCGCCCGAGGCCACGAGTTCGAGACCAGCCCGGCCACAGAGCGAGACCCTCGTTTGTATTAAAAAAATAAGATTATGTACAATATATATGAAAGTATATATGTCTGACATTATATATAATATACAAATTATATATAAGATTAGTTATATATTATCTATAAGGTTAAATAATATATAAATCATATGCTATTCTATATAATATACATCACATACAAAATTATATACATTATATACAAAACCATATATAAGCTATAACACTATATATAGCATATAATATATAAAATTAGATGCAAAAATATATATGAAATTCTACAGGTATGCACAAAATCAGGCGGGCGTGGCGGTGCGCGCCTGCAGCCCTGGGGACGCGGGAGGCCGCGGCGGGAGGCGCTCTCGGCGCGGGCGGTCGAGGCTGCCGTGAGCCACGAGGGCGCCACGGCACTCCGGCCTGGGCGACAGCGCGAGACCCGCCTCTCACAGGGAAAACAAAAGCATAAGACGAGAACGCGACACCCGTCGACCGAGGAAGCGGGCGGGCAGCAAACGGGGCAGGCGGGGCGGACCCCTACGCGCGGCCCCGGGGTCCTTCAGGCGCGGCGCGGCCAGCCCCGCGGGCGGCGGGGGCCTGCGCGGCGCGAGTGCGCAGGCGCGCGGCGCCCAAGTCTACCCCGTGGCGGGCGCGCTTCCGCCTTTCCGCCGCCGCCATGGTGAGTGGGTGCCCGCGGGGCGCGCCGTGGCGGGCCGAGACGGGCCGGGGGCGCCGAGCCGGGGGTCGAGGCGCGCGGGGCGACCCCCACGCCCCGCGGGGCGGCCGGCGCACGGCCCGGGGTCCCGGGGGCGCAGAGGGCGAGGGGCTGCGCGGCGTGACTCGGCACTTCTGCTGCGCGGCGGGCTGGCGACCCCGGGCCACCCGCGGGCGGTCGGCCTCCTGACCTCGGGTGCCGGGGATCTCGGGTGGGCTGCCTGGCCTCCGGGGCCCGCTGGAAGGCCGGGTGGCCCTGGCGGGTCTCCCGCCTGCAACCCCTGCACGTGGGGAGGCCCGGGCGGGCGGGTCGCTCGAGCCCGTCGTGAGACCTTGTTTCTACGAAAAGTAGGAAAAATTAAGAAAATCGGGGCTAGGTGGCTCGAGGCCCAGCACATGGGGAGGCCGAGGCAGCAGGGTCACTTGAGCCCAGGAGGTCGGGGCCGCGGTGAGCCGTGGTCCTGCCACTGGGCGACAGACACCCGACTCAAAAAAAAAAAAAAAAAAGAAAAAGAAAAAAGCCAGAACCGATCGGTGGGTGTTTTCCCTCCCGTTTTTGGGGGGGGGTGTGCTCCAAGTAATTTCAAGTTATTTGTGACGTCTCTACCTCAAAGACGTCATACATTTTAAATCGGATCAGAGGAAATTCTCACTTTGGGCAGATGTCGACCTGCGCTTTGAGTCCCTGGCGTGGCCACCCTCGCCTGGGGATGGTGCCCATGCGGAAGCTCAGGTCGAGGGTGGGCGGGATGGAGTTGCAGGGGCTGCTCTCGGTACCTTGGAACGACTTTGGGGGCCCAGAAGGTACTTTGAAACTTGAAGCGACAGTTTGTCTGCCTGGAGGGCTGGGTAGTGATTTTTTGTTTTTTCCCCTTAAATGCTGTGTGCCTTCTACCACCTGTAAGCTATAAGTTCGCCTGGACTGGTAAGCTTTGATATTCAGTGCTGCTGATTGTCTTGCTTTTTTGAGTAAAAGAAGCACAACACACATGGGTCGATGATGAGCCGGCATGTATTCTGAACCTAAAGTTGATTATTACTACTTTAGCTCTAGAATTACTCTGAGACCTGAAAATTGCCTGAAATTTTGAATCGGGTGTTTTTGTGGCCAAATGAAGTCGTACAAAATTCAGATGTGTATCAAATATATATGCTGTGGGACAGAGTGTGAAGAGGAAACACTGATGGGGGACCCGCTGCTTGTCTTGAAAGGGCACGCCGCAGAAGGACGTCAGTATCAAGTCAGATGCACCCAGCACCCTGTTGTTGGAGAAACATGCGGACTATATCGCGTCCTATGGATCCAAGAAGGATGATTACGTACGTGTGGTTTTCTGTTGGAAAGCTTAAGTGTGTAGACATAGGCCGGAGGTACCTTGGACATATGAGGGTGGGGGCTTATCAAGCTCAGCTCTGAGCAGTATCAGGAGGGCTTGATAGACTAAGTAGGGATTTGAGGCACAAAAGCGGTTTCTTTTTTTGTGGTTGAACTAATGCCTTCAAGGTCGATGATGTTTTGGCATGTATTATCTGAAGTTACTGCTGATGTGTAATAACACTTTAGCTCTAGAATTACGCTGAGACCTTGATGAAAGTTTAACCTTAAGGTGCTAAATTTCAAAGAATCATTTTTCTCTCTGGGACAATCATCGCTAAAAGTACTGAACCACTTAGTTAAGAGGAAGTATTTCCCCTGTGGTTTCCAAGCAACTTCTCTACCTACTTGTGGAGCACGTGGTACTGATGAATTTTTGAGTTAAGTATGAGGTGGTTCCCTGCTGCTTAGAAGCAGTCATGGAGCAGTTAAGGCCTTGGGGATGGGGCATGGCATGTTTCTGCCTTTCATCCAACTGCCTGTCTTTGGACCCTGAATTAGTGTTGGCAGCAAATTACTAAAGTGTCTTATGTGTTACAAGACCTCTCAAGTAGAAATGGAATGCATTGCTTGTGGCAGCAAAAATTTGGTTCTAGGGGCTTCTAATGTTCACGTCTTATTGATAGCCACTGTTTATCTGGGCATAAATGTGTACCTGTGGCATGTCAGGTTGTTTTGATTTTCATGTAGTGATACCTTTTGCTAATAGATAGCAGATTTTGTACAGAGTCCACGTTAAAAGAAGGGTGTTGCTTGACCAAAATATGGCACTAATCCAACAGAAAAACTTAAAAAGACAGAATAAATCCTCCCCCAAAAACCAAAAAAGAGTATCTAGGCTGGGTGTAGTGGCTCATGCCTGTAATCCCGGCACTATGGGAGGCTGAGGCAAGAGGATTGCCTGAATCCAGGGGTTCAAAACCAGCCTGGGAGACTTGGTGAGACCTCACCTCCACGAGACATCAAAAAATTAGCAAAATTGGCTGGGTGTGGTGGTGTGTGCCTGTGTGTTCCAGCTACTTGGAAGGCTGAGACAGAAGCAGGCTGAAGCTGTGGTGGCTGTGAGGGTGTCATTGCACTCCAGCCTGGGCGACAGAATGAGACTGACTAAAAAAAAAAAGAATGAGTGTCTAATAAATATGGTACTGGTTCTGTGAAAGAATGTTCTCCTTGAACTTTACTGTTGGAAATACTTTTTCTGACTTATTTTGCCTTTGTTTGGCTCTCGAGAGAAACAAATGCCCATTTGTGTTAGTTGTTAGGCATATATGAACTTACCATGTGTTCCTCAAATAGCTTTTTTTTTTCTGCTTAACAATTGTGTTGTAGATGGTTTCAACTTTGAGAGCCACAAATTTGAACTCAGTATTGATTAGTGATGCCATTGTGGTTAGGAGAAATAAAAAATAATAGTGTGGCTACTGAGTTTTGCATTTAATCTCTAACTTGCTATCAATTCAAACTGACACATTTAAGATAATTATGTATTTTAGGAATACTGTATGTCTGAATATTTGAGAATGAGTGGCATCTATTGGGGTCTGACAGTGATGGATCTCATGGGACAACTTCATCGCATGAATAGAGAAGAAATCCTGACGTTTATTAAGTCGTGCCAACACGAGTGTGGTGGAATAAGTGCTAGTATTGGACACGATCCTCACCTTTTATACACTCTTAGTGCTGTTCAGGTAAATAAATGCTAATTACAATTGAAAAGAGGTAATTAGAACTGTTTGGGGAAGTTGACGGCATCACAATCCTAGGTCAAAAAGTTTCTTGACAGGTGAGGTTGTCCTACAAGGTCAATGATGTAATGGCATGTATTAGCTGATTCCAGAAGTGATGTAAGTTCTAAAATTACACTGAGACCTTGGAGGATAGCGTTTTTTCTTTAGTATATGTAAATATTTGAAAATGATTAAATGGAGTTACTTAATTTGACGTTAGTGAAGGTCCAGCTGGTGGTTTAAAGTCTATTTCTATTGCTGGGTAGGCACATGTGCCTGTGATCCCAGGCTGAGGCAGGAAGATGGCTTGAGTCCAGAAATTCAGGACCATCATGGGCAACGTAATATATATGAGTACCTTGGAATGCCAAGTAGCCATCTGTTTAGAAAAATTACAGCTAAAGGTTTTGGGTATCTTGATCGCACCTATGGTTTTAGTAGATAACAGGTAGTCTGCATATTTGAGAAAAGCTATACATGGACCAAAGGACATGCTTGACAACTTAGAAGGGAGTTCAGGGTAACAGCATCAGAATACACTTGAAGGGCTATTTAACTAATACTTGTCTTTGTTGCAGATTCTTACTCTGTATGATAGTATTAATGTTATTGACGTAAATAAAGTTGTGGAGTATGTTCAGAGTCTACAGAGAGAAGATGGGTCTTTTGCTGGAGATATCTGGGGTAATGTCCGACTTAGTCCGTGCTACCCAAGTACCAGTATTAAAATGCCCTGGCTTCGCTAGTAAACAGTCTCCAAGGAGGTTTCAAGTTTTCCATCTTTTCAGGTCCCACTAAGCAGCTGGTCTAGCTGGAGTTAAAGCTCTGCTGGAAGTTCCAGCTTGCACTGTGTAGTTATGTCAGCATACAGGAGCACTGGAACAGAGGGGGCCGGTCTCAGCGATCAGGTAGGTGGGTTTTTTGGCCCAGTGTTTGGTGGCTTTGTAAAGTTTTTTAGCTGCTTTCTGAAAAGGGAAAGATATTCAAAAACTTTACAAACTTACTGAATATTTGAGTGGAGGGAAGGAATAGAATTTTATTTGATGAATGTAGATAGTCTCTGCTTTAGGGATGAGCACATTGCAGGCCAGAGTGACCAGCTGCTTCATGGGATGTGAAATTCTATTTTTGTAAAGTAGTCAGTTTATTTGCATTGTCATAAATTGACTAGTTCTTTTGGTTGTATTTCCTTCCCTTCCTGGGCATTTTGTAAGCAGCTTAAGACAACTTGCTGTTATTTTTGACAGCAGTTTTCTACTTTGTTTTTTAGAAGTAAAGGCATTTAACTTCAGATTTAGCCTTCCTTACTCCTAAAGTAAAGGTTAAACTTGAACTTTTGGAAATGTAATGTGGTAGTTGTGCAGATTTTGTTCGCAGTCACCTGGACTGTGTATTCTGTTCTGAAGCCTTTGGTAACACATGTTGTGGTTTGATTGTTTTTTGTTTTAGGAGAAATTGACACAAGATTCTCTTTTTGTGCGGTGGCAACATTGGCTCTGTTGGTAAGCTTCCAGTATTTTACTGAAACGGTTTAAGTCCATGAATACTCTGTAATTTAATAGGTGTATTTTTTCTGTTTACAGGGGAAGCTTGATGCTATAAATGTGGAAAAGGCCATTGAATTTGTTTTGTCCTGCATGAACTTTGATGGTGGATTTGGGTGCAGACCAGGTTCTGAATCCCATGCTGGGCAGGTAATTTATTTAGCGCTGATGGAGATTCAATATCTTAATGTGGAAGGGTATAACTAGCACTGCAATGAAATGGGAAAAGTTGTTAATAGTCCTTGTCTCACTCTGTCGCCCAGACCGGAGTGCAGTGGCCGCTCCTGGCCACCGCAGCCCGACCTGCTGGGCTCCGGCGATCCTTCCGCCTCAGCCTTCCAAGTAGCCGGAATTACAGGCACGCTCTACCACACCTGGCTAATTTTTTGATTTTATTGTAGAGATGAGGTCTTGCCTGCCCAGGCGGGTCTTGAACCCACGGGCTCGGATAATCCACTCACCTCAGCCTCTCAAAGGCATGGGATTATAGGCTGAGCCACCAAGCCCGGCATGTGTTAAATATTAAGTGGACTCTAACGTGGGAAATTGCATAAGCATTGATTAATTGCTAATTGAGGAAGGCATTTTTACAATAGTTTGCTATATACATTAGTCAGAATCTCTCTGACCCAAGCAGACATAAGTAGGTTCTTAAGCACAAAATGTTTTCCTTTTCCATTAACTTAATTCACTTGATGGAAACATTGTACCCCCACCTGAGCTAAATAAATGAGTGTCTATTTGCTTGCCAGAGAATGTCATATATATATACTTGTGAGATACTTAGCCGTGGCAAATTTTGACAGTACTGTTTCAATGCAGAGTTGGATTTTGGCAACAGTGTGCTGGGATTAGTTCAGGTAATTATGTGATACTACGTGTTTGAAATTGTCAGATCTCTAAGAAAATCTTAAGATATAAAATGGAGTTTTACTAGCTTGTAGTTTTTTTCACTTTTACTGTCAAGAAATTACTATACACATATACTTTATGTCTGTAATTTTAGATCTATTGTTGCACAGGATTCCTGGCTATTACTAGTCAGTTGCATCAAGTAAATTCTGATTTACTTGGTTGGTGGCTTTGTGAACGACAGTTACCCTCAGGTGGACTCAATGGACGACCAGAGAAGGTATTGTTTCACTAGCTGTGTCCTCTAGCTTCCAAACTTGAGTGAATGCTGCTTTGTCCTGCTCTTCCAGTATTGTAACTTGGCCATAGGGGTTTTTTTGCCCTCTTCCTGTGTAGTTTTTCAGTGATCCTTTCTAAAAAGAGTGCCCGTGGCAGAAGTAGGAGCCCCTCCAGTTGAAGTGCTCATTGGTCCTGGAGTCATTCCCAGACACTCTTGGACAGGAATCTCCATGTCTGTCTATATATAGAGAGAGAGAGAGAGAGGGATCAGTGATTTTGCCAGATTACTGAGATTTGTAAAAAATTAGACTATGGGATTTTTGTTTGAAATCTAACTTTAAGTAAATTCCATACACTTTGATTTAGAAGGAGAGTTCTTAAAATTTTTCTCCACATTATACGCCATCAAAATCAGGTGGACGAGTGGTAAGTACTTATCTTTGCAGGACATGTATAGTTATGCAACTTTATAGTTGCCCTGACTAGCAAATGCAGCCATAGACAGTGAGAAAGGAATGAGTATGGCTGTGTTCCAGGTAAAATTACTGTTGATAGACACATTTGTAGTTCATAAATGTGCTTGCCCTGTATTTCTGAATAACTTAATGGGTGGGCAAATGCCCACAGTTGGTGTCTAGAATGGAGTCTCATAAGAAAGGCAGAGAGCTGGCAACAGAAAATGACTGGCTGTGAGGAGCACCAGCAGCCTGCACTTGTTGGCGTAGTCTAGGGCAGCTGCTGATGTCACTGTGAGTCGTTCAGGAACATCATTAAAATGCAGGTTCTTGTTCGGTCTGTATTTCTTCGACTTGGACCACATTTTGAAGAGCCAGGCTTCAGGTGGTTTTTTTTTTTCTTCTCTTTTTTTTTCTTTTGAGTTGGAGTCTCACTCTGTCACCCAGACTGGAGAGCAGTGGCCGCTCCCGGCCACCGCAGCCCCGACCTGCTGGGCTCCGGCGATCCTTCCGCCTCAGCCCTCCAAGTAGCTGGAACTACAGGCGTGCGCTACCACGCCTGGCTCATTTTTGATTTATTGTAGAGATGAGGTCTTGCCAAGTTGCCCAGGCGGGTCTTGAACCCACGGGCTCAGGCTCAGGTGGTTTTTAAGCAGATGTATATCTGCTTGGACAGTGCTTGTTGGAAGTGCTCTACCTAGATAATGGAACCTGCCCCCTCAGATGTCATGAGCCTCCACCGCCAGCTTCCTGGTGAAGGGGCTGAATGAGGCACTCACTGTAGTTAAGAAGAGGTAGGTAGAAATAAAGGATGCTTGCCATTGCGTACTGAAATGTAGTCTGGATGCCTGTGGGTTGGAGTTTGGTCTTATTGATTATCTTTAAGTCAAGGGTTTCAAACACTGCGTGTCAGAATATCCCTTGCTTTCCTGTCTCCTGCTGTTTGACCAGCAGATTACTTAGGAGTGTGATTTAATGCGCTGTTAAGTTGTTCTCAAAACTAGGCAGGTAAAAGGAAATTGTGGCCTCTTTTTCCTCCCAGTTACCAGATGTATGCTATTCATGGTGGGTGTTGGCTTCCCTAAAGATAATTGGAAGACTTCACTGGATTGATAGAGAGAAACTTCGTAGTTTCATCTTAGCGTGTCAAGATGAAGAAACGGGAGGATTTGCAGATAGACCAGGAGATATGGTCAGTATATATCTGAGATGTTAATGTAAGTTACTTTTTCAATGCTGCATTAATTCATGGTTCTAGGGATTTTCAGGTCTATAACTGGGTGGTATTCCAAGTATTGATAAAGCAGTATTTTTTAAATAACATTTTAAAGTGTATGAGGGCTACAGAGTAAGCATACATAAATTTTTCATCAACCTGTTGTTATTTCAGGAAACTTAAGCATATACACAGTGACTCCAATAAAAATATTTATAGGGTGTTTTTAGAAGCTTTCATTTTGCAGTAGTCTATATGGTCTTTTTTTTTTAACAGGTGGATCCTTTTCATACATTATTTGGGATTGCTGGATTGTCACTATTAGGCGAAGAACAGATTAAGCCTGTGAGTCCTGTGTTTTGCATGCCTGAAGAAGTTCTTCAGAGGGTGAATGTGCAGCCAGAGTTGGTGAGCTAGGTGCACTCAAGCAAAAGTTGCACAGTAGAGTTGCCACCTCAACTTTTCTGTAGTTGAAGAACCTAAAAATGACTACTGTTAATATTTTGTACATTGTGTTAAATTAATTTTAATAAATTATATAATTATACATATTGTAAAATAAAGACCTGTATTTTATTTTTTGCTTTAGATTTTCTTCTGAAGTGCTGTTATTCTGACTACAGTTTTTGTTTCTATGTTCATATATCTGTTATTCATGTCTTCATTACAGCAAACTTGAACTTTTGGGTTCTACTTTGTTCCCTGTGTGTTCTATTAAAACAGTTGACTGTTAACTGACAACATGGATATACCCCATACATGAATTACAAAATGCACAGAATAAATGGCTGTTGATATTTGGAAATAATTTATAGCTTTGAATATGGACTGTACTTCTTTTTGTGGCATTTTATAGATTGGAATGGAATTGCCCTAGGAATTCTTGACCTTTTTCAGATAAATTGATAGTTGCCATAACATTTTTTGAACCTTTCTTGCAGAAAAAAATAAGTTTAGTTTTGATAATAAGATGATTTGATGAATATTTTTTCATGGAAATTCACATTTCCACATGCATGTTTACAGTAGCCTGTGCAGTAGTCACTTAATAAAGAGCCCTTAAGGACTGTAGTCAATGCATTCGGATGAAATGTGCTGTGCAAAGGTGATTTTGAGATACCTAAGTTATATGGATTTAAAGCTATGTAAGTGAATATTTATGTAAATTGTTTACGTATATATAAAAGTTTATATATGTGGCAGTATCCAGAAATTTTACCCTGTTCAATCTAAGCGTCCCCAGTAAGTTTATACTGCCATATTTGAGAAAAGTGAATAATATGAGTTTCCTCTTAACTAATTCGTGTGTGAAGCCACATACTGGAATTTGAGAGCTGGGCAATGTTGACTAAACCGTCCGGTCTACCCCAGCCTTTCCCTGGCTGCTACTGTGCACACAGCCCTGTGCATGCTGGTGAGGATGCAGCCTTTGTCTTTCTGTTGTGCCTGCAGCGAGACCATTCTTAGGTGGGTCGTGCTGAGGTGTGAGCTTTAACTGGGTGCCAGCTGGTTCTAAGAACGCAAGCTGGGAGGTGTTTAAGAGTACATTTTGCAACTGGGAATGAGAATAATGGGACCACCAGGTCTTTACTGATGGGACCCCAGAAGTTCTGTGCAGCTAACTACTGCACGTTGACGGGGGCCAATGAGATCAAAGCTGAAGGTGCTGCTTATGGGAGCTGGTGAAAGTGCCGCGCCAGAAGTGAAGGCAGGAAACAGCGCACGTGGGGAGCTGGGGCGGTGCGCGCCTGCCCAGTGCCGCTTCAGGTGCAAGGGCGGGAACGTGAGCGTCTGTGAGGAGCCGGGCCTGCGCGCAGTGCCACGCCCGGTGTGAGGGTCACACCCTGAACCTACTGTGGCGACGCGCGCCTGCGCAGTGCCCCGCCTGGCGTGAGGGCGGGAAAGTGCGCGCACGTGGGTAGCTGGAGCTGCGCGAGCGTGCGCAGTGCTGCTTCCGGCGCAAGGGCGGGAACGTGAGCATATGTGACAAGCTGAGGCTACATACGCCTGCGCAGTGCAACGCCGAGTGTGCGGGCGGGAAGGTGAGCGCATGTAGGCCGCTGGGGCTGGACGCGCCTGCCCAGTGTGGCTGTGAGCGCGCGGTGCAGCTCAGTGCGCAGGCGCGCCGTTCTCCCGCCGTTTTAAGGGGCGCCGCTTCCACACTCGGGCTGCGAGGACGCGCCAATCCTGCGCTTCTTCGGCCAGGGCGGTCCGGGAGGATGCTGAGGCCTGAGCGCTCGTCGACCTCCCCTTCCGGCCCTGCGACTTCCCCCACGTCGGGAGAGCCTTGCCCCCAGGGTCCGCGCCACGAGGTCGGGCCCCACGAGACGCCTCGCAGCCGCCCTTCGGCCCGGTCCTCGGCGTCCACCGCTCCCGGCACGTCCGGGGCCGCCGGCGACCAAAGCAGCAGCAGCAGCGTCCCGTGTCTCCCGGCCCGCGCTCGGCCCGCCCAAGGCAAGGGGGGGCGCGCCCCCAAGCCAGGCCCCTGGGCGGGGGAGCGTGGGAGGGAGCAGGGTGCCCGGGAGGCCGGTGGGGCGGGCACAGCCTCGAACCCCAGAGCGGCGGGTTACGGGCGGTGAGGCTGAGCCGCCCCGGACGTGACGCGCGACGCGGTGGGCGGGGCTGGCCGAGATGGGCGGCGTTGGATTCCCCAACCCCGGGTGGGTGACGTGACGACTGGGCGCCCGGTGGCCCGGCCGGCAGAGTCCGTTCGGCAGGAAGGCGGCTTCCCTGGGTGGGCTCAAGCACGTCCTGCGCGGGCCACTCACCGGCCTGTCGCGGCCACCGCGGGGAGGGCGCAGGCGCCTCCCGGGCCGGGGTTCGGGCCTTCACGGGGCTTCTCTGTAGAAAAGGCCCAGACTGGTCTTGTCCGCAGTGTGGATGTCTTGACTGGTCTCGTCTGCGTTGAAATGACTGACTAGTCCACTCTGTGTTGCTGTCTTGACTAGTCTTCTCGGTGGTGAATCTCTGACTGGTCTGCTCCGCTGTTTTGATGTCTTTGGATGTCGTTGGTGGTCTTCTCGTCTGTCTTGAATGTCTTGACTGGTCTCTGAATTGAATGTCTGGACTCGTCTTCTCTGTTTTGAATGTGTTGCCTGGTTTTCTCTTCTGAATTGTTGTCTTGACTAATCTTCTCTGCATGGAACATCTTGACGGTCGTCTCGTCTGTGTTACATGTCTTCCCTGGTCTTTTCTCTAGTGACTGTCTTGACTGGCCTTCTTCTCTGTATTAGGTTTTTTGACTGGTCTTCTCCTTTGTGTTGAACATCTTGAGGATTGGATGTCTTGACCGGTCTTCCCCTCTGTGTTGAATGTCGTGACTGATCTTCTCTGTATTTATGTCTTGACTAGTCTTCTTTTCTAGATAGAATGTCTTGACTGGTTTTCTCCTCTGTTTGGAATGTCTTGACTGGTCTCGCCTCTGTATTGAATGTCTTGACTAGTCTTCTCTTCTGCATTGAATGTCTTGACTAGTCTTCTCTTCTGCATTGAATGTCTTGACTAGTCTTCTCTTCTGCATTGAATGTCTTGACTAGTCTTCTCCTCTTTATTGAATAACTCAACTGGTTTTCTCCTCTGTATTGAATGTCTGATTGGTCTTCTCTGTATTGATATCTTGACGAGTCTTCTCTGTTTGGAATGTCTTAACTAGTCTTCTCTCCTTTGTTGAAAGTCTTGAGTTGTCGTCTTTATTGAATATCTTGACTAGTCTTCTCCTCTGTATTGACTGTCTTGACAAGTCTCTGTTTTGAATGTCTTGACTGGTCTCCTCTGTATTGAATGTCTTTACTAGTCTTCTCTTCTCTATACAATGTGTTGATTAATCTTCTCTTCTATATTCAATGCTTTGACCAGTCTTCTCTTCTTGAACTCCCTTTACTTTGCTTCCTTCATCCATTTGCCCCCTATTTTTCTCCTACCTTCCAGAGAACTGCTGGCCTCACCATTGTTAGTCCCCAAATTGTTGGCATGTCATTCGAACTCTCTCCCCCCATCCCCAGGCAACTTCTTCCTAGATGTATTTTCACAACTCACATCTTGTCTACACTTCAGACTCTTATATCAGAGGAATTTCTATTGACATACCAGTGGATACCTCAGACTCACTGGGTTAATTAAATTTTTGTCTCAGGTGGACTCGGTGGCTCAGCCTGTAATCCCAGCACTTTGGGAGGCCAAGGCAAGTGGATTGCCTGAGCCCGCGCGTTTGAGACAACTGAGTGAGACCTCATCTCTACAATAAATCAAAAATTACCCGGGCGTGGTAGTGTGTACCTGTATTTCTGACTGCTTGGAAGGCTGAGATGGAAGGATTGCCAGAGCCCAGCAGATCAACGCTGGGGTGGCTGTGAGTGTGCCACTGCACTCCAGCCTGGGTGACAGAGAGAGACTGCAACTTAAAAAAAAAAGTTTGTCTCTGTAGCTTTTTAACCTGTTTCTCTTAGTTACCTCAATCACTAAACATAGACACTTCACATATTCACGTATTCCTCATAACATTCAAACAATTAACAAATCCTATCTATCTTTCTAATAACTCTGCTCCTTTCTACCTTTGTGACATTGCAAACCCTCATAATTTTATGTCTGAATTATTACATCAGACTCCTAAGTATCTTCCTCCAGTCTTACTTTACCAACAGACTCATATGGAAAATGAAAATTCTGTCATGTCTCTTGCCACTTAAATCAATGGCTCTGTATGAGGGTAATAGATCAGACTCTTTAGAAGGATATCCAAGGACATTTAGGATCCATTTCCAGCTTTTCCAGCTTTATCTCCCATCAGTTGTTAATCTTTACCCTGCTTTCTAACAAAACTGAGTTAGCTACTTGCAATTTCTCTAAGACAGAATGCATGTTCACATTATCAATGGGGTCTCTGTATCAAATATTTTGTCACCCACTTATTTTCATCAGTAATGATAACATCCATTAATTAATGTGCACCTACTTCACTCGAGCTTCTTACTAGGCAAATGGTATCTGTGATCCTCACAACAATTCTGCAGAGTAGATCTTGTTTTCTCTTTTACAGAGGGAACCAAGGCCCAAATAATTGAATCAAGACCAAATCAAGCTCCATTATGTCAGGAGCTAGGGTTGATAATAATCTATGTGCTCAAGTAATCTCTCAAGGAATTTATGGTTCAGTAGAGAACACAGACTCTGTTCTTTGTTTCTGTGGTACATCACTGAGTATGATAGACTCTAAATTCATCCAAGTTGCTGCTAAGTCCATATGTTTGTCCTTCTTTATGGTTGCGTAATATTCCATTATATATATGTACCACATTTTCTTTATCCAGTCCAGCTTCATTGGGCAACATGGTTGGTTCCACGTTTTTGTTATTGTGAATAGAGCTGCAACAAACATGCGTGTGCAGATATCTTTTTTGTCGAATGATTTGAGTTCTTCCGGGTATATTCCCAATAGGGGAATTGCTGGGTCATACGGAAGGTCAATTTCTAGTTCTTTCAGAAGTCACCACACTGTCTTCCAGAGAGGTTGTACTAGTTTTCATTCCCACCAGCAGTGTAGAAGCGTTCCTTTTTCTCCACATTCTCACCAGCATCTGTTGTTGCTTGTTTTATTAATGATAGCCATTCTTACTGGGGTTAGGTGGTATCTCAGTGTGGTTTTTATGTGCATTTCTCTGATGATTAGTGAGACTGAGCACTTTTTCATGTGTCTGTTGGCTGCCCATATATCTTCTGGAAACATTAACTACCACAAATAGCCAAAGCAAGCCTTAGCAAAAGAAACAAAGCAGAAGGTATCACACTTCCAAACTTCAAACTTTATTATAAGGCTACAATAATCAAAACAACCTAGTATTGGTACAAAAACAGGCATATGGACCAATGGAACAGGATAGAGATTCCAGAAGTAAAGGCTCAATTTCTCAACCAACTCATCTTTGACAATGCCACCAACAACAACCACTGCGAAGAGGAGAACCTATTCAGTAAATGGTGCTTGGAAAACTGGCTGATCACATGCAGAAGGTTAAAACAGGAACCCTACCTATCACCATACACACAAATTAACTCTAAATGGATCAAAGACCTAAACGTAAAGCCTCAAACTATACGAATTTTAGAAAATGCAGGAGACACCCTTATGGAAATTGGAACTGGCAAGCAATTCCTGACCAAAGCCCCAAGTGCCCATGTCATAAGAGGTAAGATAAATAAGTGGGACCTCATCTAACTGAAAAGCTTCTGCAAAGCAAAAGAAGCCAGCAAGAGAGCGAGGAGACAGCCAACAGAATGGGAAAAATATTTGTCAACTGCATATCTGACAAAGGCCTATCATCTAGGCTCTACAAGGAACTCAAGCATGCTGAAAGGAAAAAAGCAAACAGCTCCATTAAAAGTGGGCAAAAACATGAATAGACACTTTTCAAAAGAAGATTAAAAAAAAAGAATTATAGGACTTGACCACTGATTGTTAGGATTGATGAAAGAAGAGTTCAGAATGGCTCCCTAAGTTCATGACTTGGGCAACAGGATACAGGATGATACAACTGACCATAACTAGAAATAAAGAATAGCTTTTGAGAGAAAGATAATGAGTTGTTTTTGGACATTTAGAATTTCTGGAAAAATATCTAGAGGTTTATGTTCAAGAGTTAGATATAGTGACCTAGAGCTATGCTGTCTTATAGAGCATTATGTGATGATAGAAATGTTCCTGTGCTGTCCAATATGGTAACTAGTAGCCAGATGTGGCTTTTGAACATTTGAAATGTGGCTAGTGTGACTGAAAAATGGGATTTTTAATTGTATTTTATTTTGATTTGAGTATATAGTCACATGTTGTTAGTGGCTACTTTATTGAACAATGCAGATAGAGAGTTAAGCATGGTTTTTGCATTTTTAAAGGACGTCCAGCCATGAAAAATCAAAAGAAGGATAGTATTTTGTGACATGAAAATTATATGAAATTCAGAATTAGTATCTAGAAGTAAGGTTTCATTGAAATAGGCATTCCTATTACATATTTTACATATTTTCTATGACTACTTTCCTGATACAGTGTCAAAGTTGAGTAATTGTGGCAGTGACTTTATGGCCCGCAAAGTCTAAAATATTTGCTGTCTGATCCTTTATTAAAATGTTTACCAGCCCCTGGTCTATTACTGTGTAAACAGAGTAGCTACAGCTATATATGAAGGTTTGAGAATTGTTAGGAAACAGATGTTAATAGAAACTAGGAGAACAGATGAAATGCCCAGAGAAAATGTATATTGTTATTTATGAGAGAAACAGTTAAGAGTCAGAAGAAAAGGATTCAGAAAAGGAAACTAAAAGTGGTTTAAAGAGAAGCAAGGTAGAGAGTTATTGTAGAAATCAAAGGGAATAGGAAAAAAGAGCCCAAACTTTTTTTTTTTTTTTAGAACTTCTATGTGCCAAGGCACTATGCTAGGTTGTTTATGTACATTTATGGCAACCCTGTGAAATAGGTAATATATCAGTAGGTACCCAAATAAGGAACTAAAGCCATGTGTCTAAAACTCTCCTTATAATGCCATTTGCACGGGAGGAGAGAATCTCAATGAAGTTAACAGAGAAAAAGAGGTCTAACAAGCACACAAACATATGACTTAGTCTGTTGTTTATAGCAGAATACCTGAAGCTGGGTAATTTATAGGAAACAAACTGTATTTCTTAGGTCTGGAGACTGAGAAGTCCAAGGTCAAAGGGGACACTTCTGGTGAGGGTCTTTTTTGCTGTTGGGGTCTCTGTGGAGTCTTGAAGTATCACAAGACATCACAAGGAGAAAGACCTAAGCATACTAGAGGGTCTTTCTCCCTCTTTTTATAAAGTCACTCATGATAACCTATTAATTCATGAATCCATTCATGAAGGCCAAGCCCTGGTGACCCATCACCACTTAAAGCCCACCTCTCAATATGGCCACATTGGGGATTAAATTTCAACATGAGTTTTGGAGGGGACAGATGCTCAAACCATAGTATTTCAGCTCTGGCTACTCAAAACTCATGCCTTCCTCAAATACAAATCCATTTATTCCATCCTCATAGTGTCAAGTTCTTAACTTATTCCAGCATAGACTCAGAAGTTCAATAACCAAAGTCTCATCTATGATTCTAGAAAATCAACATAAGTTACCTACTTTGAAGACACAATGGTGGTATAGGCATAAGATGGACATTCCTATCACTAAAGGAAGATAAAAAGACAAAAAGAAAGGAATAGCAGACTTCAAGCAAGTTCAAAATCCACTTGGGCAAACATTAAATCTTAAAGCTGGGGAATCATCTGTTTTGAATTTGTGTGCTGCCTCCTGGACATATGGGGAGCAAAGGTTGGACCCCTAAGGCCTCAGGCAGCCCTGTCCCTCTGGTTTTCTGGGGTGCAGGCCACATGGCTACTCCTACGGGTTAGAGTCCAGAGTCTGAAGCTTTTCCAGAGAGGTATTGCACGCTCCCAGTGACTTCACGGTTCTGGAAGCCCCAGTCCTGCTCTCATGATTCCACTAGTCCTAGTTGGGACTCTTCCCAGCGACCTCTCTCTCATGACTGTTGGGTATTGCCCTGGTGGGGACTCTCCTCAGCAGCTTTAACTCCACACTTCTGCTCAGTATTCCGTCTTAGGGGCCCTCTGTGCTGGCTCTGCCCTCATGACAATTCTCTGCCTGGATCCCAGGCCTCCTGTGACATGCTTTGAGATCTGGGTGGAGCCTGCCAAACTTTTACAACTATTGCTTTCTGCAGAAAAGAATAAGCACCGTGTGGATACGACCAAAGCTTATGGCTTGTATCTTCTTGAGTGGTGGGCCATTCTGCACATGGGGCTGCCTGTACCACAGCTGGGAATGTGAACAGCAGAGTCCCAAGGTCCCCCTGGGCAGCAAGCCATGAGCCTGTCCCCTGAGGCTGCTGGTCCTGGGATGGGAGGGGCAGCCTCAGAGATCTCTGAAATGCCTTTGGGATCTTTGATTGTCTTGTGGAATAGCCCCTAGCTTCATTCTATTTTTGCTAATCTCTTTAGCAAACAGTAGCCGGGCTACACACTTAGTTTCCTGTACCAAACATACTTGTTTACTCTTACATGGCCAGGCTGAGAATTTTTCAAATTTCTCCACTTTGCTTCTCTTTTGATTATAAATTCCATCTTCGAGTATTTTTTTCCCCCTCTTTCACAGCTTAACATAAGGAGTTAAAAGTAGCCATGCAGCAGTCTGAATGTTTTGCTGCTTGGATATGTCTTCTGCCAGATACCCCAGTTCATCACTGTCAAGTTCAGCCTTCCACAGAACCCTTGGGCATGGGCACAATTCAGCCACATTCTTTGTCAGTTTAGGACAAGGATGGCCTTTGCTTCAGGTTCCAGTACCTTGTTCAAAAATTCCGTCTGAGCCTGGTCGGGCTGACCTTCACTGTCCATATTTCTGTCAGTATTTTGGTCAATTCTACCTAACCAATTGAAATTTCCCTAATCTTTTGTGTCTTCTAAGACCTCATCCAAATCTCAACTCTCTCTAGGCTGCTCCTCCAAATTTGCCCAGCCCTCTGTCCATTACCCAATTCCAAAACTGCTTCCACATTTTCAGCTATCTTTACAGCAGCACCCTACTCCTCAGTACCAATTTTCTATATTAGCTTGTTTTCTGTTGCTTATGATAGAATACCAGAAACTGAGTGATTTATAAAGCAGCAGTTTATTTCATACGGGTCCAGAGTCTGGCAAGTCCAAGGACAGGGGAGGCACATCTGTTGACAGCGTTCTTGCTGGCAGGGACTCTACAGGATCCTGAGGTGGCACATGTCATCACCTGAAAAAGTTGCTGAGCATGCTGGCTCAGCTCTCTTCACTGTTATTTCCTGTTTGAGTCACTGTCACCCAGGCTGGACTGCAGTGGCACCATCTCCACTCACCTCAGCCTCGACCTCCTGGGCTCAGGTGATCCTTCCACCTCAGTCTCCCAAGCTGGGACTACAGGTGTGTGCCACCAGGCCTTATTTGTTTTTCTTTGATTTTTTTTTTTTTTTGTAAAGATGAGCTCTTGCTGTGTTGCTTAGGCTGCTCTCAAACTCCTGGGCTCAAGCAATCCTCCCACTGTTAAACCCAGGATTCAAATCCGAGAGAGAGAGAGACCACAAAGAGCCAGCTCCGATGCAAACACACAAGGGTCTTTATTCAGGCTCGAATCTGGGCTCACGTATGAAGCCGGCAATGGCTTCAGGGACGAGAGCCCCGATCCAGTATGGCAAGCAGTTTTTATACACAGTTACAGAGGGAGGGGAAAGAGCTTTAAACTTGATTTTACGTGATTGGGTAATTTCTCCTAATGGGTACGGGAACACTTGGTATTGGTAGGTGCCTTTCGTGGACTTTAACCTGACTGCCCGTGATTGACAGAAACCCACTTAACGGGCAGAGTGGAATGTCAGATAAGTTAGGTTCATACATTCACTGCGTATAAATTAACTTGAGCAAGCAGGCAGGAGGTTACTAGCGCCATTAAGTCTGCTGATCCAGACTGAGGAATGCTTAGGAGGGCTTGTTTGCTTAACATTTACATAACATAACATGGTCACTATGGAACAACAAAAGCCAAACTTAACAAAGTTTTAAATATGAATGCTGCAAACACATACAGTGAATGTGGGGTAGAAATTCATATAGTACTAGTTCTAGGAATTTATAAAATATCGCAAACGTCTTATAGAAGGCGGTTTTTCTAAAAGTCTTTTGATTTCCTCAGGTTTACATAGCCGCTGCATGTAAATTAACTTGGCATGGGAGCCAGAGATTTAAACCAACATAGAGCCCACTTAGAGAGCAGCTAGCGCCTCAGAGTCTACTGCAAAGGAATGTCTGAAAGGAGCTTATCGCTTTAACATTTACATCCCGTTGTAAAAGCAGAAGTCAGCATGGCAATTGGGACTAACAATGCTTAACCCAAGAGTTCTAAATACAAACACTACTTAAGACATTATATAACTACACAATCAGTCGCTACCCGGCACCCGACATATGCCTAATTCTACAGGGTCTGAGGTAGGATTTAAAGTACTAAGATTTCATAAAGTACAATGAACATGAGGTAGGAATACAGAAAATATATAGTAAGCATGAGGTAGGGATATATAAAATATAGTGAACTAAACATTACTTTTACAGCAAGTATGGCTTTTTAAGTTTCTTGGTTTCTTGGGTCTCTCAATAGCATGCTCTTAACCTAAGTCCATGGTATATTTTATTACTGTCCTCTTACCACCTTGGCCTCCCAAAGAGCGGAATTACAGACATGAGCCTCCATTCCTGGCCGCTTCTTCCCTTTCTTACAGAGTCACCAGTCCTACTCTCATGATAACTCTTTAATCCATTAATTCTTGAATGGATTAATTCACTCATGAAGACAGCTCTCATGACACATCACCTCTTAAAGACTTCAGCTCTTAATACTACCACATTGGGGGTTAAATTTCAACAGGAGTTTTGGAGAGGACAGATATTTAAACCATAGCAATAAATCTGGAGTATTTGAAAATTAGTGGGTAACTTATAATTTTGCAAGAGTAGTCTCAGTGAACTTGTAGAATCAAAAACCATATTAGCATATTTTAGTATATGATTATCAAAAATGTCACTGAATTTGCCATAATTTGTTATATATTTTTTAAATCAGATAGCATTTTATAGAAAGTGAACGTGGTATAAGTTACAGTGATTGAAACATCACTGTATAATCCAAATATTTAAGAAATGACACTTTTCCCATTTAGGTTCATACTTTGGAAACAAAAGAGCTTATGCAGAAAACACAGTTCCATCCAATTTCACTCTTGACACAAGCTCATCTTCTGCACAAGATACCAAGTATCCTCAAGTATTTAAAACACCATTGTCTGCTGGAAATCACCAGAGATTAGGTTATAAAAGCCGGACACCAGAAATAGGATATTCAGGTAAAATGAATAGATTAACCTAGATGATCTTTTGAAATTTTAAAGTTTTGTGAATTATAAATTAGTGTTGTTAAGTTCATTTGAATTTACCTATAACTGATATGGATGATTGAAAGATAAACACATCCATTTACCTGTATCCATAATTTGAGGCTAGGTTAATAAAGCTACATATTTTCTGATATTGTTTGTTAATAAATGCAGGTCTACATTATTTTAGCCATTCTGACCAAAAACACAGAAAAGAGAAACTTCTCCATTTATACATGATGTACATTTAAATATAAAAGTTTATCATGATGATACGGTTGAGTGATTTTTTTTTTCTAATACTTAAGTTTGAATTTTTAATCTAAATCTACTAGATTTTCTTGAGGAGTAAATGGATGAAGTAGATTTTCATGTGTAATATTTCTCTGGGGCACATCCAACAGAATTTCTTGCTTACAGAGTATGTAAATGCATATATTTGCAAGACAATAGCAAATTGGGTTATTTTATTTTTCTTTCTTTCTTTTTTTTGAGTGGGTATCTCTCTCTGTCACCCAGACTGGAACACAATGGCACAATTATGGCTAACTGCAGCCTCTATCTCCTGGGCTCAGGCGATGCTTCTGCCTCAGCCTCCTGAATAGCTGGGATTACAGGCACAAGCCTGACGATTTTTTTTGATTTTTTGTAAAGATGAGGTCTTGATATGTTGGTTAATTTTCTGTGAAATGAATGTTCATGTATTTTTTGACCATTTTTCTTTATTTTTATTCTGAATTTGTAGGAGTTCTTCATACATTCTGAATACTACATCTTTTAATGATTTTTCTAGGTTTGTCTCTATTTCTAGCTCTCTATTAACTGCCATGGGTCATTATGTCTATCTCTTTGTTAATATCACACCATCTTTAGCTTTACGTCTGGATACTTAGTAGGACAGCTCTCCCACTCTTACTCTCCACAATCAACTTTATTCTCTAGAAGAGTCTTGGCTTTTCTTGGTCCTTTGCTCTTACATATACATTTTGGGTCTGTTTATCAAGGTTCATCAAAAAATACTGAGGTTTGGCCGTGCTTGGTGGCTCAGCCTGTAATCCCAGCACTTTGGAAGGCCGCGGCGAGTGGATTGCCTGAGCCCGCGGGTTCGAGACCAGCCAGGGTAACTTAGCAAGACCTCGTCTCTACAATTAAAAAAAAAATGATTAGCCAGGCATGGTAGCATGCACCTGTAGTTCCAGCTACTTGGAAGGCTGAGGCGGAAGGATTGTCTGAGCCCGGCAGGTCGGGCTAGGGTGGTCCGTGAGCGTACCACTGCACTCCAGCCTGGGTGACAGAGTGAGACTCTAACTCAAAAAAAAAAAAACAAAAAAACCCCCAAAAACTGAGGTTTTGATTGAAATTACTTTTGTACTGAATCAATAGATCCTTTTAGGGAAAATTGAAATAGGAGGCTTACTGTTATCATAGAGTATGTAAGTTTGTCTATCTGATTATTAAGAGTATTCTTTACAGTGGACATCCTTTGGTGGGTATTCACATGGGACACACATATTTTCAGTTTGTGCTCATTCTTAGAGATCCATTCACATATTCCATTCTCAAATTTTCTTATCACCAATCTTCCAATCCTGTTCCTTGAATTAAGTTTCTAACCATTCCAGTAAACCATTAGAAATTTCTTATGAATGCATCTAAATCTGTACTTCTGGCCGTTGCTCCTTCCAGACATGGTGGACAACCAAATGTTCAAAGTTCTGCCCAGATGAAGGATCCAAATGAACCAAAAAACTCAATAGATTAGAAGAAAATAAGAATGAATATAAACTATTTGAGTGAAGAAGAAGTATCTTAGCAGAAAAGCAATGAAATAAATTATACAGGAAATGATTATCTTTGCAAAAATTTCTATTTTTGCAATATCAAAAATCTAGATTGGTAGCAAGTATAAATTATTGTCACTGATTTATAAAATTCTCATAAAACATTGAAAACGTTAAGACCTAGGAAAAACTGTACCAGAGGATATAAACAGCTCTCAAAAGACAACATATTGATAACAAGTGGATATATTAAGTGATATTCAATTTCAATAGTGCTTTTAAAAAGTACAGACTTGCCGGGCTCGGTGGCTCAGCCTGTAATCCCCCGCCTTTGGGAGGGTGAGATGAGTGGATTGCCTGCCCGCGGGTTTGAGACCCGCCTGGGCAGTGAGACCTCATCTCTACAATAAATCAAAAAATCAGCCGGGCGTGGTAGTGCGTGCCTGTAATTCCGGGTACTTGGAAGGCTGAGGCGGAAGGATTGCCGGAGCCCAGCAGGTCGAGGCTGCGGTGGCCGGGAGCGGCCACTGCACTCCAGTCTGGGTGACAGAGTGAGACTCCAACTCAAAAAAAAAAAAAAAAGTACAGATTTAAGGGCCAGTAAATTGACTTAGTGAATACTATTATTATAGTAGTAATAATAAATTTTAGAAGTTATGGTGAGGATATAGTAAGATTGGCATTTCTCATATATCACTGATGAAATTAAAAATTAGTCCAGTTCTCAAAAGAAATTTAGCAATAGGAGATTTTTAAGAAATGGTGATTTCCCTTGGTTTTGACCTTTAAGGATACATTTTAAGAAAATAATAAAAGACCTTGAAAAAAACTATGCACTAGGATGCTCATTATATTATTATTTGTAACAGAGACATGACAGCATAAATGTCCTTTTAGAACTTTAGAGGAAATGTCTTCTCTGTGAACCAAATTTTCACTGGTATTTTATTTTTAGTTTCCAACTGAAAATAGGAAGGTCATATTCTGTTGCAGAGCTTAAAATGACTGTAGGTAGAATGTAAACTTAGTCACCATTTATAACATAGAATTCATGGGGAAAAGATTTCTAAGATCTAAACGCATATATTTTTAAGCTAACCCTTAAGTTGACTACTGACTCAGATGACATGAAATATTTAAATTATTTTTGAGGAATTGTAATAGTAGAAGAAAAAAGGATTCTAGGTTAGGGAGGAAAAGGAGAGGAAATAGAGTTAATTAAAAGGTTGACAAGGGAATAAAAGACCAGTCTGCCTCTTTGAAAATAAAATTTTAGATATTTTTAGTCTGACTTTTTTCATATGTGAATAATGCCCTATAATTACTTTTATATACTTTATAAAACACTTCTATATAATTGCATGTAATTCTTATAAAAACCTTGTGGAGGGCAACCCCTCGAGTCCCCTCCCACTCTGGGAGCTTTTCTGTTCTCTCAATAATTCTTTTTTTTTTTTTTTTTGAGTTGGAGTCTCACTCTGTCGCCCAGACTGGAGTGCAGTGGAGTGGACTCTCTCTCGGTCGTCCAGACTGGAGTGCAGTGGCCGCTCCCGGCCACCGCAGCCTTGCTTCCTAGGCTCCGGCGATCCTTCCGCCTCAGCCTTCCGAGTAGCCGGAATCACAAGCGTGCGCTACCACGCCTGGCTGATTTTTTGATTTATTGTAGAGATGAGGTCTCGCTGCCCAGGCGGGTCTCGAACCCGCGGGTTCAGGCAATCCACTCACCTCAGCCTCCCAAAGGCACGGGATTACAGGCTGAGCCACCGAGCCCGGCTCCAGTAATTCTTGCTTTAAAAAAAAAAACTTATAGAAAAGTTTGGTATTTTAAATTTACAGTTGAAGAAATGATAGCTTTAAAATGTTTTAAAAAATGTACCTGAGCATTGATAATTTTTAAGGCACAGATCTCAAAATCAAGCAGTTTATGTAATGGTTCAAAGCACCAACTCTAGCAAGGCTGCCTGGCTGCAAAGTCTGTCCCTACCAGTTCCATCCATGCCTCAGTCTCTTTGTAAGTAAATGGAAGAAATAATGGTGTCTACTTGATAGGATTGTTGTGATAATTAAATTAGTTAATTTAAGTAAAGTCTTAGATGTTTTTAGTCTGACTTTTTTCATGCGTGAACAATGCCCTATATTTAATTAATTTTATATACTTTATAAAACACTTCTATATTATTGCATGTAATTCTTATAAAAACCTTGTGGAAAAGTTTAGTTTTTATTAAATTAAAAGTGTAATTTTTGTTAAATTAAAAGTAATTTTTATTTCAACATTACACAGCTATCTCATATATGAAGTTCATAGTTGTATAATGTTTAATCTTTATGCAGTAAAGTCATATATTAATATAATCCCATTTGATCTTTTCAGTCAGCTCTTGAGTTAGATAGGATAGCTATTACATTATATTTATATTATTATTTTTTTAGTCTCTCACTCTGTTGCCCAGCCTGGAGTGCAGTGGCATGCTCATGGCCACTGCAGCATTGACCTACTGAGTTCAGGTGATCCTTCAGCTTCAGCCTTCTAAGTAGCTGGAACTACAGGCTCGCGCTACCGCACCCAGCTAATTTTTTGATTTATTGTAGAGACTAGGTCTTGCCATATTGCCCAGGCTGGTGTCGAGCCCATGGGCTCAGGCAATCCTCTCGCCTCCACCTCCCAAAGTGCTGGTATTACATCATCTGACACTGCATCATCTTTTTTGATGTATGATTATTTATGATGAAATGATTTATCCAGATTCAAAGAGCTTTTAAATGACAGAGTAAGGTAAATAATCTAATTTTTCTAGTATGTATGATGTTTCTTTTATGACTCTATTCCAATAAAATCCAAAACAAGACAGTGTATAAATTTGTTATTTCTAAATGTGAAGTTAAGTTTTGGAAAAATACGTTGAGAATTAGCATTTTTTATTTGGCTTGGATAATGAAAAGTTATTATTATTATCATCATTATTATTATTTATAGAGACGAGGTCTTGCTATCTTGCCTAGGCTGGTCTTAAACTCCTGGGTTTGAGATCCTCCTGCCTCAGCCCCCCAAAGTGCTGGGATTACAGGCATGAGCCACTGCATCCAGCTGAAAAAAAGTTATTTTTTGATGAGGAAAAGAAAAAAAAGGTTTCCTTTGTTTTTGATATAGTGCCCAAGACCTAGACTAGGTGGTTGATTCTTATGTGAAAGAATTAGAAATGATTATTATTAATATTTACATATTTTCTTATTTGAAAACATCCAGCTACATCCTCATCTGCAGCTTCTACACACTCCCCATCAGTTATTGTAGCTGTTGTAGAAGGGAGAGGACTTGCCAGAGGTGAAATAGGAATGGCAAGCATTGACTTAAGAAGCCCACAAATCATATTGTCACAGTTTGCAGATAGCACAACATATGCAAAGGTAAGTGTTACTGTTCCTAGGGAATGGTTGATCTAGTGGTGTGCAGACTTTCAAGTCAGTTCTTTCCTAGTTAGTTTACTTTTTTGTTAGAATAAAAACTATCCATGATTACTTCCATATAAATATTCAGTTAAAATGCGATTGTTGCCAGGCTTGGTGGCTCAGCCTGTAATCCCGCGCCTCTGAGGTGAGTGGATTGCCTGAGCCCGTGGGTTCGAGACCCACCTGGGCAGCGAGACCTCATCTCTACAGTAAATCAAAAAATCAGCTGGGCGTGGTAGCATATGCCTGTAATTTCGGCTACTCGGAGGGCTGAGGCGGAAGGATCACCGGAGCCCAGCAGGTCGAGGCTGCGGTGGCCGGGAGTGGCCACTACACTCCAGTCTGGGCGACAGAGTGAGACTCCAACTCAAAAAAAAAACAAAAACAACAACAACAAAAAAATAAAATGTGATTGTTTTCTGTCTGATTTTTATTTTAAAAATATATTCTGTTCTTGGCTGGGTGCCAGGTCTCATGCCTGTAATTCCAACACTCTGGGAGGCCGAGGCAGGAGGAATGCTTGAGCCCAGGAGTCCAAGATCAGCCTAGGCAACGTAGTGAGACTCATCTCTACAAAAAATCAGAATCAGTCGGGCATGGTAGCACATGCCTGTAATCCCAGCTACTCAGGAAACTGAGGTGGAAGGATCACTTGAGTCAGGGAGGTTGAAACTGCAGTGAGCTGAGATTGTGCCACTGGACTCTAGCCTGGGCCACAAAGTGTGACTCTGGTTTTGGGGGATTTTTTTTTTTTTTTGAGGAAAATAAAATACATATATATACACACACACACACACACACATATGTGTATATATATATACACACACACACACACACACACATATATATATATATATATATATGAAGTGCTTATATATTTATATATTTCTAAAAGGAGTATGTTTCACTGGTACGTGATTGTTTCAAAATTACTGTCAATATTGGTTTCTAAAATTAACCTCTTAATTCCTGGACTAATTCCAGAGGCGATGTGTGGGGCAGCGCAGTGATGGCCCTAACCCTGAAAGACACAATCCCAGATGCCATAATCCCGATGTGAAATCTTGAAAGATCAAAACGCAAAAGACAGAAATCCCAAATGTTGAAATTCTGAAGGCTGAATTCTAGGCAAGGGATTAGTGCTGTTTTGGTTGTACACAGGATTGTCATATCATGTTGTTTGCATCATGTTTGGTGGAACTACTACCTTATTATTGTATTTAGAAATTAATTTTAAATAATCTCAGAAAGTTATGAAGCTTTTTTGTTTAACCTTATATAAAAGAAATTGTTTATTCAAATGATTGCAGGTGATCACTAAACTCAAAATTTTGTATCCTTTGGAAATAATAATGTCAAATACTGCTTGTGTTGTGGGTAATTCAACGAAGTTGTTTACTCTGATCACAGAAAATTTCAAGGTAAGTGACATTTGTTCTTGATAGTAACATTCAAGATTTAACTAACAGCATGCAGTGGCTCATGACTGTAATCCCAGTACTTCGGGAGGTCAAGGCCAAGAGTTTAGGAACCCAAGAGTTTAAGACCACCCTGGGCAACATAGTGAGACACTGTCTCTACAAAAACTAAAAAAATTAATCAGTATGGTGGCGCATGCCTCTACTCCTAGCTACTCAGGAGGCTGAGGAGGGTAGATGATCCCTTCAGCCCAAGAGTGCAGCCATGACTCCCTGCACTTTAATCTGGGTAACGGAGTGAGACCCCACCTCAAAAAAACCCCATAATTACTTTATTTAAAATTCCTTTTAATTTGAGTAACTTTATAGTTAGTGCCCTAAAGTAGTCACTAAATACAAATCCTAATTTAAGGGACTATTAATAGAGATAATAAAAATGATAGGAAATTCACTTATTTGATTTGGTGCACTTGATCTACTTTAAACAAAAAAAAATGTTTGAAGTAATAAGGAGATTTCTCAGAGTGTACAAGGGATGGATCTTGAGAGAAAGCATAGGTGTCTTTAGGTGTGGCTTTCTGGAAACTAGTTACTGTGCTGTCAGATTGCTTGAAATTGAAGTTCTCATCCTCTCAAGATAGCAGCTGTCAGCAAGTACTCTCTTCTCTAGAGAATTTAACCTGTGTTATGGAATTGTTTCAGTTTCCCCTGGCAACATGTACTGCCTCACAATTAGCCTGCTCCTCTAACCTCCACCTGTGTGACTGTGACACTTACGAGCTGTGGAGCCTTTTCCAACAAGTGCTCTCCTCCTTAGTCAGGGCCTTCCCAACATGGAGCTTATTTCTTCCCGCTAACAAATGTCCCTGTTTGGTAGAATGGGGACAGTAATTGGAATAATTCCTTTGCAGTGCAAATTATTTTCGGAATATACTATATTTTGCTATGTTTATAGACTTTTTTTTTTGAGACTAGTTACTGTTCTGTTTCCCAAGCTGGAGCATGGTAGCATGATTATAACTCAATGGAACCTTGAACTCCTGGGCTAAGGAATTCTCCTGCCTTAGCTTCCCAAATAGCTAGGACTGCAGGTGTGTGCCACCACACCCTGCTAATTTTAAAACATTTTTTGTAGATACAGGGTCTCACTATGTTGCCCAGACTTGTCTTGAACTCCTGGTCTCAAGCAATCCTCCTGCCTGAGCCTTCTGAGTCATTGGGATTACAGGGATGAGCCACTGAGCCCAGCTGTGTTTGTAGACTTATCTTTTACTTTAACACATTTGGAACCAAGCTGAGATTTAGAATCCAGTGAGTTCCTTTCTTGTTCTTAATGTATTCAGCATCTTCAGTCATATATGGTTTGTTGTGGTGGGCTTAGAGATCTGTAATATACTATTATAATAGGGAAGAGTCCAGTGGGAACTGAACTTTAATTTGTACAGAGGTAACTGGTTATTTTATTTGTTTTGTTTTGTGTTTTGAGTCGGAGTCTCACTGTGTCACCCAGGCTGGAGTTCAGGGATACCACTGCTCACAGCCACTGTAGCCTCGCCCTGCTGGACTCAGGCAGTCCTTCCGCCTCAGGCTTCCAATTAGCTGGAACCACAGGCTTATGCCACCATACCCAGCTAATGTAACTGGGCATTTTAAAGAGAGAATGAAGGACTAGAAATGGGTGAATGGGGGCTCAGTAGAGTTAGGAAAATGAAAACTTACAAAAAACAACAAGGTGGAGTTGGTTCATGTGAAATTCATCTGAGTTTGCTAACTGGTACTTACTGAAGTTTGGCTTTACTCTCTCACAGAGGATGGGAGACCAAGGCCCTATCTTTAGATGTTGGCTGGAATAAACAGTCCATTTTTTTGGCAGCCTGCATTTTCTTAGGCGGGCACTTTAAGAGAGGCTAGGGTCAGCCTAGGGATGTGGCTATGAGCAATTAGAAGCAATGTTAGTTTTATTCAAGTCTTTTCTTGGCCAAGGTCAAGGCCTAGTTGAGAAGAAGGCTCACGGGAACCTGGGTAGAGTTTGGTCAAGGAGAGAATTGTTGTCACTACCCTCCTCCCCGGTACCATATTTTTTTCTACACCAGATATGTTACCTCTATGAGGTTTAAGAAGATGATTGCTGATGGCTCCATGCTGATGTCATCTCAGCTCAGTTAACCCAGAGGAAAAATAACTTTTTTTCAGTGTCTGTATATATTCCAAGGGAGGATGTTGATTCATCCTACATTATTCATTTTCCTACACATTAGACTAATCACTATTTAGATAGAGGCACCCTATGATTGATTAATCCTTGGATATATGCTTTTTACTCTGAGATGACAATTGACAGGCCTACCAGAATCACATGGAATATGGGATAAGTCATCCAAAGGCAAAAACAGCACAATTTCAGTACATTTGAGTAAGGCAGTATAACATAGTGCTTAAGAATAGTCAGGCTGGGCATGGTGGCTCATGCCTGTAATCTTAACACTTTGGGAGGCCAAGGTGAGAGGATTTCTTGAGGCCAGGGGTTTGAGACCAGCCTGGGCACCATAACAAGACCTCGTCGCTACAAAAAAAAAAAATTTTTTTTTTATTAACTAGGTGGATGTCACATGCCTATAGTTCCAGCTACTCAGAAAGCTGAGTTGGAAGGATTGCCTGAGTCCAGGAAATTGAGGCTGCAGCGAGCTGGGTGATCATGCCATTGCACTCTAACCTGGGTGATGAAGTGAGACTCCAACTTAAAAAATAAATAAATAAATAAAAGAATAAAGGAGTAAGGTTGTCCTAGATTGTCAGTTTCAAATCCTGACTCTGAGTGGCCTTGTATAAAGTAATTGATCTCTTTTATCTTCAGTTTCTTTTCATCAGTAAATTAGGGACAATAATAGCACTTAACTCCTAGAGAATTGATATTTCATATAGGGTATTCAGAGCTGGCCTCATTGTCAAGGTTGCGTTTGGACAAAGTCCTGAATGGTGTGAAGGGAGTAAAGAGTGATGTAAAAGTATAAGAAGTGAGGTAAAAGTATTTTAAGCAGAGAGAAAAATCAATAATATTATTGTCCTTACTACTATTATTACCATACTTACCATAAAAAAACCTTCATTAACCAGGCACAGAGCATGACATACCCCTGTAGTCACAGCTACTTGGGAGGCTGAGGGGAGGATCACTTGAGTCCAGGAATTTGAATCTAGCCTGGGCAGCATAGTGAGACCCTAGCTCTTAAAAACATGAAAAGATCTTCATTAAATCGAAAGTAATATGAAGTGGAAGGAACATGAACTTCATAGTCAAAGGAGTCTAAATTTGAAACTCAGCTTTTGTACATATCAACTGTATGACATTAGAAAAGGTACTTTTCAGAATTTTATTTGTAGGAAACTTGGAGTTAATAAGACTTATAAGATTATTGTTAAGATTAAATTAGATAATTGTTAAAACAATCTCAGTACATAAGTTCTTTGTTTGCTTATGTTTTTTTTCAGTCTTAACAGCTCTTTCACAGTCCACTGGTATATTACCTCTTATACCCATTACTTTTATTCAAAATCGGTAAACTTTTTTACTCAACAACTTTGTCCTTTTTTTTCTTGTTTTCTTTTAAAGTTCCATTATATCTTTCTCTTTATTCTAAATAAATTTAATTCCACTTATGTAAATAGTATATCATAGATTTGATAGGTAGAATTGCCTTTTTCATCTTTTCACCTAGCATGTTGCAAGGATCTATCCTTTCTTAATTATGACAGACTGTGAAAGGATTAATGTAAAAATCTGTGTGATGTTACTTCTTTTTTTTTTTTTTGAGTTGGAGTCTCACTCTGTCACCCAGACTGGAGTGCAGTGGCCGCTCCCGGCCACCGCAGCCTCGACCTGCTGGGCTCCGGCGATCCTTCCGCCTCAGCCTTCCAAGTAGCCGGAATTACAGGCATGCGCTACCACACCCGGCTGATTTTTTGATTTACTGTAGAGATGAGGTCTCGCTGCCCAGGCGGGTCTCAAACCCGCGGGCTCAGGCAATCCACTCACCTCAGCCTCCCAAAGGCGCAGGATTACAGGCTGAGCCACCGAGCCCGGCTGTGATGTTACTTCTATAGAATAAAATTACTAAACAGCATAGATGCTCATTTTTAAAAATGTATCTAACCAATTCAGTTAAATTTCACAAGAGAGTAAGGTCTAGTAAGAGCTACAGACTGTACTATAAATCGCTTAGCAGGATGGAGAATCATTCTCTGTTTATAAATAACTAGGAAATGTTATTTAAAATTTAAAAACATTAATAAATAAGGTTTAAACCATATTTAAACTATCATATTTAAGCCATGTGCAAGCATGTGTTTAACACAGTTTTAAGCAAGTGCATAGCACTTAAACATTTATTTTGAAATTAAAATTTCTTTTCAGAATGTTAATTTCACTACTATTCAAAGGAAATACTTCAATGAAACAAAAGGATTAGAGTACATTGAGCAATTATGCATAGCAGAATTCAGCACTGTCCTAATGGAGGTTCAATCCAAGTAAGTTATTTATTTATTTTTCATAAGCCCACAGCTAACAACACGATATCAACTAAGCCACAATTTAGGGAAAATAATACTATAGTATGAGTTCCACAAAGATAAGGACTGTTGTCTGTTTTGTTCTCTGCTGTATCCCTACTTCTTGGAAAAGTTCCTGGCTCATGCACACACTTAGTAATTATTGAGATAGTAAAATAGTTAACTAAAATGTGTGCACTAAGCATACATTGCTAACTTGATTGATATAGAATTTGTCCAAATTAGTCATAATCTACTAACTTAATGGTTGCTTCTCACTATACTTTGGAGTGAAAAGCTCAAATAGCTACAGTAGACTTGAAACATGAGGGCATAGAAGTAAAAAACAGTTAAAGCTGTGTTCCTGTTACTTCATATCTTTACTCCTAAAATATTTAACATGAGACAGAGAATGATATTTTTAGAACAGATATCTTAGAACTTGCTAAGTAGATACTCTCTTTGAGCCCAGAGTAGATCACCTATTTACTCAGTTAATCACAAAGATTATTCTCATCAAGACCATATGCGTTGAGACTTTTTGATTCTAACTTTAAAGTCTCAGACTTTTCCAACATTATTTGAATACTTAGAATGGTACATCAAAAATTGACACAAATTACCATTGAAAGTTGTCTTCCCACAAAGGATTAATTGGATTCTAATATATACCATAAATGTCAGGCTTCAAAGATGTGTCTATTTTGATCAGTTTTTACGATTTAGAGATTTTTACCTAGTTTTCAAAAATAAACACTTGGTGTACTTTTTCCCTTTGAGTTTAAGCAATCTATGCAATTATGATTTTTCTCAAGTTAAGGTGCAATAAATGTTTCCTTTTATAGCAGTGATTTTTTTTTTTTATACTAAAGACTTACAGTGGTGTATCATTGGTCACCTTACAGGTATTACTGCCTTGCAGCTCTTGCAGCTTTGTTAAAATATGTTGAATTTATTCAAAATTCAGTTTACGCACCAAAATCACTGAAGATTTGTTTCCAGGGCAGTGAACAGACAGCCATGATAGATTCATCATCAGCCCAAAACCTTGAATTGTTAATTAATAATCAAGATTGTAGGTAAGATCATCCCATTTTTTATTACAAAATATATTGCTATATTTTTTATAAATAGTTACTTTAAAGTTTTAAAAATTACTTGATGGATAATTTTTTTTTAAGTAACAGAGTTTTGCTATTGCCTATGCTGGTCTCAAACTCTTGGGCTCAAGCTATCCTCCTGCCTTAGCTTCCAGAGAAGTTGGGAATACAGGCATGTATCACTGTGCCTGGCTAATGATGGAGAAATATTGAATAAACATATTTTTAATTGTATTGTTGTTACTGAACTGCTCAGAAGCTTCACCAAAATCAAGTTTAAAAAAAATTTTGTGGTAAATAACAAAAAAATAGTAACAACATGTGATAGTTTAATCAATTACTCATATCTTTCAACTCTCCTGTTTAAAACTTTCCAGTGGCTTCCATTATGTTTACAATAGAATCCAAATCCTTTGGCCTACAGTAGGCCTACAAGGTCTTCTGGCCTATGTAGACTTGCTTCATTCATTTTCCTCTATTCTTGCTCCCCTCTTGCAAAGCACCAACCTCCATCTTTCAGATTCTGGAACTAGACTTGCTGGGCTTAAATTGCAGCTCTTCTACTTATTTGGAAATCTTGGACAAGTTACTTTCCTTGTGTTTTCAGTTCTTTCAGGTATAAAATGTGGCTTATATAGTGACTATCTTGTAATGTGTTTATTAGAATTAACCAAGTTAACACATGTAAAGTATTTAAAACAATTCCTGGTACATACTAAGTGTTCAGTATATGTTAGCTGTCATCATTATCATTGTAGTGATTCCCATTCCATCTTCATCTTTGCATTACTGCCTCCTTTTTTTAATCATTCAAGTCACAACTCAACCATCAAATCATAGATAGGTGTTTCTCAATCAACCCAACTAAAGCAAACCTGGCCATTTTCTGTGTATTCCTGTTTTTTGTTTTAGTAGTTTATGTACCTGAAATTATATGATTATATGTTTATTGCTTATATCCCTCTACTCTTCTTTTTGGTCTTTTTTTGATAGCTTAAAGGTTGTTTAGTCTGATATTAAGATCACAACTCCTGCTTTCTTTTGTGTTCCACTGACCTGAAAATTTGTTTTCCATACTCTAACTTTGAATCTGTGAGTGTTCTTTCTGGTGAGATGTGTTTCCTGGAGGCAGCATATTGTTGGGTCATTTTTTAAAAATCTAGTTTGCCACTCTATGTCTTTTCAGTTGTGCATTTAGTTCATTCACATTCAGGCTGATAATTGAGATGTGAGAGTTTATCCCTGTCATGAAACTCTTATAGAGTTTTGTTCATTTGTTAATTTTCTTTTGATATTTGGGTCCGTATATGTGTGTGTTTCAATTTTGCAGTCACAATACATGCTGTGTTGGTTCTCCGTTTTCTTGAATTCATGGGAAGAGTGTGGTCATTCTTTTTTTTTTTTCTTTCTTCTCTGATTAATATCTTCTTAAATGTATCTTGTAGAGCTGGTCTGTAGGCAGTATCATCTCTTAGACATTGAATATCTGGGAAAGATTTTGATCCATCACTGATGAAACTTAGCTGGGTAGGAAATTCTTGATTAGAATTGTTTATCTTTGAAAACTTTGAGGATTGGATTCCAGTCTCATCTAGCTGGTAGTGTTTCTGTAGATAAATTTGCTGCTATTCTAATTGGTCTTTCTTCATAGGTAGTCTGACCTTTCTCTCTCATTGCCTTTAGGATTTTTTCTTCTATATCTACTTTGTGTAAGCAATTACTATGTGTCTAGGAGTTGGCCTTCTCATTTGATGCCTTGCATGGGTTCTCTGAATCTCTTGTGTTTGGTTGGTCATGTCTCTGATGAGATGTGGGAAGTTTGCTTGGATGACTTCATGAAATGTTTGTTCCAGGGTGCTCTCATTCTCCTTTTTGCTTCAGGAATACCAATCAGGTGTAAGTTTGATCTTTTAATATAATCGTACATCTCTTGAAGTCTTTGTTCTATCTTTTAAAGTTTCCTTTCTATGTTTTTAACAGATTGGGTTAGTTCCATATTTTGGTCTTCAACTTCTGAGATTCTTTCTTCTGCCTGCTTAATTCTGCTTTCCATGCTTGTCAGTTTATTATTGATTTCATTGACTATATTCTTTGTAGCTTACATCTCTGTAATTAATTCATGTTTTGTCTTGCCTTTCTTGGTTCTTATTCATTTTTTCCAACCATTCCTTGATCTCTGCATTTGTGGTCTAAAACCAGTCCATCTGGGCTCTCTTCTTTGTTGTTTGAATTCTGAAGTCTGTATTCTCATGGCCTCTCCTTTCTGGATTTTGTGGGCTGCCTGTGGTTGTTTTTGTTTTGTTTTGTTTTGTTTTTTGCTGATTTCTCTTCATTTGTGATGAATTTTTCTTTTCTCTCTACTTCCGTTGCTCAGTGAGAGAGGGGGGAGTTTTCACTTCTTTTTACTCAACCCCCTATTCTTCCTTTGGTAAAGCCTCTGGATTTGTTCCATTTTGAAGCTGGGTTGGAGGTGGGGAGCCGTGTTGCCCTTTTGCAGCTTTAAGATTGAATAAGGTGTGTTGTGGGGTGCTAAGATTTAAAAATTGCCTGCAGATCACAATATTTGCTGATTAGAGTGTGGCTCCCGGGGACCCACTTCCCACAATATGTCCATGCAATGAGAATGCATGTGTCTCCCCTGGGTACAAAATAACATAAGGGAAAGAAAAGGAGCTAAGAAAGAGAGAAGGGAGAAGAAAAGACAATGAAGAGAACAAAGAAGAGAAGGAAAAACAAACAAGCCAACAAATAGACAAACTAAAACTGACACTATGAGGACATTTTCACACTCGTATATGCCCTTGTGTGAAAAAAGGCAAAGACAAAGGAATAAAACAAAATGAAATACACACACCCCTTGCAAGCTATATAGAGAGACCAGGGGAAAACAACGACAACAAAAAAACCTTAACAACTTCGAGTTTCTTGTTGACGTGACCCAAGTACCACTGCTCTTGGCTCATGGCAGAGGGGGGGCCTCCAACCTCTACATCTGTTCCCTGCTCAGCGTGTGGTTTGGGAGAGACTACAAACTGCCTTCAACAGATATGTTTGTGTTCAGCCCTCTCTGATCAGGATGCTCCCCCCCTGAGTCACATGTCTTGTGAATCACTGGGAAAAGGGAGCTGGACCACGTTAAAATTCACCCCCACTCATCCGCTGCAGACTGGATGCTTCATCTCCAGTTGCAGCCATAGACCACAAGTGTTTCAGTGAGGGGGATGGGGACCTGAGTGTCCTCATCAGGGTCTGTCCCTCTGGGCTTACTGCACCCAGGGTGTCCTCTCTGGGTTGGCATTGGTCAGCTTCAGAGAGGTGCTGAATTCACCCTTTAGCCTCAGGGAGTAGCCATGCTGTTCACATGGGCAGGCCGGAGCCTGTGTCTGCCCGGTTACCAGGACCAAGACTGTAGGGATGTCTCTGTGTCTTGTCCTCTGCTGGGACTTGGCAACTAGTTCCTCTGGTGTATTTTCTCCCCTGCCAATATCCAATCTGGTGCCGAAGTCTGTGGGAGGCACTGGCAGTGGGTGGCACTTTCTTCTGGGTAGGGTCACAGAGATGGCGCCTGCCTCTGGGCTGTGAAATGTGTTGAGTCTTGAGTAGCTACATAGGGTAGCCACCTCAGCAGGAGAGCTCAAACCACTTGTTCCTGTGTCCCCACTCAGTCAGAGACTCTTACAGCTACTTGCTGACATGCATACATATTTGTCCCTGTGCCCACTCATTTATGCAGAGATGCACGCTTCCTGACTGACTCCATTGCCATCTTGGAAGTGTCCCCCCTTTTTTCTGTCTTTAGTCATGGCCAGTAAACTGATCAAAGATATTGACAATCAGCCACTAGAATGTAAGGCCCATGAAGGTAGGAATCATGTTTATCCTGTATGCCCAGTGCTTAGCATAGAGTTTTGAGTACCTTAAGGGGCCAATAAATATTTGTTGAATATTAAGATTAACCAGATTTTTTACAGGTGATCATAATTGTCTAAAAAATGGTACAATGAAATGTTTTCTTTATAAGAATCACTTAGAAATAATGAAATTCTGTTTTATCTGTGATTCTTCTATGATTTCTTAAATTAGAACAAGGTGTTTAAATTAAACACTCATTTTATCAATGTAAAAGTGCCCCCCGTAAAGATATATTGTTGGCATCTTGATATTATTGATGGAATGTCACGGATTAGGAAATGTTGTATTAGTTGGAATATTGTAATTGATCTATGGAAAAAAGTCATTAAGTGCAAAGAGATATGGTCCATCCTTGTTAATCTAAGTGTGGTTCACTGACAGCGTATTTGGGAGCTTGTTCAAAATGTAGGTTCTCATAATTTATCTTGGACATACTGAATTAGAATCCCATGTTATCTGTATGCACAATAAAGTTAGAGAATCAGTGTTGTAGATTATAGGATTATTGAATTATGAAGTTAAAATGCAGTTTTCCTGGATTTTCCTTTGTTTACCTAATGACAGTTTCTAACTTGTGTTTTCAAAGGAGTAATCACACTCTCTTTGGTGTTCTAAATTATACTAAGACTCCTGGAGGGAGTAGAAGACTTCGTTCTAATATATTGGAACCTCTAGTTGATATTGAAACCATTAACATGAGATTAGATTGTGTTCAAGAACTACTTCAAGATGAGGAACTTTTTTTTGGACTTCAGTCAGGTAACTTAGTATCACTTTATTTTATAAATACAAAATATTTTTAAGAAATACACTTAGTCTAGTTATTGTCTCATGTTTCTGAAAAGCAGATAGTGAAGGTGTAAATTCTTTGTATTCTTATATGGAAGCTATTTTCCTGAAACTGTCTAATGAATCCTGTAATAAATCATTTCAGAGGTATATTTTACATTTTGCTTTCTTGGATGGTTTTCTTTTCCATTTTTTCTGTGTTTTTTTTTTTTCTTTCATAGACATCTTGTATTTCTTTTCTACCATGGTAATCCTGAAAGAAGGGAAGATTTCTCCAGACTATGTAATTATTAATAGCTGGAATATATTCATTTCCAGGGCTGTTATAAAAAACACCACCTACTCCATGGTTTAAAACAATAGAAAATGTTTGTCTCACAGTACTGGAAACTAGAAGCTGAAATGGAGGTGTTGATAGGGCCTTATTCCTTCTGAAACTAACAAAAGAGACTCTTACTTTGCTTCTTCCTAGCTTCTAAGGGTGGCTGTCCATGGTGTGCCTTGGCTTGCAGTTCCATCACCCCAGTCTCTGCTTCTTTTGTCATATGGTATTCTCCGTGTGTCTTCACATTGTCTTCTTATGCAGACAACAGTCATCTGGATTAAGACCTACCCTAATGAGCTTTTTTTTTTTCCTTTTTAGAAACAGGGCCTTGTTCTGTCACCCAAGCTGTGTTGCAGTGGCATGATGATACTCATTGCAACCTTGAACTCCTGGGCTAAAATGAGCCTCTTGCCTCAGCCTCTTGAGTAGATAGGCCTACCAGTGCATGCTACCACACCTAGCTCATTTTTATATTTTTTGTAAAGATAGCAGCTTGCTATGTTTCTCAGGCTGATCTCGAGCTCCTGGCCTCAAGTGATTCTCCTGCCTTGGCCTGCCAAAGTGGAATATCAGGCATGAGCCACCACGTCCAGCCTTGAAGCACATTCTTAGAAAATCACTTACACTAGCCGGGTGGCTAGTCGGTGGCTCAGCCTGTAATCCCGCGCCTTTGGGAGGCTGAGGTAAGTGGATTGCCTGAGCCCACGGGTACCTGCCTGGGCAGCGAGACCTCATCTCTACAATAAATCAAAAAATCAGCTGGGCATGGTAGCACATGCCTGTAATTCCGGCTACTTGGAAGGCTGAGGCGGAAGGATGGCCGGAGCCCAGCAGGTTGAGGCTGCGGTGGCTGGGAGCAGCCACTGCACTCCAGTCTGGGTGACAGAGTGAGACTCCAACTCAAAAAAAAAGAAAAAAAAAGAAAATCACTTACACCTGAGTTCTCATCTCGGGGTCTGTTGCTGGAGAATCCAGCCTAACATAGTCACTAACAGGTGTATTATTAAATTTAATAGACACATACTGATTCTTCCTTTATTTGAATAAGAAGAATAACTACAACTTACTTGATATTGGTGAATATCTCTTCTGATTGAATTGCTGCCATTTTGGGCTTCTGTGATTGCATAATCTTTTGATCTTCTTCCTACTTCTTTATAGTTTCTTTCTGAGTCTCCTTTATAGGCTTCTTTTCCTTTGCTCATTACCTAAATGCTGTGGCTCCTCAAAAGTATGTTCTGTTGTTGTGTTTTTAGTCTGCCTATACTTATTATGTGACTTACTCACTTTCCTGGTTTTATAATTATCCTTCACATTTATATGACTTCTAAATTGACATCTCGTGTACAGATATCTTGTCAGACTTTCAGACCCAAGTATCTGATTGCCAACTGGGTGTTTGCTGTAGTCTGAATGTTTATATTCCCCCACAATTCATATGTTAACATCTTTGCCACCAAAGTGATGCTGTGAGGCCTTTAGGAGGTAATTAAATCAGGAGAGGAGAACTCTCATAAACAGGATGAGTGCCCTTATAAAAGAGGCCAAGAGAAACCCCTTCCCCTTCTACCATGCTGAAATGCAGCAAGAAAGTGGGTCACGCCAGACACTGAATCTGCCCAGCATCTTGATCTTGGAACTTCCCAGTCTCCAGAAATTTGACAAATGCATTTCTCTTGTTTATGTCACCAAGTCTATGATATATTTTATAGCATCCTAAACAGAATAAGGCAGCATTTATTAGGTGTTTCTTGGTCACTTGAAAATTTTTTTTTTTATTATTTTGAGCCAGAGTCTCACTCCATAGCCCAGGGAGGAGTGCAGTGACATGCTCATGGCTCGCCACCCACCTCAGCCTCCAGAATAGCTGAGTCTTCTACTCTGGTGTGCACCACCACGCCTGGATAATTTTAAAAAAATTTTTGTAGAGACAAGGTCTTGCTATGTTGCCCAGGCTGGTCTTGAATCCTTGACTTCAGGTGATCTTTCTGCCTCGGGCTCCCAAAATGCTGGGATTACAGGTGTGAGCCACTGCACGTGGCCAAGGCACCTGAAATTTAATGTGTTTAAACTGTGTCATCTTCCCTTCTAATTTAGTTCTTTGTGATTTCAGTGAATAGCTCCACATTCAGCCTCTTTACCCAAGCTGGATACCTGAAAGTCATTTTTGACTATTGTTTTTTCTGTACTTAATCATCAAATTCTGCAAAGTCTCCTTCCTGTTTACCTCTTGGATATATCTGCTTTTTGTGTTCCCATTGCTGCCACTCCTGACCAGGATCCATTAATTCTCTTATCTGATTTCTTGTGACAGCCTCCTATTTGATCTCCCTCTTCTAATCTTGCTATTTCTAAACTCTCTACACCATTGCCTGAGTGATCTTTTGGAAACTTAAGTCTGAACTTATCCTTTTGTATTCATTTCTTCTTCTTCTTTTTTTTTTGCGTCAGAGACTTACTCTGTCACCCAGGCTAGAGTACAGTGGCTACCACAGCTTTGACCCACTGGGCTCAGGAAATCCTCCCACCTCAGCCTTCCAAGTAGCTGGGACTACAGGCGTGTACCACAATGCTCAGCTAATTTTTTGATTTATTGTAGAGACGAGGTCTCACCAATAAATTTCCCAGACTAGTCTAGAACTCCTGGGCTCAGGCAATCCTCTCACCTCTTCCTCCCAAAGTACTAGGATTACAGGCTGAGGTACCACGCCCAACCTGTATTCATTTCTTATTGTTGATGTAGCAAATCATCACAAATTTAGTGACTTAAAACAGCATGAATTTATTATCTTACAGTGCTGGAGGTCTGAAATCAGTTTCATTGAACTAAAGTCAATGTGTCAGCATGTTCACCTTTTTTTTTTTTTTGAGACTCTAGGGCAAAATCAATTTCTCTTTCTGGTTTCTGGAGGCCACCTACATTCCTTGGCTCGTGGTCCTTCCTTCACCTTTAAGCCAGCAGTAGGGCATCTTCACAACATCAGACCTCTGCTTTTCTGTTTATATCCTCTCTCCCTGATTCTTTACCTTCCTGCTACCCTCTGTAAGGACTTTTGTGATTACTTTGAGACCAAGAGATAATCCAGGATATTTTCTCCATCTCAAGACCCATAACTTAATCTCATCTAGTAAGCCCCTTTTATCAGTTAAGAGATTCTCAAATCCCAGATATTAGGAAGAGGACATCTTTGGAACTCACGTGCATAAAATCCTTCAATGTCTTCTCATTACTTCTAGGTTAAAATCCAAACTCTTCTATGAGGCTCTTTCTCTATCATCTCCCACAGCATCTTTTGTCACTCCTCACTTGCCATTCTGCTTTCCAGTATAACTGAATTTCTTTAAGTTACTTGAACATATTCACTCTCATTTTCTGACCTTGATACTCTATAGTTTTGCCTAGAGTATTTCTTCCTCTTGCTTGGCAATCCCTCCTCCCATGTTACCTAATTGCACTTCATCTTTTACTATTCTCATTTAGACGTCACTTACGTTGGAAGCCTCTCTGACTTCCCAAGTCTGTGTTAGGAATCTTTTCTACATGTTTTTTATAATGTCTTGTTGTAGCACTTATCTTACTGTATTATAAATGCATATTTTGTTGAATGTTTGTTGGAAAGCTAGGACATAACAGGTATTCATATTTGTTAAACTATTGACTCATTGTTGAAACTGTTGAAAATTGTATTATGTTATTCCCAAGATAATAGTGTTTTGTATGATAAGATTTTGATTAAAAACTTGGATTTTTTGGAAACTTCAGTTTGTGTATATTTTAAGTTCTTTTCCTATATCTTAATAGTTTATAGTTTATTTAAACATGTAGTAAAATAGGAAAGAAGCGCATAGGGCAGAATGGGAGGTTAATTTTGCAGTTCGTGAAAATGTGAGAATCTGAACCTTTTTTTAAAAAACCTATAAGTATTCTGTAGGTGTTAGGGATAAATAGATAGAAAAATTATGCTATATCTGTCCCCAAGGACCTCACATCCATGTTATGGCAAGAGAACTCTGCATAAATAATTGTGATACAGTGTAATAAATGCAATAATACGTAAGTATTTTATGGGAACATAGGAGACAGAGCTGAGATAAAGAGAATCCAGGTAAGATTCACAGGAATATTTTAGCTTTGTCTTAAGGAAATTAGTAGGATTTTGGCAACAAAATTCTAGCAGTGATATTCAAGACAAAGGGACATACCTGTGCAAGATGTGTTGACCCATAGGAGTACCAAAGATGTTTGTTGGATGTAGTGACTGAGGTAATGATCTGGTACACATGTCATTGCCTGTGATCTTGACTAGGCGTTACTTTCTAGGTCACACTTGTTTTTCTGGGAAGTTGGTGAAGATAGGCTTATCATAAGCTTCTGCAGTTGCACTTATGCTGATATAAAAAAGCTCACTGTATTAAGGCTTGGCCAGTAGTTATTTATGACTTGAAGCCTGTGGAGTGGCTTCAGAAAATGAGATTTGAAGCTAGGTTATGAAAGGCCTTTCTATAATGCTAAGAAGTTTGAATTTTTTCCTTCAGGCAATATGCAGCTGTGATCCCAAACCAAGAAAATAAGATGATCAAATCCTTATTTTAGAAACTTTATTCTGGTTGTAATCATAGATTTGTAAAGGAAGAAACTTGAAAGACAACAATATGAGGGGGACCTAAAAAACATAGAATTTATTTATTAAAAATTGTATATTCTAGCCGGGCTCGGTGGCTCAGCCTGTAATCCCGCGCCTTTGGGAGGCTGAGGTGAGTGGATTGCCTGAGCCCGCGGGTTCGAGACCCGCCTGGGCAGCGAGACCTCATCTCTACAATAAATCAAAAAATCAGCCGGGCATGGTAGTGCATGCCTGTAATTCCGGCTACTTGGAAGGCTGAGGCGGAAGGATTGCCGGAGCCCAGCGGGTCGAGGCTGTGGTGGCTGGAAGCGGCCACTGCATTCCAGTCTGGGCGACAGAGTGAGACTCCAACTCAAAAAAAAAAAAAATTGTATATTCTTATGTTTAAATTTCAGTCACCTTCAAAGTACTCTTTGATGTAATGCACCTATTGAGACACCTTTTCCACTGCTCAAAACAGCTTCTGAACTTGTCAATTTTGATTCCTTTTAATACTTCTGCCATTTTTTCTTCCACATTGGCAAAATGTGTCCCTTTGAGGACTTTTTTCATCTGGGGAAACAAAAAAGTCACTCAGGGTGAGTTTGGGTGAATAGGGAGGCCGGGGTGTGGGAGTCGTGTGACTTTTGGCCAAAAACTGCTGAATGCTCAGCGCAGTGTGGGCAGATGCGCTGTCATTGAGGAAGAACCAGTTACCTGTTTGCCATAACTCAGGATGTTTCTTCTGCAAATCGTGATGCAACCTTCTCAAAAACATCCAGATAAAAACTGATGGGTTCCTAGAACACTTATCTAGTGGGGCAATCCTGTACTACAAGGGGCCTGCCCTAGAAAAGATAATTCCAGTATTTTGGGGATCCGGTATAATTGAGGCCCTTATGAGATGTTAGCTAGCAGAATCACATGTGAAATGTCATTATAGTATTGTGTCATATTGTACATAACAAACATCATAACAGCAGTATATTCTGCCTACTTTAATTTTTAGCACAATTTTAATACAATTATTTACTGTAGAAGCAGCAAATTTGAAAGGGGCACAGTTCCAGAGTTGACAAACTAAAAACTCTCAAAAGATACCTGGCAGTTTGAACAGAAAACAAGTGACATAAAAGTTTTATTTTATTATTATTACTTTTTGAATTGAAATCTCACTGTGTTTCCCAGGCTGGAGTGCAGTGGCACACTCACAGCCACCACAGCCTTGACCTACTGGGCTCAGGCGATCCTTCTGCCTCAGCCTTCTAAGTAGCTGGAACTACAGGCATGCACCACCGTGCACAGCTAATTTTTTTTGGTTTTTTGTTTGTAGAGATGAAGTCTCACCAAGTTGCTGAGGCTGGTCTTGAACCCATGGGCTCAGGCAATCTTCTCACCTCGGACTCCCAAAGTGCTGGGCTTGTAGGCATGAGCCACTGTGCCTGGCCTTATTTTTAATTTTTTTAGCTTGGAACCACTTTGTGAAAATATAAATAAGTCTACACAAAATCTATCAAAGTCACACATTACAGTGATGATAACCACGAGTTGTTAAGAAATGGTTACTGTAGTGTACTGTATTTTAAGTATGGGGTAATGAACACATGTTTAAAAGATCTCTATGTTAATTGGTTAGGATTTTTTTTTTAACATAGGTGTAATTAAAAGGTAGATTACAATCATCTATACATTTACTTTTATAGAACACGTTAAGCAAGAAAATAAGTTGAGAAGACTAAAATAACAATTTTCAAGCCCAGGTATTTGTAAGATACTTTATACATCATCTTAGTGTGTTTGTGCTGCTAGAACAGAATACCTGAGACTGGCAATTTATAAAGAATAGGATGAAATGAATGTAGTACCTTGCAGTACTGGAGGCCAGGAAGTCCAAGGTTGAGGGGCCTGTATCTAGTTAGGGGCTTCTTGAGGCATCATCCGAGAGAGGAAGGCAGAAGGGCAAGAGAGCATGCAGGCAAGAGAGAGGAAGAGGGGTGAACTCCGCCTTTTATCAGGAACTCACTCCCATGATAACTAACCCACTCTTGCCATAATGACCTTAATCCATTCATGAGGGCTCTCAAGTTTCCAACCCACGAACTTGGGGGGGATACAGTCAACCATAACGTTTTGCCCTACCGCTCGCTCCTCAAATTCATGTCCTTCTCATGTGCAAAATACATACATTTCATCCCAGTGGCCCAAAGTCTTAACTCATTTCAGTACCAACTCAAAAGTCTAAAGTTCAGAGTCTCATCTGAATCAGACATAGGTGAGACTCAAGGCATAATTTATCCTGAAGCAATTTCCTCTCTGGCTGTGAGCCTATGAAGTTGAATATTATATTCCAAAAATTTGGACCAGGCATAGAATAAACATTCCAATTCTAAAAGGGAGAAATAAGCAACGAAAAAGAAGTAGTAAGCCCCAAGCAAGCCTACAACCTGACAAGGAGAATAACATTAAGTCTTAAACCTGAAGCGTAATCTCCTTTAACTCCGTATCTCAAACAGTGGGTACACTGGGGTAGGAGTTGGGCCCCAAAGTCTCAGGCAGCCCAACCCCTATGGCTTTTCTGGGCTTAGTCCATTCAGCTCTTATGGGTTGGAGTCTCATGCCTGCAGCTTTCTCAGACTGGAGTTGTGTGCTGGTGGCCCTACAGTTCTGTGCTCTTGGGGGACTACCCCATTTCCCTGACTCCACTAGGCATTGCCTTAGTGTGGGCTCTCTGTGGTGACTGTACCTCTTTGGCAAGTCTCCACTTGGGCCAAACTGCCCTTGACATCCTTTGAAATCTAGGCAAAGCCACCATGGCTTTATAGTTCTTGCATTCTGCATTCCTACAGAATTAGTATCATGTGGATGCTGCCAAGGCTTATGACTTATTCTTTCTGGAGCAGTGGGCTGAGCTGCACCTGGATCCACCTGAGCTACAGTGGGGGTGGCTGAGAGGTATTGTGCCAGAATTTGGGGAGTAGTGTCTTGTGGTGCTGGGGGGTACCAGATGTTGAGGACCTGTGGGTACTGCTCTGGCAACCTTGCCCTCAAGGTTCTAGCTTGCCTTGGAGATTTCTGAAATGCCTTTGGAGTCATTCTCCCATGTCTTGATGAATAGAATCTGACTTCTTTCTGTTTGTATTAATCTCTTTAGTAAATTGTTGCTTGGCCCATACCCTTAGTATTCATTCCCAAACATACCTTTTTATTCTTTACATGACCAGGATAAGAATTTCCAAATTTTTTCATTCTGATTCTCTCTTAATTATAAATTTTATTTTTAAATTGTTTATCTCTTCTCTCATTTTGTGTAAGTAGCCAAAGGAAACCATGCAACATGAATGCTTTGCTGCTTAGGTGTTTCTTCTGCAAGATATTCTAGTTCATCACTGAAGTTCTGTCTTCCACAAAATCCTGGGACATGGACACAATTCCACCAAGTTTTTTGCAACTGTATAACAAGAAAGGCCTTTACTCCAGTTTCTGGTATTCTGTACCTCAATTCTATGTGAAACCTTATCAGAGTGTCATTTACCCTCTGTATTTCTACCAGCATTCTGATCACTGCTACTTAAGTAATCTCTACAAAGTCCCAGACTTTTCCCACATTTTTCACTTTTTCTGGACCCTCATTAGAATTGTCTTTAATGCTCTGTGCATGGCTATCTAGGCTTTTTCTAGTCGACTCCTCCAAATTCTTCCAGCTTCTATGTATTGCCTGGTTTCAAAGTCACTTCCACATTTTCAGGTATTCATTATAGCATCAACTCCAGTCTTAGTACCAATTTTCTGTCTTTGTTTTGTGCTGCTATAACAGAACAACTGAGAGTGAGTAGTTTGTAAATAATGGCTATTTATTTTTACAGTTCGGGAGGCTGAGAAATCCAAAGTTGAGGGGCTCACATTTGCTAAGAGCCTTCTTGCTGAGTCATAACACAGTGTTAAGGGGAAGAGAGCATATATGCACATGAAAGAGGCAAGGAGCTTCTTATCAGAGACTCACTTCCATGATAACAGCATTAATTCGCTCATGAGAACATTGCCTTCATTACCTAATCATCTCCCCTGACTTCTCAACATTGTTGCATTGGGATCACATTTGCAGTGAATTTGAACTTTGGGGGACACATTCAATCCATAACCTTCTCAGAAGTTACCTAACTTCTCTGAACTCTGCATGTTCTTATCTCATTTAATTCTCAAAACAAACCCTAGGAGGTAGATATTGTCAGCATCTAAGAGAGAAGAACATGCAGAGTTCAGATAAGTTAGGTAACTTTTGAGAAGGTTATGTGGTTAGTGGTTGAACTATGCTTTTAAACTAAGCATCTTTTTAGTACTAGGAAGAAAGGTAAATATCAAAAGATGAGAAGAAAATTATAATAGACAACATCCAAAAGTCAGAAAGTAGAGTGTCACGAGGGAGGGAAGGTGTCTTCGTTCATTTAGTGTTGCAGTGACAGAATACCTGAAGCTGGAAAACTCACAAAGAAAAGAGATTTAGTGGGCTCACAATTCTGGTGGCTGGCAAGTCCAAGAGCATGGCTTCAGCCTCTGCTCAGCTTCTGGTAAGGGCTTTTGTGCGGCGGCGTCACGTGGCAGAAGGTCAGTGGGGAAGTGGTCATGTGCACAGGGGCAAGATTAGAGACTTCCTCACTTTGTAACAGTTTGTTCTTGTGTGGAAACTGATCCCTCCCTGCCAGAACAGATTATTTTGTGAGAGCGTAACTCACTCATCACCATGAGAACAACACCAACCTGCCCATGGGAGTGGAGCTCCTATGACCCATATACCACCCATTAGGTCCCACCTCTTAAAGGTTCCACTGGGAAGTAAGATTCTGGCATGAGTTTTGGTGGGGGCATGCAAATCATGGCAGAAGGAATGGTCAACAGTGTAACGTTTTGAGGTGATATTGTGAGTAATCAAAATTAAGAAAAGGACATTAGAATTTATTATTATCCTACTTTTATATGGAAAATAGATAAAGAAGACATGAAATATTTGCAGGTAGAACTGTTCTGCTTTATTGAGGATAATATTTTACATAGCACCATAGTTTAACTGTACCATAGTTCAAATGCTCACATTTGCTTGTTTTTTTGTTTCAGTTTTATCAAGGTTTCTTGATACAGAGCAACTTCTTTCTGTTTTAGTCCAAATTCCAAAGCAAGACACGGTATGTTTATGTGTTAGAACTTGTCTTAATATAATAATATAATATAATAACACAGTTGGAAAATGTGAAGGAAAGTACTTTATTATTGATATCCAGAGTATTTTTATGCATTTTATATGTTATAGTAAAATAAAAAGTTTCTTAGATAGTTGAGGAATTGGCATATTTTCACTAATCAGACATTTACTTATGGAGTTGTATCTAATTCCCAAAACACTTAGACTGTAATAACATTTGCCTAATAAGTAAAAATTATATTAAAGCTAAAGAGTATAGATTGTTCTTAAAGTGATCATTACATAAAGTTTAATTAGTCTCCAACCTTTAAGAATGAAACAACATCTTTTCTGTATAATTTTCAAATTATAGAGACAGTTTTCAAATTATAATAGACAGTTTCATTCTTCCATTGAAGGTGAATTGAAGAATATTTACTGTAATGAAATACAGATATATTTTAGCCCAGATACTTAAAGGAAAGAAGTCTTGCACATTAGTAAAAATTTGATTTAAAATGTGGTTACTTTTGCAAATCAATTGAAAACTAAGATACATTTAGTAATTTTTTTTTCTATACTGTAAAGAAAACACTCTTAAATATACCAAAGCATCACTAGATGGAAAAGATTTAGCTGTTGGGGAGGCATTGAACTAGAAGTTTCTTTAAATAATTGAAGAACTATATACTACAATATATACAAAATTGGTGCTCACCTAAAATAAACTGATGTCTGGAACAAAGCAAGATGGTCTCATAAAATAAGTTTGGAAGTATTTTCCCCTCTTTAGTTTTCTGGCAGAGTAGATATGGAACTGGTCTTATTGATTCCTTAGATATTTGGTAGAATTTACAAATGAAGCCATTAGAACCTGGGATTTTCTTGATAAGGAGGTCTTTTAACTATAAATTCAACTTAAATAGATATGGTGCTTTCTAGGTTTTCTGTTTCTTCTTAAATGAGCTTTGGTAGTTTGTGTTTTTCAAATAATTTTTTGTTCCATCCAACTTTTCAAATTTTGCATAAAGTGACTCACAGTGTCCTCCTTATTATCCTTTTTATATCTATAAGATTTACGGTGATACAAACTGTCTCATTCCTGATATTAATAACTTGAATATAATCTGTTTTCCTTAATCTATTATCAATTTATTGGTATTCTCAAGAAAACAGCTTTTTATTTAGTTATTATCTTTTCTATTTTTTCCTCTGTTCTCTGTTTCTTTGATTTCTGGTCTTAGCAGTTTTATTTTCTTTCTTCTGCTTACTCTGTGACTAGTTTTCTCTTCTTTTTTTGAGGTTGTGAAAGAGGAAGCTGAAGTCATTGATTTGAGACCTTTTATTCTTTTCTAATATAGGCATTTACTGCTATACATTCTCCTCTGTGTAATGCTTTGGCTGTATTTCACAATTTTTGTATGTTGTGATTTTGTTTTTATTTAAAAAGTTCAAAATACTTTCTAATTTTTAAAAAAAGTTCTTATTTGATGTATGGGATATTTAAGAGGTGTAATATTTCATTTCCAATTTTAGGGGGCTTTCCAGATTTCTAACTCAATTCCCTATTGGTCAGAGAACAAACATTATATAATATAGATCCTTTAAAATTTATTGACACTTGTTTTTATGGCCAAGAATAGTTAATCTTGGTATATGTTCCATGTAAGCTTGAAAATAATGTTTATTTTGTTGTTGTTGTTGTTGTTGTTGTTGTTGGCTAGAGTGTTCCATAAATGTCAGTTCAAGTTGATTGATAGTGGTCTTCAAGTCTTCTGTATCCTTATTGTTGTTTTCTTTTGGCTATTGGGTTCTATCAATTATTGGGAAACAGTGTCAAAATCTTCAAATATAATTGTAGATTTTTCTATTTTTTTCTTGCAGTTTTATCAGTTTTTATCAAATGCATTTTAAATCTTTGTACATTAACACTTAAGTTTGCTATGTTCTCTTTATGAATTGAATCTTTTATTATTATGAAATGATAATCTTTATCTCTAGTAATATTTTTGCTTTGAAGTCTACTGTATCTAATATTAATATTGACTTTCTAGCTTTCTTTTGATAAGTGTTATCATGGTATACCTTTACCATCCTTTTGCTTTTAACTTATCTTTGTCTTTATATTTAATATGGGTTTCTTGCAGGCAACATATATTTGGGTCCTAGCTTTTTGTGTACAATCTTGGTCTTAATTGAGGTGTTTCTTTCATTCACATTTAATGAGGTTATTGATATGTTTCCATTTAAATCTACCATCCTTTTATTTGTCTCATTTGCTCCCTTTTTGCTTTTTTTGTCTTCTTTTGTGTTGTGTATTTTTTATGATTCCATTTCATTTCCTTTGGTGACTTATTAGAGTGAACTCATTGTTTTGTTATATTAGCAGTTGATTTAGAGTTATTCTTAGGTTTTCTTCTAGAATTTTTATGGTTTCGGGTCTGACATTTAAGTCTGTAATCCATCTTGAGTTAATTTTTTATATATGGGAAGAGATTAGGGATCAAGTTTCACTTTATTGCATTTATTGAATAGGGTGTCCTTTCCCCAGTGTATGTTTTTGTCTGCTTTGTCAAAGTTCAGTTGGTTTAAGTATTTGGGTTTATTTTTAGATTCTGTTCCATTAGTCCATGTATCTGCTCTTATACCAGTACCATGCTATTTGGATTACTGCAGTCTTGTAGTATATTCGAAGATAGGTCATGTGATGCCCCCAGCTTTGTTCTTTTTGGTTAGAATTGCTTTGGCTATTCTGGCTCTTTTTTGTTCCCATATGAATTTTAGAATTGTTTTTTCTAATTTTGTAGAAAATAAATTGGTAGTTTGATAGGGATTGCATTGAATCTGTAGGATACTTTGGGTAATATGGTCACTTTAATAATGTTGATTTTTCTAATTCATGAGCATGGGATGTTCATCTGTTTTTTACATCCTCTGCAATTTCTTTCATCAGAGTTTCGTAGTTCTCCTTGTAAAGATCTTTTGCCTCCTTGGTTAATAATATACCTAGGTAGTTTAGCTTTTTGGCTGGTATTGTAAATGAAATTTAATTTAGTTCTTGATTTGATTCTCAACTTGGCCACTATTGGTGCATAGCAGTGCTACTGATTTGTCTGTGTTGATTTTATATCCCAAAACTTTACCGAATTCCTTTATCAGGTCCAGGAGTCTTTTGGAGGAGTCCCTAAGGTTCTCTAGGTATAAGATTATATCACTGGCATACAGAGATAGTTTGATTTCTTCTTTTCCAATTTGGATACACTTTATTTCTTTTCCTTGCCTGATTGCTCTGGCTAGCACTTCCAGTACTATGTTGAATAGGAGTGGTGTCAGTAGGCATCTTTTCCTTGTTCCAATTCTGAGGGGGAATGCTTTCAACTTTTCTCCATTCAGGATGATTGTGGCTGTGGGTTTGTCATATATGACTTTTATTACTTTAAGGAATGTTCTCCCCATGCCTATTTTGCTGAGAGTCTTTGTCATGAGGGGATGCTGGATTTTATAAGATACTTTTTCTGCATCTATTGAAATGATAATAAATGATCATACAATTTTTGTTTTTAATTCTGTTTATGTAGTGGATCAGATTTATCGACTTGCATATGTTGAGCCACACTTGCGTCTCTGGGATAAAGCCCACTTGGTCATGGTGTATTATTTTTTTATGTGCCTTTGAATTCTGTTTCTAATATTTTGTTGAGAATTTCTGTGTCTATGTTCATAAGGAATATTGATCTATAGTTTCCTTTTTTTGTTTTGTATTTTCCTGGCTTTGGTATCAGAGTGATATAGGCCTTATAGAATGAGTTAGGGAGGATTCCCTCCTCTTCGGTCTTATGGAATAGCGTCAGTAGAATTATTACCAGTTCTTTCTTGAAGGTCTGGTAGAATTCACTTGTGAGTTCATCGGGTCCTGGAGTTTATTTGGTTGTTGTTGGGAGACTTTGAGTTATTGTTTCAATCTAGATACTTGTTATTGATCTGTTCAGGATTTCTGTTTCTTCTTGATTCAAGATTGGGAAGTTGTATGATTCTAAGAATTTATCTCTTCCCTCTAGGTTGTCTAGTTTGTTTGTATAGAGGTGTTGCATAGAGGTGTTCATAATAATCGTGGGTGATCTTTTAAATTTCTCATGTATCAGTTGTAATGTCTCCTTTTTCATCTCTGAGCTAATTTGAGTATTCTTTCTTCATTTCTTAATTAACCTAGCTAGTAATCTATCAATTTTGTTTATATATATATATATTTGTTTGTTTGCTTTTTTGCTTTGGAGTCTCACTCCATTGCCTATGCTGGAGTACACTGGCATGCTCGCAGCCACCCCAGCATCAACCTGCTAACTCAGGCGATCCTTCTGCCTCAAGTAGCCTTTACAGGTGCATGCTATCATGCCTGGCTAATTTTTTGATTAATTGTAGAGATGAGGTCCCTCCAAGTTGCCCAGACTGTTCTTGAACCGATGGCCTCAGGCAATCCCCTCACCTTGGCCTCCCAAAATGCTGGATTACAGACTTGAGCCACCATGCCCGGCCTTGTTTATATTTTTAAAGAACCACCTTTTTGTTTCATTGATCCTTTGTATTTTTTTTTATTTCAATTTCATTTAGTCTTGTTTTGATCTTTGTTATTTCTTTTTTTCTTTTCTTTTTCTTTTTCTTCTTTTTTTTTTATTGGCTAGCTTTCAGTTTGGTTTGTTCCTGTTTCTCTAGTTCCTTGAAGTGTGATGTTAGGTTGTCAAAATGTTATCTTTCAGTGTTATTAATATAGACCTTAAGCACTATAAATTTTCCTTTAAGCACAGTTTTGGCTGTGTCTTAGAGGTTTTGATAACTTATTTCAAGGAATTTTTAAATTTCCATCTTGATTTCATTGTTGACCCAAGGATTATTCAGGAGCAAATTGTTTAACTTCCATATCTTTGTTTATTTCATGGGTTCTTCTTGGAGTTAATTTCTAGTTTTAATTCCCTGTGGGCTGAGATGGTGCTTGATGTGAATTTTATTTTTTGGAATTTATTGAGACCTGATTTGTGGCCTATCATAAGGTCTATAATGAATGTTTCATGGCTGATGAGAAAAATTTGTATTTTGTAGTTTTGGGATGGAATGTTCTGTAGATGTCTGTTGATTTCATTTCCTCTAGAGGCCCATTTAACTCCAGTGTTTCTTTGTTGACTTTCTGCCTTGATGATCTATTACTATCAGTGGAGTGTTCAAGTCTCTCACTATTATTGTATTGCTGTCTATCTCTCTCTATTTTTTTTTTTTTAGGTCTAGTAGAATTTGTTTTATAAAGCTGGGGACTCTGGTTTTAGGCGCATATATATTTTAAATTGTTATGTCTTCTCATTGGATTGATCCCTTTATTATTATATAATCGCTATCTTTGTTTTTTTTTTTTTTAACTGTTGTTAATTTAAAGTGTGTTTTATCTAACATGAGAATGGTGACCCAGCTTGTTTTTGGTTTCCATTTGCATGGAATATTTTTTCCCACCCATGTACCTTCAGTCTGTAGGATTCCTTGTGGTTAAGTGGGTCTCTTGAGGGCAGCAGATATTTGGGGTGTGTGTGTGTGTGTGTGTGTGTGTGTGTGTGTGTGTGTGTGTGTGTGTTTATCCAACCTCCCAGTCTATATCTTTTAGAGGAGGCATTGAGACCATTTATGTTCATGGTTAACAATGGTATGTAAGGTACTATTCTAGTCATCATACTGGTTGTTGTCTAGTTGCTTTGTTTATTTACTTTCTCCATTGTGTTTGTGTTCCATAAAGCCTGTGAACTTTATGATTTCCAGTGTTATTCTACTGGTGTATTTCCACCTTTTGTTTCAGTATTTAGGACTCCTTTGAATATTTCTTGTAGAGCTGGTCTAGTGGTAACAAATTCCCTCAGCATTTCTCCTTCATTTATGAAACTTAGTTTTGCAGGATACAAACTCCTTGGCTGACAGTTATTCTGTTTGAAGAGATTGAAGATGGGTCCCCAATCCCTTCTGGCTTGCAAGGTTTCTTCTGAGAAGTTTCTGTTCATCTGATAGGTTTACCTTTACAAGATATTTGGTGCTTTTGTCTCATTGCTCTTAAATTTTTTTCCATCACATTAACTTTGCATAGCCTGATGATCATATGTCTTGGAGATGACTTGTTTGCAAATAATCTTCTGGGGGCTCTTGGGACTTCTTGTATTTGATGTTTAGATCTCTGGCAAGGCCAGAGAAGTTTTTCTGCTTTATTTTCTCAAATAGGCTTTCCTAACCTGTTGCTTTCTCTTCTTCCTCAGGAATACCTATGATTGTTAAGTTTGGATGTTTTTCACAGCCCCACGTTTCTTGGAGACCCTGGTCCATTCTCTTGGTTCTTTTTTCTTTATTGTCTGATTATGTTAATTCAAAAGCCTTGTCTTCAAGTTCTGAGACCCTTTCTTCTGCATATTCTAGTACACTGTTAAAACTTTGCACTGTGTTTTTTTACTTATCTAAATGCTGCTTTCCATTAGGGTATGGGGGGTGAGGTTGGATGGATGAATGTGGAGGGGTGCAGCACGTCTGGAGCTGGTGTGCCAGAGGTGTGCGCTGGCAACCAAAAATCCAAGTCATGCAAAAATTTGCAACACACAAAGAGGTGGAAGGAGAAAAGATTTATTTAAGAAAGAAATCACTTTCCACAGACAGAAAAAGAACCTACACTCTGGATGAGTGTGGCATCATAGCCCCCCAAACCCCAGGTTAAATCCTGTCCCCTGAGATGTTGCAATCAGGTAGACATGACTGCCACGACTTCCTTGTTGACCACCTGTCTAGGCAGTTTCCTGTGAAGGGATGGGGTCCCACAAGGTCTCGTTATGTTGCCCAGACTGGTCTTGAACTCCTGGCCACAAGTGATTCTCCTGCCTCAGCCTCTTCAAGTGCTGGGATTACAGGGATGAGCCACTGTGCCCTGCCATTAGTATGTTTTGATGAATGGAAGTTCTTAATCTGAGTGATTCTAGTTTATCAATTTTTTTTCCTTTATGGTTACTGTTGGCTATGTTCTGCTTAAGAAATTTTTTTACTTTCTTTAGTGTCTCGATTGTACCCATGGAATTTTAACGTATGGAGGTGATTGATTGACAATACAGAGAAACTAATTCCATTGAAAGAAGAGTGTTATGTATAGCTCCCAAGAGGAGGGCATGCCAGGCAGGGCTACCTGGGGAAGTAGCAGGGTTAGTCAGGAGGCAGAAGGAACAGGGTAAAGTGTGGGCAAAACCTTTGTTACTATAGTGCCAGGAAGTAGCTAGATAAGGATGCCCCCTCTTGGACAGGAAGTGAAACACAGATGTTGGCGTTTGTGATGGGAGGATTTGTGATAGGGTCTTCACATGCCTACAAAAGCCAGACTGCAAAGAAGATGTAAACAACTCCAACTGTTGCTTTGCCCGTGTGATTAATGGAGGCCAAATCATCGATTACCAAAATCTAAAAGTTAATTAGGTCACACAAGGCCATGAAGATATTTTTCTTGGTTATATTTCAGATGTTTTATTATATTACCTTTTATATTTACAGCTACGATTCTCCTGGAATTTACTTTTGTGTGTGGGTAATGAAAGGGCCATCTTTCTTTTTTCCCACCTGGATTCATAAGGGTTCTGGTATTATTCATTGAAAAGACTGTCCTTTTCCCACTGCTCTGCAGTCAGCCTTTGTCATAATTCAAATGCCATATATGCTTGAATCTGTTTCTAGATGTTTTATTCTGTCCAACTGGTCTCTCTGTCTGTCCTTATGCCAATACCATAGTCATTTGAGTACTGTAATTTTATTATCAGTTGACATTCAGTACCAGTATTCCTTCCACTTTGTTCTTCTTCAAGGGTGTTAGCTATTTTTGGCTCTCCTTTTGTGCTAGTGATAATGGTTGACTTCTGTTTGGTGAGTTTTATTTCTTTTTAATCTTCCAGTTAGTCTCAGAGATTTATTGTAAGAGAGCATGAGATAACTCTTTTTGGGCTAACAACATTTATTATGGTATTACTTCTAAATTGACCTGCATAGTCACTGAACAGTCCAAGTGTTGTACAGTGGGGATACAGGTCAAGGTACCTCAGAAGGAAACAGCCTCATATCAAGTATATTATGTCATAATTTTAATATCCCAAAACTTTACTCCTGTCAGATTGATAAATTAACCCATTCACAAGGACATTTATCATTTCCCCAGGTTCAGTACCACTGATCAACTCTACACAGATCATGATCTAATTGATATAAAGTAAATGTATATAATTTAAAATATTGGTATTGCTTTATTTTGAAAAACTGCAATTTATTAGGATTACTGGATAATGATAAATTATCATTTATTCGCTTACTTGCATAAGCAGAGATTGATGAGGGATCATGTTTTCCTGTAACTATGAGGTTTGGATTCAGTCTTTCAAGATATCATCTATCCACAAATACCCTTCATGTCTTTTCAGTTAATCTTAGTCTCTTGGTGCTACTCAGGATTGAACTTTATCTCCCTTTTCTATTATGGCTTAAAATGGAACCAAAGGGATGAAACAGAAATGAAAGTTGGGTCCAGTGAGGTGAACTCCTCACTTCAGACTTTTGGGACACTGGTGTGCTAGGTTTATTATGGTTGGCCAGTAATTTCTTTTTTTCCTTTTCTTCTCAAAGCAGGGTCTCCCTCTGCTAGCTAGCCATGCTGGAGTGCAGTGGCACAATCATTGCTCTTTGTAGCCTTAAGTCCTGGACTCGAGCAATCATCCTGCCTCAGCCTTCCCTATAGCTAAGACTACAGCCATGCACCACCATGACCGGCTCATTGAAAACAATTTAAAAATGTTTTTGTAGAGACCAGGTCTTGCAGTGTTGCCCAGGCTTAACTTGAACACCTGTCCTCAAGCAAACCTTCCCACTTTGGCCTCCCAGAGTGCTGGGATTACAAGCATGAGCCACCACATCAGCCAATTCCTAACTATTCAATAGGCTGGCATCCTGGCTAGGCTGATATATAAAAATATATGGAATATGCCAAGAGTAAAATGTAGAAAGGAAAACACATTCTTGTAGCAAATATTTATGGTATCCACCCACATTTGGATTTTTATCTTAACAGGTCAATGCAGCTGAATCAAAGATAACAAATTTGATATACTTAAAGCATACATTGGAACTTGTGGATCCTTTGAAGGTAATCTTGATCTATCTGTATACACACAAAACATGTTCAGCATCATTTTTAAACATCATTTCTTTGTTTAGAGAAAAATTCAAGCTTAGAGAAAGTTGCAAGAATAGCATAATGAATTCTTCATACTTTATTTATTTTACGCATGCAGCACACACAGACACATTTGAGAATAAGTTACAATACCTGAATAGTAAAGTCTATATCTCCTAAGAACAAGGATGGTCTCTCGTATAGCCACAATAGTATTATAAAATTCAGAATATTTAATAATGATACAATACTAATATATAATATATATCCCATACTCAAATTTTTCCAGGTGTCCTAATAATGCATTTTATAGCATTTTTTTCTGATACAGGGTCCATCCCAGGATTATACATTATATTTAGTGTCATTTTTCAAAAACTCCTTTAAAATGAAAATGTTTCTCAACCTTTTGTTAATGACATTGACATTTGGAAGCATAAGGGTCAGTTGTTTTATGGAATGGTCCTCAATTTATATGATTGTTTCCTCATGATTAAATTCATCTATGTATATTTGGTAGTAATACTCTGAACAATGTATCTTTCTCAGCACATCACATCAGGAGGCCGTGTCATTTTCCCATCCTTGGTGATTTTAACTTTGATCAATTTTTTCACTGTAAGGTTACTATATTTTCTTTTGTAATTAATAAGTAAGTAATCCCTGGAGAAATACTTTTAGCATGTGTAAATAATTTACTATTCATCAAACTTTCACCCGCTGATTTTAGAATCAATTGATGACTCTTACCTGAAAGTATTGTTACTCTAATGGCTACAAAATGATGATCCTTTCATTAATGTTTAACTATTACACTGTGTAAAACTTTTTTTTTTTTTTGAGTTGGAGTCTCACTTTGTTGCCCAGGCTTTAGTGCAATGTCATGCTCACAGCTATTCCAGCGTTGACATCCTGGGCTCCGGCGTTCCTTCCACCTCAGCCTTCCAAGTAGAAGGAACTACAGGCACATGCTACCATACCCAACTAATTTTTTTTTAATTGTAGTGACAAAGTCTCACCATGTTACCCAGGCTGGTCTCGAACCTGCAGGCTCAGGTAGTCCTCTCACTTCAGCCTCCTAAAGTGCTGGTATTGCAGGCTTGAGCCACTGCACCTGGCTTAAAACTTTTTAATAAAGTAACAAAAGGAGCTGGTTTTCAAAAAGAAAAAGCAGCCGGACTCGGTGGCTCAGCCTGTAATCCCGCGCCTTTGGGAGGCTGAGGTGAGTGGATTGCCTGAGCCGCGGGTTCGAGACCCGCCTGGGCAGCGAGACCTCATCTCTACAATAAATCAAAAAATCAGTCGGGCGTGGTAGCGCATGCCTGTAATTCCAGCTACTTGGAAGGCTGAGGCGGAAGGATCGCCAGAGCCCAGCAGGTCGAGGTTGCGGTGGCCGGAAGCGGCCACTGCACTCCAGTCTGGGCAACGGAGTGAGACTCCAACAAAAAAAAAAAAAGAAAAAGCAAAAAATCTGGAAGAATTTTGTTATAGAGATTGTTCTTTTATTATATTGTTTTTAAAATTTTTGTGTATATTTTTAATAGTGATGAAATCTTGCTTTGTTACCCAGGCTGATCTTGAACTTTTGGAATGAAGCAAACCTCCCACCTCAGATTCCCATAGTGTTGGTATTACAGACATGAGCCATAACGCTCAGCCTGGTTATTCTAATAAATATGTATAATTAAAATAATGTGACAAAATATTTTCCAAAATTTTACCACCTTTTTATAATGAAAGAGATAAAACAAGTCATCAGAAAAATATTGATGATTTGATGAAACAAATTTTAGACTTAGTATGTCAAAAGCAAATGAAAAGGCAAAGGAAGGAAAAATTTATAACAAATGACAGGTTAAATATTAATTTCTGTCATCATAAGATGCAATAATTTCATAGGAAAATACTGGAGTGCCAATGGAAATATGAAAAATCCAAAAAAGGAAATAAAAATGATTAATAAATGGTAGAAAAAATATTACCCTCACTATTAATCAAAGAAATGCAAATTAAAATCATAGATTTTATGTGTCAAAGAAGCAAAGATTTATATTTTTGTAATGTATGTAACTCGCTGCTAACTAGTGGTCAGTAAGACAGACAACTTCTTAAATAGCTGATAGGAATACAAATAGCATATACTTTACAGAATATTATGTAGTAAACATTCACAACATCCAGCTTTTGATCCTGTAATACTACTTATAAACGTTTGTCTTCAAGAACTTTCAGAAACATTGACCAAGATGTATGTCCAGTGATGGTCATTGCAGCATTATTTACTTAGATCAGTGAAAATTTGTAAAAAAGTGTAGCATGCCAGTAGTTAGAGGAACAGATTATTTGCTTTCCACAGGGTGGAGTATTATTAATTATCTAGAAGTTTTGCTGTGAAAAGTTTCTCCTACTTATGATGTAGAACAAGCTGAGCATCCCTAATCTGAAAATTCAAAATCCAAAATGCTCCGAATTCCAAAACTTTTTAGGGCCACATGATGCCACAAGTGGAAAATTTTACACTTGCCGTTATATGATGGGTCACGGTCAAAGTGCAGGTGCCCAACACAGTTTCTTCTGTATCTTTACAGGCAAAAAGACCCTCCTAGCCCCCTAGCTGTGATATATCTTTTTTGTGCACACCCAGATTCTCCAAAAGATTTATCTTTTCTAAGTACACCCCTAAAGAGAAATAAAGTGACACATGTGCAGGTTGACTACGCCAGTGGCAAGTTTTCCATGACGGCCCACGTGGGGACATGACTGGCATGCATTACTCACTGTGTTTTTGCTTATTCTTTGTGGTTTAAACATGTTGTTAGAAATATCATCCTGTGTATCTAGTGGTTAGGATAACAACAACAACAAAATGTCAAAAAGGCCTGCAGATACCCCTGTGGGTAACAGTGATAAGAAAAAGAGGAATTATTTCTGTTTTTCTAAAGCACAGAAAGTCAAGCTAGTGGAGAAACTGGACAATGATGTGAGTGTGAAATGTCTTACAAAAGAGTATGGTGTTAGAATGACCACCGTGTATGACCTGAGGAAACAGAAGGATAAGCTGTTGAAGTTCTGTGCTGAAAGCAATGAACAGAAATTAATTAAAACAAATAGAAAAATGCTACATAAAGCTCTCAGTCATGCATTGAGAGTGGATCTGTCAGCATTGCGGTGAACACATGACACATTATGGAATGCTGATCGTGAAACAAGCAAAAAAAATCACAATGAAATGAAAATTGAAAGGAACTGTAAATATTCCACAGACTGGTCACAGAAATTTATGAAGAAATATAGTGTTAAATTTTCAAAAATTTGTAGTGAAACAGCATCTGGTGATCATGAGACATTGGAGAAATTTATAGACGAGTTTCCTAAGGTCATCACTGATGAAAATTTGATGCCAGAACAAGTCTATAATGCTGATGAAACATTATTGTTTGGCATTGTTGCCCCAGAAAGACACTGATTACAGCTGATGAGACAGCCCTGTGGGAATTAAGGATGGCAAGGAAAGAATAACTGCTGGGCTGTGCTAATGCAGGAGACATGCATAAGTGTAAACTTTTGTAACAGACAAAAGCTTGCATCCTTGCTGTCTTCAAAGGGTGAAGTTCTTACCAGTTTATTATTATACTAACGAAAAATCCTGAACCACTGGGGACATTTTCTCTGATTGGTTCCCCTAACGTTTTGTGGCCTGTGCTCACTGCAAGGAAGTTAGACTGAATGATGATTGCAAGATTTTGTTCTTTCTTGACAACTGTTCTCATCCTCCAGCTACAGTTCTCATAAAAAATAATGTTTGTACTATGTACTTTCCTCCAAATGTGGTATCGCTAATTCAGCCATATGACCAGGGTATCCCTCGGTCAATGAAGAGTAAATACAAGAACACTCTCTTGAACAGCGTGCTAGCAGCAATAAATAGAGGCATGGATGTGGAAGAGTTTCAAAAGGAGTTTAGTATGAAGGATGCTATATATGCTGTTGCCAGTGCTTGGAACACAGTCACTAAAGACACAGTTGTGTGTGCCTGGTCTCTAGCCTGTGACTATTTTCAGTGATGGTGATAAACAAGGTTGTGACATTGAAGAATTCCATGTGTCACTGAGAAAACAATTGTGTCTGAACTCTTTACATATGACAAGAAATACATCCTCGGAGTCTGTCAGTAAACAGAAAGTAGATATTGAAGAAGTCTTTAACATTGACAGTGAGGCCCCAGTTGTTCATTCATCAACCAATGGTAAAATTGCTGCCGTAAATCAAGGTGATGGCAGTAATAGTGATGATGAAGATGACATTGTTCGCACTGCAGAAAGAGTGTCTATCGAAGACAAAGTGAAAATGTGTGGTGGGCTTACTGAATGCCTAGAGAATTGGGTACTCAGCAATAAGAAACCATGTTAGTTTTTAAAATCAAAGAGAAACTTCTAAAATGAAAATTGTCATTAATGAGGTAGATTAACACTGGAAGAGGCATTTTTAAAAAGCCATCAGTAAAGCTTCCTAGAAAACCCACTTCCTGGTCCGTCAGCTGCTTCTGATGTTTCTTCTTACCTAGAAAAATAAGGGACAGTTTGCATAACCTTTTAATCAAAGCACAGCATTGTAGGTGGCAGCTGAAAGCCTGACATAGTCAGTTGTGCTATTACTTAACAGCTGACACAGGTATTCTGGTGATGCCACCTTGCTGCCTAGTTACCTTGAATACACTATTTTTTCCCCTTTGTTAATGGTATGTCATATTTTTTACTGCTAAATTTTTATGTGTGAATAAGTGTAAAAAATGATTGCTTATCAATAGCTTATGAATTCAGAGTCAGGAGTGATAGTGATGCCTAAAAACCACAGATTTTCACATGGATGACTGAGATGATAACACCTTTGCTTTCTGATGGTTCATGAACAACATTACTTAAAGTGTTGTTTGAAATCAACTCGGGCTGTGTATATAAGGTGTATATGAAACGTGAATAAATTTCATGTTTAAACTTGGTTTTATCTTCAAATATTTTGTTATATATGCAAATTTCCAAGATCTGAAAAAATCCAGAATCCAAAACACTTCCGATTTCATGCATTTCAGATAAAGGGACACTGAGCCCGTAGTAGGTGGGGGAAAGGAGCATACAATGGCATGAAGTTTCTGTTCCAGATAATGGCAGGAAATACACCATAATCTTTAGAGTACTTATCTTTAGAGGGGCAGTAGGCTTGTGAGTGATTTAGTTTTTTCTTAATGCTTTTGCGGTTTTTGTTTTTATTGGTATGTGCATATTATTTTCTATTCATAAGCAAAAAATTGCTGTCAAATCATATCAAACTAAAAGAGGAAATGAAGTTCAGATTAACTATGTTCTTTTCTTCTCTTTTCTGTTTGTTTAGTTAGTGACCTCTCATAGTTTTCATTAAGCAAAATAAAACTCCTGTTTTTACCATATAAGAATGAAGAAATTGCTCTATTTATGAATATACACAACACTTTTTTTGGTTTAATGTACATATAACCCAAATTTGGGAATTACATGTAGAGTATTCTAAGTATACAACAGTAGTTGTTCAAGTGCTTATATCAATAAGTGGTTGAATATTAACAATTAGTTTTGACAATAAAAATAAAACTCATAATAGTGAAGCAGTGGATGGTACTTATTAGCCATGTGCTTTTCATCTGGAAAATAAGAAGGATACTGTCTGTCCTAACCTACATATCTATAATATTTTTATGAGTACATAAAGAGAAAATGAAGCAAGAAAGTACGTGGTAAACTGTTAAACAAATGCAAAATGCTATGTTTTTGATGTCTTACTTCATTCTTAACTCTTTATTTTATTATTTAATAGGTTGTTCTGAAGAACTGTAACACACCTTTATTAAGAGCGTACTCCAGTTCCTTGGAAGACAAGAGGTCTTTGTCACTCAACTCTTAATTTAAAAAGATCATTCTTTTTTTCCTGATCATAACTAATTTTAAAGATTGTATTTTATAGAGCAATTACTTGAGTTTTGGTTAACGAAATCCTTATTCATCCTTACATTTTACTTTATAAGTACAATAAATATGGTGGCAGCACATTGATTATTGTGTTGATGAACAATTAGAATAGCATGAAAAATTGAAATTGATGCACAATTTTAGTATTTCTTTCTCTTTTTCCCCCAATTTTAGTATTTGTTTTAAAAGCCATTCTCTATGGAAAATCTTAAAGCCATAAAAATATATTCCTCCGTTTTGTTAAATTATGAAGGGTTAAATGTAACTAAAAATAGTAGATATGAATATTAGTAAGATTTAAATAGAGCTTAATTTTAATATTGTTAAAAGATATGCAGTGGCATCTTGGTTCTGGACAGAAAACATTTGTGATACTAAGAACTGTTTTATTGATTGAAGATTTATTCTCTATGTGAGGCCACAAACTGAAGTTAGTAATAAAACCAGCTTAATTACAAATAAAAGACAGTGCAGAATAAAGGAAACATGTAGGAAAATAGGTGTTACCAGGTTTCTGATTTGCATAATCACTGCACTTTATCACTAATAGTTGTATGGTTCCTGTTACACTGTCTCACGATATATGTTTAGTCTCCCTTGCTTCTACCATATGCTATTCTTCTTTGAATCTCTGCACCTAGCACAGTGCCTGATATATGGTATAAGTTAATGTTTAGTGAGTGAATAAGAGTGAAGCCAGTTTTTTCCTTTATTATTATTATTTTTTTTAAGAGACGAGTTCTTGCTATGTCGCTGCAGGATGGTCTTGAACTCCTGGTCTCAGTGATTCTCCCACCTCATCCTCCTGAGCACTGGGATTACAGACGTGAGCCTCTGTGTCTGGCCTGAGGCCAGAACGTTTATAGCAGTTCTTTAGAGACACATTTTATGCTCTCAGGAACATCAGTATGTCTACTCTGAGAGATCTGTTTATTAGTAGTAGATGGTGGCCTCAGGTTGTTTTAGGCTAGTCCTGACTGACGAACTACAGTAGTTTAACATTGACTTAGTCATAGCTCTAACTTCTGGAAATTTAAATATTTATTTATTTATTTATTTATTTATTTTATTTATTTATTTTTTTTGAGTTGGAGTCTCACTCTGTCGCCCAGACCAGAGTGCACTGGCCACTCCCGGCCACCGCAGCCTCGACCTGCTGGGCTCCAGCGATCCTTCCGCCTCAACCTTCCGAGTAGCCGGAATTACAGGCGCACACTACCACGCCCGGCTAATTTTTTGGTTTATTGTAGAGATGGGGTCTCGCCTGCCCAGGCGGGTCTCAAACCCGCAAGCTCAGGCAATCCACTCACCTCAGCCTCCCAAAGGCGCGGGATTACAGGCTGAGCCACCGAGCCCAGCTAAATATTTATTGCTTACTTATTTCAAAATAACTTTCAATAAAAATTTGCTATCACTGATTCAAATTACAAAGTAACTCACTTATTACCCGAAATGTTCTTTTTTGCCTTAATTTTAGGTTTGGAATCATACTTGAAAAGATTAGAACAGTAATTAATGATGATGCAAGATATATGAAAGGATGCCTGAATATGAGAACGCAGAAGTGCTACGCAGTGAGGTCTAACGTCAATGAATTTCTTGACATAGCCAGAAGAACATATACAGAGATTGTCGATGACATAGCAGGTGATTGATTTATTCAGTCATATTTTTTCTGTTTTTCAGGAAGAAAACAAACTTTTAAGGACATGCTGTGCTTTTTTGCTGCTGATGACTAGCCGTGCATATTTTAAATTTATTTTTTGTTACCAAAATAGATAAGATTAATGCATATTACCATATTAAAAAGAAAACTTTTTAAAAAATACATTAAAAATTGTATTTCTTCTTTTCTCCAAACTTAGACATAGAGTTACCATCATGCAATGTTGTATATAAGCTATATGAAAAATGCAGACTGTCAATACTAAAAGATTTCAGTGGCAGGACAGATGCTACTTTTATCTAGAAGAGGTGACATTTGAGCCAGTCCAGTAATTCTTTTAACAGCTCCTGTTGCATGTAGACACTGTTCTGAGTACTGGGAATACATAGTGAGCAAGACAAAGTTCCTGTCCTCATGGAGCTTATGTTATGGTGGGGAGGCAGATAATAAAGAAACAAACACTCATGCATATATATGTACATCATGTTGGCATGTATATCAGTCATATTCATGTAATTTCATATGGATATAAAATATATGAAGGGAAAAACTGCAGGTTAGAGGAGCCACAGAGTGACAGTATGGAAGCATAGAGAATTGGGAAGGTTTTAGTAGAGGGCACAGCCTAGCGAGGCATTCCACCCACTAGCAGTGGTACAACCTGCAGCACAGAGGCTTAAGAAAACCCCAAGGTCTGAGTGAGGAAACCCATTAGGATGGAATTACAGAACTATTAAGAGATGAAATCAGAAGTATAGGCTGGAGAGCAGAATTTAGACTTTGAAGGCCAGGAGTTTTTTTTTTTTCTCAAGGAAAAGGAAGAGGTATTGAGTTTTTGTTTTTCTTGCACTTTGGGGTGAAGTTAATCAAGAAAGTACACTGAATGAATTTGAGTAGAGAAATAAAGACATCAGTTTAAACTATTACAAGTTAATAAAGCATTACTAGGTGAAGGCAATGTATATGAGAAAAGAAACATGAAGAATTCATTAAAGGAAAATTGACAGGAATTACTCATATGGCCATGGTAAAGGGAAATGTCGCCTTAGTGCTAATTGAGATTTCTAGTCTGAGAGTGGTGGTACTAACAAGAAAAGCAGGAAAATCAAGAGGAGGAGCTATTTTGAGTAATGAAGATACTGACTTTCTTCAAGCAATATTCAAAATTTTAGGGTCATCAAGTTAGAAATATAGATTTAGAACTCTGTAGTGATTGTGAAGGTGATAGGGAGATTTGGATTTTTAAATACATTTTATCTGATGAATCAGCTATTTCCTTTCTAGACTATTTTTTTTCTAAATATGTTTTATAGAGAGAATTTCTTGAATTAATGATTGCAATAATGTATGTGATTATTCTCTTCTTTTTTAAAAAAGTAGAATAAATAATACAAGGAGGGACCCCCCCCAAAATCCTGAATTTATTTATAAAAATTGTGTATTCTTACACATTTAAACTTGTAACCTTCAAAGTACCTCCGTTTGATGCAGTACACCTACTGAGATACTCAGTGTTTGAACTCATCAATTTTGATGCCTGTTAGTGCTTCTGTCATTTTTTGTTTCACCTCTTCCACATCGACAAAACATTTCCCTCTGAGGACTTTTTTCATCCAGGGAAACAAAAGTTTCTCAGGGTGAGATCTGGTGACTAGAGAGGGTGGAGCATGGAGGTCTTGCTGTTTTTGGTAAAAACAAAAAACAAAAGAACTGTTGAACATGTAGCATGGAGTGGGTAGGTGTACTTGTAAATAAACCCATTGGGAAATGCATTGAAAGACTGCCCTCCCCCCAAAAAAATCACTGAAGCTGAACGCAGCCACTTACAACAACGCTAGCTGGTACACTGATGCTGATAGATTCCTAAAACACTTACCTAGTGGGGGAAGGCTGTATTATAAGGAGTCTGTCCTCCAAAAAATAATTCTGGTGTTTTTGTGGTCCCCTTTATATGTAAAAACTCTAATACTTCTAACACAGAGTATAAAATAGTCTTTGTTCTATTTTTAAAATTTGTTTTATTATTTTATTTAAAAGAGATGGGATCTCATATATTGCCCAGGCTGATCTCAAACTTCCAGTTTCAAGCCATTCTCCCACCTCAGCCTCCCATGTAGCTGGGATTACAGAGGCAAGCCACTGCACCTAGCTACCTTTTTTAATTTAAACATTTATATATTTTTTCCCTTTAAAATTACCTATCAGAGCTTGGTGTGGTGGCTCATACCTGTCATCTCAGCACTTTGGGAGGATGAGGCAAAAGGATTGCCTGAGCGCATGGGTTCAAGATCAGCCTGGGCAATATGGTGAGACCTCAACTCTGCAGTAAATCACAAAATTAGCAGGGCGTGGTGGTATACATCTGTGGTTCCGGCTACTTGGAAGACTGAGACAGAAGGATCACCTGAGCCCAGCAGGTTGAGGCTGCAGTGGCTATGAGCATGCTATTGCACTCCAGTCTGGGTGACAGAAGGAGACTTCTACTCAAGGAAAAAAAAAAAAAAACTATCAGAATGAGTACCTATGTATTTTTTATTTGTTTTACAGAATACTTAATAGCATCTTTTGGACATTAAAAATAGTTAAAGTCTGAAAGACTAACAAGCCTTCCTATTCATGTATAAAATAAAAAAATCATATAACTTTAGACAGAAAGAGTAATTTTTCATTAAACCTTCATTTTGTCTCATTTGTGTTTTTTTTTGTTCTTAATCACTAGGAATGATATCGCAACTTGGAGAAAAGTATAGTCTTCCTTTAAGAACAAGCTTTAGCTCTGCTCGAGGATTTTTCATCCAGATGACAACAGATTGTACAGCACTCCCCAGTGGTCAACTTCCTTCAGAATTTATTAAGGTTTATTCTAGAGTAGTAGGAAATTATTGTTCCTGATTTTACAGAATTACATTTACATATTGTCAGACCCTCCTTGAGTTTTCCAAGCCAAATTTCTGAATGTTCTGTGTAGTGCTTCTCCATCTACTCCTGGCCACCCACCTAACTCATCTAATATGAATTTAATAGTGATTTAGAAACTTTTCTTGGGAAATACCAAACTCAGTGATTCCCACTAACCTGGGAACTTGGTGTAAGAAAAGGAAGAAAATGAAGCAAGAACATTCAAAAGATGTTTTTGATAAAAAGAAATGAGCAAAATACTGCACAGCGTCCAAAGCACATTTGCCTGTTAAAAGTTTAAAAAGTTCTGAGGCAAAGAAGTCTACTTAACATTTTAAAATAGTATATTTCCAAACCTTTGTACCACGGAAATACTTTTTCCTGCATACATATTAGCTCTTTTATAGCATGCCAGTTTAAGAAACTAACCCACTCTAATCTTTGCTTTATCTGTTTCCAGGGGTGCCTTTGGATAAATGCTATTTAACTTTCAGACTTTTAGAAACTGAGTAAGGTTAGAGTTGAAATGAGGTTCAGATATGGGACAAGGGCTGAGATGGGTCAGAGATGGAGTGAGGATCACTGATGTCCACTATGCATATTGCTTGTTAACGAGATGCAGTGTTTTAACATTATGAGACCCTTTAACAATAATCATGTCAAGTGGACTAGGTTTTAAAAAAATCCTGCTTAATCCTTTGAAGTGATCTTCCTTTTTACCTTTCGCAAACATTATTTATAACTTTATTTATGATACTATATCTTAAAAGTTAAAATGTTTACCCTACATACCTATATTTCTATTGTTTAAAATCTGCATATTTTATTTCATAGGAGTGTGTACTTGACATTTGTTTTTAATTTCCTAGCAGGTGTCTAAAGTGAAAAATTCCTATAGCTTTACATCAGCAGATTTAATTAAAATGAATGAAAGATGCCAAGAGTCTTTGAGAGAAATCTATCACATGACATATATGTAAGAGCACTTGAATTATTTGAATATTGAATTAAATTGATTTAATTTGAGGAACTATGATACATTTTATTGGTCCATTTTTTGTGTGATTACAGACAATTGTAGAATTGTGAATGTTAGCAAATAAAGTTTATCATCGTGATTAGAATCACTGAGCCTCACAGAAGCTTTAGGGAGAATCTAATTGCAAAAAAAAAATACTATTATAATTGATGTTTCTATAATATGCATCCCACAATTACATAGAACTTGGCACATCATGGGCCAATCTTGGGCTGCATTCAGTTTACTCTTCTCCTGCGGCCTGTGAGCCCTCAGCTTTCATACCCTGATATTTCAATGGTGCCAGTTCTTTTGTTGTTCACGAAACAGTAGTAATGTAGCTAGAAAGAAGAACTAGAACACTAGGGACAGTTACTAGACTGAGATAATAAAGAGAAAGGTTGAACTTTGAAAACAATTTTAGGACATGCACCAGAGTCATATAGTAAGGTTTGGGTATATGTTTATCCTTGAAAGATAAAAGCTTTTGCACTACATCACAGTATAACTCATAAGAAACAAAATAATTATTCAGATATGTCTGTATGTATGTGAGAAAGAAAAGGAAAGAGAAAAATGGGTGAGAGAGAAAATACATAATAGCTATTGTGTTGTATTTAACATTTGCTGAAACACAAAAATATTAGCAGATAGAATCCTTCCAAGTATGGTGAGGGCTTGACTTGACCTATATAAAATATTTTTATTTATAACATTTATTTTATTAATATTGAGTGAAAGCAGTCATTTAAAAAAATATAGTGTTAATATACCACAAGAGGGATTCTTTGCCACTAAGTAGCTGTGACCTTGAACAAAAACTTCAATTTCATCATCTCTAAAATGAGACAGTTGAACAATAGACTTTATTTGCAGTGTACAGTTCGACTGTGAATATTATTTTACCTCAGGCAATGAATTTAATATTACTGTACAATTACATTGTATGTCCCTTCTGAAAAAGCATTATTTCATGTCTTACCAAACATGTACTTTCAGGATAGTGTGTAAACTGCTTAGTGAGATTTATGAACATATTCATTGTTTATATAAACTGTCTGACACGGTGTCAATGCTGGATATGCTCCTGTCATTTGCTCATGCCTGCACTCTTTCTGACTATGGTAAGTTACTTTATTTTGGAATAAACATGTTGCATACTGAAACTGTATTTCATTCAAACAGTGTTATATAATAGTCATGATTGTTTCAACTATTTTTACTTGAAATATAATCTCTTGCCTATGGTCCTAGATTAAGACACAAAATAGAGAAAGTGAAATTACCCTTACAGTTTTTTTTGAAAGTCAAAAAATTATTTACTCAAAAATTGGCACGTGAACAAGAAGAATACTTCAGGAAACTTGAAAGGGTCCCCAAATAAGAAAGACTGCAGAACTGTTTCCTTGGTGAAAATGACAGTGATCCAAATTTATGAAGTTCAAACCTGAATCCTCATCAAAGCAGTTTGATAAATAAATATTAATAGAATGAAATGAATCTCCTAGGTGAGGCTTTCCATTCACTAGCTCTTTAGATATGAACATAACAAGAGTAAGAATTATGTCATTTATTTTTGTATGCCAAGTCTATGCACAGGTCTTGGATATAAATATTAAGTAATTTTTTTAGTGTTGAAAGAATACTTTGAGTTAGCCTCTTGAAATTTCTTATCCAACCTATCAGTAATAACCATACTCTTGTATGAAAATGTACAGGACTAGTGTATGATCATTCTGACTGAATAATTGTAGACAATATTTTGAATATTTTTTATATTTGTATATGTTTTATAGAAATATTAACTTTTAAATTTTCTTTAAAGTCAGGGTTTCACTCACTGTAGCCCAGGCTGGAGTGCTGTGGCACAATCATGACTCACTACAGCTTTGGCCTTCTGGGTTCAGGTGGTCCTTCCACATCAGTCTCCCGAGTAGCTGAGACTACAGGCACATGCCAGCATGCCTAGCTAATTTTTAAATTTTTTTTTTTTTTTGTAGAGGTGAGGTCTCACCATATTGCCTAGGCTGGTCTTGAACTCCTAGGCTCAAGCAGTCCTCCCACCTTGGCCTCCCAAAGTGCTGGGATTACAGGCATGAGCCACCTGTATTTTATTTGTCTTTTATAGCCTCTTTGTTTTAAAACTTTATTTTAGAGGCCAGCTATTCTAATGTAGTTTTTTAAACTATTAGTATTACTTCATTTTAATTTGAGAGGGACCACTCTGAAACACCAAACCTATACATAATGAATTTTTTTAAATACTTAAGATTTTTTCCTATTCAACCTCACATTTGTGATAAATGCTCTCAGATTTATCTATGCATTTTAGTTAGAGGTATGTAGCATTTTAGTTTTCATTTGTCCTTTCACCCTCTTCCTCCTCTGTCCACCTCAGATGATAGCCAGAGACCTGATCGTTATTTGTTTCTGTGAATTAGCAAATCTTTTGTGTCTGATTTCCTCTATTCTCTGAAGTTTCCTTTTAGACAAAATTTCTCACTAACTTAGGGGAAAATTATTTTTATATTTGTTTTTGCTCTATCCTCATACTTCAATTTAAAAACTAAATATGCCAAGTTTGAAATAATGTTTAAGGTAGGGTTAAGGAAATGTGCAGTTCTGTAACACCAGTAGTCAGTTGTTACTTTAAAAGTATTACCAGTGGCCACTCAGTTCCTTTTGATCTCCACAAATCTAAAACTTGTATGACTATTGGATCCCAGGGCAGTGACAAGGATCTGAATTATAGAGTTTTCTGGAAGTAAATAAAAGTTGTGATAGTAATCAGAGTGTGTCCATTATAATTCAGAGGAATTTTGGGGTGAAATAATAAATATTTTATAATGTTAAAATCGACCCTAGTAAATCAGTAAGGTATACAGAGTACATACACACCACAAAATCTTTGTATATAAATATATTAAGTTTTTTAAAACATTCTATTTTTTTTTTCTTCAGTTCGGCCAGAGTTTACTGATACTTTAGCAATCAAACAGGGATGGCATCCCATTCTTGAAAAAATATCTGTGGAAAAACCTGTTGCCAACAATGCCTATGTTACAGAAGGGAGTAATTTTTTGATCATAACTGGACCAAATATGAGTGGAAAATCCACGTATTTAAAGCAGATTGCTCTTTGTCAGATTATGGCCCAGATAGGTAAGTTAAGGCTTTACTTCATAGTTACTAATTTGACTCCTTTTAAAAGTGTTTTGTGCCTGATTGTTTAGGTTCTGGTGCCTAATTAACCCAAGAAGAGTTTGGAGTAGATTCTCTTACCTAAGAGCATTAATAGTGCATCTATTGTGTAGGCCGTAATTTTTACTATTTGGTATGTATTAAGCTCCATATAATTTGGATTACATTGCACTAAACATTTTCTAGGATATTACAGAAGTAAGAGCATCCTTATAATAACTGTTAAATTTGTATAAATTATTACTAAGCTGAATCATAATTTTTATTTCAAAAACAAATTTTGTTGTGAGGAAAATGAAATGAGTAGACTAAGCTGCTACCTTTAATAACTCATGTGACATTTTTCTAAAATTATAACATTGGGTAGGGAAATATTTCCCTTAATTTGAGGGGTACCAATAACTTGGCCATAGTAATCGATATGTTATTTGCACCCATGTGCATACACACCTCTAAATGGTTCTTATTGGCCCAACATCACATATCCCTTGATGTATGTAGAGGCACAACTTAACTCCTATCTCTGAAAACTGGGTTTCCTTGAGGACTCTATGGCTCAGAAATGAGAAGCTTGGCCCTGATGAAGTGGTTCTCAACCAGTGATGGTTTTGATCCCTGTCCCCAAGCCTCCAGAACTTGGCAGTTTCTAGATGCATTTCAGGTTGTCACAACTGAGGGGAGTCCAGAGTCCAGGGAGGCTGCTAAATACCCTGCAGTGCACTGAACAGCCCCCACCCCCAACATAAGAAAAACTGAGCTCAAGGCGTCAGACTATCATGGTGTAAAGGGAACAAGACTGTGATAACATTGGTGGAGCAGCACAGATTCATCCTTACAACTGAGAAAGGACATCAAATGAATAAGTTGAGAAAGAGTCAGTGTTTTATTGAGTTTAGAGTTTTACTGGGATTTAAAGGACTTCTTAGCTAATTTCCTCCCCGTATAATATAAGAATACTTTATGATTCATATAAAACAAAATACTCCTATTTGAGTAACCATGAGGAAATTTGGTCTTTAAAAAAACAGGCTGACCAATTGCTGGACAGCTCTAACTGTTAAAGCATTATTTCATTCATTCTGAATGAAATCTGACTTTCTATACTTTCTACTCATTAGTCTTAATTCTATGTATCATAGAATAACCTGGTCTTTTTTCCTGATATTATTACCTCTTCAAATATTTGAAGATAATTATTCTACTTCTCTTGTCATCTTAAACCTCTGCAATACCTAAAAGTACATTTAATATCTCTCATGGTCTAACTATAAAGGCAACAGCGGGGTTTAAAAGGCATGAATGTTAAGAACATAGACTTCGGAGGTAACTCTAGTTTGTCCAGTTACTCGCTGTTAATCTTGGACAAATTGTCTAGCCTCTTTGAGCCATAGTTTTCCTATCTTCAAGTGAATAATATAATCGTATGTATTTCTCAGAATTGTTAGGACTAAGTGAGATAAATAAAGTGCTGTGGCTTTAAGGGGAAGATATGAAAAAGACGCTTTCCAGACCAAGGTAAGTTTTAAAGCACAAAAGCAAAAACCAGTTCAAAGGGCTTTGTAGCTTCTTTGCTTTATGGATCAAAGAGGGACCATGAGAGGTGATAGGATGTGAAACCGAAGAGATGGACAGGAGTCAGATCATGGAGTACCTGAGGTTCTTCCCTGAGGAGGTTAAGTTTTGTCCAGTAATCTATAGAGAGCTACCAAAGACATTTGCAAGAGGATGGCATGGTCGAATTTGACTTTTGGATAGACCACTGGCTGGTGCGTAGACAAGAGCCAGACTAGAAGTGAAATACCATCTAGGAGGCTTCTGTAATACCCGAGATAAGAAATACTGGAAACCTTTTGGCAGAGGTTAAGAGAAAATGAAAACCTACACCAGTTAATAACATGTGGTATGTTCTCTACTTGGCACTTTCACATTTGTTTTCCTATTTAATCCTTCTGAAACTCTGTAAGAACTTTGTATTTAAGAGATCAATGAGTTCTGCTCTCTGAGGGCAGGGCCCATGTCTATTTTATTCACCCCAACACACAGAAGGCCTTCAAAAAACATTTATTGAGTCTGGGAACAGTGGCTCATGGCTGTCATCTTAGCACTTTGGGAGACCAAGGAAGAAGATCAATTAGCTAGGAGTTCAAGCCCAGCCTCGGCAACATAGACCCCATCTATACACAATTTTTTTAAAAAATTTATTTTAAAGATGTGGGGTACAATTCAGGGTTAGGTATACAAATGTTCGTTATGCAGGTACCGTTGTCAATGAGGTGTGCCCCTACCTCCCCTGGAAGTTTCCCTCAACTGCCATCCCACCCCCTTCCCTGGCAGTTTCCCAGTACTGCCAATCCCTTTCTTATAGTATTATGATAATTGTTCAAGGTCCGCTTATGAGTGAGAACGTATGGTACTCTGTTCTTTGTTTCTGTGATAGATCACTGAGTATGATAGACTCTGAATCCACCCAAGTTGCTGTGAAGTCCATATGTTTGTCCTTTTTTATGGCTGTATAATATTCCATTGTATATATGTACCACATTTTTTAATCCAGTCCAGCTTCAATGGGCAGCATGGTTGGTTCCATGTTTTGTTTTGTTTTGTTTTTTAGTTGGAGTCTCACTCTGTCGCTCAGACTGGAGTGCAGTGGCCGCTCCCGATCCTTCCATCTCAGCCTTCCAAGTAGCTGGAACTACAGGCGCAAGCTACCACGCTCGGCTAATTTTTTGATTTATTGTAGAGATGAGGTCTCGCCAAGTTGCCCAGGCAGGTCTTTAACCCGCGGCCTCAGGCAATCCATTCACTTCCGCCTCCCAAAGCGCGGGATTACAGGCTGAGCCACCAAGCCTGGCTGGTTCCATGTTTTTGTTATTGTGAATAGAGCTGCAACAAACATGCATGTGTAGGTATCTTTTTTGTAGAATAATTTGAGTTCCTCTGGGTATATTCCCAATAGGGGGATTGCTAGGTCATATTGAAGGTCATTTTCTAGTTCTTTCAGAAATCACCACACTGTCTTCCAAAGAGGTTGCACTAGTTTGCATTCCCACCACAGTATACACAAATTTTTTAAAAAGTAACCGGGCACGGTGGCATGCGTGTGTGCTCTTAGCTTCTCAGGAGGTTGAGGCAGGAGGATAGCTGCAGCTCAAGAGTTGGAGGATGAAGTGAGCTATAGTCATTGCACTCCAGCCTGGGTGACAGAGTAAGATTGTTTCTCTAAAATAATAAAAATAAAAATGTATTGAATGGCTATAAAATGAGAAAGTCAAGCTCAGAGACTTGCTCAGGATCACCTAGTATCAGTTTTTTGCCTTAGTCAATCCCACTTATCCTAATAGCTAATAGTGAGTATTCATTATGTCAGTCTCTGTTGTATGTAGCTTGCATGTATTATCATAACCCATGTATTAATTAATTAAAACTTATAAAAAACCATATATCAAAGCATTGAGAAATAGTTTGCCTGAGATCACAGAACTTGAAAGAAACAGCACCAGGATTCAAACCTATGCAGACAGACTCTAGAATCTTTGCTCTAAATCAGCAAACGTTCCCACCTTTCTCTGGAATCTTAAGAAGACAGGTATCATTGCTGGTATCTTGGGGAAATGGATAGTTTGTTTTTGTTTTGAGCCAGACAGTTCTGATTCAAATTTTGGTTCTATCGGTTCATTATTTCAGCAAACATTTATCATGAGATAATTATAATGAGTTAGTTACTCTGGGTTTATAATTCATCATGCTTTTCAGAAAATGAAAAAAATAGAGTAGCATGAAGAAAGTACATCTTACTAGTTTTGTGATCCTAAGCCTCCACTTTTTCATTGTTAAAATGAGGGAAAATAATACCTAATTTAATGGATTATTTTCAGAATTACAGACAATGACTATAAAATACCTACTGTATGAAATGGTAGGTGCAGTCATTACTATTTCTGTTGTCATATTGCTTTTAGGGTGGGACATGATGGCTCGAGCCTGTAATCCCAGCGCTTTGGAGGCTGAGGCATGAGATCACTTGAGGTCAGGAGTTTGAGACTAGCCTGGGCAACATAGCAAGACTGCATCTCTACAAAAAAAATTTTTTTAAGTAGCCAGACATGGTGACGTGCACCTGTAGTCCCAGCTACTCAGGAGGCTAAGGCAGAGGGATCACCTGAGCCCTGGAGGTCAATGCTGCAGTGAGCTGTGCTCTTGCAACTGTATTCCAGCCTGGGTGATAGAGTAAGGCCTTGACTGAAAAAAAATTACTTTTATTTTTATCCCATTAGCCTAACTTTTGCTCTTTCCCCCCTGCTGGTCTTTATTCCTCAGAGCTGGGCTCGGTTCTTTATCCTTACCTTTGTTTGACTTTGGTTTATTGTTCTCATTTTTCACCATTTTATCTGCACAGAGTTTAGTATATGTGATACGTTTCCCATTCAACTATTTGTGTTTTAGATCTTCTTTTGAGATTAGAATGCCTTTTATATATCACTTTGCATAGAGATGAATGCATTAATCAGATTTTATTTTTTAAAAGATAACTATTTTAGATTAGTTAGCACAGTAACCTCTTAGGCAGAAAGTCTTGTGGATGAAATTTACTTCTATTTATTAAATGTTTTGCTTTCGTTTTGCTTCTAGATATTTCTGCATAGATGTAATAACATAGATGTTTCCTAATATTTTCTACAATAATTTTACCAACTTGAGTTTTATAGACATTTCCCTCAAATTTTCATATTTTTTAATATTTTATTTTAAAATTGACATATAGTATATATTTAAGAAGTACATAGGGATGTTTCGATACATATAATGTATAGTGATCAGATCAGTGTGGTTAGCATATCATATTTATAAGCTTTATAAGCATCTTCTTCAAATTGTAATATTTTGAATGTTCGCTATCATTTAGCTAAATTATTTAAAATTTTTAGGAAATTCAGTCTCTTTCTAATATACTTGAACTTATACTATCTTATTTGAATTTCTAAATAACTTTGTACAGTTACAAAGGGTGACAAAAAGTATATACATTTTAAGAAAAGAAAACACTATAAAAATTGTAGTCCTCAATATATACTGATAACAAAAGATGAATACAAATCATGTTTGACTTCTGCAATTGCAAGAGGTGCTCAGAGTGGTTACTTTCAGCTTCCAGACACTTCTCATTATGGCAAACATCTCTTAACATGTGTATGCATTTTTTTGGTACCCCCCCCCAGTATTTCACTTTATATATGGGAAAGACGTGGTGCTGTCCAAGGTCATACAACAAGTGATAGAGCTGGGACTGTGCTGAGTCTTCTGACTCCATATCTAATACTGCTCTGATTTAATTCTAGTAAAGAATCTGAGAAGTACAAAATGTTGTTCGTATTTACATTTTATAAAACCATTTCAATGTATCTTGATCTTTCATTTTACAGGATCATATGTTCCAGCAGAATATTCTTCCTTTAGAATTGCTGAACAGATTTTTACAAGAATTAGTACTGATGATGATATTGAAACAAATTCATCAACGTTTATGAAGGAAATGAAAGAGGTACTTAAACAAAACTTTTCTTATGTTAAAAATGCGTTCAATTCTCCCACTTATGGTGAATTATCATGTAAGAAAATATACTAAAACATGCATTTGTGCTTATACCCCCTTTTCAGAGCCAGAGGGCAGTCAAAGACAGTTTCCTAATTTTTATTTTCTGTGTTAATGAAAGGAAATGCTTTATTGAAAAATACAGTTTTAAAAGAAAAAGCTAGTGTTATTGAGTGATACAAGTGCTTAAATGTTTATATAAGGAATATGTAAAAGACTTTTCAGAAAATGATAACTAGTTTAATACCATTTTGCATAGTATTTACTGTTCCTGCTAGGCTTGATTTTTTTTTTTTTCTTTTTGAATTGGACTCTCACCATGTCACCCAGACTGGATTGCAGTGGCATGCTCATAGTCACCCCAGCGTGAACCTGCCAGGCTCCAGTGATCCTTCTGCCTCAGCATTCCAAGTAGCCAGAACTACAAGCACACGCTACCATGCCTGGCTAATTTTTGATTTATTGTAGAGATGAGGTCTTGCCAAATTGCCTGGGTTGATCTCAAACCCATAGGCTTGATTTTAAAATAAGAGATCAGTGTGTTAGAAAGTTTTAAAATTATCTTCTTTATTTTTATAGAATTTTTTTTGTATCATCACCTATTTCTGATCTGAGCAAACATGAAATAGGCTTGAGGGCTAAAGGAATTAAATATAGCTCTTGGGATATCTGTTTTAGGTAAGAATTATTGGGTCACTACGAAGTTAGATCATTTTTTACATGTAGATAGGGATGAATAAAGTTGTCATTTGTCCCACAGTTTATGTAATTACTATGTATTAAATATAAGAGAGTGTAGCAATATACTAGATACTTGAGGTATATTTTTTAAAAGATCCTAGTCCTTAGAAGTTTAGTCTTATAGAAAGCCAAAATGCTTATGAAAGTTACTATTGTGTCATAATATAATAAGGGGGAAATTCTATTTTTTGAGAAAATATTAATAATCTTCAGTGGAGAAGGAGCATTTCTGTCAACTTAAGTCTTGATCTAGATTGGTCATGGTTTTAAATTCATTTGTTAAACCAGGAATTAAGACTTGGGTACTTCTTAAATTTTTAAAAATATTTTATTATTATTTTTTATTTCAATAACTTTAGGGAACACAAATAGTTTTGGTCTAGGCTTTATGTGTACCCATCCCCCTCCTTGTGCACATTGTAAGACTCAGATATTTTTCTTTTCATCTTAATTGGATATAGAGAGGTATTTAAATGAATTTGAGAGATATTTTGAGTGTTTTATGTCAGCAATTGATTAGTTGTTTGTGGAGAATAACATGACCATCTTTGTGCTTTATTTAAACATTTAATTCATTGCTTTCCTTTATTTCATGGTATCCAGGCATCAATATTTTATAAAATGGTTATTTACTCTGTGTTCTCATACACTTATGCATATGTCTATTTATGTACACATCAGCTATTCCATTGGAATTATCAATCATGAAATTTTTAGAAAAAAAACAATGTTATTTTCTGCTCAGCAGGATTTCTCTGTAAAAATACATTTTAAATGAACTAATAAAGAGACCGGTTTCCCCTCACTTTTTTCCTGTGGGAATGACAGCTGTTTGGTGACAATGAATAATATTAAAATTATATTTTTCAGATAGCATATATTCTACATAATGCGAATGACAAATCACTCATATTAATTGATGAACTTGGCAGAGGTACTAATACAGAAGAAGGCATTGGCATTTGTTTTGCTGTTTGTGAATATCTACTGAGCATAAAGGTATTCTTCCGTTTTAAATACATTAATTTTGAGTCTTCTTTAATGTATCCTTTATGTATTTGTCATGATTGGATTTTATAGGCACCCACGAGTAGCTTTTTAAACAATTTAGGTAGTAAACACATATCACAGCATTTATATTTTTATTTTTTCCTTTCTGATGGAAATGAGAATAATTAGTATGATAGCCTTGATATAGATAAAGGAGAACATAATAAAAAAACAATAATTGGAGGAAAGGGGCAAGATGGTGACAGATCTGGTCAGAGTGTGAGTCTCTGCATGAGTGAATGTACAAAAAGATCGTGTCCATTTGTGTGTGCAAGTGGGTGAGCAGATGTTCAGCTGAGAGGAGACGTGGGATCAAGCACCCGGAGCCCCTCCGCAGGAATACTGCAATTTGCTGCTGCCTGAATTTGGCACCCGCTGTGCACAGAAGTATCCACCATCTCCAGGGCATCTCTCGGGAAAAATAAGAAGAGGTTAGCTGCCTCTTGACACCTGGCCCCTGGCCCATGCTACCACCTGCAGCAACAGGCCAGGCAGTGGCAGCAGGGACTGTAGAGAAAGCATGAGGAGGAAATCTGGGGCTGAGCCCGCCAGAGGGAAAAACACAGCCCGCCACCATTTCTGTGTCCCAGGACTGGGCAAAACCTGCTTTATCTTGCCCAATTCTGAGCAGCCTGCCTCCTGAGCAGACTGCAACTTGAGACCGAGGTGATCTCTGCAACCTTCCGTAATCGACCGTCATTTGCCCGGAGAGGACACTTCAAGTATATGATACGAGAGACAGATGCCCCACCCCTACACTGGACCAGACACAGACACATGCAATCAGAGCTGGAGACCTAGCAGCAGACAAGCTGGAAGCCTTTCCCAGGAAGAACTGCTGGAGCGAACTCAATGCTGGCAGTGAAGGCCATGGAGGGAACACAGGGAGGGAGCCTAAGGCAGACTTCTAAGGAAGCAGTGGGGCCTGAACTGGACTCCAGAGCCTTGCCACCAGGTCCTGAGATCCGTAGACTGGTAACTGCTGGGGAGGTAGCTATTGACCCCAATAGTGGCAGGAATAGCAGCCAGCAGAGAAACTGAGCAGCCTCTCTAAAACCTGGGCAGAGAAGTGCTCCAGGGCAGCCTCTGTGAAACGGCAGAACTGTATCTTGAGGCCAGGCGCTGATCTCTTTTGCGTTGGGGCTGCTCTTTGCAACCTCAGAGAACATTGCCCCCAGTGCACAAGCCCTGTCATGTAATAGAAGATGCAGAACCCCAGACGATCCACTTTTCACCCTGAGACAGCTGCTGGATGATAGACACAGACAGTGGAACTGACCAAGAAGGAGGCTGGTAGTGATGGTTGGTTTGTTTATCTTGTTTGGTTGCTTTGTTTGTTGATTGGTTTCTCTTTTCTTTCCTTCTTCTGTTTCTCTTTCTTTGTTCTTTCTCTCTCTCTCTCTCTCTCTCTCTCTCTCTCTCTCTCTCTCTCTCTCTGTGTTTCTTTTTCTGTTTTTCTTCTTTTCCTTCCTCCTCCTTTCCCTTTTTTGTCTCATTCTCCCCTCTCTGTTGCCACTTATACCCTGTCTTGGACTCAGGGGCAATGCAAGCATATCTACCATAAGGTCATATTGTGCAGAGATGGAGAGCAAGTCCCAGCTGTCCCATTCACCAGATAGTAAACATTACGACCTGCCAATGGGGTTTGAATAGTTGCAACCCCCCAACATCTGTTAGTAAGTGTTCAGAATTGTAAAGAGACAGTACCATGCCCCAGCCCTGCTTCATAATTGAACAAATCTGGAGCCCTGACTCAAGGAAGGACGAAAGGTAGAGCAAATATCAGAAGTAACTGCTTCTCCATTTTCCACTGAGCAATGAAATTAAAGAGGAAGGTAAAGGAACTGTAACAAATGAAGAAAAATCAACGAAGAACTGCTGATAACCGTCAGAGCCCCAGCAACAAGTCAATGATACAAAGAACAGCTGCTGGGGCACAAACAATGGCCATCTCTAAGAACAGAAGTACCCAGAAGGTACTTACAGAGATCAGAGAATCACTGACTAGAATGAATAAAAATCAAGAATTGCAAGGGCTAAAACTTATGAATTTGCAACAGAGCTGGACAAACTCATGAAAGTATACTTAGAAATAAAAGAGATAAAGAACTCTATCCAAGAAATAAATAAACTGACAAACATGGAAAGAAGAATTGACCAAGGAGAAGAAAGAGTCTCAGAACTAGAAGACAAAAATGTGGAATTAACCCAATCTATTAATAATATAGAAGAAAGAAGAAACTTCCCATGAGATGTGTGATTTTACCAAGTATCCAAACCTACATCTAATCAGACTGCCTGAAATAGAGAAACAGAAAACACCCTGGAACAAGCATTCCATGGGGTCATTCCAGAAAACTTCCCTCATCTGGCCAGAGAGATAACTATACAAGCACAAAAAATTCAGAGAATCCCTGCAAGATATCTTATAAGAAGACCAACCCCTAGACACATGATAATTCACCTACACAAAGTAGGAATAAAAGAAAAATTCCTAAAAGCAGCAAGGGTAAAAGGTCAGACTACATACCAGGGGAGGCCAATCAGAATTACTGAAGACTTTATCTACAGAAACACTACAGGCCAGAAGGAATTGGACCCCAATATTTAATGTTCTTAAAGATAAACAATTTCCTTTTTTTTGTTGTTGTTGTTTGAGTTGGAGTCACACTCTGTCGCCCAGACTGGAGTACAGTGGCCGCTTCCGGCCACCGCAGCCTCGACCTGCTGGGCTCTGGCGATCCTTCCGCCTCAGCCTTCCAGGTCGCTGGAACTACAGGCATGCACTACCACTCCTGGCTAATTTTTGATTTATTGTAGAGATGAGGTCTCACCAAGTTGCCCAGGGGGGTCTTGAACCCGTGGGCTCAGGCAATCCACTCACCTCGGCCTCCCAAAGTGCTGGGATTACAGGCTGAGCCGCCGAGCCCGGCCAAGATAAACAATTTCAACCAAGAATTTTCTACCCAGCCAAGCTAAGCTTCATCAGCAGTGAAGAATTAAAATCCTTCCCAGACGGCCAATCCCTAAGAGAGTATGCTACTTCAAGACCAACTCTACAGGAGATGTTTTAATAGGTGCTGTGCACAGAAGAAAAACGATGCAAAAAAAGACCATATGCTTCACAAGATCACAAACACAGAAGCAACAGAACACACAGCATGCCCACAGAAATGAAAACACACATATATGAACACAAAAACTAAACGAAAACAAAATAGCCTTATAAGAGCACTGTGACAGGGACAAACTTTCACTTTTAAATAATCAGCTTGAATGTGAGCTAAATACACTACTGAAAAGACATAGAATAAAAAACTGGATTAAAAAACACTACCTAGTAATTTGCTGTCTCCAGGAAACTCATCTCACAACGAAGGATGTCAGCAGACTCAAAGAGGATGGAAAACAAATTTTCAGGTGAACAGATCAGAAAAGGCAGAAGTCATGATCCTAATGTCAGACAAAACAACCTTTAAACTATCAAAAATTTAAAAATATACTGAAGGACACTGCATAATGATAAGAGGTTCTATTCATCAACAATAAGTATTCATCTTAAACATATATGCACCCAACACAGGAGGACTAGCTTTTATGGACAAACCAGATACTAAGTAAACTAATAAAAGATATTGACTCTAACACTATCATAGCTGGAGACTTAAATACCCCACTAACAACCCTAGATAGACCATCAAGCCAGAAAATCAACAAAGAGATCTGGAAAGAGATCAACTTGAAATGTGACCAAATAGACTTGTAGATATCTACAGACTATTCCACCCAACAACCACAGAATATACATTCTACTCATCACCACATGGAATATATGCCAAGATCAACCATACCCTTAATAAATCAAGCATAAACAAATTTCACATGCTTCCAATACTGCCATGCACCTTCTCAGACCACAGTGGAATAAAAATAAATATCACCACTAACAGAATTCCCCCAAAACCCACAAAGACATGGACACTAAACAACATGATGCTGAACAGCTCCTGGATCAACACAGAAATCAAAACATAAATTAAAAGATTCATGGAAACAAATGAAAATGAAGAAACATCTTATAAAAACCTCTGGGATGCATTGATCACAGTACTAAGAGGGAAATTTAAATTTCTATGAATGCACATCAAGAAAATAGGAAGAGAACAAGTTAACAGTCTAAAAATCACCCAAGGGATTTGGAAAGGCAAGTCCACCAAAACTCTAAATTCAGCAGAAGACTCCAGATCACCAATGTAAAAGCCCAGATACAGGACATCGAAGACAAAAATACCATAGAAAAAAATCAGTGAAACAAAAAGCTGGTTCTTTGAAAGGTTTAAGCAAGATTGATGGATCCCTAGCCAGAATGGCCAAGAAAAAGCCCAAATAAACACAATTAGAAATGCAAAAGTTCAAGTCACAAATGACTCCAAAGAAATACAAATGATTATTAGAGATATTTATGCACACCTGCATAGAAACTTGATAACCTAAATGAAATGGAAGACTTGCTGATGTCACACAACCTCCCAGGGTTGTAACAAGAAGAAATTGAGATCCTAAATAGACCAATAACAATCCAGGAAATTGACTCTGTCATAAGAAACCTGCCTACAAAAAAAAAAAAAAAAAAAAAAAAATACCCTGGACCAGATGGATTTCTAGCAGAATGCTACAAAACATACAAGGAGGAGATAATTCCAATCCTGTTGAAAGTATTCCAGCTTTGGGAGGCAGAGGCAAGAGGATTGCCTGAGCTCATGGGTTCAAGATCAGCCTGGGAAACTTGATGAGACCTGGTCTCTACAGTAAATCAAAAAATTAGCCAGGCATGGTGATACACACCTGTCGTTCCAGCTACTTGGAAGACTGAGGTGGAAGGATCACCTGAGCCCAGCAGGTTGAGGCTGAGGTGGCTGTGAGCATGCCACTGCACTTCAGTCTGGGCAGGGTGAGACTTCAACTCAAAAGAAAGAAAGAAAGAAAGTATTCCAGGTAATCCAGAAAGACAGAACTCCCCCAAATCATTTTATGAAGCTAACATCACACTGATACCCAAACCAGTTAAAGATCCAACAAAGAAAGAGAACTACAGGCCAATATCCCTAATGAACAAAGATATAAAGATTTTCAACAAGATTCTAGCAAATTGGATCCAACAACACATCTCAAAAATCATTCCCCAAGACCAAGTAGGCTTTATCCCCAGGATGCAGGACTATATGCAAGACCATAAATGTAACTAAATACATCAACGGAAATAAAAACAAGAACCACATGATTATATCATTAGATGCAGAAAAAGCTTTCAATAAAATCCAGCATTCCTTCTTGATAAAAACCCTTGAACTCCTAGGCATAGAGGGAACATGCCTTAAAGTAGTAAGAGCCATCTATGATAATCCCACAGACAACATACTGCTAAACAGAGAGAAATTTGGAGCAGTTCCCCTGAAAACCAGAACAATACAAGGCTGCCCACTCTAACCCCTCCTGTTCAACATAGTGTTCGAAGTCCTAGCTAGAACAATCACACAAGAAAGAAATCAGGGCTATCCAAATAGGAAAAAGAAGAAGTCAAGTTATCCCTCTTTGCTGGCAATATGATCCTATACCTTGAAAATCCAAGAGAAACTATCAAAAACCTCCTTGCACTGATAGAGGACTTTGGCAAAGTTTCAGGCACAAAATAAGTGTGCAAAAGACAATCACATTCTTGTACACCACCAACAAATAGGCAGAGAACCGAATAAAGAGCACAACCCCATTCGCAATAGCCAAACAAAAAAGTACCTCAGCATCTTCCTAACCAGGGAAGTGGAAGACCCTTACAATGAAAACTATAAAACACTGCTCAAAGAAATGAAAGATGACACAAACAAATGGAAAAGTATTCCGTGCTCATGGATTGTTAAGAGTCAACATCGTTAAGATGTTCATCCTACCAGAGGCAATCTACAGAGTCCATGTTATACTTTTTAAATCACCAGCATCATCCTTCTCAGACCTGGAAACAGCAATACAGAAATTCATATGGAAACATAAATGACCATGAGTAGCCTGTACAACCCTCATCAAAAGAAACAGAGTAGGCGGTATCACACTTTTTGATTTGAAACGTTATAATAAGGCTATTATAGTAATCAGAACAACCTGGTGTTGGTAGAAGACTAGGCATCTAGATCAATGGAACAGGACAGAGATTCCAGAAGCAAAACTTCAATTTCTCAACCAACTCATCTTTGACAAAAGCTTCCACCAACAACCACTGGGGAGAGGATAACCCATTCAGTCAGTAAATGGTGCTGGGAAAACTGGCTGACCTCATGCAGAAGATTGAAACAGGATCCCTACCTATCACCATACACAAAAATTAACTCCTAGTGAATCAAAGACCTAACCATAAAACCTCAAATGTTAAGAATCTTAGAAAATGCAGGAGAAACCCTAATGGAAATTGAAATAGGCCATCAGTTCCTGATCAAAAGCCCATGCCATAAGAGATAAGATTGACAAGTGGGACCTCATCAAACTGAAAAGCTTCTGCAAAGCAAAAGAAACCATCAAGAGAGCAGGGAGACAGTCCACAGAATGAGAAAAAAATATCTTCCAGCTGTGTATCTGACAAAGGCCTAACATCCAGGATCTACAAGGAGCTCAAATGAACTGAAAGGAAAAAAAGCAAACAGCCCATTAAAAAGAGGTCAAAAGATATGAATAGGCATTTCTCAAAAGAAGGCATATGACAACTAACAGATAACATGAAAAAAAAATGCCCAGCCTCACTAAACATCAGAGAAATTCAAATCAAAACCATGTTGAGATACCACCTAACTCCAGAAAGAATAGCCATCATTAATAAAAAACAACAGTGATTGGTGAGGATGCAGAGAAAAGAGAATACTACACTGTTGGTGGGAATGCAAACTAGTTCAACCTCTATGGAAGGCAGTGTGTTGATTCCTAAAAGAACTAGAACTTGACCTTCCATATGACCCAGCAATCCCCCTTCTGGGAGTACACCTGGAGGAACTTAAACCACTCTACAAAAAAGATACCTGCACATTCATGTTTATTGCAGCACTACTTACAAAGCAAAAACAGGGAACCAACTGTGCTGCCCATTGAAACTGGACTGGATAAATGAAATGTGGTACATATACATGATGGAATATTATGCAGCCATAAAGAACAAAATTATGAACTTGACAGCAACTTGGATGGATTTAGAGTCTATAATACTCAGAAACAAAGAACTGAGTACCGCATATTCTCAATCATAAGTGAACCCTGAACATTTACCAATAATACTCTAAGAAAGGGATTGGAATTAGCAGTAAACTGCCAGGGAAGGGGGTATGGGGACATGTAACATCAATCAGGGTACCAGGTCTAAAACCAGGCAAAGTGGGAATCAGAGGAAGGCCTAAATTTTACCTGTACATTGACCACTTGTATACTTAATCCTGAGTTGTATCCCACATCTTTAAAATAAAAAAGAAACACAATATTCTAGTTAAAACAAAACATCACAAAAAATAAAAAATAAGAAATATAAATAATGTAAAATTAGTCCATTGATCTTAATTAAGTAGCAAAATATGACAGTATTTCAATAATTGTCTCCTCATGCAATAATGTTGACTATGATGTCACAACATGAAGTAAAGCAATCGCTATTTGAGGTAACTTTATGGAAAATCTATTTTACCTACCTAAAATTTCATCCCTTTAAAGAAAGCAGTTTTACACAAATCAACTATATAAAACAATGATTTTTGTTATATTGTTAATTTGTAAGATTTCTTTTTGGATTATAATTGAAAATATACACAGATATGAGCAAAACTTAGTTTAAAATCCTTTTCCTATTTAAGATATCTTAAAATATTCCTAAGATTAAGTTTTATCTTAAATGAAAGCCATGATGATTTATTTTATTGAATGAGAAAACTATATTTGATAAAAGAAAGGTGTGTGATGAATCAAAAGTAATATTACTAGATAATATTAGTCTTTGTAATTCTGGATATGTCAATTAGAATTTCTCATGTAAATAAAATGCATGTATTACTTAACATTAAAGCTAATTCATGTCTGTGATTGTTAAGTTTACATGTCAACTGGCTGAGGTACAAAATACCCAGACATTTGATCAAACATTATTCTGGGGGTGTCCGTGAGAGTGTCTCTGGATCATATTAACATTAGAATTGGTGATATAAGCAGATTGCCCTCCCTTATGTGGGTGAGTCTCTTCCAATAAATTGAAAGAATTAGAATCAGCAGCCTTCTACCTCAGCAAAATTCCTAGGGATCCAGTGGTGTGGGCATGTTGAAATAGCCTTTCTAAGAAGTGTGAATGGTTGCCTCATGCCCCTCTGACAATGAAAAAACAAACACAACACTCAGTAGGCCTTTTTGGATTCTGGAGATAACATATCCTCATTTGGGTATATTACTAAGAGTTCCAAAAATTTGCTAGTTTTGAGTGGGGACTAGAGCAAGAAAAGGCTCTGCATAAAGGCTGACCCTCCCAAGACTAAGAGGGTCTTAGTCTTCCTGACTGCCTTTAAAAATCCAAGCTGGGCTCAGTGGCTCAGCCTGTAATCCCACGCCTTTGGGAGGCTGAGGTGAGTGGATTGCCTGAGCCCGCGGGTTCGAGACCCACCTGGGTAATGAGACCTCATCTCTCTGATAAACCAAAAAATTAGCTGGGCGCAGTGTCACACGCCTGTAATTACAGCTACTTGGAAGGCTGAGGCGGAAGGATCGCCGGAGCCCAGCAGGTCGAGGCTGCGGTGGCTGGGAGCAGCCACTGCACTCCAGTCCGGGTGAGAGAGTGAGACTCCAACTCAATAAAATAAAATAAAATAAAATAAAATAAAAATAAAAATCTGGAAGATCACACAGGCCAGGCTCAGTGGCTCAGCCTGTAATCCCAGCACTTTGGGAGGCCAAGATGAGTAAATTGCCTGAGCCCACAGGTTCGAGATCAGCCCAGGCAACTTGGCAAGACCTCGTCTCTACAATAAATTTAAAAAAAATTAGCCAGGCATGGTAGCATGCACCTATAGTTCTGACTACTTGGAAGGTTGAGGCGGAAGTATCACCTGAGCTCAGCAAAGCGACACTGAGGTGGCTGTGTGCCATGGCACTCCAGCCTGGGTGACAGAGTGAGACTTCAATTCAAAAATAATTGTAATAATTTAAAAAAATAAAGTAAATAAATAAAATCTGGAAGATCAGTTCTTTCCTGCCTTCAAACTCAGACTGAAACATGGGCTTCTTCTGGGTCTGGAGCCTGCCGGCATTTGTATTGGAATTATATAATCAGCTCTCCTGGGTCTCTAGCCAGCTATCTGGAGATCTTGGTACTTGTCAGCCTCCATAATCACATGAGCCATTTCCTTATATTGAATCTCTATTCTCTCTCTCTCTCTCTCTCTCTCTCTCTCTCTCTCTCTCTCTCTCTCTCTCTCTCTCTGTGTGTGTGTGTGTGTGTGTGTGTGTGTGTGTGTCTGTGTCTGTGTCTGTGTCTGTCTCTCTTCTTCAGAGAATCCTAATACAAATTTTGGTTCTATTGTGATCTGACGATCGATATACATAAAATATCACTATTGTATACCCTTAGTCAACTGCTTAAAAGAAGCAGATACCTAGGTGACTTTCTGTGTGATATATTCAGACACGTTTGGCAAACTGTTGACTATAATGAGATTGTCTGGTTGTGCCTGAAGTCACTGGACAAAGTAGGAAAACAAAAGGACGAGTTCATGAATGCAAATTCTGAGATCGTTGCTGCATACATGACCTGAAAGCTCCTACATATGCCCTAAAGGAGACCCTTATCTCCTATAGTCACAGTGCTGAGATGACTGAAAATTAAACCCAGAGCCTCATCCTATGGCAGAATTTAGACATAAGTTGAACTTCCAGTTTTGTAGGGTGTCTGCTATTATGAAGACACTAATTGGGAAGAAATAGTATACTGCAAGTGGGACTGGAGATGTGCAGGAAGAGCCTGATGAGACTGGGGACATTTGGGCCCTAAAGCCTGATGAAGAGCTAGTAGAGGAGACCTCTCCACCCCTGGTGGTTGCAGGCTTCATCCCGTCTGAGGGTGAAGACGCTATAATGGCATCCCCTGAGGCGGTTGCCATGCCAACAGTGCTGCGTCTTCTCGGGACCCACCCCCACCACCCCTTTTTGCCTCTAGACCTATAATTTGACTTGAGTCCTAGGAGGCCCCTAAAGGCAAGATTCAGAATGTGACCATGGGGTGGTATCTTACACTCTTTGAGAACTATATGCGTTTTCTCGTTTATACAGATATAAATCCAGGGAACATTTGTGAAAATGGGTATTAAGGGTGTTGCATAATGGTGGAAAGAACATAAAGTGTATCAGGCTGAATTTATTGATATGGGCTCACTAAGCAGAGAGTCTGCATGTAATGTTGCAACTCAGAGAGTTAGACAGGGCTCTGACTGATTGATTGGCTGAAAAATGGACCAAGAGGTGACCCACCACCAGTGAGTTGGAAATAACTGGAGCTTCCATGGTTTAATGTAGAGGAAGCGATTCAAAACTTTGGAGGTCTGAATGTTACAGTGGATTTGTCATTTAAGATCTGGGAGAGTCCAGAAGACATACATAAATTTTACCATGACGATGAGAAATGGATTTGTGAGGGAAGCCCTGGTGTCCTTGAAGAGTTCTGTTATCTGCAGGCCAGTCCTTACAGTGGGAACTGCAATCCATCTGAATTAGGAAACCCAAATGCAATGGGAATAATTGGATCCCAAGGCAGAGGGGGCTAAGTAGTGGCAGTCAACCACCAAAGGCAAGTTTAACATAGTAACGGTAATGGGCAACAGAGTCAAAGCAGCAATCAAAATGGTCTGATTTGCTAGCATTAACTGGGAAGCCTGATACGTTCTTACTTGATCAATAAAAGCAAAAAAGTTCCAGGTCAAGTGAACCAAAATCTAACCTGAATAAAAACAGAGTTTCATGACCCTGCAATCAACTCCCAGACTAGAACCAGTTTATAGACCCACAACTCCTTGAATGGAATGACAGGGAGGCTAGATATCCTCTTGAGGAAGGACCCTGGTAAACTTCCAAAAATTTATGGTGTTAACTTTTCTCCCAGCCTTTCTCAAAGGACCTATGGCTTTTTACCAGAGTATGCACGAACAGAAGGAGGCAATCCGATCTTTTAAGAACTGCTAGATACCAGCTCTGAACTGACTCTAATTTCAGGAGACCCCAGATGTCATTGTGGTCCATCAGTCAGAGTAGGGGCTTTTTTTTGCAAGTCAAGTGATCAATGGAATTTTAGCTCAAATCCATCTCACAGTTGGTCAGTGAGTTTCCAGACCTTTCCTGCAGTTATTTCTCCAGTTCTGGAATGCATAATTGGAATAAATGTACTCAGCAGTTGAAAAGAATCTCCACATTTGTTCCCTGCCTTGTGTAGTGAGAGCTGTTATGATTAAATGGCCAAATGGAAGTCACCAGAACTGCCCTCTATCTAGGAAAATACTAAACCAAAATCATCATGTCACATTCTTGGAGGAACTGCAGAGATTAATGTCACCAGGGTTGGTGATTTCCATCATATCCCGATTCAATTAGCCTATCTGGCCTATGTAGAAGACAGATGGAACTTGAAGAGTGACAGCGGATTCCTGTAAGGTTAACCAGATTGTGACTCCAATTGCAGTTGCTCTACCAGATCTGGTTTTATTGCATGAGCAAATTGACACATCTTTGGTACCTAATATGCTGCTGTTGATCTAGACAATGCCTTTTTTCTTCATCCCTGTCAATAAGGCCTATCAGAAGCAGTTTGTGTTTAGCTGGCAAGACCAGCAGACACTCCCCGACTCAAGGATGTGCTGCTTTCTCAGCCTCGTGCCATACTTTAGTTTGCATTTTACCCTTCCACAGGATTTCACATTGATTTTTACACTGATACTTGCTGATCGAACCTGGTGAGCAAGAAGTAGCAAATGCCCTAGATCTGTTGGTAAGATATTTGCATGCCAGAAAATGGGAAATCTGACAGAAATTCAGAAGCCTTGTATCTCGGCGAAATTCCTAGGGATCCAGTGGTGTGGAGCATATTGAGATTGCCTTTCTAAGAGGAAGGGTACCTTACGATGAAAAAAATGAACACAACACCGAGTGGGCCTCTTTGGATCGTGGAGGTAACATGGTCCTCACTTGGGTATATTACTGAGTGTTCCAAAAATGTGCTAGTTTTGAGTGGGGACCAGAACAGAGATGGTACTAATCCTTGCCCCACAAATTCTCAGTCAGTAATTCTAACATAGGGCCCCAGGAAACTGCATTTTTCATAAGTACTTTAGGTGATTTTGATGCAGGTACTTCAAGTAACTTATGAGCAGAATAAGGATCTTTAATGGGCTCCCAGAACATTACAAATGTTTGTGAACCATTGTCCTAAGCGGTGTTCACAATCTCTTTTTTCCTCTACTAGTACCTATCCCAAACACAATGCAAATCTAAAAACTAAAAATTTTGGAATTTCAAATACCTAAGACCATTCATTTCATTTTCCAAAAACTAGTTAAAAAGAGAGAAATTACTTTTAAAGTAAATTTTTTTTAAAGTTGAGCAAAATAAATATTTTTTACATGTGTGTTACCTTCCTCATAAATGATTGCCTTAGTTCATATCTTTGTTTCTGGAAAACATCTTTTCACTATCTTCAGATATATTTCTTAGGGTTTGGGTTTTGGTTTTGTTCTCTTTTCCATAATATGACATACATGCATATGTGCAAACATAATAAACATGTTTTCTTCATTGAAAATAAAATTTCAAAACATTATACAATAGATCGATCATGTTAACCTTGAAAGTAGTAGTTTTATTTCTACATCTCTGCCAAGCTACTTGGAAAAGTAAACTAAAATTTTATGTTTTCATGGTTAAAATAGAATTTTCTTGTTAATTTAAAAATAACTAATATTCATTGTTATATATCCTAGGCATTTACACTGTTTGCTACACATTTCCTGGAACTATGCCATTTAGATGTCCTGTATCCTAATGTGGAAAACATGCACTTTGAAGTGCAACATGTAAAGAATGCCACAAGAAATAAGGAAGCAATTTTGTATACCTACAAACTGTCTAAGGGACTCACAGAAGAGAAAAATTATGGTACTGCATGTAGAAATTATACCCATTCATTGAAAAGCTATATATTCTGCAAAGACAAGGTTTCATCTCCTCTTGACTTGGCTGTCAATCTAAGCAACTTTTGCTGTCATACTTCTGAGTGCTTATTTTCTCTTAGACTGTATTTCCTATATCAAACCAATATATAAATATTAAAATCTTACTTTTAAACTATTATGAACAGTAACTATGTAGAACTACAATGACACATGAAAACCCTTGGTATGTTTGCAAGTTATATTAATTTAAATGTTTATATTTTCTTTGTTTTCTTCAGGTTCAGGAAATTAAGTCTAAAATCTTAAAAGGGATTGTATTACCAAATTATGTGATATTCTTAAACTTGGTTAATACTACCTATATTATTAAATCTCACAGACTCAGAGTCTTCATTGATCTGTACATATAAGTTCCAAATATTATTTTATATATGAATGTGACCTTCTGAGAGAAAAAAGTAACTTTCTTTTGCTATTTGAAATGGGAAATCAACTAGATAACTTATTGTATCAGTTGTTTAATCTTCATCAGCCTCAATTTCATTATCTATGAAATGGGGGTCATTTTTTATGTATGTGTAGTTTTGAAAATTCAATGAATTATCAAGTGTGAACTGCCAAGTATTGTCCCTAGCAATTAGTAACTTCTCAATAAATGTTGGCGTTGCTTCTATTGCTTCAAAAGCAGTAAATATAGTAAACTATTAGAACACAGTAGAAAGCCTATATGGCATTTATACAGTAAATTAGGCTCTGAAAACATGAGAATAATAGTTGATACTTTGAACTTGCACAAGGAGTAGTCACCTACTATTATGTCTTCTGAGAAATTTAAGTCTCATTGGTCTACTAGGTAGATGAATGTTCAGCTATAGGATTATCTCACAAAAAGAGAATTTTTTTTTTCTCTTTTCCTGCAAACCCATATGTCCTTTGACCTTCTGTTAGCCAATTACATGTGTAATTGGAATTTCAATGTTATTATTTTCTAATTATCTCTTTTGGTTTGTGCTGTCTCAGAGGTATGTTGAGAAGTAATTGATATTCTAATTATATGTCTTAGACAAGTTATTAAATCTAATAATTGATAAGTTGTCATCCAAAACTTTGGGAAACTTAGAGAATTGTTGAGTACTTCAGAAATGCCTGTAGAAGGGAGGTTGAAATCTGTGAAGAAAATATTAATAATAAATATTAAAACAAACATAATAATATTAAAACAAACATAACTGACAACAATAACAATATTGAAGCCCATTTAAAAAATAATTTTAGGATTAAAAGCTGCAGAGGTGTCATCACTTCCACCATCAATTGTCTTGGATGCCAAAGAAATCACAACTCAAATTACAAGACAAATTTTGGTAAGAAATTTTTAACAGTAAGAATTGTTTGGGTTGCACATTAAAGAAAATACTTTTAACCTACATTTTTATTATGGCCTTTGATCTCAATATGTAGTAATTAATATAATAATTAAAATATTTACTATAAAATAATTTATAAGCAAAGAAAATACTTTAAATTTTTATTAAAATTTAATTTTTTTAATTTTAAATTCAGGGGATACATGCTCAGGTTGTTACATAGGTATATTGCGTGATGGGGAGGTTTGGGCTTCTCTTGAACCTGTCCATCCAAATAATGAGCATGGCACTCAGTAGATAGTTTTTCAATCCTTTCCTCCCTCCTTTCTTCCCCTCTTTATTCTCCAGTGTCTGTTCTCATCTCTATGTTGGCTCCCACTTAGAGTGAGAATACACAGTATTTGGTTTTTTATGGCTGTGTGGTATTCCACGGTGGACGCATACCATGGTTGGTTCCAAGTCCTTGCTATTGTGACTGGTGCTGCGATAAGCATACAAGTGCAAGCGTCTTTTTGGTTGGATGAATTATGTTCCTTTGGGGATGTGCCCAGTATTGCTGCATCAAATAGTAATTCTATTTTTAGTTATTTGAGGAATCTCCAAACTGCTTTCCACAGGGGCTGAGCTAGTGTATATCCCCACCAGCAGTGTATGAATATTCCCTCTTCTCTGCAACCTCACCAGCATCTGTTGTTTTTTGTCTTATTATTATAGCCATTCTGACATGGGTGAGATGGTATCTCATTGTGATTTTGATTTGCATTTCTCTGATGATTAGTCACGTTGAGCACTTTTTCATGTTTGTTGGCCACTTGTATATCTTCTTTTTGATGTATCTGTTCATGTCCTTTGCGTACTTTTTAAGGCAGTTATTTGGTTTTTCCTTGTCAATTTGTTTCGCTTCCTTGTGGATTCTGGATATTCGTCCTTTATTGAAATCATAGTTTGTGGATGCTTCCTCCTATTTTTTAGGTTGTCTTTTTACTCCATGGAGGAACCTTGATGCTGTCTGCACTCAGTGCTATCTGCATTTCACCCTAATGCTTACGTAGTGACAGATGTTATACTGTTTCTTTGCTTCTAGACTTTTTCTTGTTTTGTCTGCATTTAAAACTTCAAATTTAAAGATAATAGTTTTAGTGTACATTTTTACTAAAGGCTTTGATCTAAATTTATAATAATTAACATAGTGATTAAAATATTTAATTTTTAAAGAAGCAAAGAAGATCCTTTTTACTTGTTCAAACTTTTTTGGTTTGGTCTATTATATCCTTTTCTAGTAAGTCAGCTTGTAAGATAGAAGAGAAAAGGTCAAGAATTTCCTACAATAATTATTGCTACCATAACTTTATAATGAGAAAATAAATCTACTTAAAGTATTAAAAATAAAATTACTATGTACAACATTTGCATATCTTTTAAAAAATAGTTTCAAAGCTCTTATATCCATTACAATTTATAAACCACATAAGTAATTAGGTCTTTCTAGTAAAAGATAAATAAGAAAAGTACCATTTTTAGTTTCAGTTTTGCAACTTCACAGAATAAATTTGTCTCGTTCACTGATTTGCTAAGAAACAGTAGGTCCAAACCTGAGCCCATGGTTTTTAACAGAACAGGATTTTGTAAATACACATGACCGGTTTAGAAATTTGCTTAATTTAAGCAATTTAAGTTGGCTTTTCCAGTTCAGGTTGTGCCATCCTACTCTCCCACTTTAATATCTTTTTTGTTGTTGTTGCTGTTTGTTTGTTTTTGAGACAGGGTCTTGTTCCATCACCCAGTGTGGAATGCAGTGATGCAATTATGACTCACTATAGCCTCAAACTCCTGGGCTCAAGGGAGCCTCCCGCTTCAGCCTCCTGAGTAACTAGAACTATAGGTGCATGACACCACAGCTGGTTAATTTTTAAATTGTTTGTAAGGATAACTATCCCATCAGATTGCACAGGATGGTCTCAGACTCCCAGCTCAAAGCTATCTTCCCATCTCAGCATCCCAAAGTGCTGGGATTACAGGTGTGTGCTACCACGTCCAACCTTGAACTCACTTCTGTTGACTTAATATTTGGAAATATTTTTAAAAATCAAGTTTCTTTATAGTTTTAAAAAATCCAATGTGTTTAGTAAACTGAGCTAGGTGTGATGTGATATTTACTTCAATAAGTTTTCTGTGTCCCTCACTTTTTCTTAACCAGCCTTTCATTCTTGCTGCATTTCTTTCTCCTTGAAGTTCTTGGACTGCCTCTGTAACTTCGCTTGCCTAATTACCCATTTGACGCCCTTCATCAGAAATTTTGACGGTGCTCTAGTTCTGAAGAACCTCTCATTATCTCTTGAAATCTCTTTAGATTTCGTCTTGCCAGATTTCAATTATGGAACACCTTTCTACTAGCCTTCTAGGCTTTGATTTTTCTAGTGATGTTTGAAAAATATTCAAAACAGGCTAATTTTACTTACTACAAATTTATAGATTCTAAGTTCAGTTGAATATTTTACTGGATAATTTTTTTTAATTTTTAAAATGAACATTAAATAGTTGTACATGTCTTGGGGGTACATATAATATTTTGATACTTGCATATAATGTCTAATAATTAAATTAGGTTAGTTTTTAAATCACTTTTATCATTTCTTTGTCAAAGATGTAAATGTTACCAAACATTTTTCTTCATGTTGGAAACATTCCAGTTCTTCTTTTCTAGCTATTTTGAGCTATACAGCACATTATTGTTTGATTATTGTTAAATATAGTCACTCTATTATTGAACGCTAGATCCTTCTATCTAGCTGTATTTTGTACCCATTAACCCACCTCTCTTTATTCCCTTCCATGCCATATCCTTCCTAACTTTTGGTAACCCTCAGTCATCTCCATGAGATCAGTTATTTTAGCTCAAACATGAGTGAGAACGTGGTATTTGTCTTTCTGTGCCTAACTCATTTCTCTTAATATAATGAACTTCTATTTTATTCATGTTGCAGCAAATGACAGGATTTTATTTATCTTTTGCCTAAATAGTATTTTATTGTGTATATGAACCACATTGTTTAATCTGTTCTTCTGTGATGAACACTTAGGTTCATTCTCATTTCTTGACTATTGTGAATAGTGCTGCAATAAACACAGGCATACAGATATTTCTTCGATACACTGATTCATTTCTTTTGGATATATATGCATAGTGGGACTGCTGGATCATATGGTAGTTCTGGTTTTTTTTTGGTTTTTTTTGAGAAATGTCTATACTGTTTTTCATAGTGGTTATACTAATTTACCTTCCTATCAACAGTGTATGAGCATTCCCATTTCAACATATCCTTGCTAGCATCTGTTATTTTTTGTCTTTTTGGTAAAATCAGTTTTAACTGGAGTGAGATTATATTTCATTGTGGTTTTGATTTGCATTTCCTTGATGATTATTGATAATGAGTATTTTATCAAACATCTGTTGGTCATTTGTATGCCTTCTTTTGAGATATGTCCATTTATATCTTTTGCCCATTTTTAATCACATTATTTGTTTTTTTGCTATTGAGTTCCTTATATATTTTAGTTATTACTTCCTTGTTGGAAATATAGTTTACAATATTTTCTTCCATTTTGTAGGTTACCTTTTCACTTTGTTGAATTTTCTTTTGCTGTGTAGAATCTTTTTAGTTTAATGTAATTCCTTTAATCTATCTTGACTTTTGTTGCTTGTGCTTTAGAAGTCTTACCCAAAAAGTATTTGCGTAGACTAATGTCCTAAAGCATTTCCCAAGTTTTTTTCATGGTTTCATACCTTGCATGTAGTCCATTTTGATTTGAATTTTGTATATGGTGAGAAATTGGGGTCTAGCTTCATTCCTCTGCATGTGGTAATCCGGTTTTTCCATCATCATTTATTAGAGAGACTATTGTTTTCCCAGTGTATCTTCTTGGTGCTTTTGCTAAAAATTGACTATAAATATATGGATTTATTGCTGGATTCCTCCTCTGTTCCATTGGTCTGTATGTCTGTTTTATGTCAGGGCCATGCTGTTTTGGTTACTATGGCTTTATTGTATATCTTGAAGTAAGGTAGTATGCTTTTCTTTTTGCTCAGGATTGTTTTGACTGTTTGGGGTCTTTTGTAGTTCCATATGTATTTTAGAATTGTTTTTTCTATTTCTGTCAATAATGTCATTGATATTTTGAATAGGTATTGGTATTTTGCATTAAATCTGTAAATCCCTTTGGGTCATATTGACATTTTAGCAGTATGTATTCCAGTCTATGAACACTGGATATCTTTTCCTTTTTTTTTGTCCGCTTTCATTTCCATCATCAAGATTTTATGCTTTTTCTTATAGTGATCCCTTAATTGTTCGGTGAAACTTATTCCTAGGTATTTCATATTTTTGCAGCTGTTGTGAATAGGATTGCTTTCTTAATTATTTTTTCAGTTTGTTTGCTGTTGACATATATAAAGGTTTCTGATTTTTGTTTACTAGTATTATGCTGAGGATTTTTATCTCTGTGTTCTTCAAGAATATTGGCCTGTATTTTTCTTTTTTGTTATTGTCTGTAACCTAGTCTGCTTTTAGTATGAGGTTAATGCTGGCCTTGTAAAATGAATTTGGAAGTATTCCTTGCTTTCCAATCTTTTGGAATAGTTGTAGCAGAATTGGTATAAGTTCTTTATATGTTGGGTAGAGTTAAGTAGTGAAGTAATCAGGTCCTGGGATTTTCTTTGTTGGAAGAATGTTGTATTAGTTTTTTGTTTTGTTTTGTTGTTATTGTTGTTTTTTAGAAAGTAGGATTTATTGAGAAGACAGAAAAGCTCCCACAGTGGGAGGGGACCTGAGGGGTTGCCCTATTAGTGTTTTAATCATGTTACTTGGTTTGTTCAGAGGTTTCTTGGTAGATTTCTTGCATCTCCTAATTTATTTATTTATTCTAATTTTTTTAAATTCTTCACATTTTCCAATTTGTTGGCCTGTAGTTGTTTATAATAGTCTCTAATGATCCTTTGTATTTCTGTGTTATCAGTTGTTATATCTCTATTTTTATTTCGAATTTTCTTTGGGTCTTCTCTATTTTCTTCTTATTCTAACTAAAGGTTTATTGGTATTATCTTTCAAAAAAAACCCCATATATTTATTTTATCTTTTGTATTTATTTTAGTCTCATTTTATTTCTTCTCTGATTTTTATTCTTTCTTCTACTAATATTGGATTTGCTTTGTTTTTGCACTTCTAGCTTCTAGAGGTGCATTGTTAGATTGGTTTTTTGGGGAAATCTTTACACTTTTTTTTTGTAGGTATTTATTGCTATATAAATTTCCCTCTTAGCAATACTTTTGCTGTATCTCAAAGATTTTTGTTTGTTGTGTATTCATTTTCTTTCTTTCTTTTTTTTTTTTTTTTTGAGTCGGAGTCTCACTCCATCACCCAGGCTAGAGTACAGTGGCATGTTCATGGCCACCCCAGCATTGACCTGCTGGGCTTCAGTGATCCTTCCACCTCAGCCTTCCAAGTAACTGGAACTACAGGCATACACTACCACACCCAGCTAATTTTTTATTTATTGTAGAGATGAGGTCTTACCAAGTGGCCCAGGCTGGTCTCAAACCCCCAGGCTCAGGCATTTCACTTGCCTCAACCTCCCAAAGTGCTGGGATTACAGGCTGAGTCACTGAACCCAGCCTCATTTTCATTTGTTTTAAGAAAATAAAATTTTTTTTACTTCATTTCTTCATTGCATCATTGATCATTCATGAGCCTGTTGTTCAATTTCCATGTGGTGTTTTAGTTTCCAAAGTTCATCTTGTTAATGATTTCTAGTTTTATTTCATTGTGGCCTGAAAAGATACGTGATAGGATTTTGACTTTTTACAATTTTTTGACATTTGTTTTGTGACCTGACACGTTGTCCATGCTGGACCATGTTTCATGTGCTGATGAGAATAATGTATATTCTGCAGTATTTGGATGAAATGTTCTATAAATGTCAGTTAGGGTTCATTTGTTCTAGAGTGTAGTTTAACTTCAGTGTTTCTGTGTTGATTTTCTGTCTGTGAGTTTGTTTCATTGCTGAGAGTAGGATGCTGAAGCCCGCTACTTGGTACTGTATCACAATACCTCTCTCTTTAGACCTATTAATATTTGCTTTATATATTTAGATGTTCCAGTGTTGGGGGCATATTTATTTACCATTGTTATATCCTTTTATCATTATATAGTGACCTTCTTTGTCTCTTTTCGCTGTCCTTAGCTTAAAGTCTATTTTATCTGATAGGTACTGCTGCTCTTTTTGGTTTTCATTTGGCTATATTTTTTCCATTCCTCCACTTTTATTCTGCATATGTCTTTATAGCTGAAGTAAGCTTCTTGTAGGCAGCATATAGTTGTCTTGTGTTTTTATCAATTTATCAATTTTGTCTTTTAATTGGATAATTTAGTCCACTTGCATTCAGTTTTATTACTGATAGATAAACACTACTGTCATCTTGCTACTTGTTTTCTGGCTGTTTTGTAAGTTCTCTCTTCCTTTCTTATTTGCTGTCTTTTTTTTTTTTTTTTTTGAGTTGGAGTCTCACTCTGTCACCCAGACTGGAGTGCAGTGGATGCTCCCGGCCACTGGAGCCTCAACCTGCTGGGTTCCAGCGATCCTTCCACCTCAGACTTCCAAATAGCTGAAATTACAGGCGTGCACTACCACACCCGGATAATTTTTTTGATTTATTGTAGAGATGAGGTCTCGCCAAGTTGCCCAGGTGGGTCTCAAACCCATGGGCCCAGGCAATCCACTCTCCTCAGCCTCCCAAAGCATGGGATTACAGGCTGAGCCACTGAGCCCGGCTCTGACTGTCTTTTTTTATAGTTGAATGATCTTCTCTGGCAGAATGTTTTAATTTGTTGCCTTTTATTTTTAGTATATCTCTTATGGTCTGTTTTATGGTTACCGTGAGGCTTACAAAAAACATCTTATAGTTATTTTAAACAGATGACTACTTAATTTTGATCACAAAGAGAAGAGAAGTAACATGCAAAAGAAAAATAGAAAAACTCTATACTTCAACTTTATTCCCCCACTCTGAGTTTTTGTTGTATCAATTTATATCTTATATTGTCTCTTAACAGTTTGCTGTAGTTATTATTTTTGATAAATTTGTCTTTCAGTCTTCATACTAGAAATATGAGTGGATTACATATCACTTATGTAGTTACTTGGATCAGTGAGTTTTAACTGTTCAAAAAAATTTTGTTTTGCACATTAGCATTTTCAGACTGGAGAGCTCTCTTTAGCATTTCTTATAAGATGGGTCTAAGAGTGACAAATTCCCTAAGCTTTTTCTTGCCTGGGAAAAACTTGTTTATCTTCTTCACGTTTGAAGGAAAGTTTTGCTGGGCACAATATTCTCAGTTGCCAAGTCATTTTTATTCAACACTTTCAATATATTGTCCCATTTCCTCCTGACCTATATGGTTTTTGCTGAAAGATCTGTTGTCAAACAAATTGGAGATCTTTTGTATGTTATTTCCTTGTTTTCTCTTGCTGCTTTTAGGATCTTTTGCCTTTGACCTTTGAGAATTTCCCTTGGGTTCTCTTGAGTTGAATATGTCTAGTGTTCTGTGGCCTCCTATATATGTACATTTATATATTTCTCTAAGTTTGGAAAGTTTTCTGTTATTATTTCCTTAAATAAGGTTTCTACTCTTGAACACCAGTGACTCTTAGATTTGCTCTTAGGAGGTCATTCTCGTTCAGGCTTTCTTTGTTTCTTCTCATTCCTTTTCTTTTTCTCTCCTCTGACTATATTGTTCATAGCCTGTTCTTGAGCCCCCTCATTCTTTCTTCTTTTTGATCCGTTTTGTTATTGAGAGCCTCCAGTGCATTTTTCATTTCAACAAATGTGTTTCGCAGTTCCAGGACTTCTGTTTGATTTTTTAAATTATTATTTCAGTCTCTGTTAAATTTCTATGATAATTTTTCTGAATTACTTTTCTGTGCTGTCTTGGAGCTTGGTGAATTTTCTTACAATTACTGTTTTGAATTCTTGATCTGAGAGCTCATATATCATCATCTCATGGGTGTCAATCACTGGTTTGTCCATTGGGAGGAGGTTATGGTTTCCTGTTTACTCTTGTTTATTGTGGATATATGCCTGTGCCTTCACTCTTAAAGATTAGTTTTGTTATTTCTGCCTTTACTATCTGTCTTGTATGTTTGTATGTATGTTTGTCTTGTACGTCTGTCTTGTACGTCTGTCTTGTATGTGTGCTTAGAGATTCTTTGCAATTTCCTGGTTCCCCTAGTCCTAGATCACTGCCTCATTCTCAACACTAGATGGCACCTTAAGCCCAGATTTGCCTCCGTTCTGGTAAACATTTGGGGCACTGTCCTTCCAGTTTGGGGGTGGGGTCTCAGAGGGAATGGTGGATACCTTGGCTGGCTCTGGGTTTTTGCTCAGAAGACCTGTGGAGGGTGCCTCCTGTAGCATGGTGCTGCCTAACATTCACTCCGAATGGGCATCTCCTTTGACTGAAATAAAGTGCAGAGTTTTGCTGGCTGGTGTTTCTGGTTCCACCTCCCCTCTTTGTATCTAGTTGCCCTCAGGGATTTTTCTCCTTCCGGGCACTTGTAGCTTGAAGCAGGAATGGTGTTCCTGCAAGGGAACCCAAGACAGTGGGGAAGTTGGCTTTCCACCTTGATCTGACTCTTTGCAATCTAGGAACCATTAAGCTTGGGGTAATTTTCCATGCATGGTGCCTAGCAGATTCGGAAGAGGGAGTGGCAGATAGAGAAGTTCGTTTCCTTTTTTATCTGCCTGGAGACTTTGATTTCTCTGTGGCCCTGGGGAATCATCTCAACCTCGGTCTGAGTTCTCAAATGTTGCTGGTGATGATCCTGGCTCTGGATACTTGTTCTGTGGGGCGAGTGAAGTCAGGTTGCTTCCACTGTGCCATTTGGGTGATGTCTATCATTTTCTTTTTTTATTTTCTTCTCTTTTATTCATCTCTAGGCTTCTTTTAAAACATTTTCACTCTTCCTGAGCCTCCTTTTTTTTAACAAACTTGAGGTTGTCTTGATGGGTACTTGAACTTTCCCTCCTCCCCAGGTTTATTTGGACTGTTTTTGCTTTTCACCCGTCTCTCCTCCCATTTACCACAAAGGAAGAGATCGCCTGACTTTTCTGCCTTTCTTTCATCTCCATTATGATGCTGCTTTTCAGTTTCCTTTTTTCTCTTTTGCATCTTCAGTGTTTTCTTCACTGACTTTTTTCTTTTCTATGAGTATGCTTAGTTTTTCCCCAATAAATTCTTTCTTTTTTCCCTACTTCTCAAGCTACTGTCTCATTTTTTTTAACTGAAGACTTCCGAGTAGTCTACTTGCTGCTTTCACTCACCACTTGCAAAACGAGTCTTGTCATCACACTCCCAAACCTTTTCAACACCAACTTCTCATCTTCCACGATCTCTTTGTGGCACTTGACCCTACCCTTCATCTCTTTTCTTAATTCTTTCCTCTCTTAGCTACTGTGGATTTGTTCTCTCCTGGATTTCATCCTTCTCCCTCTTCAATTACTCCTTTTCCTTTTTGCTAGTACTTTTTAAAATTTTGGTCACTAAGTGTGGATGTTTCTAGTTTTTTTGTACTTGTTTCTTTTCTTCTTTTTAGTCTACACTTCTGGTGATTTCATCCTTTCTCATAGCCTCCATTATCATTTCTGTTCAACTCTGAATCTAGATCTTTTTCTCCATACTTTTTGATATATATATATATTTTTGAGTTGGAGTCTCACTCTGTCGCCCAGACTGGAGTGCAGGAGCGGCCACCGCAGCCTCGACCTGCTGGGCTTCAGCGATCTTTCCGCCTCAGCCTTCCAAGTAGCTGGAACTACAGGCACATGCTACCACGCCCGGCTACTTTTTGATTTATTGTAGAGATGAGGTCTCGAACCCGCGGGCTCAGGCAATCCACTCACCCGAAGGCATGGGATTACAGGCTAAGCCACCGAGCCCGGCCTTTTTGATATATCAATCTTTGTTTGAGGATCAAAGTTAAATTTAACATGTTCTAAAAAAATTCTCTCATCTCTTCACTTTGAAGTCTTCAGTGACCCACCAAAGTTGTCTATGCATCCTTCCGCTTAATCACCTCTCATGAGGACTAAATAGTAAGCTCTCCCTCTTTATCAGTTTATCCTACACACTCCTACCAGATTGTCTCCTGATAAAGCTTTCAGTCATTTATTTTTTTTTATTTAATTTAAAAATACTGTTTTGTCTTGTGGGTTTTTTGTTTATTTGTTTTGAGTCAAGGTCTCACTATGCCACTTAGGTTTGAGTGGAATGGCACTATCACAGCTCACTGCAGCCTCCACCTCCTGGGCTCAAGTGATCTCCTCACGTCAGCCTCCTGAGTAGCTGCGACTACAAGCACGTGCCACTGCGCCCGGCTTTTTAAAAATTTTTTGTCGAGACAAGGTCTTGCTATGTTGCCCAGGTTTGGTCTCAAACTCCTGGGCTCAAGCAGTCCTCCCACGTTAGTCTCCCCACATACTGAGATCGCAGGTGTGAGCCACTGTACACAGCCTCAATCATTTCTTCTCAAATAAAAGTTGAAATCCCTAGTCTAGTGTTAAAAGGTCTCTTCTGTCATTATTTTTCAGAGTATATCTTAGGATTATCTACATTAGAATTGCCCGAGATACTGAGTACTATCCTAGATTTTCAAGGGTTTCCTGTAGCTCAGGAATTTGCATTTTTAGTTAGTTTTTTTAGCTGATTCTAACGTTTGTTAACTTCTGCCTTATGATCTTCCTCTGTCTGTTACACCAACCTTACATCACATCAGTTTCACGTAACCTGCATTTCTGCCACGTTGAATTCCTTGTGATCTCATTATTTTGGCCTGATTGTGCTTCATGCTCTCTCATGTGCCTGCTCTAGCTGTTTCCTCCGAGGTGCCCTCCTTTCTAGCCTCTTCTTCCATTGATCACGATTCGTTCCACATACTCCATCCTATTGAACCTTTTGTTGACCTGAACTGGAAGTGAGTTTCCCCTCCTCTGAGCATTTTTGTGTCTTTTTAATGAAACTTTTCCTAATTACCATAATCAGTTGCTTACAAACAAGACTTTTTTTTTTTAAAGTCTATAAGCTCCTTGAATTCTGTTATCCTGTCAGGTATACATTTTTGTCATTATAAGCCACTGCACTCCCCCATAGAGAGATAAACATATGCTTTGAGGCCTGAAATGTAGATGATAATCGATCTTCACTGTTTGTTATTTAAATAATAGACTGATAAATATAGCAAATAAATGGGTGGATGAATATATGATGATCTTATTCTACCTCATAGAGTCTTACTCATTTTTCCTATGGTGAAAAGGAGAGAAATATCTGGAATTTCTTAGTATTGAAAATGAGTTGAAGGGATTGTATGTCTGGGAAACTCATTAAGATTTACCATAAACAATCAAGATTGAAAATGTGATTCCTCTATCTTGCTCAGGCAAAGAATTTTCCACTAGATTCTCAATGCTGAAGTTCTATTCAAGGATTAAATATCTAAAGGCCTTCCACATTTTTGTTTTAACTATTATTTCTTGAGTATTCTTACATGTAGTTTATTAAGAATTGAGGCATAATTCCAAATTACTATTTATGTGTTTATTTTTAAAATGTAACTTATCCCTCAGGCGGTATTTTCTCCTAGGTGCCAGTAATTTCTGTATACATGCTCCATCCAGGAGCAAGCGTTTTCTGATGACCTGTTACATCTCCCAGTTTACCTGTTGAGAAATAAAAGTAGGAGATAGCAGAGTAGACTCTTGGGTCATGTTTAAATGTGTGATTGCTGCATATCAATGAGCAGTGCTATTTTCCCGTATTTTTTTTTTTAATGAGAAAGTGTCTGAAGAACTTTTCTCTGGTGGATTTTCTATTACAATTTGGTGTTATATTGAGAAATCTAATTACTTAGCAGAATTTTTTTCATTGAAAAGTGATTTTCAAGAATATAAGAATCTTTCATAAAGTAGTAAATATTCAAGAGAAATTGTAATCTCCCAAATTATATTTCTTTCTTTCTTCTGATTGTAGTCTGCTAGTTGGATGAAGCTGACTGTCTAATGGAATGAGTTAACCCTTGAGTTCTCTACTTCTGTGGAAGGAGTAGAATATTGCCAAAGTAAGACTTAGGTAAAGACTATAGTATTCATATTTTAACTTATAGATTTTTTTTTTTTCAATAACAGCAAAACCGAAGGAGTACCCCTGAGATGGAAAGACAGAGAGCTGTGTACCAGCTAGCCACTAGGCTTGTTCAAACTGCTCGAAACTCTCAATTGGATCCAGACAGTTTACGAACATTTTTAAGTAATCTCAAGAAAAAGTACGAAAGAGATTTTCCCAGGGATGAACAGGTACCAGGAGAGTGAAGAATAACAGCAATTTACATCTTGTACTAATGAAATAATAGATCTTCATATGAGGAAGCTAAAATTCATTTTTCCCTGAGAGCGAAAGAAAATATTTACTAAATCTTATATTTCAATTGAAAATTTTGTGACTGGACGCGGTGGCTCAAGCCTGGAATCCCAGCACTTTGGGAGGCCAAGGTGAGGGGATTGCCTGAGTCCATGTCATGGTAGCACGCACCTGTAGTTCTGGCTACTTGGAAGGCTGAGGCAGAAGGATCCCCTGAGCCCAGCAGGTCAATGCTGGGGTGGCCGTGAGCATGTCACAGCACTCAAGCCTGGGCGACTGAGTGAGATACCAACTCAAAAAAAATAAAAAAAAGATTTCTTTATGTTAACCTCACATTTGTCATCTGTATATTCTTCATTAAAATATTTGTTACTAGCCAGGCTTGGTGGCTCAGCCTGTAATCTCGCGCCTTTGGGAGGCTGAGGTGAGTGGATTGCCTGAGGCTGCGGGTTTGAGACCCGCCTGGGCAGGCAAGACCTCATCTCTACAATAAATCAAAAAATTAGCCGGGCGTGGTAGTGCATGCCTGTAAGTCCGGCTACTCGGAAGTCTGAGGCGGAAGGATCACTGGAGCCCAGCAGGTCGAGGCTGTGGTGGCCGGGAGCGGCCACTGCACTCCAGTTTGGGCGACAGAGTGAGACTCCAACTCAAAAAAAATAAATAAATAAAATAGAATATTTATTACTAACTTAAGAAATGAGAGCTATTTAAAGGAATAACGGTTTTAATGTTAGAAAATAGTATAATTAATACCACTTTTTTCTCATTTATGAAAATTAACATTATTAAGACTATACTTACAAGTTATGGCTTAAAATGTTATTGTAAATACTTTAGCCTAATAAATACCATTCTTGATAGATCTGGAACTTCTACATTCTTTTCTGAGGTAACAACACCCTATGACTCAACTTATTATTTTTTTTCCTTAAGAGACAAGATCTCATTCAGTCACCCAAACTGGAGTGGAGTGGCAGTATCACTGTAGCCTCACACTCAGAGGCTTGGACTACAGGTGTCACCACCATACCTGGCTAAACAGTTTCCTAATTAGTACTCCCAAATTCCAACACCGAATGGTTCTGAAGTTCATTGGGTTGATATTGGAAATTAAAAATATATATATGTGACATTCATTTAGTTCCCAAAGTTAAAAATAACAAACAGATATTATGTAATACAGAGACTACTTCTGGGAGGGAGGGGAGTCATCATTGCCGACTTGGTTTTTCAAATATCTAGGAGTCTGATTTTCTACTCATTGACCTCCTTTTCTCCAGTTTTAATTTTGGCCATCTTTATTGAGTGAATAAAAGGCCACGGAAAGATAATACTTTTGTTTGTTTGATTTTTTACCTTAGTTGTTGATTCACAAAGGAGTAGTTTAAGGAAGTTTTTCACAGGCATATGGCTTACACCAAAATTCAGAGTTTACCCAGAGGTCATTTCATAAATGGGCAAGAGAGGACAGAAGACTAATAGCTGTTCAGTTACTGGAGCAAGGCTTTTGTCTTCTCAAACATCACGTATCTACAATTCCATCTTCATAGATGACTTATTCATTAAATCTCAGCCCAAAGACCTAACATAGGGTAGTTGTACTTTTCTTGGGCTCCTAAGTATCTGGAATCCAGAGTATACATTTGAACCATTTATTCAGTAAGCTACAGTATTTATAGTTATTTGACCCCCAAAATTATTCACAGACTGGCTAAGGCTATAAGTTTTGTTGATATATGCACATTTCATTTTACCACATTTAATATTAATATTTGTTGACTTTATTAAACTAAGCATGCTAAGTAAATATTAGTAGCCATGTATATATTGAAAAAGTTTTAATGTAAATGACATACATAGTTCTTTGGAAAAGTAAATGTAAAGTAGTGTTAGTTTTACATTCAATATATATTAACTGTCTTGTTAGACTACTTATATTCCCTATTGTCATATTTTAGAGAGTCACAATATTTGTAACTGACTTTTAGCCACGTTTAATTCACAGCTTTTAAAATGAATTGTGTTTATGTAGTCATTCCTAAAAGCAGTTAGATAATTTAGGTTTGTGGCAAATTTCATGAAGGCACTGAGCAAGAAAAGGGCACAGTCGATTGGGAGGTGGGAAAGAACAGGGAAGAAACAGCAGAAGGCAGAGGGAAGTAGGCACTGGGAAGGAAGAATGCAAGCAGGGACAGGTGCAAAATATCAAATATGCTGAATGTCATTTCCTCAAATACAGCAACCTGCTTTTCGGTTCAACCTCAGTGCTAGATTCCACCCAACTTTTAAGAAGCGTTTCATCAATTAGAGCTTTCAGTGAAAAAACTGCAACCAACTGCTGAGTCCCTTTTATTGTAGAATTGAGATTCTGAAATAAAGTTTTACATTTTCTTAAAATTAAATTACTTTTTCTTAAACCACTTTGTGTGTAGCAGAAATATGCAAAAAAGCAAATCAAATAGAGATAAAATTATGTCATGGTACTATGGAACAGAAGTGAATACTAAGGAGATAACCCATGCCTTAATTTTAAGATCTGTTTGCTCTACTGTTCCTCTTCTCCTTTGCCTTTCTCTAAATTTATAGACCATTATCTCATAATCCAGTCTTTCAAGATAAATGCCCATTATGTGATAGGAAACTCCTTCAATTTTCCCCTAAAATCATTTATTTTAGTCTGTTCCCTCTTTCTCCTCACAGGATAAAATCCTACATAGGCCGGGCTCGGTGGCTCAGCCTGTAATCCCGCGCCTTTGGGAGGCTGAGGTGAGTGGATTGCCTGAGGCTGCGGTCTCGAGACCCTCCTGGGCAGCGAGACCTCATCTCTACAATAAATCAAAAAATCAGCCGGGCATGGTACCACATGCCTGTAATTCCGGCTACTGGGAAGGCTGAGGCGGAAGGATCGCCGGAGCCCAGCAGGTCGAGGCTGCGGTGGCCGGGAGCGGCCACTGCACTCCAGTCTGGGGACAGAGTGAGACTCCAACTCAAAAAAAAAAAAAAAAAAAAAAATCCTACATAGGACAGTCTTTTTTCAAGTTCAGTGGTACAGTAGGTAGAGATGCAGGAGAAAGACACCTTGTCTTCATGCTAAGGAAGTGATACATTTATTAAATTTACATTTGGCAAAATTAACTCTTCATTTGGTGTAGTTCTATAAATTTTAGTAGATTTATGGATTTATGTAACCACCAGCAAAATCAGCATATAAAGTTTTATCAACCCCAAAGACTGCCTTGGTGCTGTCAAATCTTTCCCTGACCCTTAACTTCTATTTTTAATTTTTAATTTTTATTTTTGTAAAGACAAGGTCTTGCTATGTTGCCCAGGCTGGTCTTGAACTCCTGACCTCAAGCAGCCTCCTGCCTCAGCCTCCCAAAGTGCTGGGATTACAGGTGTGAGCCACTGTGTCTAGCCTCTAACCCTTAACTGTAACCCAGTAATCACGGCCTAGTTCATTTCCCTATAATTGTTTTTTTCCAGAACGTCCAGTCCAGCAAATGGAATCCCAACAGTTTGCAACCTTTTGAGGCGGGCTTCTTTTACTCTGTGTCATGCATTTGAAGTTTATCTATGTTGTGTCTCTTTGTTGCTGAGAAGCATGCCATTGTTCATATGTGACGGTTAGTTATTCATTCACTCACTGAAGGACATTGGGGTTTCAGGTTTTCAGTGATTATGAATAAAGCTACTATAAGCTTTTCTATACAGGTTTCTGTGGAGTGAATTTTCATTTATCTAGAATAAATAGGAGTGAAATAGCTACATCCTGGGGGAAGTGAATATTTCACGTTGTAAGAAGCTGCCGAACTGTTTCCAGAGCACCTCGACCTGCAGCTGCGTTCTCAGCCGCCATGTGTGGAGTTCCAGTGCGCCTTATGTTCCTTGGTATTGTCAGTTTTGTTTTTTAAAAAATGTAGCCCGTTTAATAACTGTGTAGTGAGTAAATCATTTTTTTCATTTTAAAGTTCTTCTGATAATTATTTAGCCAGCAGTGATGTTTTATTCCTCTTTCCCCTAAATTAAGCTTTTAACCCTACCCTTTTTGGTAGCACATTTCTGAATATGGTCCTTTAAGTAAATTTATAGAGTAGGTCACCCTTATAGGAAACCATAAAGCGAATCTTATTCAATAGCTATTTACTGTGGAGCAGGCAACATATTAGGTGTTAGGAGTACAGCATAGGACGTCTGACTCTGAGGATCTCAAGTGTAGTAAAGAGCAAAGGCACATGCATTAGGATTGGAAAGCCGTGTGGTAAGTATAGAAGCCGAGGGATGAATTAAGGTAATGGATCAAAGAGTATATCATCTTTGTGGGCCAAAGGGAGTTTTTAAAGGATAAAATATGTCAGGTTTTTAGGAAGGAAAGGTCATTTTTTTTTTTTTTTTTTGAGTCAGGTTCTCACTCTGTCACCCAGGCTGGAGTGCAGTGGTGCAATCGTGGCTCACTGCAGCCTCAGATTCCTAGCCGTAGGTGATCCTTTTGCCTCTACCTCCCAAGTAGCTGAAACTAAAGGCACAGGTCACCACACCTGGCTAATTTGCTTTTAATTTTTGTAGAGACAAGTTCTCACTAAGTTGCCTAGACTGGTCTCAAATTCCTTGGCCCAAGCAGTCTTCCCACCTGGCCTCTCAAAGTGATGGGATTACAGGCATGAGCCACCATGCCCAGCCAAAAGTTATTTTAGGTAGAAGAATCAGCTATGTATAAAGTAAGAGATGTGAAACAGTAAGCAGTTTGGTTTAGCCAGAGGATAGAGTGTATACACGAGAGTGTCAAAAGGATGGAGCTAGGTGCTCCTTCCTATTGATTTCTCTTGTAAACCACTGTGGAGTCTTAAGGTGTGTTTATTGTCGGAGGTTTGGGGAGTGGCAATGATGATGTCACATGCTAAGATTTGCCTTTTAATAAGACCATCTGGGTGATAGCATGCATGATTTGGAGATGGGCAGTTGAAACCAGTCAAGGAGACCAAATAATTTAAAAGACTACTTTGGTATAGTTGACGAGGTTTAAAGGTAGAAATGATGAAAATGGAGCAGATGGGTGTGGGAGAAGAGAGTGAAGTGAGTAAAAGAGGTGGTGAGGGAGAGAAGACTTTGACTTAAGCAAGATTAGGACTTAGTGACTGATCTGATAGTTTAGTGAGGGAAAGGTGTTATGAATCGATTTTGTCCCCCCCACAGAAAAGGTATGTTCAATTGCTAGCCCTCAATACCTCCGATTATGACCATTGTGGGAAATGGTAATTCAATAAGATGAGGTAATACTGAAGTAGGATGGGCCCCTAATCCAATGTGGCAGTTGTCCTTATGAAAAGATGACCATGTGGAGATGCAGGGGGACACTGTAGAAAGACAGAAGACTGGGGTGATGCATCTGCAAGCTGAGGAACCCCAAAGATAGCCCAAACCCCCAGAAGCCAGAAAGAAGGGAGGGTTGTCCTGCAAGCTTCGAAGGGAGAATGGCCGCTAGGACACCTTGATTTTGGACTTCTGGGTTCCAGAACCGTGAGACGAGAGACAAAGTACCTAGTTTGTGGTTCTTTGTTATGGCAATTCTGGAAAACTAATATAGAAGGGAAGAGTAAAATTTGGTTCTGGGTGGCGATGCCATCAGTCATGTTGAGAAATACGGCAGCAGTCAGAATTCCAGTAGGAACAAGTTCCTAGAACTTAGATGCTATTTACTGCTCACACTCTAGAATAGGTATGTTCAGAAGAGAAGGATGGACATCAGAGAATAAATGACAAAATGATGTGATTAAGTACATTCCCAGATAAGTCACTTCATCTGGATCAGCAATCTAGTGTTTCTTCAAATGCTGGACCAAAGGTAGCTTTGGGGCTTTCTTTATACTAACACACAGTTTTGTGATCATGGTATCTCCCCTACCAGGTAAGCATATATGCTGACATGTATTTTTAACCTAAATAGATAACTATGTCAAATGTGAGTTTACTCTGTATAGTGTGAACTTCCTCTATATTACAGGCTTAAAATATGCTCAGTTATAATTACATGTATTTTAATTAAGTGTATAAATTTAATTTAATTTATACACTTAATTTAATTAAGTGTATAAATACACATTTCTGTAATTTAATCCTATAATGCATTTGTTCTTCTCTTAAACGAAAGTGGAGGGAAAGAAAAATCAAGTAATCCAGTAATCTTGTTCCATGTCTTTACTGTTTGGCTATTTACATTCTGTTCTTTAGAAACTCTGATGATAATATTCACATAGTTGATTATGTTACTCTGGGACCGGAGTGAGCACCCTTTTGCTATGAATTGTCAGCAGTTTAATAGTTCCCAGATTGCAAGTAGATGGTGGAAACTGCCACTGTCTGCCATAACTTGCTAAGATGGGCTCTGAAGTATACAGTGATGCGGTGGGGACAGAAGCTTATTGTCAAGAACTGTGCAGAGTCTGAGGCTTTTATTCTAATTGCAGACGAGCAGTTTAGCCTTCCACAGTTTCATGTCTGCTGTCAGAAGACAAGGGACTCTTGGGTTGGAAACAAAGGACTTTACCATGAATTGCGCAGCAAGCAGCATGAGGCTCTAGCTTGTGTCGATGCCTTCCGCACCCACCCTCGAAGATGTGGAGTGGTTCAAGTGGATGTAAACATAGCGGCTTTGTATCCTAGCTGAGGAGGAACCCTGAGCTTGGGAATTTCCAGTATGTTATCATGAACCTCAAGCAAACTCGCTCAAATTCTGCCCCAGAGGAAGACATTACCTTTATACTAGACCGCAAACAAATCTGTTCTCTGCTCTAGAGGGAGATGGTGTTTCTGTCTTTCAAGGCTGCTCACTACACAAACATCATTGAAAAGCTAGTTTATAAGAAATGGAAATTGTGCAGCCCCCTCGGGTCCCTTCCCACTGTGGGAGCTTTTCTGTCCCCGCAATAAATCCTGTTTTCTCTAAAAAAAGGAAAGAGAAATGGAAATTAATCTTCTGCTCCTTAAACAGAAACACAAAAGATCTATGAAGAACTGTCTTCCAATTCTATCTTTGTATTACATGCTGTGCCACGTAGCTACAGAGAGAAAAGTCTAGGAACCTAGGTATTTCTTTAAAAAGAGCTAAAAATTGTCTTTGAGTAAATTCTCAATTTTTTAGATAAGTTCCTTTGTGACCAAAGAACATACATATTTAACAGGTAACAATTTTCATTTTGATGTAATATTGGATCAAAATTGTTCTTTTTTATATCAAAATACATATAATTTATCCCACTGCATAGAGGGTATTGGGCAGAGTCACATATTGATTAAAAGTGATGCATTTAATATGTCATGTGAAAATATCATTTCTAAATGAATGTCCAATACAATAAAAACTTACATGAAGTTAATAGTTTATTAACTTCTAAACTATATGTTGGTAAGCATCCTTGAGGAACTTAGGATAATGACATGTATTAGCTTTCTAAATTCAAGTAGTTCTGCAGGCGAACAGGAAGTAGAAGTGAAAATATTCCATTTGGGAGCATGTTGTTGATTAACAGTTGAGTCCTGATGGTTATTCTGCAAAGATGTAGTAGTTCGCATGGATCTTTGTATCTTGTTGAAGGAATGTAATCCAACCAATTTGGAATAATTGGACGTCTTCCTAAACTCAGCTGTGTCTGAAGAAAAGTGAAACATTTTGCCTTTGTGATGTTTTGTAATTTGGATTATTTTTTATTTAAATTCAGAAAATAGTTTTCAAATGTTATAACCTTTTGGCTTATTTCCCAAAGCATTTTCAATGGAGGCAGGTATTTTATTCCCATTTTATTTTCACAATAATGAAGTTTAAATAATATGTCTGAGGGCACAAGGCAGATTTTTTTTTACAACTATGAATCTGGACAATTTTTAGGTAGATTGTACTTATACTTATTCAGCTTCTCCTACTGGAGTAGTTATTGTCAACTTGGCCATACACTGAAATCATCTGGGAGACCGTAAAACATACCACTGCTCAGGACCTACTACAGAAATTCTGATTCAGTTGTTTGGGGTTGGACATAGACAATGTGAATCCCACAAGTTTCCCAGGTGATTCCAACCCTTGTAGAGTAAAACTTCACACAAAGAAGACATGACTGGAAGCCTATCTAAATGAAAATACAGTATGTCTTTTAAAGGTTTGGAAAAGTATTTTTTAAAAGATTTAATTCCAGAGGCCAAAATGTCAGTAGGTTAACCTACAAGGAAAAGACGTTGCTGTATTACATACATTCCCCGGTAGAACCTACACTCCACAGGCTATATCGGACACTTTTCTTTATATATTTATATTGCATACACAAAGTATTCATTATGTATTCAATCATCAACTTTTTTTGAAAATATGTGGGGTACAACTCAGGGTTAGGTATACACATGTTAATTATGCGGATACCCTTGTTGAATCATCAACTATTAAAGAATATCTAATATATGCTCAGCATTGTCCTGGGTGCTTGGGATAATTGCTGGAGCATGTAAAATAGACCATCTCTGTGCTCACCAGACTCATGGTATAGAGGTGGAAGTATCTAATTAGCATATACTCAATAATTAATTTGTCATTGAATGTAATCGATAGATTAAAAGTTCACTTTACCCTTCCCTTTACAATTTTATCTTAAAATTAATATTAATATTCAAATTAATATTTGAACCCAAACCCAAAAAACAATATTTTGCTTACCTCTATTTCCCTGACTGAAATGGCAGAGAGCACTCTGGAACATAGCTCTAAGCATGTTTTGGCATCTTCCTGGATGTCAACCAACTCATGATCAACCATTATTCTCACTCTTGAAGGGTAGAGCAATATTGTTAAGACAATGTTGGTAGGATTTTCTTCTCTTTCAAAGATTCCATACTGCATGAGTATCTTTAAGATACTAGACTGTCTCGTCTGAGCTACGTAAAGGAGAGGTGTGATGCCACTTAGTGGGCTAGGACAGTATACTGGTGTGAAAGTTCTGTGAATCAAACAAAACATAAATTCATAATACAGAATTAAGAAATGTGACAAAGACTTTGTCTTCACAGTAATGGGAGAATAATATTATCTTAAAATTAAATGTTTTAAATGTAACTTTACCTTTATATATGTCTTAAGAGGAGTTTTCCACTCTATGAATTTAGACAAAACTAGGGGTTAAAAAAGAAAACTCCTACTAAACATTTACCTTCCCCTAAACACTTGCAAAAATAAACAAAAAAAATCTACATTGTGTAGAAAGTGTTTACTTTTGGTAGTAGCAGTTCTCCTTGAGAAATCCATACTGATTAAACAGTATTACAAAACTGGTGGGATTCTGCAAAATCTAAAGTGGAGAGGGAACAGATTTTTAAATTTTAACTTTATTGATAGAAAATAATTGTGACCCATTTGTTCTTAATTATACAACAAACATGAGCTTGAATTGAGTTTGAGGATTACATAGAAAAGGAATAAATGCAACTACCTTGATTTTATTTTTTTCACTTTCATAGCATTAGATTTGGTGTTCTGGGGGTAGGAAGTGTAAGTTGTAGTGAGAATCATATCAGGTCCCTCCAGGGAAGAGTTTTATTTTTCTTCTTCAGTAAAGTTCTGATACTTTTCTGAAACTTTGCTTGTCCTGCAGTGCCACATGATGGCAAAACATAAAAATTTCTTTTTTGTTATGGAAGAAATGAAAATTTTGTGGTTTTTTTTCTGATGCTATATAGTGCTTGCAATTTTTTTCATTTAATAGATCTTTCTGCTCGCTATTGGATTGGTAGTGTAAATGTAAACATGGTTGTAGGCAATTTTACACTAGCTAGCCCTAATTTTGCCAAGTAATATAGTTTTTAGGATTAAGAAAAGGGACATTTTATAAATAATCTGTGCCTCTGGAATTCTCTAGACTGGCCTAATAAACTACTTACAATCTGCAGAACACATACAAAATACAAGTATTGATTTTAGACAACTATACAAAACAAGAATAGTCTTATGCAAAAAAGGAAGCTTTAAGATTGTGTTCCTCTACTTAATTAAGATGGGGGACAGCAAGGCATAATGATACAAACAGTGGAGACAAGTGTTCTGGGTTCTGCACTTCGGCTCTCCTAACTAGCAGTGTGATCTTAGGTAAATCGGCCATCAGTTTCCTTATGTATTTAGGTACTTATTGGTTCATTCCTTCGTTAACTCATTTCTTTAACACCTGCTTGTCTAGAGTGTACTGAGGAGTAGATGTATAGAAATGAAAGATGTAGAGAAAGATGCAAGGGAAACTTAAGTCATTCAATAAATACAAGACAAGGTGATCATCACACTGATAGAAGCATGCCCAGGGGACTGTAGAGGTACTGAGGAGGGGTACTTAACTCTGCTGGAATAGTCATTTCCTGTAGGTTATTGAGGAAATAAGACTTGAAAAAGTATTAGGTGTTTTCCAATAAAAAGACTGGAAACAATGTTATAGGCACAAGAATAAACCAACATTGGAGGCTTGTTATACCTGAACTAGCTATATAAAATAAATGTTCTGGGGCAACCCCCTCGGGTCCCCTCCCACTCTGGGAGCTTTTCTATCCTCTCAATAAGTCCTACTTTCTTTGACAAAATGTTTTGCATTAAATGAGCTGGTTTCAAATTGTTTGTAGCTAAAGAATTCTATAAAAAGCTAAGAAACTATAAAGCTAAAGAAACGAGAGTATCTCTGTTTGAAGTGGATTTGAGGATTCTAGGGCTCTCCCCCTCCTGGGTCTCTTTTTAGGAACTCCAAGAAGTATAGCTGAAAATCACTAGACCAACTAGTTTATCTCCAAAGTTTAGCCAAGGTTTGAAATGCCAGGATTTTTTAATTAAAAAAAAAGAGAGAGAGAATGTGACGTAGTACAAAGCAGAATTACAGAAATCTAAATGTGATTTTTTCTCAAACCTTTGCCACTGGCATGATAGATGATCAGATAGATAGATATAAATAGATATATTGGTAGGTAGATATAGATGATCGATAGAGAGATAGAGAATCATCTCTAGACCAATAACGTCCTGGACATCTCATCCTTTTCACTATACTTCCAGCATGCAGAACTCCTAAACTACTTCCTCTTATTACCCGTCATTGGTATGCAGTTTCCCAAACCACCACTGTATCCAACTCTTTCACATTTCTTTGCATTGTGTATATTCTCCTTTTTTCCAACTCTGGGACAAGTCTAGCCCATTATATAAGTCCTTATATGATAAACTCTTTTGTGAAGTCTTCTTTGATGACCTTTATCATTCTCTTTCTTCTCATGGCTCTTAGTATGTCCCTCCATTGACTCTTAACAGTTTGGAAAACTTACTTAACATCTCTAAACTTTCATTTTCTCATCTTCAAAATAAGTGGTTGATCAAGGTGATTTTTAAAAATATAAGCTCCTAAAGGGCAGTAATTTTTATCTTTACTCCCTACTACATCCCCAAGTGCCCAGAACAATGCTGAGTCCATAGTAGGCACTCAGATATTTGTTAATCGAAAATGTTTTACTATCATCTGATATATTTAACACACACATATATAACACATATATTCATATATATCTTAAAATATATTCTTCAGCTTTTAAGCCTAGCAGGATTTTTGTTGATGTGCAATCATTTAAACTTTCAAAGGAAATTTAATTTATTCATCTTGCTGATTCTTAAGAAGATATTTGACTTAAGAGCTGAATAAGTATGGGCATTCAGGAGACTTTGGGGACAAAATATGCCATAGGTGGTCATTATTAAGATTTAAGATAATTAGTTGATTCTAAGATATTAAGAGTGACATTACCTTTAGAAGATTTTGAGTGAATACAAGAAAAATGTCAAAAATATGACTAAAACTCAAATAGGTTTAAAATGAGATTTAAAAGTCTAAACTGCACCCAAATGGCATATGATTAATTCTCATGTTTAAAGAGTATGTTACTGTAAACCAAAATTTGCTTAATCTATACTGACAGTTAATTATAAAGTACTTATGTGGATGGAGTGAAGCAAGCAAAGCAAGAATTGGTTTTTAAATGTGAGGTTAATGAACTGAACCCTCTGTATCTGTAAACCTGTCATATATGCTTATGAAACTGGGCATATTTCCATACAGATATGCAGAGAATGATTCAGTTTTGTAGCTATAATTATTTCTAAACTTTTTCCTACTTATTCTCCTTTGGTTTCTAGCTGAAAAATTTAGTAGATGCTTCTCCATAACAATTTTAATTCTGTGATATTTAACACAGTTGACTTTCTTGAAACTGTTTTTCTTTTCCTCAGCCAGACCCATCCCTTGAAGTTACCAATCTGTCTCCTTGGCTATTCCTCCTCAACCTTCTTTTACTGGCACCTCTTTCTCTGCCCTTAACATCTAGGCAAGTGTACGTGGCCTTTTGACCAATTTCGTTTGACTGATTACTCCCAACAGGAGAGTGAGCCTGGAGTGATGAAGGAAGACCAGGGAGCCAGATGGGCTGAGAAGACAGGAGTAATGAGATGTCACAGCACGCAGAGCCTAGGGTCACTGTAAGAACCTCACCTTTTACTCTAAATGGAATGGACGAGCCTTTGGAGGTTTTGAGTAGAGGAGTCGTGTGACTTGGCCTTTGCTATAAGGTAGAAGGAAGGAAACCATTTAGCTTGGAACAGGGTGATTGCAGTTGGGCTGGCAAGATTCTGCATAGTATTTGCAGGTAGAACCAACAGATAGCCTAACAGATTAGATGTGAGGTATAAGAAAGACACCAATGTTGGCACTGTATGAGGAGGAACCCAAAGAAACTCAGAATTATTTTTTGGAGGGCTTTCCTCCTACGGTGAAGGCTTCCCCCGCAAGGTAAGTGTTCTAGGAACCCACTGGCATCAGTGTTCCAGCTAGCACTGCTGAAAGAGGCTGCATTTGGCTTCCGTGCATTTCTTTCTTTGCGGTCTTTAAACGTGTATGCCCGGTTCATGATGGGTGATTTGTGAATACACCCTGCTGAGTATTCAGTAGCTTTGATAAAGAACGGCATGACTCCTAGGCCCCACCCTCCCTATTCACCCTCTCTTGCCCCAAGTGCCTTTTTTGTTGTTCTTTTCCTGATTAAAAAAAAAGTTCTCAAAGAGAAACATCTTGCCAATGCAGAAGAAGTGAAACAAAAAATGACAGACACACTAAATGGCATCAAAATTGACAAGTTCAAAAATTATTCTGAGCAGTGAAAAAGACATCTCGATAGGTGTATTGCATCAAAGTTTACTTTGAAGTTGACAAGTTTAAATGTACAAGAATACACAATTGTTTATAAATAAATTCCAAGTATTTTGGGGTCCTCCTCATCTAGCTCGACATCCATAGCACCTCTCTACCTGGATACCCTTAGGCAGTGCAAACTCTTATGTCCAAAACTGACTCTACAGTTCCCTTGTAGTGTCTTATCCTGATAGGTTTTGTGGCATGATCATCATGGTAGGTTGAAGAATGGCCCTTTAGTTTGGCAAAAGAGATTTTGCAGATGTGATTAAGATAAGGATCTTGAGATGGGAAGATTATAAAGGCTGGCCGGTATAATTGCAAGAGTCCTTATAGGAAGTATCAGAGAATGATGAAAGTAGAATCCTTGACGGAGATATGATGACACTAGTGCTGGCTTTGAAGATGAAGAGGCCATGAGCCAAGAAATGCAGGTGGGCTCCAGAAGCTAACAAAGGCAAATAAGCAGATTCTCCCCTAGTACCTCCACAGGAGACCAGGCCTGCTAACTCCTTGATTTTAACCATATAAGATTCATTTTGTATTTCTGACTTCTATAACTATAAAATGATAGACTTGTATTATTGTTTTAAGACACTGCGTTTGTGGCAATTTGTTGCAATGGGAAACTAATAGAACCTTCAACCCATCTCAACATTTGGAAATCTGAAGATGACCCCTTTCTTCTCTTTGATTCTCTACTTCTTATCACTCACTATGTCTGTTATTCTATCTGAAAATGTCTCATTCTGTCACCCAGGCTAGAGTACAGTGGCACACTCATGGCCAGCGCGGCCTCAACCTGCTGGGCTCAGGCAATCCTTCTGCCTCAGCCTTCCAAATAGCTGGAACTACAGGTGGGCACCAACATGCCTGGCTAATTTTATGATTTATTGTAGAGATGAGGTCTCGCCAAGTGGCCCAGACTGGTCTCAAATCCCGGGACTCAGGCAATCCTCTCGCCTCAGCCTCCCAAAGTGCTGTGATGACAGGTGTGAGTCACTGTGCCTGGCTTGCTGAAGAATCTTTTTATTCCTCCAAGTTTGACCTTCACTGGGCAGGCATCACCCATGCTGTAAATTTCATATTCCTCAGTGTGGCCTACAAAGTCCTTCAAGGTTTCATATCCAGGCTTCATCTCTCCCCGTACATAATTTCCATCTCACCCTTAGCTATTACTAAACTGCCTGTAGTCACTGGATTCAACATGTTGTTTGTGTGTCTCTTGGTGTTTGTCACCCTCCGACCAAGATGCCATTTCTTCAAAGGAAAGAAAGGGACCATTCTCATCTTTTAAACGTCAATTTAAGACTTCACCTCTTCAAGAGAGTCTTCTCAGATACATTGTTCTCCCCAGTGGTGTCAGCAGCATCCTTCCTCTGATGCTGTTTCTACTTGTTTGTGCTTCTGTTTTATACTTTGAGTGAAATAATTGTTTTCACACTTATGCCTCACTTGTATATGAGCTTACCAAAATCAGAAAATATGTCTGTTTTGTTTCTCAGCAGTGCCTGGCACTTAGAAAATGCTTAATAAATTATTGTTATTTTAACTGAATAACATCATCTCCCTTGGACTACAGTCTGTCACATAGTGGCATTTGGATGTTTGTTGCAGGATTGTTGTAATAACAAACAAACTTAAGTTTCTTTCCCCTATTAATTCTAACTTCTCTCCTGCAGGGAGAGAAAACAGGGAGATCACCAAACTGGAGTGTAAATGAAGAAGGGTGACCAACAAAAAATGCTATTGTGGAAATAAAGAGCAACAGAGCATAAGAAATCTCAGGTATCCATTATGTAAACATACTAGATGTGTTCAGATATTTGAGAGGTTTTCTTGTAGACAGGAGAATAAGCTGAATGTGTTCTCCATATTTACAAAGGCAGAGCTGTAGAAATGAGGCAGATTTCAGTGCACTATGAGGAAGAATGATTGAATAAAGCTGAATAAAAAGTCACTTCTTCACTCAACAAAATTTTGATGAACATCTGGCATATTCTGGCATATTCTAGGTACTGATGACCCAGTGATAACAGGAGTAGCCAAGGTTCCTACTCTGCACTTTCAGAGCTTATTCTTAGTGATGACAAACGATGAACAGAGATTCACTGAAAACATGGACAGCAAATAACCAGATCAGAAATCAAGGCAGTGCAGACAGTGAACATAGCTCTGATCATGGCTGGCTTCTGATTCATGTTCTGGTGATGAGGAAAGGCTTCTGTAAGGAGGTCATATTTCTACTGTGACCCGACTGAGAAGGAGGATTTAGCCATAGGAAGAGCCAAGGGAAGAGATTTTTTTCAGGCAGAGCTATTAAGAGGCCTTATGGCAGGAGCGGACTTGAAAGTACTCAAGAAACAAGGTCTACATGGCTAGAATACTGTGTTCAAGAGGGTGGAGTGACCTGAGACTGGGTTTGGAGGAATACTAAGGCCTTGTCCATGTACTGTTTTTAAAAAGAGGGTATTGCTTGAATTTTTTTATGTTGTAGGGTGCAGTTCAGGTTTAGGTATACAAATGGCCATTGTGCAGGTAAAGTTTGGGCCTCACTTTGGTTCCCACATCACCTGGTTTGAGATCAGGTACCCTTACTGAGGTGTGCCCCCCACTGCCCTGGCAGTTTCCCACTACTGCCGTATTTGAATTTATACACGTATAGTGGAAAAGCTTTGGAGGACTTTAATTGTGTGTAAGAGAGCTATTTTATGTTTTTAAAAGGCTTCTGAGTCAAGAATAGGTTGCAGGGGTGGAGAAGAAGGGATGGAAGCTGGGAGACTGAAACGGTCTATTGCAGGTGTCTAGGCGAGAGGGGATGGCAGTTCACCCAGGTTAGAAATGCAGGAGAGGACACGGAAAGACAGAGCAAACTGGGATAACTTTAGAGGTGAACTTAAAAGAACTTGTTGATGTGTGGAAGAAAAGGGAAGAATCAAGAATAAATCCTAGATTTCTCTGCCTGGAGCAACAGCCTGTTAATCAGGTGGGAATTTGGGGGGCGGAACAGGTTGGCAGGGAGTGGTGTGAGTTAGATCAATATTCTGTTTAGTTTCTATTCATTTTGAGATGCCGAGTGGCAATGTCAAGCACACAGCTAAACATAGAAGGAGTTGGAGTCAGATGGGAGGTCAGGGCTGGAGATAAAGATTTGGAGTCACCAGGATGTACATAGTATTTAAAGTCACGGGACTGAGTGAGATATTTGAGGAAAAGTGAATAACTAGAAAAAAGAAGGGCCCCACTGGCAAAGGAATGGGTCCCCTCAGGAAACAGTTTAACTCATCTTGTCTGTTTGGTTTTCACTGCTTGCATGTTCCTATTATTGTGCCTAGTGTAAATCTTTCACGGTAAGGTGATCACTAAGCACTTCATTGAATGAATGAACAAATGCATGTATGTTCCGGTCAAACTAATACTTAAAACCAAAGAATAAGCTGGAGTTAGTGCAAGCTAGACAACTTTAGAATCTACATCACAGATGGCAGAGCGGTCACATTGGAGGTTTGATTTTTGTAAGATCCTGAAGAGTGCTTATCAGGTAGATCGACATGTTCAGACTGTAAAAATGTGGCTCTAATAGATGGCGTCAGGTACTTGACTTTCATCGTGCTCAATTCTGGAAAATTTGGGGTCAAATTTATCAATGTTTAACACACAAGTAGGGGATTACTGAGTCAAATAAGTGTCACTAAGTGAGGATGTGTGTATACTCAATTGTATTTTGAAAGTCAACTTCATATATATTATATATGTACAAGCTCAGAATTCTCAGAGAAGAGACCCCAGTATGACACAAACAATGTCTTTGTTTCGTTAGAGGAACCTAGATCTCTAACACTGTGTTACCTTTAACACTAACCTGCAAGCTGTATAGCGCACAACCACTAACAACTTACTGGAACATAATAATATACGTATAGGTAGAAACAGCACAGAATGAAGAGGCGAACACATAGACAGAATGCCTTATCTATATATAACCACTCTACCTATTAATTTTAGAAAAAAAGTGCTATAGCCTTTTACAGATAAATTATCCATCTATGGTGAAAACGCATGAGCTTATTACCTCCAGATTAATGCCAGGTTACAACTTCTATCTTGAACATAGTCTTTTGTCTTCTTGAGAAGCAGTTCCACGAAGTCAGGATTACCTTTTCTGGCAAAAATCCAGTACAGAATTGTATTCACACATATCTCCGTGAATTCAAGTTTAAAACTTAGTCTCAAACGGTATCCTGATTTTTCCACAAATGCAATATAATCTGTGAGTAAGACGTCGAACCCATCCAGGTCTACATACCTCAGAATTTTTGCCAGTGTTCTGTAAATCCTGGGTTCATAACAGTGGTATCCCCACCCACTCAAAAACTGCAAGGAGGGTCTTTTAGCAATTCTGTCGATGAGGTTGCAGAATATATTACTTCTTGGACCAGAAGTCTTACGACATAATGTAGAATATTTATTCATCGCTACTCAAGGCCGCAACACAGAAATAAAATCAGAGGTGGTCATAGTGTAGTCCTTCAGTTACATATTTTGATAGTGTGGTAGGTTTTACTCCACAGCAGTCACCCTTCAGACTGTGGCCAGAAAAAAAATCACAAGAAATCTTACCATAAAGTGCTGGATGACATCATAATAGATAGAAGTCTGTCATCAACATAGGGATATTGTATGTAACTGGTGATGTCTGCGAGAGCTGTATTAGACAGAAATGCATTGCATGACAGCTAAGATACAGTTGAATTATTTGTGTGTGTGTGTGTGTTGTTTTTTGTTTTTTTTTTTTTTTTGAGACAGTGTCTCACTCTGTCCTGCAGTCTAGAGTACAGTGGCACAATCATAGCTCACTGCAGCCTCGAACTCCTGGTCTCAAGCCATCCTCCCACTTCAGCCTCCTGAGTAACTGGAACAACAGGCACATACCACCACACCTGGCTAATTCTTTTTCTGTAGAGACAGGGTCTTGCAATATTGCCCAGGAGAGTCTCAGAACTCCTGGCCTCAAGCATTCCTCCCTCCTCAGTCTCCCAAAGTTCTGGGATTACAGGCGTGAACCACCATGCCTGGCCATCTTTTAGAATTCACCTCAAACTCACCTGGATGTTTCTCAGATGTAAATAATTTTAATAAGCAGACTGATTATTCCCTCTAGACTTGTCATGTAAATGGATGATGATGGCCAGAGCGAACAAGTTCAAGTCCTGCTGTTCTCATGATATGCATGAATACTGTATGCTCTCACCTGTCCTCACAGATAATTTCCCCTGTTTTATGTTTTTACTTTATTTTGTTTTTTTTTAGAGATGAGGTCTTGCTCTGTTACCCAGGCTGGAGTGCAGTCACAACCAGAGCTCACCCCAGCCTCGAACTCCTGGGCTGGCAGGGATTCCTTTGCCTCAGCCTCCCAAGTAGCTGGGACTACAGGTGCATGTCACCATGCCCAGCTTATTTCCTCTATTTTATAGCTGAGATTGAGACTTGGATAAGGTGAATAACTTACCAACCAGCACTGGATTCATCCCCAGAGAGAAAGGAGGTCAGACAATGTTAAACAAAAGTTAGACACTTTGTTGTAGAATTTAAAATTTTATAGAGATTCTTTCTCTACAAACCAGACAGAAGATACACAATTTGGGCATTAAAGGTGCTTCAAATTTGAGATGGCATCCTAGTCCCAGGAAAACATAGGGTAAGTATGTCATGGTTTATCATTATTTAGTAGTTTATGTTTCATCCACCTTTCTATACCAGTCTTACACTGAACAACAACCAAAAAAGGGTGTATATATCACACTTTTAATGGTAATGAAATATTTTATTTTTCCTTTCGCATCATTTTTAAAAAATCACATGAACTATATGTCTCTTTAGTAAGAGGAATATACAACTTCAGATTTGCTGTAATACATGTCTGCTAGTATTGCATGTATTTTGTAAGCTTTAAACTCACTTTTACCAGCATGACAGCCTAATTAAACAAACTGCATACAGTCACCTTTCTGAAAACCAAGAGTTTCATTGTTTTCTCTATTTTTTCTTTTTTAATTTTCTTCATTCCCAAAAACACATTTTGTTATTTGTTGTTATTATTTTTCAGTTGGAGTCTCATTCTGTCTCCCAGGCTAGACCACAGCCTTGGCCTCCTGGGCTCAGACGATCCTTCTGCCTTAGCCTTCCAACTAGCTGGAACCACAGACATGCACCACCACACCCGGCTAATTTTTTGATTTACTGTAGAGACAAGCTCTCGCCAAGTTGCCCAGGCTGGTCTCAAGCCCATGGGCTTAGGCAATCCTCTCACCTCAGCCTCCCAAAGTGCTGGGATTAGAGGTGTGAGCCACCGCACCTAGCCCAAAAACACATTTTTAAATTGAACTTTAAAAATTGATTTCTTAATACAATACATTAAAAACTTGTAAAAAATGAAAACATTATGGAGCCAGAGAGGATCCTTTCCTGAGATTATGTTAGCAGTTTTATGTATAACTTTTAAAATATATTATGCTTATGTTATATACTTTATTTTTGTGCAAATGAGATAACATTATATGTATCTGGGCCTGTGAGCTACTTTTTATTGATATTATTTATTTATATAGCATATATTATAGGTACCTTTGTGTGACGGTCTATAACAATAGCTAATTAACTCTTTTGTGCCACTTATTACACTGTTGTATGTGCTTTATGTATGAACCACTTTGATTCTTATGAAAACCTCAGCCAACGTGACTTACCCAAGAACACATGTCTGGTAAGTGGTAAAGCTGGAACACGGACCCGAGGAAGGTAAGGCTAGCAGCTACACCACCCCCTCTTCTCCAACAAGAGAGAGCGACCGTCCTTTTTTATGGCTAGTTCACGAATAGAAGTCAGGAAACAAGAGCTCAGTGATTACATGTCAAAAAGCAGAAGATACACAGATAACAGGTTAATCCTGATTTTGGAAAAAGGTTCCAGAATATACATTCAAGTAATAATAATGAAAATCTCTGGGTGTGAAAATTTGTGTGATTTTTTTTCTTTTTCTTTTATATTTTTCTTTGTAATTTTAATGCCAGTATGTGGGTTTTGTAATCATAAAAACAAGTCATTTTCACTTTGCGTATAATAACCAGAATGTAATAAGGTAGCGTTGTTGCTGTATTAGTTCTTTAATTTTTTAAAAAGTTGTAGCCGCTACTAATAGTAAACATCAAAGACATATTTAGTAGAAAACCTAATGACTAATAGTGCTCGCTTGCATGTATTTGAATTCTTATGTATTTATCTGTACTAGGCAAGGGCTTTCATGCTTTTTCTCATTTAATCCTCATAATTCTCTCATTATCCCCATTTTATGGTTGAGGAACCTGAGGTTTAGATTGGTTAGCCTCTTGCCATGGCCCATACAGCATGTGAGTAGCAGCAGTTTGAACCGAGGCTGAGTCCACTGTCTATGTTCTTTGCCATTGTGTTCAGCTGCCTTCGGACTTTTGTACCACTGTGATATCTGTGACAGAGTATACCTTAAACATTTCATATTCATGGAACACCCTCGGTAAAATCATTAGAAGTCTAATGACACCGCAGTTATATCCCATAGCTTTAATAAATGTTCTGACTTAAAGAAAAATGTTACATACACATTTCATACTGGTGATTGAGAAATAGTACGTTTCAACTAAATATCCTATTTGTCCTTTTCAGTACTGAAGAGCAAATAATGTAAGCATAGCTTGCATGTTGGCCTCTATGTGTTGTGAGCTAAAAACTGTGTAGGTCCCAAATGCTGCCTGTAATTCCTACTCAGTTGTTCCTTTATGTCAGGGCATTTCAGGACTAGGTGTTATCTGGCACTTACACTTGATACCTTTAATACAACTAATCCTTGAAGGAATTCATTTTTATTGGATACCTAAGTGCGTAACCTGGCTGGGCCCCGCTACATTTTTTTAGGAAGGAAGAATATCAGGAAAACCTGGGAGAGCAGTGGTTTAAGGATGGGACAAGGGTGAAGGTGTAGCATGATGGCACAAGGCAACTGGGGTGTTGCCCATCACAGGAAAGGCATCAAAGACAAACTTGGCTGCCAAGTACTTGCTCCAAAGCTGAATATTCTAGGGAAGTCATAGGTGAGTGGAACGTTGGTATAATCTCAGTAAACTACAAGAAAAAGTCAGTAGGTAAAAATGGACTTCAGTGGGCTCAGTTGTACAGTTTTTGCACAGTGATATACAACTAAGTTTGCAAAACTTAAAGCGTCTGCAGGTTGGGCATCCCCTCATCTGAAAATCCCAAATCCGAAAGTCTTCAAAATTCAAAACCATTTGAGTGCTGGCATGACTCTACAAGTAGAAAATTCCACACCTGACATCTTTCCGATGGTTCAATGCACACAACTTTGTTTCATGCGCAAAATTACTAAATATATTATAGAAATTTACCTTTAGGCTACATGTCTAAGGTGTATAAGTGAGTGAGATATTTGAGGAATATGTAAATGATTTTTGTATTTAGACTTGGATCCCACCTCCAAGACATCTCATTATGTCTCCATGTGCAAATGTTCGACAATCCAAAAGTAATCTGAAATCCTAAGCACTTCTGGTCCCAAGCATTTTGGATAGGGATGCTCAACCTGTATTAGCCCTTTTCCCAGGCTTCACTCTTCTCCGTACCATTCATCTCTAGTACCGACTTATGCATTATTTTATTTTTGGAGTCAGGGTGTTACTAGGCCTCCCAGGCTGGAGTGCTGTGACATGATCACAGCTCACTGCAGCCTCAACTTCCTGGGCTCAAGCAATCCTCCTGCCTCAGCCTCCTGAGTAGCTGGTGCTACAGGAGCATGCCAACATGCTAATATTTTGTGTTTGTCTGTGTGTGTGCGTATGTGTGTGGAGGTGAGGTATTGCTGTGTTGCCCAGGCTGATCTTAAACTCCTGGGCTCGAGCAGTCTTCCCACCTCAACCTCCCAAAAGTGCTGGGATTACAAGCATGAGCCACTATGCCTGTCCTTGATTTATGTATTTGAAAGAAAACAAGAAGTAAAGACCTAACTGAGAGAAGAAGGATTTTCTGATTTGTGAAGTATGAGTAAGATGGGTGTGTATTTCCAAAGGCAGAGTGGGAAGGCCATGTATACGTGATACGATGCCTTAAGTGTGTTTTAATAGCTCTGTGTTAGGATTAAAGGGTATCTTAGAAGACGTGACAAGCCGAATTCTTCCAGAGTGACTTTTTCCTGTTCTATGATCCTCTGGAAACAGACTCTTAACTTTGACTCCCTCAGAACTTTGACTTGCCCAGAGCTTCAGTTGGTTAGACTTGTCTCTACTCACAGCGTCTACTCAAGTTTGTAACACAAGTTTTTAACTCAATTTTAACTCAAATTTTTGAGCTAGGCTATTTTAAGTTATGGCCTTGTCCAGTTTATATGTCAATTTTCTGTGGGGACTATGCCCATGTTAGGCTAGTCAGTTGTGTCTCGTAGAGGCAGAAACCACAGCATATCTAGTATTACAGTTAAATTTTTAAAATAAACACACAGATGGTTTGTACTGAGCATATTGGAAATAGTTATGATTGCTTACAGAAGAATATAAGTGCATAGGAAATCTTTAGCCCTTTACAAACCAACTCAGAGATTTCATGTCAAATTTATACTTAAAGATTGGGGTGGGCATGGTGGCTCATGCCTGTAATCCCAGCACTTTGGGAGGCCGAGGCAGGAGTCTGGCTTGAATCCAGAAGTTTGAGGCCAGCCTAGGCAACATAGGGAGACCTCTTCTCTGTAAAAAAAAACAAAAAAACAAAAAATCTGCTGGGTGTGGTGACGCATACCTATAGTCCCAGCTACACAGGAGGCTGAGGCAGGAAGATTGCTTGATCCCAGGAGGTCGAGGCTGTAGTGAACCATGATCCTACTACTGCAATCCAGCTTGGGTGACAAAGTGAGACTCCAAGTGTGTGTGTGTGTGTGTGTGTGTGTGTGTGTGTGTGTGTGTGTGTGTGTATTTTTTTTACTATGATAGATGTCTGGGATTATGAAGGCCTAAAAGCTCTTAACAGATTCTTTCCTTTTCTTTTTTTCCGTCAGACTCTTGCTCTATTATTCTCCTATTGTGCCATCATCAGAAGTATGTTAAAACCCAGACTTCACATTTCTGTGTGGAAATCACAGTGCTTTATCCAGGTAAGAAAGTCCTTAACTTTCTCCTTCCCCAGTGGAATGTCACCCCTGCCACGTCTGTGTCATTCCCACCCCCCCCGCACACACACTTTTTTATTGTGGTTAAAAAAAACATGACATGAAAGCCGTCCTTTCAACAAACTTAAGTGCACAGTTGTGTTAATTATGTGCACATTGTTGCACAGCAGATACATAGAGCTTCCATCTCACATGACTAACACTCTGTGCTCACTGAACAGCAATTCCCTGTTTCTCCCTTCCGCGGTCCCTGACACCTTACTTTTCTTTCCGTTTCTGCGAGTCTGAGGACTTTAGCTGCCTCACATGAGTGGAATCAGGTAGTATTTGTTCGTTTTGGTCTGGCTTATTTCACAAGTAGTAGTACAAGTTTCATCCATGTTGCTGCAAACAGCAGGAGTTCCTTTTTTCATAAGGCTGAACACCATAGAGTTGCATGTATGCACCACAATGTCTTTATCCATTTATCTGTAGATGGACAAGATGGACAATAGGTTGTTTTCCCTCTTGGCTATTGTAGATAATGCTGCAAGGAACATAGGAGTGCTGATATCCCTTTGATATTCGGACTTTAATTCTTTTGGACAGATCTCCAGTGGGATTGCTGGGCTGTATGATCATTCTGCTTTTAACTTTTTCAGGAACCTCTAAACTGTTTTCCAGAATGCCTGCACAATTTTACATTTCCAACAATAGGGCACAAGGATTCTAATTTCTCCACATCCTCACCAACATTTGTTGTTTTCTGTTTATTTAGTAATGGCCCATTTTACCAGATATGAAGTGATATCGCATTGCGGTTTTGGGTCTCTTCAATGGTTTCTAGATGTCTAACAAAGGAGCTGCTCCATGTATTAATGTTATCAATAACTTAGTGTCTCAGTTGTGGAAGGAAGGTCTGGGGCTTCCTATTTTGCCATCTTGCTGATGTCACCCCCAACTCTGTGTCTTTTGTGAAGCACATAACAGAATAGGAAATTCAAACATGACATTGAATGCTAGCACTTAACCCGTGGTCAGCTGAGAGCTGACACTTGAGAGACAGAAAAACCCAAGGGACAAATTAATTACATATTTATTTAGCTTACCCTCACATTATTTCTGCATTCTTAGATTATCAGGAACTAAAGTTTTTAGATCTTTTGTTAAGCCACTGTCAGGTGGTTCTTTTTAATAATGGACTCTGAATCATATAATAAGCAACTTAAAATACTGAGATAGAATTCACATGCTATAAAATATATTCTTTTAAAGTGTTCAGCCAGGCTCGGTGGCTCAGCCTGTAATCCCGTGCCTTGGGAGGCTGAGGTGAGTGGATTGCCTGAGCCCACAGGTTCGAGACCCGCCTGGGCAACTTAGTGAGACCTCATCTCTACAATAAATCAAAAAATTACCCGGGCGTGGTGGTGCATGCCTGTAGTTCCAGCTACTTGGAAGGCTGAGGCAGAAGGATCGCCGGAGCCCAGCAGGTCGAGCCTGTGGTGGCCGGGAGCAGCCACTGCACTCCAGTCTGGGAGACAGAGTGAGACTCCAACTCAAAAAAATAAAATAAAATAGAATAAAGTATAATGGGCAAAATTTTTGACTCCGTTTTATAAAAATTCCCAAACTTATAAATGTATATTTCTCCTATTATTCAATTTCTTTCTGTTTTCTAAAAGAAAAGGATTTCATATTTATTAATGATTCAGTGAAGACACTTCTGTAATAAGCTTAGACAACATGATCCAAGTATCTATTTTTGCAATAAAACTGAATAACTTTGAAATATTGACAGTAATTCCCAAGAATTACATTGGGACTCAACGTTTTTTATAGCCTCTATGCTTCTGTGTCAGTAACACAATTGATTTTAAGTGTTGTACTGCCCTTAAAATCATTATTCCTCAGGGCAGCCCCTTCAGGTCCCCTCCCAATGTGGGAACTTTTCTGTCCTCTCAATAAATCCTGCTTTCTAAAAAACAAAAATTAAAAGCATACTCCTCTATTTAAATCTTCATTTTTTCATTCTGTTCTATTTTAAGATGGCAAATTTCAGTTCGACCATTGTATCATATAGATAGAGATTTTGAATTCATTCAGTCAAAGGAAGCATGTGATATCAATTTTTATTCTTTAATCCATTATCATTATATTTTTGGGTTTTAAGTTTGTGATTTGGGTTTTACAACCAATTTACATACATATTAAGATATGTGTATGTATTATACGCACACACACAGTCATGCATTGCTTAGTGATGGGTACCTGTTCTGAGAAATGCATTGTTGGGGTATTTTGTTGTGTGAACATGATGGAGTATATTTACATAAAGCTTGATGGCATAGCCTACTACGTGCCTAGGCTACATGGTGTAGCCTGTTGCTCCTAGGTTACAAACCCATGCAGCATGTAACTGTACTGAATAATGTGGGCAGTGGTAACACAATGGTAAGTATTTGTCTATCTGAACATATCTAAATAGAAAAGGTATAGTAAAAACATGGCATAAAAGATTAAAAACATACCCATTTAGGGGAGGAATTGAAAGCATTCCCCCTAAGAACAGGAACCAGGCAAGGATGCCCACTCTTATTCCCCTTGTTCAGCATTCAGCATTGTGCTGGAAGTGCTAGCCAGAGCAATCAGGCAAGAGAAAGAAATCAGAGGTATCCAAATAGGAAAAGAGGAAGTTGAGCTATCCCTCTCTGCGGACAATATGATTCTATATGTTGAAAACCCTAGGGAGTCTGTCAAAAACCTCCTCGCACTGATAAACAACTTTGGTAAAGTATTGGGTTACAAAATTGATGTGCAAAAGACAGTGGCATTTCTCTACACCAGCAACAAGCAAATAGAGAACCAAATAAAAAGCACAATCTCATTCACAATAACCACAAAAGAAATGAAATACCTTGGTACCCACCTAACCCGAGAAGTGAAAGATCTTTAAAGCGAGAACTATAAAACACTGCTCAAAGAAATCAAGGATGACACAAACAAATGGAAAAACATTCTGTGCTCATAGGTTGGAGGAATCAATATTGTCAGGATGCCCATTCTAACCAAGGTAATCTACAGATTTAATGCAACACCCATCAAATTACCAACATCGTTTTTCTCAGACCTGGAAATGACAATACATAAATTCATATGGAAACAAAAAAGAGCCTGAATAACCAAAACAATCCTCAACAACAACAAAAAAAAGTGGGAGGTATCATAGTTTCACACTTTAAACTTTACTACAAGGCTATAGTAATCAAAACAGCCTGGTATTGGTTCAAGAATAGGCACATAGACCAATGGAACAGGACAGAGATTCTGGAAGCAAACACTCAGTTTTTCAAACTCATCTTCGACAAAGCTACTTATGACAACGACTGGGGAAAGGAGACCATATTTAACAAAGTACTGGGAAAACTGACTGACCACATGCAGAAGAATGAAACTGGACCCCTATCTATCACCATACACAAAAATCAACTCTAAATGGATCAAAGAGCTAAGCATAAACCTCAAACTATAAGAATCCTAAAAGAAAATGCAGGAAACATCCTTATGCACATTGAAGTAGGCAGTGAGTTCTTGACCAAATCCCCAAAAGTGAGTGACATAAAAGCTAAGATAAACAAGTGGGGCCTCACCAAACTGGAAAGCTTCTGCATAGCAAAAGAAATCATCAAGAGAGTGGGGGGAGAGCCCACAGAATGGGAAAAAATATTTGCAAATTATGTATCTGACAAAGGCCTAACATCCAGCATCTACCAGGAACTCAAAGTGAAAGGGAAAAAACAACCCCGTTAAAAAGTGGGTAGCCAGGCTCGATGACTCAGCCTGTAATCCTGCGCTTTGGGAGGCTGAGGTGAGTGGACTGCCTGAACCTGTGGATTCGAGACCCGCCTGGGCAACTTGGCAAGACCTCATCTCTACAATAAATCAAAAAATCAGCCGGGCGTGGTAGTGCGCGCCTGTAATTCCAGCTACTTGGAAGGCTGAGGCGGAAGGATCGCCAGAGCCCAGCAGGTCGAGGCTGCGGTGGCCGGGAGCGGCCACTGCACTCTAGTGTAGGTGACTGAGTGAGACTCCAACTCAAAAAAAAAAAAGTGGGTAAAGTACATGAACAGACACTTTTCAAAAGAAGGCATGCAAGCAGCCAATAGACAAATGAAAAAATGCTCAGCCTCACTAACCATTAGAGAAATGCAAATCAAGATTACAATGAGATACCACCTAACCCCAGTAAGGATGACTCTCAATAAATCAAAAAACAGCAGATGCTGGCATGGGTGCAGAGTAAACGCTTCTCCACTGTTGGTGGGAGTGCAAGCTAGTTCAACCTCTTTGGAAAGCAGTGTGGTGATTCCTAAAAAAAACTAAAAATTGACCTTCCATATGATCCAGCAATCCCTCTCCTAGGAATATACATAGAGGAACATAAATGGCTCTACCAAAAAGACACCTGCACATGCATGTTTATTGCCATACTGTTCACAATAGCAAAAACATAGAACCAACCCTACTGCCCATCAAAAGCAGACCAGAAAAAAAAAAAAATTGTTTGCTATTAAAAAAAAATTCATATGCTGTAAAAAAAAATTGTGTGCCATAAAAAAAATTTGTGTGCTATAAAAAAAAGTGAACTGGATAAAGAAAATGTACATATACATGATGGTATATTATGCAGCCATAAAGAAGAACAAAATCATAGACTTCACAGCAAAATGGATGGAGTTGGAGGCCTTCATACTTAGTGATCTATCATAGATAACTAAATACTGCATGTTCTCACTCAGAAGTGGGACCTGAACACTAATCTCATTAGCACAAGGGAGGGATCAAGGGTGGTAGTCTGACTTAGAACATAAATATGAAATTTAAACGTTCTTTGGATATCAAAATAACAAAACACCAAAAACGGTTCAGTAGTTTACAAATCCAATGTCCTTCGAAATAGTAGAAAATCAGATTACTGAGTATTGCACACAATGATAAGGCTGGTAACTTAACAAACTTGGTTATTTGCTGGTCTCAGGTAACTGTCATGATTGACAGGGTCCCCCAAATTGAAAACTGAATAAAGGAGTAGTGGGTGGGACCAATCAAGCTCACTAGAGGATTCTGCTTGCACAAGTAGAGCCGATGTAAACAAGTTTCCAAATATTAGAGAGTCTAGGATGGCTTACTCTGGGGGAAAACACAATTATAGCATACCTTCTGCTACTTTGCACTCGATAACTATATTGACATTTATGAACATAATTATATTGCATAGGCTTCTTTTTGGCATCTATGTATATAATTATTTTATGCATTTATAACTCTTGTTGATTATAAAATTAGTCTCTATTAAAGTATAAAATAAGGGAAGATCACCCCTAATCTCAGTGCCCAGAGATAACCATAAACATTTTGGTTATCAGATGTGTATCTTTTTAAAATTGGTATATGCTACAGTACTACTACTGTTTTGTAAACTACCTTTAAAAAAGAAACTTATCATGACAATTTCCCCATTTTTCTAAATATTTTCCAACAGCTGTTTTTTAATTGCTGTGTTCTATTATTTTGTTGAGGAAACACAGTCATTTATTTAATAAATCCTCTATTGTTTGACACTTAGGTAGCTTCCAATTGTTAACTAACTATAAATGACGTTTCAGCAAACATACTTGTAATTAGCCATTGTATACTCTCTGATAACTTCTTATTTTTTGTTTTAAAGATGTGGGGTACAATTCAGGATTAGGTATACAAGTGGTCATCATACAGGTAAAGTTTGGGTCCCCACTTTGCCTGGTTTGGATTAGGTTCCCTAATTGATGTTGTGTTCCTCCCGCCCCCCCACCCCCACCCCTGTTATCCCTCTGATAACTTCTTTAGGATCAATTCCTAGAAGTAAGATTGCTGTATCTTAAAATAAGTACAAGTTTAAAGTTATCTAATTGCTTTCTGTGTGAATTTTCTATTGCTGCTGTAACCAATTACCACGAACTTAGCAGTTTAAAGCAATACAAATGTATCCTATTATACTTCTGCAGGTCAGCATGGCTGCATTACTACAAGGGGCTCCAGGGAAGAAACTTTCCTTGCCTTCTTAAGCTTCTAGTGGCTGCTTGCATTCCTTGGCTTGAGGTCCCTCCCTCCATCCTCAAAGTCCGCAGAGCAGCGTCTTCAAGTATCTCTCCTGCCTCTTCCCCTCGCTTTGCTTCCTCCATCATTCCGTCCGTCTCCTTCTCGGACTCTGACTTTCCTGCCTCCACTCTTCCTTTATAAGGATTCTTGTGATATTTAGCTTACATGGATAATACGGGATAACCGTCTCATCTCAAAATTCTTAAATTAATCACATCTGCAATGTCCCCTTGGCCATGTAAATTAACATATTTATAGGTTCTGGGGGCATCATTTTTAATTTAGCGTGTTTTTGTTATTTTCTAAATTGTTTTTCATTGTAGCTTTGAGTTGTTATTTTCTAAATTGTTTTTAATTGTAGCTTTGAGTTGTTTTCTAAATTGTTTTTAATTGTAGGGTTGAGTTTTTGTTATTTTCTAAATAGTTATTGTAAATTTGAATTTCTTTTATTTTCCAAATTGTTTTTAATTGTAGCTTTGAGTTTTTGTTTTTGTTTTGGAGTTGGAGTTTCACTCTGTTGCCGAGGCCCAGGCTGGAGTGCACTGGCATACTCATGGCCACCCCAGAGTCGACCTGCTGGACTCCAGTAATCCTTCCAGCCTTCCCAGTAGCCAGAACTATAGGTACGTGCTACCACACCCAGTTAATTTTTTATTTATTATAGAGACAAGGTCACACCAAGTTGCCAGGGCTGGTCTTGAACCTCAGACTCAGGCAATCCACTTGCCTCAGCCTCCCAAAGTGCTGAGATTACAGGCTGAGCCACCAAACAAGGAGCCCCACTTGTTTTTGTTTTTTAACTTTAGGAGGTACACGAGCAGGCTCGTTACATGGTATATTGTGTGATGGTGAGGTTTGGACTTCTACTGAACCCACCATCCAAATAGTGAGCATGGTACCCAATGAGTTTTTCAACCCTGCCCCCCTCGCTATCCCTTAGGAGTCTCCAGTGGCTGCTGGTCTCATCTTTATGTCTGTGTGTACCTAGTGTTTGGCTCCCAATTATAAGTGAAAATATGTGGTATTTGGCTTTCTGTTTCTGCATTAATTTGCTTAGAATAATGGCCTCCAGCCACATCCATGCTGCAGCAAAGGACATAATTTTGTCCTTCTTTATAGCTGCCTAGTATTCCATGCTATATATGTGCCGCCTTTTTATTATCCTTTTTATTATTTATTATCCTTTTTATTATTATTTGATGGGCACCCAGTTTGGGGGCCTGGGGATTGCACAGCCTAGTATACCACAGTTGCTATCTGAGCACTCCTCCTGAGGGTCCAAGGTCAAGCCCACTCCCCCTGCCACTGCCACCATAGCTGTCACTTACCAACATGTACTACTTGTGGGCCTGGGGACTGGAATGCCCAGCTGACTGTAGCCACTGCCAACACCAGCACACACTGATTGGGACACAGAGGGTTGTCCTGCTGTGTCCTCCCACTGCTACTGCCATCACAAGTAGGCGATTCCTTTTTTAAGAGCTACAAAAAATTAAAATACCTAGAAATAAATTAAACCAAGGAAGCAAAAAATTCCTACAGGGAAAACCACAAAACACTGATGAAAGAGTTTGAAAAGGACACACACAGATGAAAAGACATCTCATGCTCGTGGACTGGAAGAATTAATAAGATTAAGATGACCGTACTACCCAAAGCAATCTAGCGATTCAACACAATTCTCAACAAAATACCAGCATCATGTTTCACAGAAATGGGAAAAGCAATTCTAAAATGTGCATAAACCCCAAAAAGAGACCAAACAGTCAAAGCAATCTTGAGCAAAAAGAACAAAGCTGGAGGCATCACACTACTTAACTTCAAATTATACTACACAGCTATAGAAACCAAAACAGCACAGTATTGATATAACAACAGTAACATAAATAAATGGAGCAGATAGATAATCCAGAAATAAATCCACATATTTACAACCAACTGATTTTCAATAAAAGCTCCAAGAACATACATTGGAGAAAGGACACCCTCTTCATAAATGGTGCTGGGAAAATTGGATATCTATATGCAGAAGAATAAAACTGGACTCCTATCTCTCACCACACACAAAAAATCAACTCAATATGGATTAAACTTAAACATAAGACCTGAAACTACAAAACCACTAGAAGAAAATAGAGGGGAAACACTTCAGGACATTGGTCTAGGCAGAGATTTTTTGATTGTCACCACAAAAGCATAAATAACAAAAACAAGAATAGATCAAGAAGACTATATTAAATGAAACAGCTTCAGCACAGCAAAGAAAACAATCAGCAAAATGAAGAGTCAAGCTTCTTTTTTGGAGAAAATGTTTATAAACTTTTCATCCAGCAAGACACTAGTACTCAGAATATACAAGGAACTCAATTCAACAGTAAAAATAAACAAACAAATAAATAAATAATCCCCTTAAAAGTGACCAAAGGACATGAGTAGACATTTCTCAAAAGAAGACATGGAAATGTCCTACAGGTATATGAAAAAATGTTCAACATCACTAATCATCAAGGAAATGCAATTCAAAACCACAATGAGATAGCATCTTACCTCAATTAGAATATCTGTTATTAAAAAGACAAAAAGTAACAGATGCTTGCAAGAATATGGAGAAAAAGGAACTCTTACACACTGTTGGTGGGAATGTAAATTAGTACAACCACTATGGAAAATTGTGTGGAAATTTCTTTAAAAAATAAAAATAGAACCACTATATGATCTAGCAATCCCATCACTATTTATCCAAGGGAAAATAAATCAATATATCAGAAAGATACCTACACTTATGTGTTTATTTCAGCACTATTCCCAGTAGTAAAGATATGAAATCAACTTAAGTGATCATCAATGGATGAATGAATAAAGAAAATGTGGTATATATACATAATGGAATACTATTCAGTCATAAAAAAATAATGTCAGTCGCACAACTTGGATGGAATTGAAGTCATTATGTTAAGCTTTATAAGCCAGGCACAAAAAGACAAATATCAGATGTTCTTCCTTGTATGTGGGAGCCTACAAAGTTGATCACATTAAGGTAGAGAATAGAATGATAGATACCGGAGGCGGGGAAGGATGTAAAGTGAGAGCAGGGAATAAAGAAAGGTTTACTAATGGATACATACGTACAGTCTGATGGAAGATATAGCCTCTAATATTCCATTGCAGACTAGGGTGACTATCGTCAGCAACAGCATATTGTATATTTCAAAGTAACTAGAAGAAAGGATTTGAAATGTTCTCAGCACATAGAAATAATAAATTCTCAAGGTGATGGATATGCCTAATACCCTGACTTGATCGTTACACATTCTATGCATGTAAGAAATACTCACACGTACCCCAGAAATATGTAAAATACTATGTATCAGTGTCTGTGAACGACATAGGGCCAAAGAAATAGGAAAATGTGTGTGGGTTTAGGGACAGTTGTGCAGAAATAGGATTAAAGGACAAAAGGTTGTGTCGAACGGTGATAGACTAGGAGGAACTGAGCAAGGCTGTCCACATTCTTCTTGGCATCCCTCGTGACGTTTCTTTCCTCTGCGCAGAGGACATCTACTACATGGCGGTCTTCATGGGAGGAGGGGAGGAGAAAGCCAGAGAGTGATCTTCCAGGACTTCGGGAAAGAAGAGCGTGGGAAGATGAGAGAGGCCGTCCTGTTCTGCTGTGTTCTCAAATGCCAAGGACTGATATTCTGGGAGCCCCATCAGTTTTATAAAGAAATCGTGTTGAGAAATTATTGCTGGGCTCACTGGGCAGTATTCTGTGGGTCTTTAGCTGGATGGACCCAAAATAGAAGAAATTCTCTTTTCAAAGCTTTTTTTTCCTGAGATGACTTTATTTTCACAGATTTATACTGCTAGACTTCAAAAAGATCTTTCTCCTCCTTAAATAATCAAGTACAAATTTTCATTGTTGGCAACCAAAAAAATTACTGAATAATTGTTCATCTCAATGCTTGCCTCACATTAATTCATATATGCCTAATTTGGTATAATATTAAAGTATTATACCAAACTCTATACTAACTTCTATCAGTTATTGGGTGACTTTATAGGTTGTCTTATTTTCCAGAGAAAATTGTTACTATATAAAGGTAAAATTAGTGGACTCATATCCATGAACCATTTTTTCCAGTGTTAAATACTAAAACTCCTTTCCTTTTTCTGCTGTAGATGAAAAGAGGTGGCGTCAGTGACTTTTCTATAATTCAGCATGAAGCTGGCTTGAAGCTATCTTTAAATACAACTCAATGTGATGTGCCTGCGAGAGGCAACTGACATTTCAAATTGTGATTCTTTTCACCTTAAAAGCCAGAAGGTCTGCTCTTTCCTGTAGTTAGAGCTATTTTAATGAAGTTAATTTAAGAGGTCAGAATCCAACTTGTGACTTCTCAGATTCTTTCATTTGCATTACAAATCATTTCAGGGAAAAAGGAGTCACTGACTGAGAGATATTGGAGAAGGACTAGAGCAAAACATTCTTAACTTGAACTCTCTTAATTTTGAATATCTGGTCATCCAGACATAGGTAATGAGAGCCATTGGGCAACATAATTTACAGTGGAAATCAGTATGTGTTCACGGGAGATATTAAACTATTCATTAGAACAGGCTTTTCAATCGCTGTTGGTACCAGAGGGAACCAGTTATATGGTGCCCACATCACATTATGAACAAAAACTCCCTCCTTGGATATTTGGTCTCAAGCATCATCCTGTTGGTCAGTGTCACTGGTCGAACAGACAGATACTAGAAGCCACATACGCCAAGTCCTCACTTGGCATTTCCAATAGGTTCTTGGGAACCTGAGCCACTTTAAAAGAAACCAGTCATCACAAAACCGATTTTACCATCAGCTAATTGATATAAACATTTACATCCCTACAGCAAATTTCTGGTCACAAAACATCATCAAACTTTTCACTAAAGACCCTAAACACTTCTAACATTAAGCTTGAACAAAGTGTGAACTGTTAATATATTTAAGAAAGATAAATAAAAACAAGACAATTATTTACCCAGTTTTTGGTGAAACAATGAGTGATGGCATCATGTTGGTGGGTTAAATCAAGGAATAACTCTTTGCAAAGCGAAATTGTAAGGAGCATCCCCTACCACCATGCAATTCAGAAACTAACAATGACACACAGGGCAGGTTCATCGTGCACTTCCATACCACATCATTCATTGTTGTGCCTCTGTACGACTATTGTTTACTTTAAAATTTTAATTTGAGAACAACCGGTTTTCATATTCACTCTTCAGTCCACTCATGCCGGTTCAGGGTCACAGGTTACAGGTCCCAGTGGCTCAGGGCACAAGACCACAGCCACCTGGGACAGAACACCTTCCCATCACTGGGTGCACTCACACACACACCCCCATTCATTCAGTCTGGGACCTCCAGACATGCCAGTTGACCTCACGTGTGTTGTTTGGACCACTGGTTGAGACCAGAATTGCGCAGGTGGTAAATGAATTTACCAAGACAGTGGTGAGTTGACAAAGGCAGATTTATCAAAGGCAAAGATACGGAGCAGGGCAGCTGCAGAAAGGAGACTGTCTGCAGAGGCAGGGCTGGAGGGGGTTTTATGAGGCCCTGCGGGAAGTTTAGTGTGGCGTCAGGCTGTGCTGGGCTGTTTCCCTAAGCAAGGGGTCATGAGCAGCAACGGTTAACTGCTTTTGCATTTACAATGGACAGCTAAAGGTTAGTTTACAACAATGATTTACAGCTGGTCAGCAAGCTTTTCTCACTCTGGCTGTGGTTAGTAAGTTCCTTGTAACGTCTGTAAAATCTCATCCCGAGTTCCCTTTCCCCAGTATAATTTACCCAATTATTGCTGGCCTAATTGGGTCTCATATTCACTGCAACATGCACACTTTGGGATGCGGGGGGCAAACTGGACAGCCCAGAGAAAACCCAGACAAACACGGGAGGAATGTGTGGACTCCAAACTGACCATGGCCCCAACTGGAAACTTTTTTTTTTTTTTTTTACAGCAAAACAACATTGAATGAAATGACATTATTCAAAGATCTGGTATACCAATATTTATTGACTAGGCAGAATCTATAAGAGGACATAAACTATAATCAATATGCTTGTGTGCTTTCTTAAAGTGAATGTTTTAAAAACAAAATATTTGGCAAATGAAACCTGTTGAAATGCAAAAATTGTTTGGCTGTGGAAAATCACTGAATTTTGTTAATTGTCATTTCAGTGCTTAAGTGGGAATTGATCATATGTGTGCATTTCTAACAATTTTCTTGTAAACAACTGGAGGAATAAAAGGTTTCCTTCTCTTTCAAAATAAGCAAACAAAATAATAAGCCAATAACTAACAAACACACATATCTATAACTCTGGTTATCTCCTTAATAAGATGAAAAAGAGGGCTTTGCTCGTTGTAGAAGGGCTTTTTTTAATTCATCTACTTGGTTTTGGTTACATCTATCATATTGTAAATTGTAGGTATGTATTGATGGACAAATGGCCATTCCCTTGGTAATTAAAATGATTGAATATAAGCTATGGAGGAAGACAGAAAGACAAGAACCCAAGCAAAAAAAAAAATTAACCTTGTAGATATTGTATATCTTTGTTCTCATTCCAGAATTTCATTTCTATTTCTCTGGGAGGCAAGATATAATTTTATAATTAAGAGGACAAGATAAAATCCATTGTGCTTTCTGCTGTGGCTGCTCAGTTGTGGTTTTAATTATTGGGCCACTGGAAAAATTTAAGTTTCATGATAATGTATTAAGAAGGCATGAGGAATGCCTGGACGTGAAAGTTCACGGCTGGCGTTGTCTCACTGAGAGGAAAACCAGTCAGTCTCACACACCCATTATACAAATTAATAAACTCCATGGTAAAAGTAACCAAAAAGCAGCACTTTTCCCCTTATTTCCCATATGGTTAGTTATTTTTAATTTTTAATATAATAGGCATAATTTATGTAAATAGCATCTTTCTCTAGTAAAACGTGCATTGTACAGGGAATGAGAAAAACTGAGTTTAAACATGGCATCATGAGTAATTTGTCATTTTAGGCAAATCACTGATAAACTCCTTGGGCTTAGTTTTTCTTGTGTAAAGTTAATATATTATGGCACATAATTTCTAAGTTCTCCAGCTCATCTCTGAGTCATCTAATATCTACTCCACACTAAAATTTCCCCAAATGTCGTAAGATATGTCCTTGGAGTTTTTCAGAAAAATCTAAGTCCAACAGAAATTCACACATTTCATTTCGTTTTTTGTCTTTTTGGACTTTGACACATTTTTCAGCTCCTTTAGATGTTGATTCTGTGATGGTTATGGGATATCCCACATTTTGGATTTATTTGATTGTCTCTTCATACTGAGACCTCATCTTTTGTATTTTTGTTATCTAACTTCATTAGACTTATATAAACATCTTTTACCAAATTCCTTCCTAGGTGATGCTGCAGTAAATATGTCATCATACCAGAAGGCACATGGTGTCAGAATGTCCCAATATTGGTGATGCAGAGTGTGATCAATGATTAAGATGTTGACTATCAGATCACTCCATTTTTTTCCCTCCAACTCATATTTTTTTGACTTACATTATTTTTTCCTGGGATTTATTGCTATAATCTTAATTTCCTAAGTATACGTCTGTCCTATTGATGCCTGCCAGATAAGTCTTTCCGTTGTTTTCATTATCTCTTGGAGCAGGGCCTCCCATTTGCCTATTAGTATCTAAAATCCATAGCTTGGATGCTCACCTTCTATTTTGTAGCTTTCCACCAAGCCCCTTTTTTTGCCAACTAAACTGATCTGATTTTTTGTCTTGTATATATGATCTTGCCACTCCTACCCTCTGCTTTCAATATCTCACTACTTTCCTCCAGAATTCCTCTTATGACTGCTTCTGGCTTATAGCTATCACCTCCTTTATTATTTATTCCATGCCACTAAAATTATTCCCTATATTCTGTTTTTCCTAGTGATATTCAATTTATGGCATATACCTCTGTAATATTCAATACAATGTTTCTTTTAACCAGAAGTAATACCTTTTCGATAAAATTATTTAAAGAATAACTTTTTTCTTTTCATATCCATAACCGCTATCTTTAGATAAGACTATGAGTCAGCATAATGATGAATGAAAGCATTGCTCTTTATAAAGTCAAGAAAGCCACCTTGTGAGACGAGGCTATCATTCATCAGTGTTGTGAGTTTTCCTTTCTAATTTCAGGTTTGGTGTGAGTTTTATGTGGCCTATATTTCTGGAATTGGGCAGTTTGTTCCAGATGGAGCTTTTATGACTATGGTTTGCTAGGAAATACTGCTGTGCTTGCAGATCGGTCATTCACTGATAAACTGAATTGACTTTCTCATGTACTTAACTCAGTTTTTCAGTGTGATATAGTGAAAGAAAGCTGGATTTGGAGTCAGAAGACCAGGGTTTTAAGTAGTGGCTGTGCCACTTACCTTAAGTGTGACCTTCAGTAAATTCTTTAACCTCTTTGAACTTTGAACCTCATTGCAAAAAAAAAAGATATCCCACCATGATTACTTTAAAGTGTTGTTGCAGCCGGGCTCGGTGGCTCAGCCTGTAATCCCACACCTTTGGGAGGCTGAGGTGAGTGATTGCCTGAGCCCGCGGGTTTGAGACCCGCCTGGGCAGTGCGACCTCATCTCTACAATAAATCAAAAAAATCAGCTGGGCGTGGTAGCACATGACTGTAATTCCCGCTACTTGGAAGGCTGAGGCGGAAGGATCACCGGAGCCCAGCAGGTCGAGGCTGCGGTGGCCGGGAGCGGCCACTGCACTCCAGTCTGGGTGACAGAGTGAGACTCCAACTCAAAAAAAAAAAATAAAAATAAAAAAGTGTTGTTGCAGTACACACATTTGACAACCTGAAAAATCCCTTGTGATTTACAAAGGACCATTCAAATGTAAGGGATATTTATGTTTTTCAACTTGAGATTAGTAGATTCTTTTTTGAAAAAGATTTATACATCAATATAGTATATTTTTCTGTTTTTTTTTTTAAAGTAGGAAAGGTAGATTTAATTGACGTTTTTAAAAAAGCAATTGTTAAAAAACAATGGTCAAAAATGAAGAGAATTCACTTTTTCTGAATTCCTTTGTAGCATATATTTCGCTCTTCTTTTTCTGTTATCTTCATTCTTTATTATGGCATTGTGGGCTTTTTGTTTTTTGTTTGGTTTTATTTTGTTTTGGGTTTGTTTTTTTTTTGAGGGAGGGGAGATTGTCCATTAACATCTTGCTATTAAAAAAAATACTGATCCAACTCAGTTTTAGGACTAGCTTTACCTAGTTGAACAAACCTCTATGTCTTTCCATTCTTTTTTTCCTTTTTTTTTTTTTTTAACATTTTTGCTGTAAATTATGTTCAGTCAACCAGCCAACCATGCAATCAGTACTTATGGTATGCCTGCTATATAAAAAGTCATTCTTCTATTATTGATGTTGTAGTGGCCGAAAGTTCAATCCAAGAGACCACCAAGAGCCAATTCCGATGAAAGTTCAAGAGGGTTTTTATTTGCAAGCTCGAGCCTGGACCTCTGTCGACAACTGACACAGCAGAGTACATTCAGAGGCCCTGACTTCCTGAAGCAGATGCCTTTTATGCTTTTACACAAAGGGAGGAGGAGTTTGGGGGGCTCTCCAGTTGTGTTACCATTTAATTGGGTAGTTCCTCTGGTGGTCAGCTTAATCGTGGAGGATTGGCTAGCCTGACTCGCGCTGACCTTGGCCCACTAGCTAGGGAAGTTGCAGAGACATCTGGAAACTTAGGTGATTTCTCCCTGGCACCTGACTGGTTGTTGCTAAGGGGAAAGTGAGACAAGGGAAGAATGACTGGAGCTTTGCAGTTGTTCCCATGACTGGAGCTTTAAACAGTTATATGTTTTAAGACAGAAAACTAAAATTGGCTGTGCTATTGTTCACAAGCCAATTACATATTTATTGGGTTATAGCATGCTCCTAACCTAAGTCTATGGTATACTCTATTACGGTCCTCTCAATGTAAAATTCTAAACAGATAATATCTGTTCTATGTTTTATTTATTTGGATGATAAACCACACTAATCACCCACTATATGCGTGGTTATATAAAAATGACTTTGATTCTCAAGAAATCTTTCTACTAGTCTCAGAGACAAGCATGAAAAAGATCCTAACAATAAAATTGTAGGTATGGAAAGGAGAAATGTAGAAGAATCTATAGAAAAGGGCTCACATGTACGTTGTCTCAAATGAAGGGAGAACTTACTCATTGTAGAATGTGGTTGCTTTTTCTTTATACCAGGTGCTGATGTTTATTTAGAGAGTATTTAGGAATAATATTGTGACACTCTGTGGGAAGAGACCTATTGCTGAATAGATCTATTCACAATCTATTGCTGTGTAACAAATCTCCCTATATGCAGTGGAAGTCACACTTTCTCTCTTCTGCCGCATTCCATTGACTGGAAGTTACCAAGTCGAGTCCCCTAACAAAGGAAGGGAAAGTAGACTGGAGAGCTCATTCTCTGCTCTCGGTCACTAAGCCTGCTGCCACTCTGCAGCAAGAAGCCTCTGTCCTTTGACTTCCAGTAACATTTTTTTCCTACTTTTCCTTGAAGCACTTACCAGTCGCCTCCTCAGACACCATCAGGATTCTGCTAACATGCTTCTCAAAGTCCTTGCAGCTTCTTCTCGGTTCTTGGTTCCAAAACCTCTCCCACACTTCAGGTTTTTGTTGCACATCATTCCACTGTCAGCACTAAAGCCTTCATCTACTGCTGTGCTGTGCATTGCCGCAAGTGCAGTAGCTAAAGACAATAATAAACATGTAGCATCCTCATGATTTCTGTGGGTCAGGACTTCAGGAGGGGCTCAGCTGGGCATTTCTGGCTCAGAGTCTCTCATGAAGTTGCAGTGAAGATGTTGGTCAGGCTGCAGTGGCTGAGGCGGAAGGATCACCGGAGCCCAGCAGGTTGAGACTGCAGTGGCCGTGAGCGTGCCACTGCACTCCAGCCGGGGCTACAGAGGGAGACTCTGACTCAGACAAACAAACAACAGAAGCAGTGGAGCCTAAAGTATGGCTTGGGCTCAATCAAGGAAAGGTGCGGGGGCAGTGGGACTTTCCCTATTTCCCAGCTGAAAAGTTGGCATTTCCCATGATGCGGTAGGAAAACCGCCGGTTAAACCTGTTTAAACTGTTGCCGATTGTGTCTTAGGATCGCCAATGTACCAGTGGCTTATCTTGACCACTGCCACCGTGTGGTGGGGATTTGGGGCTAGGGCTTCCGCTGTGAGTCAAGGTATGTGCAGCAAAATACATAGCAATTGATTATAACAATGAGATGCCTTCACATCAATGTAGGTCTGACCAACTTTTTTTTTGAGTCAGAGTCTCACTCTGTGACCCAGGCTGGAGTGCAGTGGCACGCTCACGGCTACCGCAGGCTCCACCTGCTGGGTTCGGGTGATCCACCTCAGCCTTCCGAGTAGGTGGAGCTACAAGTGGGCACCACCACAGCTGGCTAATATTTTGGTTTATTGTTGAGATGAGGTCGCGCCCAGTTTCCCAGGCTGGTCTCGAACCCACGGGCTCAGGCAATCCTCTCGCCTTGGCCTCCCAAAGTGCTGGATTACAGGCTTAAGCCATCACGCCCTACTAGGGTCTATTGTTTATAACACCACTTCCAGGTACGTATTTCCATATTAATCATGACTCCTGATTGTAAGGCAGAAACCAGAGTATCTAGGTGGGAGAGAGGGGAAAAAAACAAACCCAGAGATTCCAATGAGTAATACTTAAATCCCTTCTGAAGAATTTAGCCCAATCCAGTGATTAGGAGTCTAATTTTGCCATTAAGGGCTTAATCTCACTTCAGGTTGAACCTTTCTGTCTCTGCTTTCGGAGGACACAAGAGGACATGGTCTCTCTCTCCCTCCATCCTTTCCCTTCCTATCTCATGTTCTTGTGCCTTTCTGGCATAAATGGTGCTAGGATTGGGAAAGAGCTAAGTCCACCTGGGCGACCGCCCACACCTTGAAGATAAGGTGGCGAAGCCCTTTCTGCTGAGTACTTTTACCTCGCCATCAGACGCTGCTGATGTGTAGAAAAGGTCATATCTGAAGATCCTCTCCACCTGGGTACAGTCGTCCACAGGCTCCCAACACCTGATTGGTCCCAGGAAGGGGACGTACTCTCTCGGTCAGGCTACTCTCACGGGGCACCAGGGCTGGGAGACCCCAGGGGAAGAGGCACCCATTTCACAGAAGCCCATCACCGCAGGCCCAGTTCATACTGGTTCCACGTGGCCAGGCACAGAAGGCTGTGTTGTCTTCTGGTTGCAATGGATCCCCCCTCACCTCACCACGTGCAGGTGAGCCAAGCATGTCCGATTAGCGACCCCAGAGCCGGCCGGACAAAAAGGCAACCACATATGGAACCTAAGTACCTGGACTGAGGAGCGTGGACCAAATTAAGAAGCAGGAAAAGTCCTGCTTATTTGCTTATCTAGTTTTGAGTTGGGGTCTCACTCTGTCGCCCAGAATGTAGGGCAGAATCACTATCACGGCTTATCACCACCTCAAACGCTGGGGCCCAAGCGACCCTCCCTCCTCAGCCTCCCAAACAGCCGGGACCACAGGCATGCACCACTATGTCCAGCTCATGTGTGTATATATACACATTTTTTTATAAAGACGGTCTTGCCAGTTGCCCAGGCTGGTCTCGAACTAGGCTCAAGCAATCCTCCAGCTTTGGCCTCCCAAAGTGGTGGGATTGCAGGAGTGAGCCACCACGCTTGGTCGGGAAATCCTGTTTTGTTGCAGTACAAACTGAAGAGTCAAGGACAGGGCACCGACTTCTGCATAAGCCAATCAGCTCCCCCTTGTTGCGTCTTTCTGTTTCCCTCATGGCTACTCTCTTTCTATAAAACTTGCCCAGACCTCAGCTTGGAGAGACAGGTCTGCGCATTGCGTCCTGCCTCCTTGCTTATCTCCCTCCTTGCTTGCCGACCTTACAGTAAAGCTTTTTCTTTTCCCAAAAGCAGGTGCTCTGGTGTTGGCTTCTGTGTGCATAGGGAAGAGAGCTCAGTGCTCAGTGACAAGCCCTCCACCCCCTCTCTGGAAAATGTAACGGATGCTCTCTCAGGTGTGTGGCTTTGGGCTAGGTGAGCTACTGTCCTGGGAAGCCTGAAGCATCTCTTGCCTCACCTCCAAGTCCTCAGCACCAAGGATTGTGGGGACTTTCTGATTCATTTTCTTGCCCCCCTTCCAGTACTATTCATGGTTTGCATCAGCTGTATATCGAGCCAGCCCTCAGAAACTCCAGGCAAGAGGCCGAACCTTGCCCTGCATCCCAGAGCGACCCTCACATGCCGGGTGATGGTTCTCCCGAGACCGCCGGCTCTTTCCAGGGTGAGAGAGACCGGTGCAACACCACTGCTTTTCCCACACCCTCCGCCACCACCAGAAACGTCACATGGAGAGAAGACCGAGTGTCAGACCGTGGTGACTCCTGCTTCAGCCCCCTTTCTCCTTCTCATTTCTAGCTCTCCGCCAGGAGGGCTGTCATCAGAGTCTCCTGGAGGCTGAGTAGAGCTCGGCTGGTGGGCGAGTCTAGCCCCGAAGGACTGATGAACGCCAGCCCGGGGAGAAGAAGGCCTCTTTTGCTCTTAACAGTGAGGTGTCGCAGTGCTTGACACAGCCTGCTGGATAAGTCCCGAGTGATTCAGGTGTCCCATCTAGAGTCCTGTGACAAAGACTCTCCACACCCAGCGCTGTCCGCCACCTCTCTGCACACCCCCTTGAGCCACGACAAGCCACTGTCCTCTTGTGTGTCCCATGTAAAGTCCCAAGTGTCCCTGGTGGTCCCCCACACTGAGCACCATCGGCCACTTCCGCGCGCACCCTCCCTTGAGTTGCAAGGACCCAGTGTCCCCCACACCCAGCACGTGGCTTCTCTGCTCTGGTGCCTTCTTGCGTACCTTCCCATCCTCAGCACTGCTGTTCCTCCCCTCTCCTCCCCCTCATGATGGCTGTGTTCCTCCACCCCATCTTCTCTTCCAGGTTGAGCAGACCCCTCCTTCCTCCTTCCTCCTCAAACTCTGGACGCCACACGAAGTGGCCCCTGGACTGTGATCAGAGTCTCACTCACCTGTCTATGCCTAGCACCAAGCACAGTGCCTGGCACAAAATAAGTGCAATGCACTGTGGACTGAATCGAGTTTGGAGAAAGTCACCATCTCCCATGTCATTGCCCTTGTGAGGATTCCTATGTCTGCTCTTCTATTTGTACATGGAAGATGCATTTTGGGAACAGGTCACTTGAAACACCCTTCATTGTGTTCTTGGTGTCCTCTGATTGCATACCTTTCACAAGAACATTTTATAGACAGTACTTTGCCTGTCACTCTTAGGATGTAGATTAGCATCACTGTATGGATTGAATAGCTTACTTATTGTGCCGCTGTTTTTCTCACGGAATCTTTGTATTTTAGGAAAAAACAGCTTTGACAGATAAAGGACCTAAAACATCTATATACAAGAAAAGAGAAAAGATACCATTGGCCTCTAAATTTCTGACACTGTAATAAGCCAACTTTGATAGAACTGATTTAATAACTAACCCAAGATCTTAAAATCACCCAATCTGTAGTTTCTTTAAATTGAGTAATTCAGCCAACAAAGACACATGAAATGAACAATAAGTAAGGAGGACCAATACTACAGCATTCATTCTGTGTCTTGAGTCCAAGAGAACAGAGCTCAGATACTCTCTTTTCATAAAAAGACTAAAACAACGTGTGTAGTGTCACTATTATGAGAATGGCATTTGCACAGTAGTTTGAGCTTAGTAGATATTGTATTGCCTTACTTAGACCTTACTGCCCTATTGTGTTAGTCAAAATTTCCCAGGGAAGTGAAGCCAATAAGATTATATATAATTATCTATCTATCTACCTATCGAATATATACAGGAGAGCAACAGAGAGAATGCGGGGAGAGAGAGAGAGAGTTACCAGAAATCAGCTTGTGTGATTATGGAAGCTGGCAAGTTCCCAGATCTGTCGGTGCCTCAGCAGGCTGGAGACCACAGGAGCCAGTGGTTCAGTTCTAGGCCAGGTTTGAAGGACTGGAAACTAGAAGAACTGAAGGCGTGATTTTCCAGTCTGAGGGATAGCAAAGTCGAGACGCAGGAAGAGTCAATGTTTTATTCAAGTACAAAGACAGGAAAAAAGCTGATGTCCCAGTTCAAAAGCAGCCAGTTGGGAGAAATTCTTTCTTCCTTGGGGGAGGTCAGTCTTCTTGTCCTGCATAGGCCTTCAACAGACTGGTGTGAGGCCTGCCCACATTGGGAAGGACAGTTTGCTCTACTCAGCCTACCATCCCATGTTCATCTCATCCACACACACTCTCACAGAAACACCGGGATAATGTTTGACCAAATATCTGGGTACCCCATGGCCCAGTCAAGTTAGCACATAAAATTAACCATGATCATACCTTTGTAGTCGTTTCCATGACTATTCCTGCTTTTTAGAGGAGGAAAACGTTAGAGGTGACATAACTTTCTTGTCACACACGACTAATAAATGACAGAGACTCTGCTCCAACTCAGGTCTCCAACCCAAAGCACAATGTTGATAAAAAAGATCAGTGTTTAGACTTTAAAGAGACCTGGGGGTTTGTGAGAATTAAATTTTAAAAAAAGAATATGAAAATAATGTATCATTGTTCTTGGCACATGCACTCATTATAGCTAACATTATTCATAGAAGCATTAATATTAAAAGCATAATGATTCCTTTGTTAATGTAAGCTTTTGTCCCCTTAGAACACTTGGTGGTGAGGATGTCAAAATGGACTTTAAATGAAAATATATTTGACTGATATTAATCTCTATTCTTTTCCTTGGTTTGGTGATAAAAAGATAAAAAATTGTGAGTCACTAGACAATTAATTTCTCCAACACATCCTCTTGCAAAGTTAATATTACCTTTGGCAGAGATATACCTTATTCCTGCTGATCTTGTTAGAAACTGACAAGGTCATCCAAAATGAGAAATTGACAGTGTTTCTGTCTTCCCAGTTTTTAATAAGTATTGTCAAAAGAAATAATAATCAGATCTGAACTTGTTTGTCCTTGAAGTGCCTTTTTGTAAAGGCCTCCTAGCAAATCTATTGTAAGATCAAAAGCAGTTGGAAAAAAGTAAAAATCGCTTAAGTATACTTCCTTACTCTATTCTGTGTGATAGAAATAAAATGCTTATTCACCATCAATGACTCGAGCACTAGGGTATTTGCCTTCTTTTTTCCTGGGGTGTGGGAAAATGTTGGTATAGAAAGCTCTGACAAATTAATAAGCTGTACGTTCTAATGTGTAAAAAAATATATATAGCCTTGTAGAAAATAAATGGCCTTTTCAGAGCTCCAGTCTCCATTCTAGAACAATACTCCAGGCAAAATTAGTTGTATATATATATATAAAATATTTGTTCTTCTTCTGCCCTTGGGTCTCCTGTCTCCCATCTCCCTCAGGGACCAAAATCCTCATGCTCTTTCAGCTTCACATGTTGTGTTCTCAGAAAAAAATTGTGGTACTCAGCCGGGCTCAGTGGCTCAGCCTGTAATCCCGCGCCTTGCGAGGCTGAGATGAGTGGATTGCCTGAGCCCGCGGGTTTGAGACCTGCCTGGGCAGGTGAGACCTCATCTCTACAATCAATCAAAAAATCAACTGGGCGTGGTAGCGCGCGCCTGTAATTCCGGCTACTCGGAAGGCTGAGGTGGAAGGATCGCCAGAGCCCAGCAGGTCGAGGATGCGGTGGCCAGGAGCAGCCACTGCACTCCAGTCTGGGTGACAGAGTGAGACTCCGACTCAAAAAAAAAAAAATTGTGGTACTCATAGGCATTCAGATACAAAGACTTAGAAGAGTTATTATGCTTTTTTTACTAATGAAAAGCCCTTTAATTTAAAGCCATTTGCTGCAATCAGAGAGAACTTCCTGGAGGTGCTGATGTCACAATATATAGAAAAGAAACTCACTTTCTACTTTCCTTAGACACAAAGGCCAACTGGTCACTTTTTATTTTCTATCTAAGACAGGCTCTCAATTTCAGCCACGCTAATGACAATGCTAATCACCCTTCCTGATTCCTAGTCTTCATATTGTTGCTCTAGAAACCACTAGTACTGGAGAAACAGTGTATCTGTGTTATCTTCTCCACTCCAAATGCCTTCCACTCCTTTCTTGGGCCATTCGTGCCCCTGGCTTCATCTGAGCCCAACTTCATAAAAATCCTCCTCCTCCAACACACATAGTTTAGTGAAGAAATGAACCATCCTACAAAGAGGCAACATGGCAAAATGTAAGTAACATACAACCAGTAGCCATGTGCGCATAGGCTGGTGGCAGATTAATTGTCCCGACCCCCAAGGACACAGACAGATATACAGAAAGAATATAGTGAGGAGATTCAGTACCGCAATGGCACAGGGCATGACAGGAGCATCAAGCGAGGGTACGTACCCACTGTGAGGTGGAGCCCTTAGAAACTAACTGGGAGTGGGGCCACACACTTGCCACCGGTTTTGTTTCTCTCACTTTGCCAAGTAACCAACACATCGTAGTTGTAAGAGAGCATTTTCTTGGAACCGAGGCAAACATCTCGCCCAAGGAGCATTTCCTGCAAAGGGCGGCGGTGAGACCCACAAGCTCCATTAGATCTTGTCTCTCCCTCAGCGTCACACACTCAGCAACTGCTGCTGGTCACAGCCTCCCAGCTTCCCTACCCCTGGTGTAGAAAGGTGCTCACCGAAGATCCTCCCATGCTACTGAACTAAGTCACAGCCACACCCACAAGCAGTAGTTGACATGCGGTTGCCTTCAGACATGGTTATATGAAAGGTGTTTAAATTCCCCGGCCACTGGGATATTGCAGAGAGTGATGGTTGAGACTTGGCCGGTTCACACTTAAGTTTGTCACCTGCTGACAGTTTGATGCAGGAAAGAGGCTTGAACTCTCCATGCCTTGGTTTTCTTACCTATAAAATGGAATAGTATAGCCGCATAGGATTGATATGAGGAGTAAATGAGCTAAAATTCTTTATACTGAACTTAAAGTTGCGGGTATTAGTTTTCTGGGGCTGCTGTAATAAATCACCACAAACTGCGTGGGTCAGAGCAACAAAGGTCAGGACAACAATTCTGGAGGCAGAAGTCTGAGGTCACTGTGTCAGCAGGGTCATGCTCCCTACCCCCAGGACTCCAGAGAAGGGAAAAGTCTTTTCTTGCTTCTTTTAGCATCTGGTGGTTGCTGCCAGTTCTTGGCGTTCTTACACTTGTAGACACGCCACTCCAACTTCCGCCTCTGTCACTCTGTGCCGTTCTCTTTGTGCGTCTCTCCGTGTCTTACTTGGTCTTCTGACAAAAACACTGGTCATTGGATGTAGGGCCCACTTTAATCCAGCAGGGCTTTATCTTAATTTAACTTATTACAACTGCAAAGACCCTATTTCCCAAGTAGGTCACATTCCCAGGTCCCAAGTGGACATGAAGTTGGGGGACACTTCAACTCAATACATCAGCAGGCATGCGACAAATGTTAGTTAAGGCACAATCGCACTTTACCGCACACCAAAAAGCCCACAAAACACAAGACACATGTTCACTTACTTACACACACACTGGGTTTGGGGAAGATGGTGACTTCATCATGGCCCTCTCTCCATCGCCAACTCTGACCTACCCTTGTATGAGCCGGCAAGCAGGCTGGGCTTCCCAGAAGAAGGCGCAAAGGGTGGGAACGAGGCTGTTGGAGAGGGCTGGTGCAGGAACATTCGTGCTTTCTGTCAGTCCAGGGGGAGAGTTGAAATCGGGATACACAATTTCCCTGAAACTCAAGGCGTTGAGGAATAGCTGAATGGGTGGGCTGAGATGTCTTTGTGCCAGACCATGAGAAAACGAGGAGAAATTGGGTCTGGAAGTGATGGATGGGCTTGGCAGTTGACCTGCTGCTGTAGCTGCCACCACCCCTGGAAGAGTAGAGACCACGTACGTCTTCTTCCAGGTTCAGCCTTTGGCTATTTACGGTGCCCCAGAAACTGCATCTGAACCCCAATAAGCAGACAAAGGAAAGTAACAAGCATATCGGAGGCCCAGGTGGAGAGAAGAGAAATAAGCACGACTCTTGGAATGAACTCATAGCGAAATGCAGCTGCCAGAGAAGACAAAGAATAATCTGGATAGAACAAGAGAAGCACACTCGGGGTAGACAAGCAGAGCACAACGCAGAGGGGAACTGAACACTTGCTCTGTAAATGGAGCGTTCACCAAACGAAGCAAGAAGAGTGTTGTCCCAGTCAGAACTGTATCTTCCTGGTCTGAGACATCAAATCTTCCAAGTCGCACAGCAAGCATTTAAAGGGATGAAATTATGATGGAAAAAAGGACAGACTTGGAGGACAGATCTATGTATGAAGCCTCAACATGGGAATCATAGGAATTTTAAGTAAAGCAAAAACAGCAGATGGATGAGAGGGCTGAAGAAAGACCTGACTGTAGCTCGAAAGTATACGACCTTTCAGGAAAGAATGAAAAGACTTATTTAAGCATACTCTGCTAAAACTCTTGAGTTGCAGGATAAAGAGAAAACCTCACAAAATTCCAGGTAAAAAGAAAGAAGTGGTTGCAAAGACAAAATAATCAAACTGGCTTTGAACTTCAGCATACTTGAGGTGGTAGAATAACATCCACAGATGACTTGGAGAAAGGACTAAAAGCTAGGGATGCAATCGAGAGGCAAAATATGATTCAGGGGTCAGGCTGAAAAAAAAGTGTGGCTGTAGAAACCTAAAGAAAATACGTGATGCCCTACGCCCAGGGGTTCGAGACCAGTCTGGGAACTTGGTGAGACCGCGTCTCTACAATAAATCAAAAAATCAGCCAGCGGTGGTGGCACGTGCCTGTGGTTCCAGCTACTTGGAAGGCTGAAATGGAGGGATCGCCTAAGCACGGGAGGTCGAGGCTGCGGTGACCATGAGGCTGTGGTGACCACCCTGCCACTACACTCCAGCCTGGCTGACAGGGTGAGACTCCATCTCAAAAAAAAATGTGAGAAAGGACATAAAGCAAGCAAAGGAGTTGGGACAGAGACATCAAATTAGGATGATGAAGAAGAGAGAAAAAACATTCACTGTAAGGGCAGAGGTTTAAGTGGAAATATCAAAGGAGCTACAGGTCTAGTAGAATACTATGTGCAACTTTTTGACAATAAATTTGAAGATCCAGAGGAAATAAATGTTTTCCTCGTAAAAGACAAATTAGCCCAGCTGGTATAAGAAAAAATTTTAAAAATCTGATAGACCAGTTCCTATAGCACACACCGGAAATATGACTAAAGATCAACTGTTTAAAAAGGGCTGCAGGCAATGTGCGGTGGCATATGTCTGTAATTTCAGCATTTTGGGAGGCCGAGGCGAGAGGATGGCTTGAGCTCAGGAGTTTGAGACCGGTCTAGGCAATATAACAAGACCTTGTCTCTAAAAAAATTTAAAAATTAGCCAGGCATGGTGGCATGCACTTGTAGTCCCAGCTACTAGGGAGACTGAGGATTGCCTGAGCCCAGGAAGTTGAGGCTGTGGCTAGCTGTGATCATGCTACTGCCCTCCAGCCTGGACGACAGAGTGAGACTCTAACTCAAAAAAAAAACCAGACAAACAAATAAAATAAAAAGACTGCAGAACCAGAAATGTTTGTAGCTGAATATTATCTATTTTTTTAAAAAAACAGTTCATTCCAGTGTCTTTAAGAACTATTCTAGACACAGAAAAAGATGGAAAGGTTCAAATTCATTTTATCAACTCCACTTATCTTGAGGCCAGTATAACTTTAATACCTAAACCTGACAAAATAGTAAAAGATAAAATAAAATGATAGTCAATTTCAGTTATGAATATAGAAATTGCCAAAATGAAGGTGAGGAAGAGAAGGCTAAGGAATTTAAGAGTAGCAAAACCTGAAAATAACAATCGCTTCTTTCTTTTCTTATTCAGAACTAGATTTCATGGTGATGGATGATGGAATAGCTGAAATCACAGCGGCTTAAACAAGACAGAATTTTTATTTTCCCTTTCATAAAAGAAGTCAGGAGCCAGGTTGTCCTGGTTGGTTTGCCAACTCCTCCCCGTCATGGGCGGCCCAGGCTTCTTCCAGCTATCTTCTGTCAGCCCTAGAGAACACTCACTCTTACAGTACAAGGGGGCTCTAGCAGTGGGGTAAAGAAAGGGATAGAAGAAAAGGGTGCAAAAGGCATGTATACCTACCATATTTTAGTTTAATTTCCCTGAAATTGCCAGACAGCATTGCTGTTCACAGCTCACTGATGCGAGTCTAAGCCTTTGCCACATCTAGTTGCAACAGGTGATGGGGAATGTGGTCTCTGTCCCCTTGGCCATGTGCCCAGTCACAGATTAGAGGCTCAATGACACAGGAAGAGGGAGAGAACAGATATCGAGATGGAAAATTAGCTACCTACATTCTTTGTTCCCTTGGGCAAGAGCCACTCGATCTGTAGGAGAGACACTTCAGAGGAGGCAGTGTTGAAGAATGGCCTCCTGTCCCTGCTGTTCTTCTGAAACGCTGATGTGCAGAAAGAGAAGGTTGCCTCCTCAATACCACGATCCAGAGGGCAGTCCGTCTCAGAAAGGCCTTTCAAAGCCCGACGCTTATCAAGCAGAGAGCTTGCCTCTTCTCTCTCAAGCCTCTTCTCTCCCCATCTTGTTCTCATAAAACGCTACCATCACCTGCCCAAGTACTCAGACAAAAACCTTGGCATCATGTTTGGTTCCACTTCTGCCTCCGCCACGCCTCCACCCTCTTACCATCCATATATTGGCTCTACCTCCAAAACACAACCCAAACTCGCCCATTTCTCTCTGTTGTCGCTGCTTCCAAGCCTTTTCCAAGCAACCATCAACTCTCGCCTTGTTGCCAAAATCTACCTGGTCTCCCTGTTTCCAACCTCACGACCTGATTATTTATTCTCCACGTTGTAGGTTGAATGACCTTTTTAAAACCAGCTTTCCATTTGATACTTTCCAAATTAAGTAGGGATTTTATTTTACCAGATGAAACAGTACAGTACAGTTGTGCATAAAAACAAGTCTAGCCTATACTCCCTTACCCACAACCCGCTGAGTTAACCTATTCACAGCCTGGCCTGTCTTTTTCCTCTTTGCACACATGAGCTTACACAAACAAATGAACAGATACGTGGATTGTATTTATAAGATGCCCATGACTCAGCTTGTTAACTTTTATTCTTATTCTTTATGTAAATTGTGTCATGTCTTAAAGTTCTCTTATTTTCAACAGGGAGAATTATGCCTCTTTTACTCTCCATTTGCCCGGCTGGTATAGGCTGAACAAGGCAGGAACTAAGGAAGTAAGTAGCTGCACCAGGAATTAGAAACCAGTGGGTTAAGAGTCTGTCAAGTCTCCCAAGCAAGCTATAGGTAAGCAGAAAAAAGCCAGCATATTCAAGTAACTCTGCTGAACCAGAGGGGCATTTTTTAGAAATGCTACTATATTTAAACAGCAGTCTCGTGAACATACCCATGATTGCCAAGTGTCCGCTTGACAGGCTATGCCAACTTACATGTACACTGGGGCTCAGAGGAAACAAGTAGGGAAATAATTTTGGACGGTCAGACTTCAACTTAGCAAGTTAGTAAAAACAACGGTCACATCCACCTGCCGACATGACTCTTGTTCACGGTGGAGTCTGGAAGCAAGAGCTTGTTTGGATGGGTCCCTGTTGTATTTGAACAGTTTGGCTATTTCACATTGGAGTTCACTGACAGGAGTTCGTAGGCCATATGCTGATAAACCAACGCATTCCCCAAACTTAAAAAATGATAGATGGTCAGAAATTGAAAAGAAGAAGTAGGTTTAGAAATGGCCCAAAAGTCATCAATGAGAAATACTTTCTGTTAGTTTTCAGATAAGCATGACTGTCTTTGGGCTCCCTGGCCACTCAGTGGAGCTGAGAAGTGAGTGGAACATTCTACGTGGCGGGACAGAGGGCAGAACATCCCAGGTCATCTTCAATGACCACGCAAAAAATGGGCTCACTATAAATTGTTGACCACACAAAAATGGGCTCACTATAAATTGTTGTTTTGGTGTCCACAAGTTACCATGGGCCATATATTTTTTTTCCTTTTATACGGGATAGAGTTTTCCTTTAAAAAAAAAAAGAAACTTTGCCTACTGTATTTCTTTGTGTTTTTTCTCTTCAGTGAATACTGAAAGCTTGGAATTGAAACAGAATTCCCCTATTTAGTCTTTTTTTTCCACATTTCCAATTTTCTCCTGCATTTCACGAGAGTCCTAATGTCCTAATTGAGTCACAGTACAATGATTTTCATTTATAGGATAAAATTGTACCAAATTAAACTCTCTTTTCAAATGAAATCAGTGGTTAAAAAAATTAAGCCTCTGAATAATATACATGCATATTTTTATATATGCAATAACTAGCATCTGTTTTGTTTTGTTTTTTGCGTCGGAGTCTCACTCTGTCGCCCAGGCTGGAGTGCAGTGGCACACTCACGGCCACCCCAGCATTAAGCTGCTGGGCTCCAGCGGTCCTTCCGCCTCAGTTTCGCAAGTAGCCAGAACTACAGGTGCACGCTACCATGCCCGGCTAATTCTTTTGATTTACTATAAAAACAAGGTCTCACCATGTTGCCCAGGCTGGACTCAAACACATGGGCTCAAGCAGTTTTCTCACCTGGGCCTCCCAAAGTGTTGGGATGACAGGCTTGAGCCACCACACCCGGCCAGCTAGCATATGTTTTAAAAATCACAGCCTACAATGCCCCCTTATGCAAATTTAATCAACCATCACCCCAATTCTGTGTTGTTGTCTTCCCTATTTTGCAGATAAGAATTAGGTCACAGAAAGAATAAGCGACTTGCTCAAGATCACCCACCAATAGCTGGTGGAACTGTGTTAAGGTGAGTCCTTGCAGACTTCAAGTTGGAGATTAATGTGGGGGCTGTACCACTTGTGGTAGTCTGCTCAGGCTGCCATGACAAAACAGCACAGGCTAGGTGGATTAATCAACAGAAATTTTTTTTCACAGTTCTGGAGACTGGAAGTCCAAGATCAAAGAGCCAGCAGGATTGTTATCTGGTGTGGCCTCCCTTCCTGGCTGGCAGACGGCAAACTCTCACTGTGACCTTTTCTCTGTGTGTGTACACAGAAAGAGAGATCCCTTCCTCTTATTTTTTTTTTTCTTTTTGAGTGGAGTCTCACTCCATCGCCCAGGTTGGAGTGCATCAGCACACTCATGGCCACCTCAGCGTCGACCTGCTGGGCTCCGGCGATCCTTCCGCCTCAGCCTTCCAAGTAGCTGAAACTACAGGTGTGCGCTGCCACACCCGGCTAACTTTTTTTTTTAAGTGTAGAGACAAGATCTCGCCAAGTTGCCCAGGCTGGTCTCAAACCCCCGGGCTCAGGCAATCCACTCGCCTCAGCCTCCCAAAGTGCTGGGATGACAGGCTGAGCCACAAGCCTGGTCGCCTTCCTTTTTTATAAGGACACCACTCCTGTCTGATCAGTGATCCACTCATGCACGCTCGTTTAATCTTAATTATCTCCTTGAATTCCCTACTGCAAATATTGGGGGTTGAGGCTTTAACATATGAGGTTCGGGGGACAAAGCTCAGTCTCTAGCATGACTTTAAAAAGACTAGTCTGGAAGGAGTGTGCAGAATGACTGGAAGGGAACGTGAGAAGGGCAGTGAGGAGATTATTGTCATGAAAGAGGTAATGAATGGTAAGCTGACAGGGCCCGAGCTGATGCCTGGTGACCACCTGGTGGCCCAGGCTCCTGTGGCAACTCCCCTTTGGTTAACAAAAGGGAGGCTTGCACCATCTAAGACCAGCACTGCCAGGAAAGGACTCCAGGCACTTAGAACAACCACAGACCCCTCCGACCCCCCACCCCACAGTGCAAATTCCACTCACCTGCTTGCCAAGTCTTTGAATTGGTTTACGGTTTACCTTCTCCAGATACATAGAAACTCTCTCTTTGCTGGGATGTCCCCCGACCTCGTCAAAAGCCCACTACTGACATGCAGAGGCATCAGAGCCACGTGGGCTGGTTTTGTTTGATTGAGTTGTCGTTATCTGAGGATTAGACAGCTATTGATTCATGTCATGTTCCATGTCTTAAATTCTCATCTAATCAAAACGTTGCCAAAACAGCGTCTCCTAAATGTGAAATTACTCAGTGAATAAATCATAACGTGAAGCTTTCAGGCAAGCCATGTTTAGAAAATGAAATTTAAGTAGGAGAAATTACAAAAAGATAGGGCAAATAATTGCTGTTCTGAAAATAATCATTTACACTCTCTGGCACTTGGTGTTGGAGTATCAATGAATAGAGGGAAGATGCACATTGAAAGAGTCTCCTCAATTAAGCAGGGGCATCATTCCCTGCTGTTTACAGAGGAGCAAGTCCAATGTCCCAAGCGTGGCTCCCAAGGCCTTTGGGGGTCTTTCCTTGCCAGTCTGTTCAGGCTTGTCTTCTTCCCACGCACATCTCCCCCCTCCAGGATGCCCGCTCGTTTGCCGATGGGTCAAATTCGTGTTCGCTTCACAAGTCTTTGCTTCAGCACGACTTCCTCTCTGGCAGCCTTCCTGCCTGCCTGCAGCCCAGCCCCCCGTAGCCTTGGGTTTCCCTTCCTGCGATTTCTGTTCCGCCTCGTTCCGCTTCCAGCACAGCCCGTGAGGACACACACGCAGTCGGTCCTCATCGTTCACAGATTTCATATTTGAGAATTTACCTGCCTGCTAAAATTCATTTGTAGTTCCCACATCAGTACCGGCACCACGTTCGAAGCCACCTGTGGACACGCCCACAGCGGCCAAAACTCTGTGCCCCCGACGCTCAGATTCGCAGCTGAGGCCGGATGAAGCGGTGCTCTGCTCTCTTGCTTCAGTGCTCATGCTTTGAACACCTTTTCTCGTTTCTTGTTTTTTTGTTGGTGATTTTCCTGTCTAACACAGCCTACGAGCATCGTGCTGAAGTGCTGTCTGGTGGGCCCCAGCACAAGAAGCCCTTGGTGTGCCTCACGGAGAAAATACTGTCAGGTTAACTGCATTCAGGCATGAGGTAGAGGGCACAGCACTACATTCAACGTTCATGAGTCAACAATAGGGGGTGCTAAAAAAATGTATACACATTTTAAGGGATGTTATCTACGTATTACTTTTAGTTCGCCGTAATCAGAATCTCTTAGACTGTGGAGTTACTGGGCTGGGAGTTATGCAACTCTAGGAAAAGTCAAAATATATTATCTAGTATACCCAGAATCAGAAGTGTCTGGAAGCTGATAGTAACCACTTTGGGCACCTCTTGTAATTGCAGAAATCAAACGTGACTTGTATTCGTCTTTCGTTATCTGTATATCTTGAGTATTACAATTTTAATACAGTTTGTTTCCTTTCTTAAAGTGAATATATATAATATATATGTACATATATATTATATATATATGTATTTTTGGCACCCTCTCTATATATTAAATAAGGTGTCTTCAAACAGGATCCCAGGTAAAAAAATATTACATCTTGATCGGTTGATGACAAAGGTTGTTCACAGGAACCCAAACTTGTATTTCCCCTAGGAGCAATTGTTCAGTATTTTCTAATTCAGCTTTTGGAGTGACTTCATAGTATGTAACTCTCATGAAAAATGAGAAACAACTCAGTTGTTTATTTGTGTGCCTGTAAAATTCCTTGAGAAATGAGACCATCATCTTTGTATACCAAATACTAGCATAATGGTTAATATTAAGAGCATGGAATAGAACTGAGATTCCAGAAGCAAAACCTCAATTTCTCAACCAACTCATCTTCGACAAAGCCTCCACCACCTACCACTGGGGAGAGGAGAACCTATTCAGTAAATGGTGCTGGGAAAACTGGCTGACCACATGCAGAAGATTCAAACAGGACCCCTATCTATCCCCATACACAAAAATTAACTCTAAATGGATCAGAGACCTTAATGTAAAACCTCAGACTATAAGAACCTTAGAAAATGCAGGAGACACCCTTATGGAAGTTGGAACTGGCAACCAATTCCTGAGCAAAACCTGAACTGCACAGACCATAAGAGATAAGATAGACAAGTGGGACCTCATTAAACTGACAAGCTTCTGCAAAGCCAAAGAAACCATCAAGAGACCAGGGAGATAGCCCACAGACTGGGAAAAAATATTTGCCAACTCCATATCTGACAAAGGCCTAACATCAAGGATCTACAAGGAACTCAAATGTGCTGAAAAGAAAAAAACAGCTCCATTACAAAGTGGGCAAAAGACATGAATAGACACTTCTCAAAAGAAGACATACAAGCAGCCAACAGATACATGAAAAAATGTTCAGACTCACTAGTCATCAAGGAGATGCAAATTAAAACCACACGGAGATACCACCTAACTCCAGTCAGAATGGCCATCATCAATAATTAAAAAAAATAACAGATGCTGGAGAGGATGCGGTGAAAAGGGAACACTTCTACACTGTTGGAGGGAGTGTAAACTAGTACAGCCTCTGTGGAAAGCAGTGTGGCGATTCCTAAAAGATCTAAAAATCGACCTTCCATATGACCCCGTAATCCCCCTATTGGGAATATACCCGGAAGAACTCAAATCACTCTATAAAAATGATACCTGCACATGTATGTGTATCGCCACCTTGTTCACAATAGCAAGAACATGGGACCAACTGTGCTGCCCATCAAAAGAGGACTAGATTAAAAAAAAAATGTGGTGCATATACACGATGGAATATTACGTAGTCATTAAGAAGAACAAAATCATGAATTATGAAGCAATCTGGATGGAATTTGAGTTTATAATACTGAGTGATCTTTCACAGAAACAAAGATTTGAGTACCACATGTTCTCACTCATAAGTGAACCTTAAACAACTACCGTAATAGTATAAGAGAAGGATTGACAGTAGCGGGAAACTACGGGGGGGGGGTAGGGAGGTGGGATTAACAGTAGTTGATATCTGCCGGGGGAGGGAGGAGCATACCTCATCAACAAGGGTACCTGCACAGTGAATATTTGTATACCTAACCCTTAATTGTACCTCCCAATTTTAAAATAAAAATTTTTTAAAAATAGAGCATGGCTGGTGATTAATGTTCTTGACAATAATGCCAAAGGATATTAAACACCCATTTCATTGGTCATTACAGGTTTTTTCTTATCTATCCCAACTCCACCACAAATGCCTGCTCAAAGGTCAGATGATTATAAGCCACTTTTGGTTGGTGATCTTCTCCCATGGTTTTCGTCAGAGTGCAGTAAGTCACTTTTTAATATTAGCTTCTAAGGGGCTGTTACTAGTCTTAAACATGTATAGACGTAAAGAGATTGCGGCATTACTGGGCTGGGAGTTACATAACTCTAGGAAAAGTCAAAACATATTATCTAGTGTATCCAGACGGAAATAGGCTACTTAAAACAGAATTTGCTAAAGCAGTGGGCTGCAATGGTAGGGTCTAGGAAACTGGACTGTAACAAGGAACCTCATGAGTCTGGTATAAACCCTGTGAGAAATAGGGCAACTGGTGTTCCTTGCCTGATTGTCCTCTCTGGGGATCGTTAAAGGCATTTTTTAACTCTGTTATTTTTGGAGATAAATAGAGCATTTTTTTCTTTGCAAATCTTTTGCCATATACAAGAAGTCCCCAATATATGAATGAGTTCCCTTAGGAGAACACATTTGTAAATGCAGTTTAAGTCCCATGAAGTTAGCCTAGGTACCTAATTAACACAATCAGCTATAAAGTACTGTGTATCTATCAAGCGATACTGACACCTGGTGGAGAAAGATGATACATAAGAAAGCAGGTGTGCATCGTTCATGTTCATAACTTGAAGATTCATATGTAGGGGACTTACTGTGTGTAATAAGCTCTGCCGGGCCTATTCCATTTCTTTTTCAGGTGGTGATCTGTTTGACTAAGGAGGAGTTCAGGTTCATTCTGGGATCTCTTTAGGGTGTTCCTCACTGCTTTTGGCTTATACAGTCCGTTCTATTAGCCTCTAGTTTGAGGGCTTCTTAAAGCTAACTTTTAGGGTAGTATCAGGATAGGATAGGTTATTGCTGTGGAAACAACCTCCAAACTCTCTGAGTTTTAAAAAAGCGAAAGTGAATTTGTTCTAATATTGCATGTCTAACTTGTGGTAGCAGGGACCACGCTTTGCTTATTAATGCTCATCCAGGGACCCAGACTGATGGAAGCTTTATCATCCGACAGCATCTGTATTTCAGCACAAAGCTTCAGGGTTTGCTGTGACAGGGGAAATAACGTACTGGTCTTAAATGCATCTGCCCGGAAGTGGCACACATTTCTGTTCACATTCCGTTGGCTATGCCTCACTTTAAGAGAACGGGGAAGTACAATCCCCCAGAATTCCCAAAAGGAGAAGAGAGGAGAAATATTGAGGAGAATTTGTAATGCCCACCCTAACCTAATAACCACACACTGGGTTCACTGTCTACCCACATCCAGAATATGCTCTCTCTTCTCCTCCCTATGTCTACACTGTGAACTACAAGGACACGTTATCTACCCCTCCCTGCCTCGCCTTCCCAATAGAACAGGAACAGGACAGCTTCCATAGATGTTCACATTCTGGAAAGAGCGAAAGACACACAGCGGTCGCTGGTCCAGAGCAATTCTGGACAATCACTGGACCTGAGATGGTTTCCTGCCTCGGAAGTGGAGAACGTTCCTTGACTGTAACTCCATTCTAGGAGAATCTCCCGATCGGTCAGTCTCCACAGCCTGTGGCTTGGCCTTCTGGGCGGTCCTTCCTTCTCTAGCCTCAGTCATGCCTGGCCCCATCTGACGCACACGTTGGCTGATGCTGCCATCTCAGCGTGGGTCTTCAAGCCTTGCCAAGGCAGAAGTGGAGAACTGCACCCCGGATCTCAACTACAACTGCAGTGAAGCGTGTTTTGTATTTTGTTGGCCAAGGCAGAGGAAAACAACCTTAAAGGGGTAGGGTCCTGCAATTTCCCCGTGTGCTCAGGAGAGAAGGACCCCAGCATACTGGTGAGCGTCGGGACTGTTGACCACACCTCGTTTCTGCTTACGCACTTGTTTGAAGTGCAGAGTTCCACCAGACAGACGAGGGTTCCAGGCTGGCTTTGCTATACTTTCCCTGAGACCTTAGGTAACCTTTGTAACAAACCTCAGTTTCCTTATCTATAAACAAGAGATGATAAGAGTGCCTTCCTTCCAGGTGGCTCCAAGGATAAACTTGAAAAAAAAGAGTGGTATCTGCACCAATGGAAAAACCTCTAGCTGACCCCCACAACGCATTTTGGAAAGCCACGATGTGCCAGGCATTATATTTACCACTTGGAACACGAAAGTGCACAAGCTGTGGTTCTTGCCCTCCAGGGATTCCCGTGGGAAGAAGGTGGGTAGGTGAGCTGAAAATTCCATACAGCGTGTTAAATACTCTTAACAGAAGACTAAACAAAATGGTTTCTCAAACAAAGGAACAAACTTTGTTTCATGGGGGTGTGGAGATTTAGTCTGGTTGCCGTGGCAAGTGGACTGAATTGATCAGCAAAGCACAGCTGGAATTTGTTTACTGTGACCTGTCTCTACAACTAAAGCATATTCACTTTATTATCTTGAGATAATAGACCAATGTTAGAAAAACTAGAGTTTTGGTTCCTGTCAGATTTGCTTTGGCTTTGTTACATTTTTACAACAGCAGGATAGCCTGTTACATTAATTTTTTCCTCTTCGCCTTGTTTGTAAAGAACTGTTTGTAAAATAAAATACTCAACTGGTTTATACACTGGGTGTTCCTGATCAAAGACTGTTCATGATTTCACACTTCTAATGTCTTTTCCTCAGGAACCCAAGACAGACTAGTGAATGTTATCTATCAATTTGCCTTTCTTTTTATTGGAAATGTGGAAATACGCGTTATTTTGGCATGCTGAATTTGACCTTTTCCAGACCAGTTGTTTCATCTCTCTGGGACAAAGAGAGTAACACAGGCGGTAAAAAGCAGGTCATCGGGGGAGTTTCCTGATGAGAAAGAAGCTTGATTCAGAAGGGAGGCAATGGCATTCCCTGTGTTTCCGAAGCACTGAGATACTGTACTTTCTCAAGAGAATCTGTCTTCAGCAAACAAAGAAGAATGTCAGGAAATTGCACAGCCCTTGAAAATAGCTCTCCATCCACGGGTGATAAGAGAGCTCTTTGAAAGCACAAGACTTGCAGGGTGAGGTGCCAGATAATGCCAGGACTGCCATCTCACAAACTTTCTGAGACTTTGGCCATTATCTCGAAACTGAGAAGAGGTAGCTAAGTGAAGAATGCTTTTTTCACTGGGCTTGCTGGAAAAATTAAATACCTTACACTAAAAAAACCTTTTTAATGTGGTGCTTACGACATAGCAAGTATACAATCGGTGGTCATAATGGCTAGTATTACTGTCATTATTATCTAAACAGGCATAATAACACGGCAGTCCAATCCTGCATGCATCCCCGGACAGCGACGTTTGCTGATTGCAGGTGCTCTGACACTGAGGGAGGGTACTAGAAGCCGCAGTTTTATTTTACTTCTTGTGGGTTTACCCCTCTTTCCCACCATGTGAAATGTGTTCACTGAACTTCCCTGAAGTTCAGGATAGTGAAAATAGGGCAGACCTCATGACCTACGTGAGGAAAAGACTTCGAAGAAACAAGACCTTAATAACCCATATGGGAAAGGGACGTTGAAATGAGATTCGTCTGAGGTGGCAAGGCCGTGCTTAGTTATGTTTCCAGAGAGGACGAACTTCATGGGAAAGAGAGATTGTATCGGGAGGCTGTCACGGGTCAGCTCCAGGAGGCCAGCTCTGACGTGGAGACTTGCAGGCAGGAGGGTTGTTGAATGGATGCAACGCCTGTAGGAAGCAGAGAAAGCAGGGTGGGGCAGAAGGGGACATTGAAACGCAACTCACGGAAACAGGCCTCGGCCATGCCTGCAAGCGCTCTGGAGCTAGTGGCTGTTCAGACTTGGCTAGCCCTGGGCAAGGGGGCCAGGCCTGTATTCAGGATGTCAGACCATCCCTGGACGGTTACCGCGTGGAGGCCACCCTTGAACGGTGACCTTGAGTAAGGTGGCTCTCTTCAGAGAAGGGTGATCCTTGCTGAGGAACTCGGCTGAGAGCTGTCAGCTGCCGACGCTCCCAGAAGCTCAGGAGACACGGCACGTGCAGGGGTCCCGGAGGGAGAGACCTGCCACGGAAGGGAAGGCACCTTCGAGGCAAATTCACCCAGGAGGAACCCTGCCGATAGGCAACTTAGCAGCGCTTGGGAAACTTGTCCTCACTGGGGCATAGAGAACATAGCCATATGTGTGTGGGGCACTGAGGTAGACAAATTAGACGGTGTGTGGTCACAGGGGATATATTCAGAGCTCTGGCTGCCACGGGGTCTCCGGACAGCCCCCAGCACTGAGAGGATCAGGGTTTTAGGAAGCGTGTTAACTGACCTGAGCCTCACCCCTCATCCCCACTGGCTGAAGGTGGTGAGTTCAGATCTTAAGGGCAGGTTTCCGTGGGGGCAAAGGTGATGAGAATCTGGCCTGTAAGAAGGAAACAGAATTCCTCCTGCCACGTTTGCGGAAGGCTCACTCTCTGAGCTACAAGGGCTAGCTTCCAACTCATGACTTCGCTTTGAACTCCCTCCCCCACAGCAAAGGGTTTTGAGACTCCTGAACTCTCCCTGGGTCCAAAGAAACGCCTCCCGTTTCTCTGGACCCATCTATTACGTTGGAACCAGAATCCAGCTCGTGATTCTCTAGCCTTTCTGAGAGGCCCCTAAAATGCCGGATTGGTTACTCTTCTCTTTCCTTTTTTTTTAAACCTAACAAGGGGGGGATTTAAAAAAATGGCGTCGCTCCCTCTGTGCTGCTCATTGTACAATGATGGACGCTGAAGGGCCGTGCTGGGGCTCATGGTCATTCCCTGGCTCCTGCTGTCTGTCATGGATTTGCAAGTCGGCACTCGCGTTTCGAAGCAACATGTGGGTCCACGCGGAGTTTTGGACACACCTTCTTGAGATGGGGTATGGACTCTCTGGTTTGCCTGAGTCCCCAGCATGTCCTAATGCTCTCTGCCCGATTGCTTCCATCGTTGATGTTATTTTCTGGTCCCTAGAGGTATGAGTCTGACATTTGATTGGTGTCAAGTTGGGAAACTTCTTGAGACTTCTAACAGGCTTGAGGGAAAATTAGTCTTAGGGACACAATTGGTATTGTAGTTGATCGGTATGCCTTTGATTTATCAGCTAGTCTGGAGCATGGCCAAGGTCATGGGAGCCTGCAGGTGCTGCCTACCAGGAAGAAGACAGCCAAGCAGCAGCTGCCGAAGGGGAATGACTGGGGTCCCAGGGAGATTTCAGGGGTCTCAAAACCCTTCGCTGTTGGGGAAGGAGTTCAGATGGAGACGTGAGTTGGAGTCTAGCCTGGGTAGCAGTTAAGACACTCAGAGGGTGAGCTTTACAAATGTGGCAGGAGGAATTATGTTTCCTTCTTACAGGTCAGTGACCACATGCCTTTCCCAAATGATTCCTGTGAAGTTCAGAAGTAAAGACCCAGAGGTTAACATGGGGCAATTACTGAAAAATAAGGGTCCTAGAGTTCTGGAGATGAGTCCAAGAATGGGGTCCAGGTACCTAGAATAAGAAGGAGTGGACCTGGAAAGATACTTGCTTACCTCTGGTGGCCAGGGGTCCCCCAACACTGGTCCTGCCTCCTTTGTGTGTCAGATTCTGCCCGTGGTTTCTAAGGGGACATGGACCCAGCCTCTGGCACCATAAGGACGCATACATGGAAAAACATCTGATTGAAAACGAATTTATCGGTTCTGGGTAGTGTTCGATTCCATCCCAGTCCAGAATACTAAAATGCTTACAAATGACCAAAAGAATATGTTGTTTATGCAAATAGTATAAGCGCAGGAACAAGTAAACCCAGATGACATGTGTGGTTGGGTCTCCATTCCAGACCATGTACAGCTGGGACCTGGATCAAGTCCGCCCCCTCCCAGCAGACAGCAAGCGGTGTCATCGACTCCACGGGAAGCATGCTGCCGTCCCTTCCCGCCCCACGCCACAGCTTCCAAGCGGTCTTGAGTCATGCAGCAGGTAGGACTCTGTGACATCCATGTTGCTAGATCTTTCTACAACAGCCTGTAGGAGCTGCAGGGAGAGGCAAGTGAGCAGTGCTTCCTAAACTCATCCTCGTCGTGGCATACTGGACCTAATATGTGTGTGGTTCACTGGAGTCAATACATCAGACTGTGTGTGGTCACAAGTGACATACTCAGGGTTCTAGCTGCCACGTGGCCACCAGACAGCCCTGAGGATGGAGAGGATCAGGGTTTTCGCGCGCGTTTTATCCAACCTAAGCCAAAGCACTCATCACCGCTGGCTGGGAGGTGGTGGATTCCAGTCTCACGGGCAGGATTTTGTGGGTGCAAAGATGACGGGTATCGCTTGGGAAAGGTCCGTGGTCACTGGCCCGTAAGAAGGAGACTTGATCCCTCCTGCCACATTTGTGGAAAGCTCACTACTGTCCATGAAGCAGGGCCACCATGTTGTGCTGTGACAGTAGTTCTGGGGGTAGTCTTGTGTTTCGTAGGAGAGTCTGGAATGCTCCTTGTATCTCTGTGCCCCTTCCTTCTTTCTCCCCCTCACTTGGACTCCCTGTGTTCTGCCAGCCCTCACCTTACCTGTCCTTCTCACGTTGCGTGCATTTGTCCTCTGGTGTTTTCCTGTCCCTTCGGCTAACAGAGGGCAAGTTTTCGTTTGCTTGCAGGATGCTAGGGTTCCGTCTCACCCTGTGTGTGCATGTGAGTGTGTTCATCCCTTTGATGAATGAAGCAGCCCTCTAAGTCTCCTGGGAGTTGGAGCTAGAGGCTGGCGTGTCATCTCAGCCTAAGGGCAGTTCCCCCTCTTCTCATCTTCTTGAGGGAACAGGCACTGCCCTCTTTTTCTGTGGTTTGGATGGCCCGCAGCTGGATCTTGGAAAGCCTGGGCTACAGTTGCCAAATTAGCTATGTTTTGGTCCATTTAGGCTCATCGTTCTCAGGTAAGATGTGGACCAGCCACGCACCCTGCCCACAGGTGAAGTCACGGAGTCCATAAGAGGCCAGGGCGTGGGCGTCTAAAGGATGACACCATCCGGTTGTGCCAACAAGACACAGGATTTGCGCAAGAATAAACAAAAGAGAGGCAAAAATAACTTGTGAAACACCAGGCAGATATATGACATTAAGATAGAAAGCAAGGATGTATACAGAGAGTGGAATTTTGTTTTGAAGATATCTCATGGCCATCTGAACAGAAGCAGCTCACGTGTCCCTTCTGCTTGTGAGCTAAAAGTGACCTGAATGAGAGTTGATTTGAAAAACTCCTGATTTAAAGGAATCAAGAAAAGCAACCCTGAGAGTGCACTAAGTGCAAACATGTGGCTCCAATGAGCCCAAGCCTTAGCTGCCTAGCTTGAGGGAGGTTGCGTTAATTTACTCCCAGATCTCTTTGGTTCCACACCTGCCCCCACCGTGCAAGGCCCGCCCTCCCCACCTGCCCTGTCCCCCAGGAATATAAGGGGATCCCCCAAGTCTCACCTAGAACCAGGACCACGTACCAGCCTAGGCAGTGACTTGCCGCTGGCCTTGCCGACACGGCCACTTTCAGGTCCCTGCTAAGTGTGACTGCCCGCCGATGGTTACACGTGGAGGATTTGCCAGGCACTCAGGGAGCTGTGCCAGGGCTGGCATGGCGGACAGATCCCAGTGTTTTATCCTGTCCCTGGCTAGGCACAGTCCTCAGCGAGGCGAGGGAAGCAGCTCCTGGGATGTGACTGTTGTGTGCGTGTCTGTGTGTGTGCTCACAAAGCGGAGTTGCTTGGATCCGAGGATGTTACAGGGTTTCGGGAAACGACTCTTTCAGCTCAGGCAAGTCAGCCAACTTCCTGCCTGGGAGTGGGCCTGCCCGGCCATGGCATCCAGACCCTCCCACGCTGTTGCTTCACTGTGGGCCAAGCCAAGTTCCTCGCCATAGGAGAAAGCCGTCCCCTCATCCCCGAGGGCTTTGCACGTCCCCTCCCCTCTGGGCCCAGCTCCTTGCTTGCTGCCCTCACTGCACCATGAACGGGGTTGAAGTGTTCTTCACAGAAGGCCTCCACCCCGAAAAAACTCACTGCGTGCAGACATGAACTTAGAGGGACTCTCGGACAACTCCAGGTCTCAGCTCAGGCCTGGCCTTGAACGAAAGGGTCAGTGGTCATCATATTTAACAGCCTTGAAGAGTGACTTGGGGCTACTTCAGAAAACGTGCCCCCCAAAATGTCAACCTACCTGCCTCTCTCTTTTATCCTGGCTTTCCCTCAAGCACCAGGGTTCCAGATGAAGGTTTTAAAATCCGTTTTTTCCAATTTTGTCCTATGACTACTTTGTCACCCAGTCAGCATTAGGTAGGAGCCACAGGGAATAAAGTGGATTCACAGTGTCTTAGCCCATTGCTCATCCTGTACGGATTAAAGGGATTTGCAGGGAAACTAACCATCCTCTGTAATATCATTTAGATAGAAAAACGAATTCAGCCTGGTGTGGTGGCTCATGTCTCAAATCCCAGCATTTTGGGAGGCTGAGGCAAGAAGATGGCCTGAGCCCAGGAGTTCAAGACCAGCCTGGGAGACATAATGAGCCCTTATCTCTAGAAAATTTCTTTTAAAAAATTAGCCAGCTGTGGTTTTGAGTGCCGGTAGTCCCACCTACTCTGGAGACTGAGACAGAAGGATCGTCCGAGCCCAGGAGGTTGAGTCTGGAGTGGGTCATGATCGTGCCACTGCACTCCAGCCTGGGCAACAGAGACCCTGACTCCAAAAAAAAAAAAGAAGAAACTTTTTCATTTTTTAAAATTTTATTGTAAATTGACAATTTATAGTTGTATATATTTATGGGTTACCAAGTGATGTTATGAATACAATGTGAGATAATGATTAAGCTGATGAACATATCATATCCTTCACCTCAAATACTTGTCATATTTTTGGAGTGAGAACATTTGAAATTTTCTGTCTCAATTTTGAGATTTACAATACACTATTATTAACTGTATCCACCACTCTGTGCAAAAAAATCTCTCAAATCTGTTCCTCTCGTCTAACGGAGACATTGTGTCCTTGAGTCTTCCTCTCTCTGCTACCCTCCCCCTCAGCTCTACCCTCATTCTCTCTGTATTTCTGTGAGTTTGATTGTTTTCAATTCCACATATAAGTGAGAATATGCCAGTGCCTAGATTAGTCTCTGTATAAGTGAGAACATTTCTGTGGTTTATTTCACTTAGCACAATGGTCTCCAATTCCATCCATGTTACTGCAAATGTCAGGGGAAAAAAGGCTGAATAATATTCCATTGTGTATGTATACCACATTTTCTTTATCCATGTATCTGGTGATGGACACTTAGGTTGGTTCCATAACTTGTCTACTGTGTCTAGTGCAACAAAGAATATGGGAGTGCAGTCATCTCTTTGACAAACTGATTTCAAGATTGTCGACTTGTATGGTAATTCTATTTTTCATTTTTTGAGGAATCTTTTTTGAGTTGGAGTCTCACTCTATCGCCCAGGCTGGAGTACAATAGCATGCTCACAGCCACCCCAGCATCGACCTGCTGGGCTCCAGGGGTCCTTCCACTTGAGCCTTCCAATAGCCAGAACTACCATACCTGGCTAACTTTTTGATTTATTATAGAGACAAGGTCTCACCATGTTGCCCAAGCTGGTCTTGAGCCCGTGGGCTCAGGCAGTCCTCTCACCTCGGCCTCCCCAAGTGCTGAGAGTATAGGCTTGAGCCACTGCACCTGGCCAGCATTTTTATACAGTTTAAAAGTAATGACTATACTAATTTATATTCCCACTGACAATATATAACTGCTCTCTTTTTTCCACATCCTTGCCAACACTTATCTTTTGTCTTTTTGATAATAGCCATTCTGAGAGCTGTGAAATAGTATCTCATTGTGGTTTTAATTTGAATTTCTCTAATAATTAGCAATGTTTAGCATTTTTCATATATCTGTTAGCCATAGATACCTTCTTTTGAGAGATGTCTGTTCAGATACCTTGCCCTTTTTTTTTTTGAGTCTGAGTCTCACTGTCACTCAGGCTGGAGGGCAATGGCACAATCACAACTCCTGGGCTCAGACAATCTTCTCACCTTAGCCTCCTGAGTAGCTGGGACTACAGGTATGCACCACCACACCTGGACAGTTTTTTACTTTTGTAGATATGAAGTCTCAATACATTGCCTATGCTGGTCTTAAACTCCTGGACTCAAGCAATTGTTCTCACCTTGGCCTCCCAAAGTGCTGGAATTACAGGTGTAAGCCACCACACTCAGTCCCTTGCCCAATTTTTTAATTGAGTGTTTTGTTTTATTACTATTGGGTTGTTTGAGTTCCTTACATATTTTGGTTGTCAATTCTTTATTAGATAGTATGGCTTGCAAATATTTTTTTCCAATCTGTAGATTGTCTCTTCACACTGTTCATTGTTTGCTTTGATATGCAGAAACTTTTTGGTTGTTGTAACTTCATTTGTCTGTTTTTGCTTTCGTTGACTGTGCTTTTGGGGTCAAATCCAAAAATCATTTCCCAGACCAATGTTGTATAGTGTTCCTCCCATGTTTTCTTCTAGTAGTTTTATATTTTCTGGATTTATGTTTAAGTCTTTAATCCATGGTGAGTTAATTTTTGTGTATGGTGTGAGATAAGGGTCTGATTTAATTCTTCTACTTATGGATGTCCAGTATTCCCACAGCATTTATTGAAGAGATGATCTTTTTTCCATTGTGTATTCTGGGCAACTTTTTTGAAAATCATGTGACTATATATGTGTGGGTTCATTCTGGGGCTCTCTATTCTGTTTCTTTGGTCAATGTGCTTTTCTTTTTGTTTTTTTCTTTTTATTTTTTTGCTGCCAGTACTGTGATGGTGATGTTTTAATTACTCTAGCCTAGTAGTATTAGTTTGAAATCACATAGTGATATGTCCAGCTTTGTTCTTTTTTGTTCATAACTGCCTTCGTTTTTGGAGTTTTGTGTAATTTCATATGAAATTTAAAATTATTTTTTCTGTTTCTATGAAGAATTTTGATAGGGATTACATTGAATCTGTAGATAGCTTTGGGTTGTATGAACATTAACAATGTAAATAATTCCAATTCATGAACATGGCATCTCTGTCTACTTATTTGTGTCTTCTTCAATTTCTTTCATCAATGTTTTATAGTTGTTGTACGCAAAACCTTCATCTCTTTAATTACATTTTTCCTAAGTAATATTTTTGGTCACTATTGTAAATGGAATTCTTCTCAAGATCTCTTTTTAGTATAGTTTATTTTTAGTATATAGAAACACTACTGATTATGTGTTGAGTTTCTATTCTGCAACTTTACTATACTCTTTTATTAGTTTTAGCAGTTGTTTAGTAGACTCTAAGGTTTTTGTATATAAGATAATGTCATCAGTAAACAGTGACGATTTTATTTCTTCTTTTTCTATTTAGATGCCTTTTTATTTTTTCTCTTGCCTAATTGTTTTGACAGGAAATTCCAATACTATGTTGAATAGAAGTGGCAAGAGTGGGCATCCTTGTCTTGTTCTGGGTCTCGGAGGAAAGGCTTTCAATCTTCACCATTTTGAATAGTGCTAGCTGTGGGCTTCTCATATATGGCCTTTATTGGGTTGAGGTCCCTTCTATACCTCATTTGGCAAGATTTTTTCTAATAAAAGGATGTTGAATTTTGTCAAATGCTTATTCTACATCTAATTTTGTGATCAGACGGTTTTTGTATTGCATTTTGTTAATGTGTTTTCTCACATTTATTGATTTGTGTATGTTGAACCATCCTTGCATCCCAGTGGTAAATCCCACTTGATCCTGGTGAATGATTCTCTTAATGTGTTGTTGAATTTGGTTTGCTCATATTTTGCTAAGAATTTTTGAATCTATGTTTATCAAGGATATTAGCCTATAATTTTCTTTTCTTCTAAACACTCTATCTGGCTTTGATATCAGGATAATATTGGACTTGTAAAAAGCTTGAAAATATTCTCTCCTTTTCAATTTTTTAGAAGACTTTGAGAAGCATTTATATTTGTTCTTCTTTAAATGTTTGGTAGAATTAAGCAATGAAGGCATTAGGTCCTGGGTTTTTCTTTGATGAGAGATATTTTATTACTAGCTGGGTACTACAATGGCTTCTGATCAGATTGGTCACAGGATGCATTCTCTGGCCAGGTAATTTTACTATTTGATATTTGTAGTTGAGCAGAGTTACAGGCAGATCTCTGGCGTTAGGCAGAGTGACTGCTTGGGACAGAAGCTATGCTCTTCAGAAATTCATGACTGAGGATTGCCTCCCTGTCAAGGTGGAGCCATGGGATGAGCTTTTGACTGAATGGAACAGCTGTTCAACTTCCTGGTTCCTATGTTTCTGGCTCCTCCTATGCTTTTTCAAAATGTATTAAGATGGGAGTTTCCCAGCCTGGGTAGGGTTGTTGGGGAGGGCTCTGAGGCTGGGCATGGAGACTAGTTATCTAGGTACTCAAGCTAGATTAAACTTCCTACCATGCTTCAGATGAGCTCTGAAGTTGGTTGGTATCTGCTTGGTTGCTCTAGCTGGTAGGAACACAAAGGTATCAGCAAGAGCTGCATGCTGGTCACTGTGATAGCTGCCTCCTTTTTTTGGTCCTACCTGAGTTTGAGTAATTTAACCAGGCAGCAAACTCCTATGTTTTCTATAAGGTGAGACCAGAGTAGATTTCCTGGAGACATCTCTGAATGCAAGGGCAGCTGGATGACTGCCTCTGGTTCTCTTTCCCTCTGTAGAAACCATGGGCCCAGGGTAATCCTCTCTGCCTGGCTTTGTGCTGAGAAAGGGAAAGGGATATCATGGTCAATTTGAGATTTCTCTTACCCTTCTATTCTAGTTTTCATACATTTTTATGAAGCACATGGGTATCTCAGGCTTGTATTCAAGTACTGGGATTTTCAAAAAGATGTTCTGGTCTGTGGAGAGTTGATAGTTGAACTCTCTTTAGGGGACAGTAGAACCTAAGACTTTCTATTCTGCCATCTTGCTGATGTCACTAAAGAAACCTTAAATTGCTTGCAAGTACTGCAAGATGTACATGAGAAAAAGAGTAATTATTCCCAAAGAATGACAAGAAAATTACATATTTTTCTTGCCAATTTTTAATATTTCCTTATCTACTATTAGCTTATAAGTCCCTCCTTTCTTAAGAACAAACCAAACCAAAACGTGATTCATAACATCTGCCATGACATTCTTTGCCGTGGCAGTTCTCGTTCCACCTCCCTCCTTATACGTCTTACACTGCTAAACTTCCAGATAGTGGCGTCAATGCTCACTCTTTCCACTTCCTCACTTTATTCTCCCTCTTCAATATCTTGCAGTTTGAGTTCACCCTCACTTCCTTGTTGAAACTGCTCTGTGAAAAATCAAAATGATCTAATTGGCAAAGCCACAAATCACTTCTTATCATCTTAGCTTCCTTGCAGCACTATTGAACATTGTGTCCTATTTAAAACTCCTTTAAAAAAAATCTCCTAACATTGTGTTCTGTTAGTTTTTCCCTATGTCTGTATCTCTGACCTTTCCTCCTTGTCTCGGTTATTTTTCGCCTCTTGTCCTATAAAAATAGAGTTTTAAAAAATGAAATATTTTATATATATAAAAATATAGAGAGACTATAAAGAGCACCCAACTGCCCAAACTAATAAATAAAATATTAGAGCTACAGCTGAAGCCTTTTCCACATACCTTCTTGATTGGTTTTTCCTCTTTGTTCACCAAAACAGTAACCCGTGTCCTGAACTTTAGAGTCAACATTTTATGCCTGTCTTTATGCTCTACCAATAATTTTTGTGATGATATTTTCTTCTCCACTTGAGCAGCTTTTGCTTAAATGAATCTAGGAAGGAACTGTTTACAAATCCGAGGGAAAGTTCTCCCTAAAATTGTGCAGTGTACAACCTGCCCAAAGAGGCTCAATGTCTTCCTTGTTTTGCCTGGGTTTAGACTTACATAAATGGTATTATGCTGTATATAGGTGCATAAGTATATATGTATGTATGTATGTATGTATGTAACTTTCTTCTCTCCCTGAACATTATTGCAAAGTTGTTTGTGGTGATGGGGTGATATAACCTACGAGACCACCCTTACTTCTGATACCAACTGCAAGTTCAGGGGGTTCCCAAAACCACCTTTGCCCTTGATAATTCACTAAAAGATTCATGTATGTCATTGAAAGATGGTAAATTTACATTCATGGCTTATTATAGAAAGAGGGTAGAGCAAAACCAGCCAAGAGAAGAGATTCATAGGGCAGAGTCAGGGAGACTACCCAATGTAGAACCTCCAGTCATCTCCTCCCCAAGAAGTCACCGACAGGAGCGAATGCCTGGAGTGTGAAAGGATAGACCGAGAGTGGGAAGCCTTTTTTCTTGTTCTTGAACCCTGACACGATGACGAGAAAGTAGAAGCTATGCTTCTGGAGAAATGCACACCTGAGGTATAATTAACTCTACCGACTTTGTCTTTTCAGAAACAGACTTCCAGGTATCAGAGGTATCTCATAGTGGCCATCAAGCTTGCCTAGAGTCAAGGGAATTTACAAGGCCTAAGATATCATGCAATGGGCAAGGACTGTAAAAGTCATGAAAATTGCCATTACGAAAGTTGTAACCGCTCAGAGGGGGAGCAGTGGGGATTCAATCTTCCAGTAAATCGGGCACTATCGACAGGGAAGCCAAGGATCCCCGAAGCTACCCACTGGGAATGCCTAGGAGATAAGGGGAGGTACACCCTCCATTGGGTCTAAGGAATGTCGTTTGGGAAGGTACAGGAGCATTGGAATCCTTGTCATGCCCTTCTCTAGGGGCTGTGATCACGTGGGTGAACATTAATGGGTCTCTGTGTCACAGGTTCTCCAAGACATCCACAGGTGGTCGATAAGGAAGTCACAGCAGTCAGGGCAGTCACATGCAACATCTCCAAGAGAAGGATTTAAGCCAGGACTCTGGGGGGCTACGAGGCCACACTCACCTAGAGGGCCCATTCCCTGTCTGTGGAAGGTGAACTTTTCTTAAATAAATCTTTTCTTCTCTCACCTCTGTGTGTTGCAATTCTTTGGAATCTCCTCGAATCTCTGGGTGGCTGGCGCACACCTCCAGCTTGCCAGCCCTGGCAGCGCTGCACACCTCCCCGCCCTGTGCCTCTCCACCCTCACCTGGTCCGTCCGGACCCTAACGAAGTATAGACTATATGTTTCTTCAGATTTACCAGACAGTGCCAAGCTGTTTTCCAAAGTGGGTATACCAGTTTATACTTCCACCAGCAATGTATGAAATTGGCAGTTCCTCCATGCCCTCACCAACATTTGCTATCATTGGATTTTCCTATTTTTTGATAAATATGTAATGGTATTTCATTGAATACATTTTAATTTTACTGATTATTTGTGAGTTTGAGCTCCTTTTATAAGAGAAAGAAGACATACAGACCCAGTAGGAATTTAGAGAAAGAAAAGAGTTTTATTTTTGAATAAGTATTAAGCCAGAATGGCATGCACATCACAGACAATCCACTAAGAGATTGAAAAGACAAAGAAATTGCACCTTTTTACAAGCTAAGTGGATACAATCCATTATATTTATATTTTGAAGATAAAGTTGCTAACTTTCTCATGCATTTATGACTGGAGGTGGACGTTGCAATTTCGAGTCAGGTGACAATGGACACATTTCCAAATGCCCCTAGAGGGAAATAATGTGCCGTCTGAGGTTCACACCCAGAGGTGAAATGGCTGCGTTGGAGCGTGAGCTCACCGTCAGCACTGCTAGGAACAGCAGACAGCTCTCCCCGCTGACTTAGAGACCACTCAGGGCACCTGTGGTCCAGTGGTTCAACATCCGTTCGTATTTGAGCTTCTCTTCATAGTGTTACTTTCGACCGGGTGTTCTTTTCTAGACTTGCCTGCTTGTCTTGTTTGCTCATTTTTCACTCGAGTGGTTTGCCTTTTTCCTTGTCAGTTTGTTTGAGTCTTTTAATGTTATAGCATTATGGGCACTAAACTTTTGTAGGTATGTGTGTTGCAAATACATTTGTCTAGTCTATCTTTTCATTTTTAGGCTATATAACAAATCCCGAACCTGCAAATTTTAATACCTTGAGTTTATTAATATCTTCTTTCACAGTTTGTAATTTTTGTGTTGTGTGTGAGAATCACACATGCCTTTGGCTTATGCATTCTAATTTTTAAAAGTTTGGGGGTTTTTTGCATTCAGGTTTTTAATCACTCGGAATTTATCTTTGTTTATGGTGCAAGGTGGGGGTATGCTTTTCTTTTTTCCACTCGCCTCGGCCTCCCAAGGCGTGGGATTAGACTGAGCCACCGAGCCTGGCTAATGTTGTTTTGTTACAATGTTGATGTGGCAAAAAAATTGATTTCCAGCAGGGGCCACTGTCTGTGTGGAGTTTGCACATTCTCCCCATGCCTGCGGGAGTTTTCCCAGGGTCCTCCGCTTTCCTGACATCCCAAGATGTGCATGTGAGGTTCACTGGCATGCCTTATCGGTCCCAGTCTGAGGCAGTGTGGGGGTGCATGTGACTGTGCCCTGAGAGGGAATGGTGTCCTGTTCACGTAGGGTACTCAGGATAGGATCCAGCCACTCATGACCATGAACTGGAATAAGCAGGTTGAAAATTAGTGAATGGATGAATGCAAATCATGGTCCAATAAAAATTTGTGGAGTAGACAGTAATCATACCAACACTCGGCAATAAGCAGTGTGGTACAAAGTGCTGAGTGAGCCCACCCTATTAGTCGTTGTGAGTGTTTGAGCTTTGGGGGTAGGAGGCGCTCCTAGCGTTTGCTTTGCACGACTTATATTTCTTGGTTTAACCCCCCTCCCCCACCATGACCGCTGACACACTCTGGTTCACCACAGTTGGGCAAATAATGATCTTACTTGGTTTTATTAAACTTCCTTAAATGAATGCATAGCTCACACTTAGTCAACACTTAATATTAGAAGTGGTTTGGGTCTTTATTTAGAAGTTTAGTAATGTTTTTGTGACCAGAAACATGACAGAGGAACTTGACTTATTTATATCTACTTGACTATGGTACATATGATTTTGTTAGAAGTTGTTTCACTTCAAGTTGCAGTTTGCAAGAACCTATCAAAGACATTGAGAATTTATTTAGTGTTCTCTTTCTGTCTCTCTCCCCTCTCTCTCTCTCTCTCTCTGTCTCTCTCTGTCTCTCTGAGTGTTTCTCTTTCTCTGAGTGTCTCTCTTTCTTGGTCTCTGTCTGTCTCTCTGCCTGTCTTTCTGTCCCTGTCTCTGTCTTTCTCTCGCCTTCTCTATCTCTCCCTCCTTCCCTCCCCCCTTCCTCTTTTATTTTTTTCTCCACATCCCAAGATGATGTTGGCAGTGAGGACAATTTGTCTTCCTCTCTCCCAACTTTTTCCAGACAAGGCTCAGGTTATCATCACCAGGCTGGCATTACTCCTGAGCTCCAGGATATACATCTTCACCTCAACAGTTTACTGGCACATGCTCAAAAAATCATCTTCCACCACTGGCTGCTCTTTCCTCTGAGCTATTTCACCCCAAACCCACCTTTGATCTCCCCTTGTTCATAGCTCAAGTCCAGCTAACTTTCGCGATCTTGGGTTTTGGTCCATCTCTTCGGTTCCACCCTCACTGTTGACATCCAAGTCCTCACGGTGACTTCCCTAGGTTGTCGCAAGAACTGTCTAATGAGTCTTCCTCTCTGTAGACTTGACCCCCGGCCCCTTCTCCCACTTCAGTCTAGATGGTGCTCAGTAATCTCTAAAAAGCACGTCTCCCGCGATGCCAGCTTCAAGGGCGCACGGCGGCTCTTTATTGTTCATGTGAGAGTTGGTGCTTCTGCTTCACATTTGACGTGTCTCTCCAGCCACAGTTCCCCTCAGTCCCCCTCAGATATGTGGTCATGTCCTTCCATTTTCAACCTCTAAACTGCCCCCATATTGTTCTTACAATGTCTCTACCCGAAACCCCAAGCTATCATAGCTCGCAGCTAGTGTTTACTGAGCACGGATTATAGTCCAGGTGGTGAGCCAGCTGCTGGGTGGACAGCTCCTTCAGGAATCCCCGTGGTCTTATGATGGTCAAGACTGCTGCCCTTACCAAGTGCTTTCGTATTCCCAGCACCGTTCTAAGTTTCAGCTCATTCAATTCTCACAACCATCCTGTAAGATAGGTGCTGCTATTACCCTTATTTTTTGAATGAGGAGATGAGAGATAGAGAAGTGAAGGAATTTACCCAGGACTCTATGGCCAGGAAGTGGCATATCTGGGATGTGAATGCAGGTCATCGGGGTCCAGAGCCTCTGGGTCTTGCCATGACAGGGAGGACACCAAGGCTCAGAGAAATAGAAGTGTGTCTGTCGGTGCCAGGGCTTCAGGGCCTTCAGCTAATGACTCTTCCCCTGATTCCTTACTGCCTTTTCCAGACTTTCACTTTCCCAGCTCCGCTCACGTTCAGGGGGGAGTTTAATGCGGTACTAAATCCGCGAATCCTGTAATGCTGGCTCTGCTTTCCTGACGGAGCCCTCATAGCACTTTCCAGCTTGCACACAACTTTCGTAGACATGATCTCACTTACTCCAAAGCTTTCCTGGGACTCAGATGATGAAGACGATGATGATCTTCTTTACGAGTTCCCCTAAATAAACCCTAGGCCTCCCAGGAGTGAAGACAGGGAAAGAAGAGAGAAACGCTCCTTCTGTGGCATCCTCAGAAGTCTTAAGTGAGAAAATAGATAGAAAATATAGGACTCACAATTCACGCATTTGCCAGATGAAAGTAATCCTGGACTTCCAGATGCTTTTTCAGGAAGGCAGAGGTTTGCGAGTCTGGAGGACGGCTCCTGGAGAGTGAAAATAAATCCTGCCACTTTCTGGGAGAGTTTTATTTCCTCCATATGCTTATACAGTTTTCCTTTCCTTATGTCTGTGATTCGTCTCTGCCTCAAGAGATGAGTGGTGCTGCGGAATTCGTGGCAGGAGGGCTTATGGACAGTGTAGACTGTTGCTGCACCAATGTGATGCAATTCTTGGCATCTGCACAAAGATGGAGCATTCAGTCAGCCCCGGGGGTGGAAATAGCTCTTGGAACCCTGACTGTCACTGGAAGTCACATGATTTTTAGGTGAAGCCAAGAGATAACCAAAAAAATTGTACAAAAAAAGCCCATTATGCCATTCAAGGGGAATGGCTTTTGTTTCTTCAAATTTGCCAGATGTGATAACTTCTCTGTTTCAAACTCACATGTCAGTATTACTTACTTTTACACTTACTTTAAACTTATTTCTGCTTCCAGGTTAATTACTTAATTCAAGAACTAACTGCCCCAAATCTTAAATGATTATCAATTTTATTATTCTACTAGAATCTGTTTAAGAACATGTAGGAGAAAGTGAGTCTTTCTGTATTGTTTCAAACATGTAGAACTGGGGTTTTCCTTCTAGAATACCAGGTTATTTTAATTTAATTAATTTATTTATCTATTTTGAGTCAGGGTCTCTGACACCTAGGCTGGAGTGCAGTAGCACGATCACAGCTCACTGCAGCCACAAACTCCTGGGCTCAGGCGATCCTCCTGCCTCAGCCTCCCAAGTAGCTGGGACTACAGGCATACATCACCACTCCTGGCTAGTAGCAAACTTTTATAAGTTTGCAGCCTTAGCCATGAGTGAACGCCTATCCTGCTAGTCACAAGGACTCTAACCCTGGATCAGGCCTCCAAGAAGGCTTTAAGTACTTGCTGTCCTGCTGTCTTCCGCGTTCGGGCCCTTGGCTAAGAAGATGTGGCCTTCCAGTGGGTGAAATCTCCCAAGTTCTGCTTCAGGTACCACGTCTGGAACATCACCCAGGCAGGGAGAAGAGAGGCAGCCGTCCTAGGTCGTGGCCTACGTTGTTCTGGGCATGGGAGCCATGCCAGTGTGTGGGTGGCTGGTAGTGTGGCTCTGGTGTCAGGCGGACGGGCGTTCTCTTCATGAAACAAATGTTCACAAATGGCATTTCACGTTTTACTCCCACTTACCGGCTGTGTGACCTTGGGCACCTTTTTAACCTCCTGGAGTTTCGTGTTTTAGTGGAATGTCAATGTCTCCCTCACAGGCTAGTTGAGTTTTGAATGCAATAATCTACTGTGCTAAATAGCACAATGCTAGGCTCAAACACCGACAGAGGTGTCTTCCTCGGAACAGGCGATTTGCAGATAACGGCAAAACCAGAAACAATGCCAAGGACACCGGATTTCTATGTTGGTGCCTTTTCACGTTAATTCTTAAAAATCAGTCATGGGACTTTATGATCACTCACATATGCCTTCATATTCCTTCTATGTGGATGCTCTTGTCACATCTAATTTTTGGTTTTTGGTTTTTGGTTTTCATCAGTTACAGAGCATTATGACCACTCACATATGTCTTCCCCCCCGCCCGTGGCAAAGCAGATCCATGCGTTGCGACGCCTCGTCTGGCCAGAGGCCGCCTTCCTGGTTCTGGCCGGGACATTCCGATCTTGGCGTGGCCTTCAGGCCACTCTGTCCCTCCATCCGTCCCCTTTCCCGCTCACGGCCGTCCTTCCGCAGGCGCCTCTTGGTTGTGTCTGCCAGCTGTGGACACCAGGTGGCGCCTGGCGGCAGAGCAGGGGAGTCAGTTGTCAAGGGAACCGGCCGGGTGCTGTGGGAGGCGGACTGGCTTTCCTCCTCCAGGGATGCTCACCAGGAAGGGAGGCTGGATGCTGGACCCCTAACCTTCACGCAGTCTCCTTTCCCACCTCTCGTTTAGAAAGAAAAGACATCTCTAATGTTTAAAAATAAGGTAAGCTCTCATTTTACCCCGTCCCTGCAGCTACCGAGTCATTCAACATCGATGGCTTCGTAATGTTCGTGCAAGGACTTCCCTGAGAATGGCATTTCTATTTTCTGTGGCAACAGGAAAAGGAAGCAGCACATACGCGTTCATGAGAGAGGCAGCTACTCAGACAGGGGCAAGGAGACTCCAGGGGGATCCGAAATTGCAGCCTCAGAGGAGAAATAGGACCGAATTTCATAGATGTGAAGATGGCATTGATGATAAGTTTCCCTAATGTTTTGTATGCACTAAGAAAAAAAAAATCCTGCCAACTGGATGGAATCATTGATTGTAAGGCCCAACCTGATTTCAGAGGTATTTAAATGTGGGGGGAAAAACCCCGCAAAACCACTTGGTCTTCAAGTCAGTCACAGAGGGTAACTCTGAGGAGAGCATTTAGAATCAGTTGCCTCCTGGGTGACTTAGCTTCCCCTCAGTCCGTCTCTACCTTGGGGCACCTGGGAGATGGGAGACAGTCAAGGCTACTGGACTTCCAGGTGAAGAGCACTCATCTCCAGTAGGAAGACAGTTTCCTCCCGCTTCTCCCTGAAGAGCTAAGTGAGCCCCTGTAGTTGATGGTGATTCTCTGCAACCAGCAGCCTGGAGCTTGGCCGCTGTGGTCCCTCGGCCAAATCTGGCAATGCCTGTTTCTGTGCACACCAGAAGCCCAGAGTGGTCTTCACAGGCGAAGACTTGCAGTCAGTTTGGTGATAGGAAGCATTAACTATGTCTCCAACTGGGTGAAACATTAGCTCTTCTAAAAGCGCATTTCATTCTCGTCATTAGTAGATGTGTATTCCTGTAGTTTGAATTTTGCCAATAACAATTTTGTGGAGATTTATTTTCTCTCTTGTTGCATAAATAACTACATAGTGTCTTCAATGTTGCTGCTTGGTCAGAAAAGCCTAAAATATTTACTATCTAGTCCTTTACAGAAAAAGTTTGCCAACTTCTATGCAAGACCAGAATGGAAATTATGGATTAGTCTGTTTCAGTCATTAATATGAGTAGCAGGACATGCAAACAGACGTTAGACTGGATTAATCAGCTCGCTGCAAATGGCCAGTTCCAATCAATGAACACATACCCGGAATGTGGCAATAAAGTAACAAGGTTTTTAAAAACACTAGAATTTCCACATGTAAAATTAGCGCTATTCCACCCAAAGTAGACACCTAGAGAGAGATTCTAAAACTCTCAGAATGATCTTTAGAACTAGTTTATGAGCCATGCAATGAAAATATATTATCTGTCCCTACTAGCTTGACTTGAGTGTGTGCTAAGTAGAGCATTAAACATTGAAAGGGGAAGAAAAGAATAACCTGTCCTGGCTGGAACTTTATAGCCATATTTTGTTTCGACCTCAAATAACACTTGTTCAATTTTAATCACTGGATTTAGCTTTGAATGACTTTGAAAGTATTTCAGAACTAAAATACACTCTCAAAGTAGGAAGATCCACTCCAAACTAAAAATATTCATCTGGGGCCATCACAAAAGGGGTTTAAAACATATCTGGAATGGTGGCCCAACTGTATAGCCTCTCAGTGTGACTGGGAAGAAACTCTCAGAGAGTTCTCAGAAACTCTTGAGCATACACAAGAATGATATTCGTGATAAAAAGTTCACTCTGATATTTTACGACAACATTCCACGCACTCATGTACCACACCAGACTAAGACTCGGCAAGTCGCCAATTCCTTGTTTTAGTCAGAGCAAGAGCTGTACGTAAGGGGGTGGGGGAGCTGGAACAAAAACGTAACTCCTCATAGGGGAATTCCTAGGTGCTTTCCATTTGAAAACTCAAACTTCCCCAGAACTCATGATCACGATCATTTCAAAGCCCCCTTTCTGAATTGTGATTTCCAGATGGTTTCCTTCCGAAATCTGTCTCTGAGAGAGACTTCCCAGGAGTCACTGGACAAGTTAATTCCGACTAATTCAGTCATATTTCTGAAAAGAGGTTGAGAGAGGGAATGAGAAGGGAGAGACACACAAAGACATTGAGAGGCAGGGAAAGAGTCTGAGAAGTTTGGAGAGAGGGAGGGAGGGAATAAACACAACGCAGGACAGGCGGTGTGGTCTGTAGCAGCTTGGGAGTTAGGAACCGGACAAAACAAATTTGAACAGAGAAAAAGGGGCAGGCCACTCCACCCTCTTGTTGATCCTGTTCATGTAGCTTGAGCTGATGCCCTAACTAAACTGATTTTATTTCAGTAATTCTCTATTCTTGGTCTCTTTCAAAACTGTGGGATGGGAAAAGGAGAATTGTGCATTCAGGAACCTCTGTAGGTTCACTTTTATTAATTATCAGTTCGGATCACATAGTAACTGAATTTGGCTTACTGTGGCTTTAGCTCAGATGGTAAGGTTCCTAGTGGTCTCTGAAATCCCTGTTTTGTGGGCGTGGAGGCAGGGATCTCTAACAAGGTTTTTCTCAGGGCCCCATCTGTAAGAGGTATCAGTACATCCAAACGTACAACTTCCTCAGGCCACCTCAAAATAACATTTTATTATTATGCCCTCAAGGACTCCTGTCTCAATCCTCCTCCTCCTTCTCCACCTCCTCCTCCTTTTATTTTGCCAGTTGACTCCAACTAAGCTTGTTCTTTCATTGCACAAGCTTATGTTAACAGGTGAAAAGGGCCTTGGGGAAAGGAGAGAGTTAGGACGTGGCATCTTGGAGCTAGAGTCTGTTCCAGAGGGCGAGGTGTAGCGCCAGGCAGGCTTCTGCTGTTGGGGGCAACGTGACCTGATGGATAATTTTCTTTTTCTGTTGCCTGTAGATATTTTTGCTCTTAATTTTTAAAACTATTTAATTGTTACCGATCAGGACCTGCATTTAAAAATCTAATTTATTTTATTTTTAATAGAGATAGGGTCTTGCTATGTTGCCCAGGCTGGTCTCGCACTCCTGAGCTCAAGCCATCCTCCCTCCTCAGCCTTCCAAAGTGCTGGGATTACAGGCATGAGCCACCACACTGGCCCTAATTGGATAATTTTCAAGGCTGTCAATTCTTGAGCCTTCCCGGGATTTTCAGTATGGAGTGTCATCAAGATGGGGCTGCAAGCTTGCTGAAGTCCCTGCTATCTGTTCTTCCAAAGGGCAAGAGATCACCTCCAGCTAGCTTCCATGGAAACACGAGTATTGAAATAACATTTGCCTGAGCCCGTGGGTTCGAGACCTGCCTGAGCAGGCGAGACCTCATCTCTACAATTAAAAAAAAAAAAAATTAGCCAGGCGTGGTAGTGCGCGCCTGTAATTCCGGCTACTTGGAAGGCTGAGGCGGAAGGCTTGCCGGAGCCCAGCAGGTCGAGGCTGCGGAGGCTGGGAGTGGCCACTGCACTCCAGTCTGGGTGACAGAGTGAAACTCCAACTCAAAAAAAAAAAAAAAGAGAGAAATAACATCTGCGGTGAATGAAGTCATGAGCTCTTCCATGCATTGGGCTTTCTTTTGTCCTCAGTGCGTTCACTTTCATGTTAGAATGCAAAACCTTACCAGAAGCAGGATCATATCTTATAGCCTCTGGAAAGAATGTCCTGCTGGGAAGCAATGCTGAGTACTTTGTTTTGCTTTGTTTTTAACTTGTATTAAAAATGTTCTGGGCACAGAGCTTTCTGGAACTGATTATTCATTGAAGACTTTTTTTTTATGTTTTTAATGCTCATCCAGAAGATCCAGCCTTGGCTGAATAGATAAAGGGTTTTATACACTTGTGCACTGAAAATATTTTAATTATTGCAAAACCAAGAGTGTCGAATTTTCTTTAATCCAGATGCCTGCATGTTTTTTAAAATTCTTGGCTGATTGGCTTTTCTACCGTAGAGGCTCTGTGTGATGGGTCCCGTGCTTGTGACGGCGGTCCCTGAGAGTGGGTGTCAGCGTGTATAACTGGGCTCACCCCTTGAAGTATCCCTCTCCCGTAATGTAAAGAAATACTATTCTAATGAATTTGACACTTGTTAGATAAGGTGTTTATACTGAAATCAGCACACAAAAGCTTCAGGTGACACCGCATGTGTGAACAGCTGTAGGAGAGGTCGGACTAGTGGTACAAGGTGGTCATGATTGCCCACTTAGAATTCAAACGTATAATTCACTCTTGAATTAACTCCCCATCAGAGAGAGAAAAAGGGTTTATTCTCTTTCTCTCTTCTGTTTTAAACCTTCCCCTGGCATCACTGGGCAAGAAAGAGAGCTTCATGACTATTGTGTATGTGTGTGTGTGTGTGTGTGTAATTTCTTGACTACATAGTTTTCAGGTACTGTTTTAAGTACTTTCCGTGGATTAATTTTTAACCTTCACAACAACTCAGTGAGGAGTGTATATATATATATACTTTTTCTTTCCAAAGGGATAGCAACTAACTCCGTTTCATAGTATCTAGTGCTAAAAACCTGTTGATTTATTCCTGCCAAGTTTCTTCTTCTTTTTCTTTTTTTTTTTTGAGTTGGAGTCCCACTTCGTCATCCAGGTTGGAGTGCAGTAGCATGCTTACGGCCACCCCAGTGCCGACCTGCTGGGCTCCAGTGATCCTTCCACCTCTGCCTTCCAAGTATCTGGAACTACAGGCACGCACTACCACACCCAGCTAATTTTTTGATTTATTGTAGAGATGAGGTCTCGTCATGTTGCCCAGGCTGGTCTCAAACCCATGGGCTCAGGCAATCCTCTCGCCTCCAGCTCCCAAAGTGCTGGGCTTACAGGCTCAAGCCACCATGCTCTGCTGCTGAGTTTCAATCTTTGGTATCACAAGAGGCTAGTGGGGGGACATGGCAGGTGGTCATTCTGCCAACCCTGAAATCCCGTCCTCTTTCCCGTCTTTTCCCCACACACTGGCATGAGCAGATAGTTCTTGGAAGACATCCCAGAGTCACACACCATCACTAACACACTTTGTGTCAAGCATAGCATCTTCTTTGTTTTCACACATTTTTGCCACATTGCCTGTTTATTATAGTGATAATGGTAGGAAGATTGCCTACTTTTGTAATTTTTTTTTCTTGAGTCAGAGTCTCACTCTGTCACCCAGGCTGGAGTGCAGTGGCACAATCACAGCTCACCACAACCTTAACCTCCTGGGCTCAGGCAATCCTTCCACCTCAGTCTCCCAAGTAGCTGGGACTATAGGGACATGTCACCACACCCTGCTTATGTATGTATGTATGTACGTATGTATGTATTGTAGAAAGAAGGTCTCACTATGTTGCGCAGGCTAATCTTGAACTCCTGGCCTCAAGCTATCTTCCTGCCTTGGCCTCCCAAAGTGCAGGGATTATAGGCATGAGCCACTGCACCTGTAATACTTTTTATTATTGTTTGGATAAAGGGCAATAGAAGCGTAGAGGGTTAGCATTTTTTGTGATATATTAACCATACATTTTATTTGGCCAGTGTCAGTGTAAATGTTTCATGTTTGGATGTAAACTATAATTAGGGCGTCACTTAAAATTTTCTAAAGGCTGAAAATGGTCTCAATGGAGACTTCATCTACAATCTTGCCTATAAGGCAAAACGCAATCTCATTCTTTGAGGTCTATTCACATACTTGAAAATTATATAGGTTGGCCTTAGAAATCAATTCAGAGTTTTATTGTCTGAGTATGATACATATTGGGTTTTTCAAAGGAAATATGCAATCTTTCTTTTTAAACTCATGTTAAATCAATACCAGCAATCTCACAGATACGCAAAACGGGGTGAAAACCAAGCAGTCACTAATTTAACAAACTGCGATGGTCAGAGTGAAGGTGGAAAATCCACACTCAGAAAAGCTTTTTTCTAAACAGATTTTTATTTAAATAAGCCAATCAAGTGATTTGCCTTAAAGACCACAGTCACAGGCATAATTTTAACCCCTCTTTACAGCTGAGAATGTTTAGTGTTCTGGAAAAATACCTGTCTCTTTGGAAATAAGCCCTTTGATTATTACAAAACCCTATGGTTGTTAATTCAGTCGAGTACTTTTGGAAGTCATTTCTCCTTTATATTTTGGACTTTTAGTTTGAATCCTTCTCTCCAAAATTTACTTCTTCCCCTCTCGCCATTACCTTTGGAAAGGCAAATATTTGTTTCCTTCCAACATTAATGACATCTTGCCTTCTCAACAGCAAAGTAACTGCTCATGAGTAAGACTATGAAAATATGTCATTTTTTTCTACAAGGCATTTTCATTGGCTTGCATTCTCATCTCTGAAGTTGTCAGTTCTGATAAAATTACATTGTAAATCAGCAAAATATTTGGTTTATCTAGGCAGGCCAAATTGTAGCAGATGCTGGTCTGCAGAACTTCAGAGAATCCCTGAGAAAATTCTACGATGACGTTTTTGGTCGTATTTTACAGGATGACTGCTCCTGGAAATAACCACCAGGATGCTGTTGTGTAGAGCTTTAATACCTTAATTTTCTTGTCGTTTCATTTCCAACTTTCTTCTGCAATATTTTGCCTGGACAAAATTCACCCTTCCGTCAAAACACATTTTAGATAATCATTGTTGTCAGGGAACCAACTTGTTTCCAGGAGCTTTTTAAAGCATTTTGATTTCCTTAACTATTCTAAATTGATGGGAAATGGAGACTTTTTCTCTCTAGCATGCAATTTATTAACACATTTTAAATTTGTCAATACGAATGAGGAAGGTTTACCATCTGTGGCTTCGTAACTCTATCCGATTGTTGCTCAGTTAAGAGAGATAACTGAAAGAATTCGTTGTACTATCTGGTCACTTGCCTGTCACTCTAACAGATTGTGTCTCGGTCACGTTTGTATTCCCAGAGCTCACGCTGAGCTTGGCACCCAGTGGACACTCAACATGCGAAGACAAATGAACGCGTGTTGAGAGAAGGTGGCAATCACGCCTCTCGTTCCCAACAGGACTGCACCAAAGGAATGCATAAGACATCATTACAGCATCTCCTTTTTTCTTTTTTTGAGTTGGAGTCTCACTCTGTTGCCCAGGCTAGAGTGCAATGGCACTCACGGTCACCCTAGCATCAACCTGCTGGGCTCTGGCAATCCTTCCGCCTCAGCCTTCCAAGTAGCCAGAACTACAGGCGCACGCTACCATGCCTGGCTAATTTTTGGATTTATTGTAGAGATGAGGTCTCGCCAAGTTGCCCGGGCTGGTTTTGAACCCACAGGCTCAGGCAATCTACTCGCCTCGGCCACCCAAAGTGCTGGGATGACAGGTTGAGCCACTGAGACCGGCAGTTACAGAATATCTTATATTTTAAGTCTTTGGAGAATAGTCACAGAACCATATGCAGCATGTAGCACATTTACACAGTCCACTTCCCAAAGTATTTGTATTATTATCACATCGACCCCAACAATTAGGTAACATGATGTTGATTCCAAATGGGCGTAGCCACACAATAAATACTTGCTTAATAAATGAAGGACTAAAAGATTTAGCAAAAGGGGAAATTGAAACGCAAACCAACGCTGACTGACATAAGGTTACAGAGCAAGTTAACATTGGAATTTGAACCTGACCCCAAGTCTCCTGAATTGGTAAATACACCATGTTGTCTCTTAGTGCATCTCTGATCTTACATAATAAGGTGAATGCTTCTTCCAGATACTTGTAAACATTTTAAAGCTCACAACAGGCAGGCACAGTGGCTCAAACCTGTAATCCCAGCACTTTGAGAGGCCAAGGCGAGAGGATTGCCTGAGCCCAGGGTTCAAGACCAGCCTGGGCACCCTAGTGAGAGCTCATTTCTACAATATATCAAAAAATTAGCTGGGCATGATGGCACATGCCTGTAGTTCCGGATGCTTGGAAGGTTTAGGCGGAGGGATCGCTGGAGCCCAGCAAGTCGACACTAGGGTGGCCATGAGTGTGCCACTGCACTCCAGCTTGGGCGACAGAGTGAGACTCTGACTCAACAACAAATAAAAATAAAGTGTAGTTTGAAAAGGGAAGGCCAATGTGACCCAGTGTAAAAATAGTATGTGATATTTTTTAAAAATGGACTTCCACATCTTTTGGTTGGTTTCCAGGACCTGACTTTCCTCCTGTCTTCGTATTTGAGCCTTCTCAGCCTCTGAAGTACTATCCCTATGCAGATGCCCCCACGATGTGTCTCCAGCCCAATCCTTCCTCCTAAACTACAGACATGAACAACGAATCACCTCCTTGATGCTCTGCTTGGCTGTTCCATGGATGTCCTAAATTCGGAACTGAGCTCCTGAGCGCCATCTCCCATCTGGGGCCACCTGCAGCCTTCCCAGCTCCACAGTTCAAATACATGCAGACATCCTGGACTCTGCCAGAGACCAGCTCCAGCCGGGTTCAGGGTACCCCAAAGGTGGAGACGGCATCAGCGATTGGGGGAAGAAGAAAGAGAGAAAGAGAGAAAGGGAGAGAGAGGAAGAAAGAGACTGGACCTCTGTCTAGTGCAGAAGCTATGTGTGTGTTATTGGGAATTACAACGGGTCTTTTATACCCAAAGTCAGATGTGGGAGGGGCGTCCCCCACCCACCAGAAACCTTAATCCATGAAAACTTAATCAATGATTGCCTTTAAACCCTTTTCACATGATAATCTTAAAATCCCATTACAAAGGATAACCTAATCCGTGACTGACATATTCTGTAAACCTTTTTCATCCTAAGCTGATTGATTTATGCCAAGTTAAACAATTCTATAGAAGCTTAAGTGTTTACTTTACAAACGAAAGTGACCCATCCCAGAATGTTTGGAATGTGGCCCAGTCCAAAGTTCACAGTGGGCTACCTGCAAGTAACCCAGCCACATTCTTTCAACCAAATGGCTGTCTTCTAAAACTATATTCTACAGTTTACACCTTCGATAAATCCTAAGATCATGACCCAGAAGCCTGTGACCAATACTAAGGCTCTTAGATGTGACATGAGTTTGAATTATAAGTTATGTGAAAGCCAAAACTGCAGTTTGCGGAAGAATGGGAGCAATGAGCTTCTAAAGTTAGCTTGTGTTCATCCCAGTCTCTGAGTTTTTATGTTTTGAGCTCACAGGAGCTTAATCTGGTTAGTGCTGAGTAGAAAGGGGGAGGAAATGGGGTTAATAGCTCCCGAACGCATCCTAGTGGTCTCGGGGTCAACAGCCCTTCCTGATCCCTAACGCTCAGTGGGCCTCCGTGGCTGGCTCCCAACAGGACTCCTCTCTGCATCTCAAACTGAGAAAGTCCATGTAATTTCCTAAGCAATCCAGGAGGTGCTCCGAATGAAAGAAAGCACTCTTCCCCATGGCTCCGGACAGTGGCTTACACTGGGATTGCTTGAGGTAACGCAGACTTGTGACACCTTCAACCCCACAGCCAAGCCATCGGGAAATGTCAGCTTGCTTTCAGGACCCATCCAAAACTTAAGATGGTCGTGAGATTTCTCCCGCTGCCAACGACTACAGTCTTGCCTCATGTTAGCATATTTTCGCTTCGCTGGATTCCTGCTGTAGCTTCCTACCTGGCTTTCCTATTTCCACCACTCTCTTGTCCTGTCCAAGCTCAGTTCCAGGTTGGCCCTATATGCCCAGATGGCCACAGTGGGGCTTTTCAGTGTTTCTGCCCCCTCTCTTCTTGACACTCTTGAATGTCTTCATTCATTTTGTGTTGCCGTGACAGAATGCCACAGAGTGTGTAATTTATAAAGAGACCAGCTTCTCACGGTTCCGGAGACTGGGCAGTCCAAGATCAAGGCGCCCACATCTGGCCCGGGCTTCCTTGCTGCGTCTTCCGGGGCAGAAGGCAGAAAAGCAAGTGAGCACGCACGTCAGAGAGGGGCCAGGGGGTCAAGGTCATCCTGGGACAACCCACTGCCACAACAAGAACATTCAACCATTCATGGGGCAGAGGCCTTGTGGCCGGGCCACCTCTTAAAGGCCTCACCCTTCAACACTGTTGCCTATGGGATTAAGTTTGTAACCCGGGAACTTTGGGGGACACGTTCAAGCCATAGCAGCAGCCAGACTCTCTTGTATTTGTGGGTGAGTCCCTGCCTCTCCCCCAGTGGCAGTAGACCTCAGCGGAATAAAACCCCTCCCGTTTCTGCCCCACAAGGGAGGATTTTCTTCTTTTACCCTTCTAGCAGGGACGGGTCGTCACGTGTGCCTTGTGTGGGGGGATGGTGAAACAGGATTCACTGTTCTCTCTTCTTGGCTTCAGACTTGGGCTCCTTGGGGGGCCAGGGGCCGGGGAGGCATTCAGATGCCGTTCTCTTGCTCTTGGCGGGGAGGAGGAAGCTGATCCCCTCTGCACACCTGCCCTGCCAGGGCAGGTTCTCTCCAATCTCCCGTCTGTCCTCCCTCTTCCTGGTGGCAGTTTGGGGCCTTGAGCTGCCAGGAGAGCAAACCTCTGTGTGTCGGGGGCTCCCAGGGTTCTTACTGTCACATCAGCCCACGCTTGACCTTTAGTGATGCGGACTACGTAGCTGATTTTGCCTTTCTCCTCTGATACCTCCTCCGCCCGTGCTCCGTGGTTGGTAAGCCAGTCTCCGCATCCCGCCCTCCTTGATGGGGCTCGCTTCTACTGCTTGGGTCTTGGGTACCTCTGTTGCCTTGTCCCCTCATCCGTCCCCAGCAGAGCGGGAAAAATACTCTGTCCAGTGATTTCCACTCAGGCAGAAACAGAACTTGGGCTCTTATTTTAATCATGCACCTTGGATCAAAATCTTCGGAATCTCTTCTAGTGGAATGCCTCCGATTTGTAGACAGTTTTTACTCTGTTGAAAGTGAATTTGCTTTCTTAAGGTAGTTTAAAATGACTGTGAAATAAGTTAGGTCAATAAATGTGTGATCATGCTGAATACCATTGCTCTTAATAACCACACTCCTACAAGAAGAGGGTGGATAGTTGTGATGAGAAGGGCTGTGTGGAAGAGTGACTTACTTGGCCTTCTCGGTTCACTTCCTCTGAGCACTGCTTTGATCTGGTATGAGGCAGCTGCCCTGAGAACTTTGGGGAAACAAAGAGGCAGGGAAAAAGGAAAGAAATGGTGTCAGATAAGCACCTTACAGCAAGAAGCTCCATCCACCACCATCGTCGTCAACACTGCCAAACATTCACTGGATACTTACAACTTTCCACTAGGATGCTTTTAGAATGAAAGAAAGTGCTAGACCCAGTTACTTCCAGAGTAACAGTGGAGTAAAATGGGATTGTTCAAGGTAAAGCAGATTCGTGGCACCTCTCCCATCCAAGGTGCTTACCTAACATTAGGCAATTAGACACATGCCTTGCTCTCTCTCTAGGGTATGGTGTGATAGAAAAATGAACTTGAATTTGGGGTTATCTCTACCCTTTAAAGCTGTGCAAACACCAGTAAGTCATTCAGCCACCCTGAAAATTAAATTAGAGTTTAATTTTCCCATCTAAGGAAAAGGGACACATGCCATGCTCCTTATGGGCTCCATCAAAATGATATGTGGAAAGTGCTTTGTAAAGACCTAATCAAATTTTAGTTGTTAGTAATGAAATGTTATTATTTTGTTTGTGAGCGAGCTATCACTAGCATAATCATTAACAATGATAAATGTTTATTATCTATTACATTACATTAAACTATGAGATGAATGAAATTATTTTAATGATGGCTTAATTCTTAAAATGATTTATTTTCTGGAGAAAGGAAGTATAAGTTTACAGTTTATTGGATAGATCTGGGTCATTAAAAATTTCCTCTCTAAAAAGATGTCCCTTACTCCTGTGCTGTTTACAAAATTATTGCTGCTAACATACAGGCTCTAGGTCAGACTTTTTATGCAGTTTTATGTGCTTTTTACATTGGGGTATCTTTTATTTATTTATTTTATTTTTTTTTTTTGAGTTGGAGTCTCACTCTGTCCTCAGACTGGGGTGCAGTGGCCGCTCCCGGCCACCGCAGCCTTGACCTGCCGGGCTCCGGCTATCCTTCAGCCTCAGCCTTCCAAGCAGCCGGAATTACAGGCATGCGCTACCATGCCCAGCTGATTTTTTGATTTATTGTAGAGATGAGGTCTCGCTGCCCAGGCGGGTCTCGAACCCGCGGGCTCAGGCAATCCACTCACCTCAGCCTCCCAAAGGCGCGGGATTACAGGCTGGGGTATCTTTTATAATCAGTGTGCATATTACTTTGCTAAAATGACTTTAGAGAATATAGTAGTTTTATTTTGCTTTTCTTTATGTATATTTTTATTATACATATTCTATTGTATATATTTTGTTATAAAATTTATTTAATTTTACTTAGCTCTTATGATATATTGTTGGAATATATATATCATATATACATGAATTGTTATAAATATGTATTTACATACTGACTTTATCCTAAGCACTTGACATCTATAAATTAACTTAATCCTCACAACAGCCCTCTGCACTTGGTAGCGGTATCCTTTCTGTTTTACAGATGGGGAAACTGAGGCACAGATCCCATAGCTGCAGAGTAGAGGAACTAGCCTCACAGCCTGCCCTGGACTCTGTGCCCCTGACCATCATGTGGACTGCTCAGGGCATCACTGGAGACAGGTACAAAGTATGTTGACATAGGGAGAAAGACAGGAGAGATGACCCAGAATTTCTCCTGGATTCCAACTGCAGTCAGGTTTCCTCTCCTCCTCTCCCATTGTCAGAATAGAAGTAAATAACTGTCCCCCTTCCGGGTGGTGTTCTCTACTTCAGTGTCTGTCCGTCGCAGGCTGTGGGTGTTAGGCAGAGGCTCAACCGTGACGTGAATGGAAAGAGAGGCTCTAGGTGAGGCCTTCCTGGCCAAGCCAGGAGCAAAGCCAGGCATGGGCAGCCAATCACTGTCGTTGTTCAAGTCCTCAGGGCCCAGATTCCTCCTGTGCTTTACAGTGAGTCTCTCTTCGGGTTTTTGATGCGCTCTTCCCTCTTGACGTTCAGGGAGTTGGCTCCCGGGGCTCCCGGGGCGAACTTCAAGTCTCAAGTTTCTTATTACTGAGGCTCTATCAGACTGAGCATGGTAGAAGGCAGGTTATGCTGACACTCAGTACCAAGAGACAGCCGGTGTTTTGTCCACTTTCTCAGTTTGGGAAACTGTTGGATTGTCTGATTTCAAGCTGACTTGGACATCTGTCGCCCAGAGACAAAGCTATGCTGCGTACTGTGTGTACCCACTTGATGCCCAGGGCACCTGGAATCACAGCCATCTCCTTTTGGGACTTTCTGTCTCTTCTTGGAAAATGTACCCAGCTCTCATGCATATGTCTTTTAGTCCCTGCAAATGCTAACTTCAGCTGATGGTGCAGAAACTTTGGTTATCTCATCTCTAGCAAATTTACTATCAAAAAGAATGATCCTGGATGACTGCTGTGATCTTGGATAGTGGCATTGACTTAAAAAGCTCTCTGTAGCCCCTAATCATGTCCCAAGAAGGCCTGTCTTCTGTTTTTATTGACGAACTTTAAGCTTGCAATATGCAAGCAGCTACATTCTATGGGATTTGGCCTGCTGTGTTTTTTATTAATGGATGCCTGGGTGAGACAAGCAGATGTTTCTTGACTTCTTTCCATTTGTGGCTTGGTGTAGTGCAAAGCCACCATCACTCAGGGCCTTCCCAGACTGCATCACGGTTCACCCAGGATCCTATACTTTCCAGTTGCTGTACGTGAGATTTCACCGAGGAGTTTACAGTGCCGATTCCGTTGATAGCTAATTACATGGTCTGGCAACCCATCACGTGAGGTGTTTACAGTGTCTTGAGCAAATATTTGGATCAAAGGATGTCTCAAAAGCAATCCTCTAAATCTGTAGTGTGAAGACCCTAAAAGAACAAATTGTTTACAAAGTAGAACTTTTTGCCCATGATGAAGCCATAGCAAGGAACATAAGTAAACACTTCTTCCCTTTTTTTGTAGAAGAGGATAGAGGATGCCAGTAACATGCCAACTACAAGAGAGGTTTGATTGAACTTTGAACCTGTTGTTCCTAGCTTTAGAGAAAAACAGCAGGAGAAAGGAACAGTTTATATAAAATACCCTGATCATATGAGGTGAGTATTATTGATTTGAAGGAATTGCCATCCTTCCCCAAAAGGAGAAAGCAACAGAGGCCTATGTGGAATGTTTGCGCTGACACAGAGGAAGTCTTCCCCATGACTGGAAGTCCATGGAAGGTCCTGTCAGATTTGTTTATTTCTATTGAAAGCCTCTGTGTGTACCCACTCAATGCCCAGGTCGCCTGGAATCACAACCATCTGGGGAGACCACCCTTCCCCAGAGGGTCCCCCTTGGAATGCTTCCAAGGCATCTCTGACCTCCTGGGGATGGCTTTGTGGCCCACTTTCCCTTAGCATCCTCAGAGCCTTTCAAGTATTTGGATGCAGCCAGGCTCGGTGGCTCAGCCTGTCATCCCAGCACTTTGGGAGGCTGAGGCGAAAGGACTGCCTGAGCCCACAGGTTCGAGTCCACCCTGGGCAACTTGGAGAGACCTCGTCTCTACAATAAGTCAAAAAATTAGTCAGGCATAGTAGTGTGCGCCTGTAGTTCCGGCTACTTGGAAGAATGAGGCGGAAGGATCGCCAGAGCCCCAGCAGGTCGACAGCGGGGTGGCTGTGAGCATGCCACTCCACTCTAGCCTGGGCTACAGAGTGAGACTACAACTCAAAAAAAATAAAGTATTTGGATGCACCAAAGAGACCCTGATAGCAAATATCCACTGATGTACACACCTATACTAATAGGATTACATGAGTTGCCAACTGCCATTTTTAAACTACACCTGCAGCAGGAAAAAAAAATCACTGCAGTTTTAACATCAAAGTGACAAAGTGCATTAATTCCCTGACCACTCCTGACCCCTCCAGATGCTCTGTGGCCACTGAAGCTCCCCACAGCCAGAAGGATGAAGACGTAGCACCCCACTTATCAGGGTCACTGCAGGAGCTGGTCGGCTTTAGCACATAAATTAATGCATTCTTTCATGCATTCAGGGTTGAGTGAAGATATGTCCTCTCCATTCCAAGACAAGAACCAGAGAACATCTCCCTTCTCACTAATCCCCAAGTAAAGGGGGCCTTGGTGGAGAGAAATGGCAAATCCAGATAAACTGGTACAAATAAAACAATGAAAGAAACAGGGGTGTTTACAGACCAGGAGTAGCCATGCTCATCAATCAAATGTTTCTCTTTGCGGAACTGGAGAGAATCACATTCAGATGGCCAAGACTATAAAGCAAGCTCCAACCGCCCTGAACTGTAAGACAGCAGACTTCAGGCGTGCAGTGGTCCCCAACCTTTTTGGCATCAAGGACCAGTTTTGTGGAACACAATTTTTCTACAGACTGGGTGGAGCATTCAAGCCAATAACATTTATTGTGTACATTTCTATTATTATTACATTGTAATATATAATGGAATCATTATACAACTCACCATGAAAAAAGAGGCATGGATGGAAGTGGCACATAAAATAATGGGCAAGCCACGCATGGACTAAAATAAGTGCTGTCTTCTGACTTAAAGCCTGCCCCAGATGCAGCTGTATAATTGAAGCACATCAGCTTACTTGCCACTCACTGACAGGGCTTTGACAGGAGTCCACAAGCAACTGATATACGATGGTCTCTGTGCAGTCAAACCTCACCGCTCATGTTCATCTGTATCGGCAGTCACTCCCCAGCACGAGCATCACCGCCTCAGCTCCACCTCAGATCGTCAGGTGTTAGATTTCGCCCTCCCTGCCTTCCTTCTTCCCATCCTCACCCCCTCGCCCTCGCCCTCTGACTCAGGCCCCTTTCTTTGTTAATCTTTCAAATCCTTGGTTCCTATTCTAGCCACAGTATGGAGATGGTCAATGTGTGCTGACATCTTTCATCTTTGTTTCTTTTTACGTTCTTGGGAATTTTCACAGCACACTGATCTGATGCTTTTTATAAGACTCTTAGAAAATGTCGATTGGATTGTGTGGGTCTTTCTGACCCCAGATGGAGATTGTGAAATGTGGTCGTCTTTTTGGGTGTTTGTTTGCAAGATAAAAACCATCTGGACTGAGTGTCTGGAGCCCAAGGCCTAGAAGCCCCACAGCTGGCAGCCAAAGTAGTCACTGCTTACCACCTTCTTCCTTCTTCTTCCTCCACTTTTCTTCTGTTTTCTATTGAGATAACTGACTCTCGGTGGCGGGAATGATCCAAGCTAGTTTTTAAAGACAAAGCCTTGGATGGCTGTAACTCGGACTGCAACAAAGTGAAAAGATGATTTTGCAAAGTCCAAGCAAGGTAAGGTTGAAATCAATATCACTGAGCATTTTCAGTTACTCTGTCGCGATGCTCTCCTTGAATATCCCAGCTGTGATGAGTCATCTTACTCTTGTCATTTTACTCTCTCCCCATCCTCCCTGGACCTCTCTTCTCCGACTGACGTCCTTCTGATTATAGCATAGGCTCGGGTTGTGTTTATATTTACTTCCATCTTCTGAATCTGGTGTAGAGTTGGGTAGTAAATAGCACATGCTGACTTCGACTTGACGACACAGTTTGGGAGGCATTTAGGCCTCATTTACTCAACACGTATGTACTGAGCATCGACTTAGTCCTGGGCACTGGATATTCTGAGATGAGTAAGACAACGTCCCTGCCCCCACCACGAAGGTTTCCTTCCAGTGGGAGAGAATAACAGCACACGAAGATATACACTGTGATGCCAGTGGTGAGACGCTGACGGGAAAGTAACGAAGGACAAGGGGAGGAGGAGGATGGGTGGGTGAGGACGGGCACTGCCGGAGGGGCGCTCGAGGCGATGGCGAGGGGTGGATGACGTCCCGGCGCCAGTCAGAGGACGCCCCAGGCAGAGGACGTGGCAGGAGTGGGGCCATGGGAAGGCTGATGCGGCCAAGCAGGAGTGGTCCCAGGAGGTCGGGACCGGCAGAACCAGATGGCGTGGGACCTTGCAGGCCCTACAGAGGTTCGTTTTTAGTATGGTGGAAGCCAATGGAGGGTTTGGATCAGGGGAAGATATGATGACATGTTCGTTTTTAAAAGGCCATCCTGATTGCGGTACTCAGAAGGGACTGTGGCGGGGGACAAGGGGGTGTCGTGAGGCAGACTTGGGGAAAATAGCTCCAGGAGAAGTGGAGAGAGTCCCGGCATAGCTAGGAGTCCAAGTCATCAGGGCTTCCCTTGACCTATTAAAACCCCCCTCTAGAGGAGTTCTGCTCTTTACAAAGTTGCTCTGAAATAAAGACTGACCCTTGGCTGCTCAGACCATAAACCCAACACAGTGGGTCTCCAACTTTTTGGTCCCAAGGCTCCTTACATTCTTAAGAGTTATCATCATCATTTTTATTTTTGAGATGGGGGGTCTCACTCTGTCCCTCAGGCTGGAGTGCAGTGGTACAATCACGGCTCGCTGCAGCCTCGACCTCTTGAGCTCAGGTGACCCTTCTGCCTCAGCCTCCCAAGTAGCTGGGACTACAGGCATGTGCCACCATGCTCAGCTAAGTTCTGTTCTGTTTTGTTTTTTTAGAGATGATGTCTCACTATGTTGCCCAGGCTGGTCTCAAATTCTTGGGCTCAAGCAATCCTCTCCTTGGCCTCCCAAAGCGATGGGATTACAGGCACGTGGTCGGTAAATATTTTTTAAATATTTATTGATTGGTTCACCTGAAACAATAATAAATTTAACAAACTCATTATATGTTAACAGAAATAGCGTATTTCCATGAAGCTAACTATAGTCTCCAAAACAAAAAATAAATTAGTAACAATAATGGCATTACTTTACATATTGCTTATTTCTTGAATATCAGTTAACAAAATACAGCTGAATTCTCATTCCTCCCTTTGCATTCAGTCTATTATTATTTTATGTATCAGGTAGCTTCTGGAAAACTCCCCAGACACAAGAAAGAGAATGAGGGTAAGGAAAGTCATAACATATTAGTATAACTCTTTTTATTGATTATTTATTAATTCATCTATGTCTATTTTTGGAAAGATAGGGTCTCACTCCATCACTCAGGCTGGAGGACAGAGGTGATCATAGCTTACTGTAGCCTCAAACCCCTGGGCTAAAGCCAATCTCCTACCTCAGCCTCCCTAGTAGCTGGGGGCACTGCAGGTGTGTACCACCATGCCCTGCTAATTTTTTTTTTTTTTTATAGAGACAGGGTCTTGCTATGTTGTCCAGGTTGGTCTTGAACTCCTGGCCTCAGGCAGACCTCCCATTTTGGTCTCCTAAAGTGCTAGGATTACAGGCGGGAGTCAACATTGCTGTTTTTAAAATGCTGACTAGGGCAACCTCTTTGGGTTCCCTCTTGTTGTGGGAGGGATTAATCCTGCTTTCTCACAAATGATAAATACATAAATAAAAATGTTGACCTCACAGACTTCCTGAGAGGATGACCTCTAGGGTTCCTTAGACTGCACTTTGAGAACTACCTTTCTACAGGAAGGATGATCTTGGTGGTAAGATGACAACTCTGTCTGAAAGAGACGGAAGCATCAATTCCATGAGTAGAGTTTCTTTGCCACTTACAGTCACTAACACTGGATCCCATTTAAAGATTACTTTAACTTGGTGTCCACAGCTGTTAACTTTGGGGAAAAATTAAGAGGGTTCAGCGTGAACAGCAAAGATTCTGATGAAGGGAAAATGGAAGCAGAAACAGAATTCTACACCAACGATAAGAAAGGGGCGACAGAAGAGAAAGACGTCGGCTGCAGGAGTTGGGGTGAATGAGACAGCGGCCTCGGACAGCGGGTGGCTCTCGTGCCCACGATCACTCTGACCGGGCGAGTCCGCTTTGCTTAGGCCGCCCGGGGGGGTGTGGCCTGAGGCCTCTCCCACAAGGGCTGCAAAGAGGAGACCCCTGCTTGTCTGAAGTCCTTGTGTGGGTCTCAGATCTCTCCAGAGGGTTCAAAAATAAACTCCGCCAAAGCTCTTCCAGCTCAGATGCCAACACTTGAGTGCTGTAACTGGCATGAAGTCCACGCAGGTGAGCGTGACCGAATGTAAAATAACCCAGCACCTCATTCGCCTGGGTCACAAGTCCAGGGAGTGCACAGGGACAACCCAGGCGGGAGGGAAGAGGGAGAAACATCCTCTTGAAACTCTTCAAACAGCATCAGGCAAAAACACGCTCCCCCCACCCCCGAAATACAATAAATCAGTATATGACATTCAAAACCAGAAAGATATCAACACTCAACTTTTGCCAAAAGGTACTGCAGGGATCCACCCCATCACGGTGTGGCCTTAAACATCAAAGAGATATGAGAGGTGCCAGGATGGGCTAGAATGGGCCAGGAGCACGTTCCCAGGGACGCTCTGCTGAGTTCCCTCAGCCTCACAGGACACAAGACCAGCTGCTACTGAAAGTAACACGGCTTGACATGCTGTGCCGGCCGAAAGGCGACCGATGTGTCAGTACCCTGTTTGCCCCGCCTGAGGGTACAGGGTTTGGTGTTCTGCCATGCAGGTGACACCACTGAGAAAGGTGACTTAAGCCTACCTGCCTGCCTGCTTGCTTAGGCTGCCCCAAGGCTTGCCAGGGGCTGTGTGGAACTAGTTTCTTCCCCTTGATCTCAAAACTCGCTCTTTTTCGTTCTCTTTTTGTCTTTTTTTGTAGGAAAATGTATTCATAGATTTTTGTCACATTTTACTCTCTTTTTAAAAATCTGATCTTATTTGTTACTCTTGGAACATTTTATTTTTGACTGGACTCAAAGACAGCACCATTTCTTGGTCATCTGTTCCTGGTATTTTGTATTTTTTGGCCTGTTTCATTCTTTTGGTCAAAAGTTTATCATGTTCTGCCTGGTCCTAATGTTTTGGGTTTTTTTAGGATTAGGGTTAGGTTTACAGGTAGGGTTAGGGCTAGGGCTACAGATACATTTAGGATTGATTAAATTTTTATTAGGGTGTGGGTTAAGACTAGGACTTGGATTAGGGTAAGTTTACGTGAGGATTAGAGTTCAGATTAGGGTTAGGACTACTGCTTGGGCTTAGGTAGGGTTAGGATTAAAGTTAGGACTAGGGTCAGGATTCATGTTAAGGCCTGGATAGAGCTTATATTAGAGTTAGGGTTAGTGCTCGGTTTAGGGTTAGGGCAGATGGTAGGTTAGCGTTAGGGTTAGGGTTAAAGCTATTGACTAGATTTATGTTTCCTAATGTTTTTTAAGGATGCGTTTTCTTCAGAGCAACATGTTGACATTTGCATTTGGACATGTTGAGGCGAAGCCACTGAATTCTCCTTACTTTTACCCCATCTTCTGGGGCTTTCTCACCCCCGACTAGTGGCCATCATATTCTTGAGAGAGATGGAAAATGTGCAGACTCTGATCATTCTTTCAGGCCACAGGTGATGAAGCACCACAGTATGCCAGTCCAGGAATGTTCTTCTCCTTTTCTCAGTAAAACAGCCACGTTGAGAAGACTCAGTTGTAATTCACAGTCCACCCCAAAGAGATGTATGCTTTCTCTCTCCAGTTTTCTCTGGTCTGTAACAGGGCTGCCCCACCCTCAGCAGCAGGCAGACGTGGTTTGGGTCAAGACACCTTGCTTGACGGGGAAAACTGTTTTCTGTTTCTACCGCTGCTTTTGTATCTTTCTTTTCAAAAATGCAAATGAGGACTGCACAGCTGTCTCAGGGCTCTGAAGAGCAGAGACCGCCTGGAGTGCTGCGCTGCCTGGCTCCAGGCGGGTCAAGGGTTAGAGAACCAAGCATCCTCAAGGGCGGGACGTGAGTCAGGGCTTAAGAAGGCCGCAACTCATTGACAACTTGTTACTGACCACTGATGTCCTTTCAAGTTTTTGTTTTGTTTTGTTTTTTGAGTTGGAGCCTCACTCTGTCATCCAGGCTGGGGTGCAGTGGCACGCTCATGGCCACCCCAGCGTCGACCTGCTGGACTCCAGTGATCCTTCCGCCTCAGCCTTCCAAGTCGCTGGAACCACAGGTACACGCTACCATGCCTGGCTAATTTTCTATTTATTGTAGAGAGGAGGTCTCACCAAGTTGCCCAGGCTGGTCTCAAACCCGCAGGCTCAGGCAATCCACTCGTCTCAGCCTCTCAAAGTGCTGGGATGACAGGCTGAGCCACGGAGCCCAGCCTCCTTTTAAGTTTTTATAGGGTATTTATTTATTTATTTGAGTCAAAGTCTCCCTCTGTCGCCCAGGCTGGAGTGCAGTGGCACAGGCACGACTACCACTGCCTTGACCTGCTGGGCTCTGGCAATCCTTCTGCCTCAGCCTTCCAATTAGCTGGGACTACAGGCACACGCCACCACACCTGGCTAATTTTTTGCTTTATTGTAGAGACGAGGTCTCGCCAAGTTGCCCAGGCTGTCTCAACCCCTGGGCTCAGGCAGTCCTCTCGCCTCCATCTCCCTAAGTGCTGGGATTACAGGCATGAGCCGCCGCGCCGGGCTTTCTGTAGACTTTAATAGAGGGAAACAGATGTATATTGTTCTCCTGTGGAAAACAGGCATGTCTGAAAGTTTCCTGAGATTCTTGTAAAGTTATCACTTTGTTTTTGCAGTTCCAGTTGAACACAAAATAAAACCTGGACTGTGTCTGTGTGTGGAGATTTATGTCAACTTCATCATCAGGTCAAATTTCATTCTGCGTTGGAGTAACAGGCAGACCGCGGCATTAGTCACTGTGATGTCGTATCAGCTCCTGCTGACTTCTTCCAAAGCCCTGGTGATATTAGTAAAAGGGGCTGTGTGGGCTGCTTGTAGGCTGACTTTTAAAGTAGGAAGAGGCTCTCCTTGGCCTATTAGACGGTGGATGTTGTGACATTAAAAAATAACTAAGCCGGGCTTCGGTGGCTCAGCCTGTAATCCCGCGCCTTTGGGAGGCTGAGGTGAGTGGATTGCCTGAGCCCGCGGGTTCGAGACCCGCCTGGGCAGCGAGACCTCATCTCTACAATAAGTCAAAAAATCAGCCGGGCATGGTAGTGCATGCCTATAATTCCGACTACTCGGAAGGCTGAGTGGAAGGATCGCCGGAGCCCAGCAGGTCGAGGCGCGGTGGCCAGAAGCGGCCACTGCACTCCAGTTTGGGCGACCGAGTGAGACTCCAACTCAAAAAAAAAATAAATAAATAAATAACGTTATAGGCTTCGCTATGAGAAAGATCTATACTTGGATTTTATTCCTTCATTTATTGAGTCAACAAATGTTTGTTAAGTGTCTCCTAAGTGCTTGCCTCTGTCCCAGGTATCAAGATGCAAAAGTAGGACGAAAACAAACATGGGTGCCCACTTGCTAATTGAGAGGCACTGTTTCATCTGAGTTACAGGCTCAAGGCTCAGCCTTGTGCTGAGGCAGTTTTATTTTATCTATTTATTTTCTAGAGATGGGGGGTCTCACTATATTGCCCAGGCTGGTCTCGAACCCCTGAGCTCAGGCAATTCTCTCGCTCTGCCTTCCTAAGTGCTGGGATTACAGCCATGAGCCACCGCACCCAGCCTGAAGCAGTTTTAGAGTTGTCACCTCGCAGCTGGGATCTCTCCTCCTGTACCCCACTCCATGGGGCTGAGCTGGGACCAGGTAAACTCTCTCCTTTGCCCGCTGGCTTTCAATAAGGATCTGTCAGTAGGGACGTCAGAGGGAGATCAAAGGGAGGAGAAGGGGCTCTCCTCCTCCTGTCTTCTTCTTGTTCCCTCAGCATTGTCCCGGCAGTGACCTTGACCCAACAGCAGCAGTTAGTTGGGTCTCCAGCCTCGTTGGGACCTTTAGGGCCAGGCTGCTGGTGTGTCCTCGGGAGGAATAGCAGCAGCTGGGCTGTTCTCCCCGTCAGTGGGCTGAGCGCTGGCTCTGCGGGACTTGTTCTCCGAACTTCTGGGTTGTGATAGTCCCGCCGCTTCCTGGAACTGCAGCTGCTGGTGAGGCTGTGTGTTGGAGTCACTCGGTGAGCCCCTCTGCCCGTTCAGCCTCCACCATCTGGGAAAGCAGCTCCTTGTGGTGGGTCTCATGCTAAAACGCGTCCCATAGTTTTTGTCTTCTTAACTGGACCCTCACACACATGCCCATGCCCCACCAACTGAGTTTAAGGCATTGAAGATTTGTAACCAAGATGCCAGGGAATAACCGATTGGTTATAAAGCGCATCACCTTGGCATATTTACCATTTTAGTCATGAACAGAGAGCAATTCAGTACCTTTATTTGGCAGCATATTTTGTATGATTTCAAAGAGAGGAAAGTAAAAATGTCCACGCTGACTTTTAAAGGATCACTATTACATATTTGTGAAAATGAAGCATATTTCAGAGGTAGTTTTCTTAAACATCTGTTTAGATCTATAAGATAAATGATTTTGCCGGGCTCGGTGGCTCAGCCCGTCATCCCGCGCCTCTGGGAGGCCGAGGTGAGTAGATTGCCTGAGCCCGCGGGTTCGAGACCTGCCTGGGCAGCGAGACCTCATCTCTACAATAAATCAAAAATTCAGCCGGGCGTGGTAGCGCGCGCCTGTAATTCCGGCTACTCGGAAGGCTGAGGCGGAAGGATCGCTGGAGCCCAGCAGGTCGAGGCTGCGGTGGCCGGGAGTGGCCACTGCACTCCTGTCTGGGTGACAGAGTGAGACTCCAACTCAAAAAAAAAAAAAAAAAGATAAATGATTTTATGACCTTCTACCAAAAACAATTAGATATTATAAATACATAGTCTTTTTTTTATTTGGGAGCAAGGCTTCATCGCACAGTCTTTCTTCAGCCTCTTTCTGCAAACTCAACGTTATTTCTGTCATCTCCTTGTAAGAGGTAGACTAATTTAACCAGCATGTGTGCAAATTCTATTGTAAAGAATGCACTTAACAACAATCACGAATACGCCCGTATCTGTATTTTTAACCCCTGACTTTACTGTTTCTTGATGTTAATTTCTAAGCAGAGAGTACAGGCTTCCCTAAGTGCAATCTAGCACACAATACACTGGACTTGAGAGCCAAGTTCATTTAAATAACATCAAAGTTTCCCCTGCAGATGTTGACATGCTATTCATTTCAGTCCGATTCGTAATTATACACTTAGTAATACTCTACTATCCATCTAGTCTATCTAACTATCTAATATCTAGCTATCTGAATATCAAATGTTTGTCTCTCTTCTGTTTGTCGGGCCCTTTTAAGGTTGTTTTCATGTGCTATAATAAATGAAGTTTGGCAAGAAGACATAGGCTTTGTTCACAGATGATGGGAAAAGCCTAAAATGCCTAAGTTTGGCTTCCAACGACCTAGATATTAGCTAGATAGACTAGATGGATAGGGTCCCATTTTCACTTCATAGTAGAATATTATTAAGTGCATAATTACAGATCGGACAGAATTAGAATAGCATGTCAACATCTGCAGGAGAAACTTTGATCTTATTTAAATGAAGCCGGTGCTCAAGTCCAGTGTATTGTGTGCTAGATTGCATTTAGGGAAGATTGTACTCTCTGCTTAGAAATTAACATCAAGAAACAGAAAAGTCAGGGGTTAAGGAGGCACAACATTCCTTAAAGTGAAGACTATGAGTGTAATTAATAACTGAATGTCACTTGGTAAGTTTTGGTGTAGATTTTACATGTTGCTATGGTTTCCAGGAACTAAAGTGAACTGCTCCGGTGATTTGATGGCGCATTCTTTTGTAAGTCAGACTTCCCGGTTCCTTTTTATCTATTGGTTGACTAGGTAGGACCCCTTTGAATCGTCAGATGGAAGATCATGAAAAAATATTTGTTGATGATAGATTACCGTGAGATTTTTGGCACCTGACTCAGGAGATAAAAAACTTAGTAACTGTTATAACAAAACTCCATCTATTTACATTAAATGATTCCTCAGCAACTTTTAAGAGATATTAAGGGCCAGGCTCGGTGGCTCAGCCTGGAATCCCAGCACTTTGGGAAGCCGGGGCGAGAGGATTGCCTGGGCGCATGGGTTTGAGACCCACCCAGGCAACCTGGCGAGACCTTTCTCTACAATAAATAAAAAACTAGCCGGTGTGGTAGCGCGCGCCTGTATTTCCGGCTACTTCGAAGGCTGAGGCGGGAGGATCGCCGGAGCCCAGCGGGTCGAGGCTGTGGTGGCCAGGAGCGGCCACTGCACTCCAGTCTGGGCGACAGAGTGAGACTCCAACTCAAAAAAAAGAAGATATTAAGGATTGAGTTGATGTTGAATTCTGTTTTATTTCAGCATTCAGTGATATTCATCCAAGCACAGATAAACTGAGAAAAAAATATATTGCCTTCAGAGGTGGATTGCCAAAGCATTTTACCTCTTTTGCCCAATAATTGCATTTCAAATTTTGAAGCATAGTTATATTTCTTTAATCAGCCACATACAACTAATAATTGTAAGAATTGTAAGAATAACACGATACAGAAAAATAATTTAACACTAAGACCTTCATGTTTATAAAATAAATAAATTTTTTCTTATAATGTATGTATTTGCAGCAGAGAAATGTGATAGAGTGATCAATAAAATATTTTTCAGTGGAACATTATATTAAATTATGGTAAAATTATGTGAGGGAAGTGGAATTGAAAAACACTTCACAAAGAAGCAAAGTATTGTGTTCAGTATCCAATCATCACAAGCTTGTCCATGTGTCTTTTAAACAGGTGATGGCAATGAGAATGAAAACAATGTAGCAGCTAGATTCCATTGCATTTATTTACAAATGTAATGAAACATCTGGTGTTTATAAATACAAATATGTACAATGTGCCAGAATTATGTCCTTATAACTATTTAAACTAATATTGAAATATTTTGGCTACCAGCCTAAAGATCTGTGCAGGGAAATCTAGTTATTCAAACTTATCTCAGGGGACACACGTGAGAAAATGTGAAGACCACTGGCTTACAGAGGCCAGCAAATATCCAGTTTAGAATCGATAACTCAGGGTTCTCCAAGGGTCAGTACTGTTTCGTAATCCTATTCAGCAACTCAACAACAGGGGGTCTTTTACAAGCTTCTCTGGTTTTCCTGGGCACAGGACACCGTTTCTTTTTCTTTTTTTTTTTGAGTTGGAGTCTCACTCTGTCGCCCAAGCTGGAGAGCGGTGGCACGCTCCCGGCCACCACAACCTCGACTTGCTGGGCTCTGGCAATCCTTCCGCCTCCGCCTTCCAAGTAGCCGGAACTACAGGCGCGCGCTACCACGCCCGGCTAATTTTTTGATTTATTGTGGAGATGAGGTCTCGCCAGGTTGCCCAGGTGGGTCTCCAACCCGCGGGCTCAGGCAATCCGCTCACCTCGGCCTCCCAAAGCGCGGGATTACAGGCTGAGCCACCGAGCCTGGCAGGGCACTGTTTCTTAAAGGTGGATCACTGCAGAATAATAACAAAAATTGTAAAACCGCATTTAGTATTTTTCTTAAACAGATATCAAAAAACAATTTTTAGAACTAAAATATTGGCATTCTATTTTTTTTTATTTTGAAGATGTGGGGTACAACTCAGGATTAGGTAGATAAGTGGTCATCGTGCATGTGAAGTTTGGGCCTCCCATCGAATCCTCACTTTGCCTGGTTTGGGATCAGGTACCCTTACTGATGCTATGTGCCCCCACCCCCCTGGCAGTGTCCCGCTACTGCCAATACCCTTCTTGCAGAATTATGATTAAATGTTCAGAGTCCACTTATGAGTGAGAACATGTTTCTGTGATAGATCACTGAGTATGATAGACTCTAAATCCATCCACGTTGCTGCAAAGACCATAATTTTGTTCTTCTTTATGGCTGCATAATATTCCATCGTGCATATCTACCACTTTTTTTTTTTAATCCAGTCTATTTTTGATGGGCAATATGGTTGGTTCCATGTTGTTGCTATTGTAAATAATGCTGCAATAAACATGTATGCACAGGTATCTTTTTTATAGAACGAGTTGAGTTCTTCTGGGTATATTCCCGGAAGAGGGGGATTGCTGGGTTGTATGGAAGGTTGATTTTTAGATCTTTTAGGAATCACCACCCTGTCTTCCACAGAGGCTGCACTAATTCACACTCCCGCCAACAGTGAAGATGTGTTTCCTTTTTTCTGCACCCTCTCCAGCATCTGTTGTTTTTTGAGTTATTGATGATGGCCATCCTGGCTGGAGTTAAGTGGTATCTCAGTGTGGTTTTGATTTACATTTCTGTGATGATTAATGAGACTGAGTATTTTTTCAGGCGTCTGTTGGCTGCTCATATGTCTTCTTTTGAGAACTGTTGATTCATATACTTTGCCCACGTTTTAATAGGGCTGTTTGTTTTTTCCTTTTGGCACATTTGAATTCCTTGTAGATCCTGGATGTTAGGCCTTTATCAGACATACATTTTCAATACCATGCACGGTGCTTCTCTCTCACACACTGCTCATGTCCTGTGGCCCATTTGAGTCTAACTCACATGTATATGTCTTCCACTTTGCTTACCATAGAAGGTAGCTAATAAGTGTTGAGTTTAATTAAAATTAAGTAAGAAAAGCCAATCAGTCCTTTATGTTTTGAAAAAGTAGAACTTCAGCTGGGCTCGGTGGCTTAGCCTGTAATCCCGCGCCTTTGGGAGGCTGAGGTGAGTGGATTGCCTGAGCCCGCGGGTTCGAGACCCGCCTGGGCAGCGAGACCTCATCTCTACAATAAATCAAAAAATCAGCCGGGCGTGGTAGCGCACGCCTGTAGTTCCAGCTACTCGGAAGGCTGAGGCGGAAGGATCGCTGGAGCCCGGCAGGCAAGGCTGAGAGTGAGGCTCCAACTCAAAAAAAAAAAAAAGTAGAACTTTAACCTTAATACGAGGGAGGAACCTCCCCAAAACCGGAATTATCTTTGGAGGATGGACCCCTTGTAGTACAGGCTTCCCTCACTAGGCAAGTGTTCTAGGAACCCATCGGCATCAGTGTACGGGCTAGCGTTGTTGTGAGAGGCTATATTCGGCTTCAGTGAATTTTTTTTTGGAGATTCTTTCAACTCATCTGCCCTTTTCGTGATGGGTGATTTATGAGCGCACCTGTCCACACCCCCACACTGCACTGAATGCTCAGCAGTTCTTGACCAAAAATGGCATGGCCCCCGTCCTTCACCCTCCCTGTTCACCTGATCACACCACAAGCAGTTTTTCGTTTGTTTTCCCAGATGAAAAAAGTCCTCAGAGGGAAACATTTTGCTGATGCGGAAAAGGTGAAACAAAAAACAGCAGAAGCACTAAAAGTCATCAAAATTGATGAGTTCAAAAACTTTTGAGCAGGTGAAAGAATGTCTCAATAAGTGTATTGCATCAGATGGAGAGTACCTTGAAGGTGACTTAAGTTTAAATACACAATTTTTTATAAATAAATTCCAGGTTTCTGTGGGTCCCTCTTATAAATAAATTTAACTGCAGAGGTAGAAAATTCTGGCACATCCTTCCTTAATGACCACAGCTTAGATAACATCTCCAACTAGCCAGTTTGGCTGGCCACAGGGGGAACACTGGTTACCTGTGGCTTTTCAGGCTTTGCTAGGATTAAGGGGAACTTCTCCAGTTTGGGGGGGTTCTTAGTTGCTGAATTCCACAACCTATAAACTCCTAACTCTGTTACGGTGACTGCCTGAATCTGTAGCCTCTAAACATAAGCAGATTGTATAAACCGTGATTATTCTGGGCAGATATAAAGCCCTTTGCATCACATACAGGAGTGGAAAAAACAAAAGTAATCTTGCAGATGTTATTGAAATGTAAATGTCAACGTCTTCTCCATTGGATATGCATACTCACAAACTTGGATTCAGGCACCCAGGGAGCCTAGAGCATTTGAAAATGCAAAATCTTGGTGGGCTGTGGTACATATACACAATGGAATATTATGCAGCCATTAAAAAAAAAATCATGAGTTTCACAGCAACCTGGATGGAATTAGAGATTATAATACTGAGTGATCTCTCACAGAAACAAAGATCTGTGCATCACATGTTCTCACTCATAAGTGGACCTTGAACAACTACCGTACTACTATAAGAAAAGGATCGAGGGTGGCAGGAAACCATGGGGGGGAGGCAGGGAGGGGCAGGGAGGTGGGGTTAATGGTAGTCAATATCTGTCTGGGGACGGGTGGGGGGAGGCACACCTCATCCACAAGGGTACCTGCACAATGAACATTTGTATACCTAACCCTTAACTGTACCCCACAACTTTAAAATAAAAAATATATATTAAAATAAAATAAAATAGAACGAAGAAAGAAAGAAAAGGCAAAATCCCGGCTCTAAAAGACAAAAGCCAACATGCAAGCAGTTTCCTCGGGCTCTCCCTTTGCAAAGGTGCTTCGTGCAGGCTCTCTCAAACCCTTGTTCACAGAACCCAATTGGAGTCCTCGTGTTTCAACAAGCTGTCAGAGTCCTCTCTCGTAGTTTCTACCAAGAAGTGCCGGTATCCTTGAAACTGCTGTTAGACAAGGCTTTCTCTATTTCCTGCTCCAGCCCCACACACTTTTGCCCCAAAATGAATTCCCTAAAGCGGCCAGAAAATGTACCCATGGAAAGTGTATTCTGTGACAACCCTGCCTTCCTACAAAAACAAGCCATCTCTCCTCACCTGCGACCGCCTCCCACACATGGAATGCTGTGAGGCGGGATGCTGTCTTTTCACTCTTGGCTCTTTTACAAGGGTGGCCAAGCCACTTTCAAAATAATTTCACTCGCCGGGGAGTTCACAGGCAACACGTCAAAGTGTCTCTTAATTGTATACAGAGTTAATTCTTTATTTTCTTACAACAGTCAAGAAGGGAGTCGGTAGAGGAGGAGACATCAATGTGGTGAACACCATGGCTGAGTTTTTTTGTAGAGCTGAATGTAGGATTTAGTAATTAGAATGCATCTGCTTTTAGTTTCTGTATTGCCTGTGCTTTCAAATAACCTCTCTATGTGAGTAACACATTTCCATAAACATTTTTGTTAGTGTTGGCCTTGTTAGAAGATGGGAAAAGGGCAACATTTCCAGCCCGAGGAGGATAAAGAACTCGATGCATCTTACAGACAATATACTAATGGCTTTGAATTTACATGCGGTCAAGGATAGAACTCTTCCCCAATGTGCATAACCTCTTGATGGCTTCTTTCTCTCCCTGTAAATATTTATTAGCCGAATCAGAGCCTTCACATCATTCTCAGCAAGAACGGGGCAAGCCAGAAGTTCAGAACTATTAACGAGTCTGCGTGTAACACTGCTACGTAATGGAAATCCTTAGGAAGAATCAGCTAGGGGGGGGAGCTCAGACACACCGAGTAAGCCCCTCTTCGGGTGCTGGTTACACAGCAGTAAGGTGTGTCCCTGAGGGTTCCTGCTCCACCAAGAGAAGCAAGCATGACCGCTGCCCCTTGACACTTGCTGTCTTGGCCACACGGAGGCTCCAGCAGCAAACCGTTTAAGCTGCTCATCCGCCGTGATGAGTGCCTGAAACTTCTCAGAAAAAAAGATACATCATGGGCATCGATCACTGCGTCGGTGGAGAGCAGCCCGCATCTGCAGAGGTCAGAACAGTCAATAGTCTGCCGAGAGGGGAGGGGGTAATAAATTAGAGAGATTTACTATCAGCACCAGTGAAGGTGGGATGGGAACGAGGTGGTCTAGGGGCGAGGGAGAATCTTCTGCCACCACTCACGAGCCCCCCCAATCCTTACGCTTCCTTCGGAGGACGCCGCTTCTCTCTGAAGTCTTGGCTGAACCCTGGCTCCGCCCCCAGGGCAGGTTCATCCCTTGAGACCTGCTCCGCGGGGCTAGGACTCTCCCACGCTACAGGCGGAAGGCTGGGTGTATATTCATGTTCCGGGCACCCTGCCGCCACTTCCCAGGGGTAGGCATGTGCCTTGTGTGGAATTCAGGCTTTGGGGGGGGGTCGCATGAAGCTGTACCCAGTGTGCCTGGTACACCGTAGCTCAGGGGTCCTGATGTCATTCGAATGTCTAGAAGTCTCTATTCTAGCGTGAATGAATATATAAGGAAATGACTGCAGGGTGCATCAGGACCCTGCTGGATAGACAGCCCAACCTATTAGGGCCTCACGGTTGCCCTGGACCTTCTGAACTCACTGCATTTCAGCCACCGAGGTAGAAACCTAGGACTTCCCCTCAACTCCCTTCTCCCTGCATCAAGCCCTACCGAAGGAGCTCTCGGTTCTAGCGTCCACCCCCCACCATGGCCTCGTTCAGACGCCTGAGTGTCTCTTCACTTCCTAACATCTCCATCCAACCGCGCTTCTGGAGAGCCACCAGCATGATGTATTTCCTTCAGATACAGCCATGCCAATTATTTAAGTGCTTTAACTGGATTTTTCCTTTCTTTTTTTTAAAAGCAGGATTTATTAAGAGGACAGAAAAACCTCCCACAGTGGGAGGAGACCCGAAGGGGTTGCCCTTCACTGGATTTTTTTAAAACCAGTGTTCCACATTCTTACCATGACATGATGTGATGCATTCACTCCACCACTGTCTCCTGCTTATCCCTCCAGCTTATCTGCCTGTATTCACCACTCCCTGCTCTGGACTTTGTGGGCAGCAACATTGGATGGTTTGCAGGCCCCTGGCCACGCCATTCTATGCCTTGCTTCTGTGATTTTACTGAAGGCTTAACCTGATCTTTTTCTTTCTTTCTCAAATTCCTAACTAAGAGGCTCGGGGAGTCATGCATCAGAAGGACTCAGCAGACAGGATTTTATTACCCTGTTAGCCTATATACTAAAAGTCTGTTTTTCAATCTGACTCTGGCAAAGCATCACATGACAAATAAAGAAGCAAGTGGGCAACCCTCGGGTCCCCTCCCACTGTGGGAGCTTTTCTGTCCTCTTAATAAATCCCACTTTAAGAAAAAAAAAGAAACAAGTCAAATTATTGTGTGGCCTTGCAAAGCTGACTCTTGGGGACTCCCAGACTCTCGAAACGACATAAGGCACGTATCCTTCCTCTCTGAAGTCTGCCACAGATAGGGCTTCGTGGACACATCAACAAGCCTGGAGTCTCCCACCCCTTTATTATTATTTTTTTTTTTTGAGTCGGAGTCTCCCTCTGTCGCCCAGGCTGGAGTGCAGTGGCACGCTCATAGTCACCACAGCCTCGACCCGCTGGGCTCAGGTGATCCTTCTGCCTCAGCCTTCCAAGTAGCTGGAACTACAGACACGCACAACCATGCCCGGCTAATTTTTTGGTTTATGGTAGAGACGAGGTCTCATCATGTTGCCCAGGCTGGTCTCAAACCTGCAGGCTCAGGCAATCCTCTCACCTCGGCCTCCCAAAGTGCTGGGATTATAGGCTTGAGCCAACGTGCCCAGCCAGCCTTATCTTAACAAAGCATCTCCTCTACTGATTCCCAAAATTCCTTAGACAGGAACTATAAATCACCAGTCAAGAAATCTTTGAATTCACCTGTGACCTGTAAGCCTCCACACATGGAAATGTTCCTCCTTTCCGGGCCAAACCAGTGAAAATCGCACCTGTTAGTTGATGACTTCTTGTACATTCTGCCTTCCTAAATGTATCTAACCAAGCCACCGTCCCACCAGGGTGGCACACCTTCTCAGGACCTCTTCCTGGACTTAAGTCCTCAAGTTTGGTTCAGAATAAACTATCCCAAATTATTTTACAGTCTGGCATCTTTTCGTCCACATTGCTGTTCCCTGCACCTGGACTGTGCTTTCCTTTGTCCCATGCGACTTCTGTTTACCCGTTAGAACCTCGCCTGTGACATCCAGTAGGAAGCTTTCTCACACCTACGAGTCAGGTGAGCTTCCTCCAAGCTCCCAAACTAGCTGGGCACCTTTCCACCACTGCACTCATTCCTTCCTGCTCCTCCACTGGTTGAAATTGTTTGTTTCTCTCTCCCCACCTAGACTTAGACCAGGAGTTCCTTGAAGGCTTAGAAACTATCTTACCCAAATTCCTGTTTCATTGTTTGGCACAAGGCAATGACAAGTGGGAAATAAGGAGGGAAAGCCTCCTCCAGGCAAGGCATTCAATAGGCATTTACATATCTTACTTCGCTAATCCTCACCACACCTCTGAAAGGTGGTTATGGTCGTTGCCGATTATAATGGGGAAACAGCTTGAGACAGTGGGCCAAGGTCGCCTGGTCAGGAAGTGGCAGAGTTAGGATTTGACCCCCATCTGCTGGACTTCAGATCACACATTCCGTTTACTCACAAGCGAAGGCCATCCCGGTAGGGAGCTCTGCTTCCTGAGGAATAATGAGATGGACGGCAGCGAAAGCTGTCGATGGCGTCCGCACCGTTCCGGTTTGGTTCTGTGAGCAAATGGAAGGCAGTACTGATGCGGATTTTTCAGGTCAGCCTGGGCTTGGAGAGTGTCAGCTCAACGGGCCAGTCAGCCAAGCCCCGGAGAGGGTCGCCTAGCCCTGGAAGTGTCAGCTCCAGTGGGCTGGCAAGCCAAGCCCTGAGCGTGCTGCTGGTTCTGGGGGCTGGCAAGCCAAGCCCCGGGGATGTCTCAGCTTTGGAATCTCGCCTTCTTCCGGCAGCTCTCCTGGTTCAGCTGATGGTCGGCTGGCAGGCCAGCCTCTGGGGAGCCCGCTTTTCCACTCCGACGATCTTCTGCAGCTCTTCAGGTTGCAGCTCTTCAGGTTCGAGGTTCTTGTCTCATGCCCAGGAAGAATGAAGGACATGGCAGCCGGAAAGTGAGAAAGCAGGATTTACTGAGAGGACAGAAAAGGTTCCCACGGTGGGAAGGGACACAAATGGGTCACCCATCTGGAGCCGAAAACCTGGTGCTTATATAGCCCTAAGTCCAAGCCGATTGGCTAGCACTAGCTGTGAGCGGTAACTGTTCTGATTGGTTAGTATTAAGGACCAATCGGCAGGAGGTAGGGGCCTAATGGTGAGCTGATTGGTTGCTTTTTGATCCCAGCAGGGAGTTCTTAAGCGCTAGCTTGTGAGGCCAGCAGGGCGCTTGCTTACCAATGCTGAACCTGAGAGGCGACTGAGAATGCGCTACATTTCGCTACGTTGTTACCAGAGGACCCACCTGTCTGTCTGCCTCACTTTGTCTAGCTCTCTCCTGTCTCAGTACCAGGAAGGAGCACCAGCAGGTATCGTTTCACATGGAGTCATCTTCCGCTTGATTTGTGGATTCCCTTGCATGAAGGAATTTTAAATACAAACTGAAAGTTTTTCACACAGTTAAGCTTAACATAGTTACAAAGTTTATTTTGAAAAGAATAAAAATATGTGGATTCAAGACTGCTCTAAAAATGTAGAAAATATAAATGTTGTATCTTAGGAACCGCCACAGAGTAGTAACAGTAAGTATGGCATCAATAAAACCTACATGTGTTTCTTTTCTTTTTTTTTTGAGTTGGAGTCTCACAGCCACTCCAGTGTCAACCTTCCACCTCAGCATTCCAAGTAGCTGAAACTACAGGCGTGTGCCACCACACCTGGCTAATTTTTGGATTTATTGTAGAGACGCGTTCTCACCAAGTTGTCCAGGCTGGTCTCAAGCCCCAGGCTGCTCAGGCAATCCTCTCACCTCGGCCTCCCACAGTGCTGGGATTACAGGATTGAGCCACCTCACCCGGCCCACGTGTATTTAAAAACAAAATTTCTGTGACTTAGTTTAGCATCTGTCATTATGACAGCTGCAAATCATTTCTGAAACTTCTTGTCTTTGTGTGGGGCTCAAGCTAGTCCATTAGTCAGCATTAGACTGAAATCCTTCTCCATGACATGGCAAATGGATCTTGTCTAATGGAGGACATTCAATACATATTTATTGAACATCTGTTTTAAGACCCGAGGTTGTCAGTGTAGACAATACAAGGAGAGTACATGAGACTCACAGAAAACAGTCACGGTTAAGTCACAGTACAGGGTGTAACGCTGAAAGCGAGTGGCACCGGCAACAGACATACCAGCTCTCTTGCCTTGGCATACACTTCCTGACAGCACTCCTTGCTGAAGTCATAGTATATCAGCATAATGCATATGTGTATGTGTGTGTATACAGTCTCGTATCACGTAAACGATGGAAATGTATCCCAAGAAACACATTGTTAGGCAATTTCATCATTGTGTGACCATCACAGAGTGTACTCACACAAACCTAGATAGTAGAACCTACGGCCGAGGACCAAACTCTGGGGCCTGGGGGGGAGTTGCCCCCTACAAACTGTAAAGGCTCATCCGATGGGCTTATGTTAACCCTGTATGGTAGGGTCTACTTTCCAGCCTGACTCTGGCATCACAGATAGAGAAGGAAAGCAAGACATCTTATGCCTCTGCGAAGTTGTCTGCTGGGAGAATGTGCATCAGCACAGAATGCCCTCCTCAGAGACTCCGGGGAGAGCTGGGCACCTGTTAAGACAGCCACGACCTATTCTCTCGGAAGCCTGCCGCTTAGTGTCTGTATCTACACATCAAGAACCTTGGCTTTTTCAACCCCTCTTGAACTTAACTCAGCATTTCTCTTACTGATTTTGAATTCCTCAGCATTTAACTCTCTCTACCAATGGCTGATCAGAAAATCTTTGAATCCATCTCTAAACTACAGTGCCCACCTCTTGGAGATGTCCTGCCTTCCTGGGGCCAACCAATGGATAACCATACATGTACGGATGTATTTTTTGCCTGTGACATCTACCTAAAAATGTTTAAAGCCAAGCTGCAATGCAACCACTTTGGGCACATGTTCTCAGGACCTCCTGGGTCTGTGCCACAGGCCCCAGTCACCCCCATTTGGCTCAGAATAAATCTTTTTAAGTATTTTACAGAGTTTGACATTTTTTGTCAACACTACATGACTAGGCTGTATGGTACAACCCGTTGCTTCTAGGCTACAAGCCTGTACAACACGTTACTGTACTGAACTGAACAACTGTAACACATTAGTAAGTATCTGTGTATGTGAACCTGTCTAAACATAGAAAAGGTACAGTAAACATATGGCACTATTGTTTGATGGGACCACTGTTGTATATACAGTCCATCATTGACAGAAATGTGATGTGGTAGATGACCATCTCTCTCTCTGTATCTCTTCTCTCTCTCTCTCTCTCTCTCTCTCTCTCTCCCTCTATCTCTACATATTTTTTGTTGTTGCTGTCTCCCTGGTCTTCCCCACTAGAATTTTACATTTAATAAGGGCAGAGACTTTGGTGTATCTTAATCACCATTGTATTCACAGCAACTACGACAGTTTCTGGCACATAGTAGGTGCTCAATCAATATTTGTTGAGTAAATGATTGAATTGGGAGAGGAGGAAAATGACTATAAATAGAACTGGTCAAAGAGCAGGGAACTCTTTAATCAGATGATTAAGCTGATCTGGTTCTTGGTGAATGAAGATGATTTGGATGAAATCCAGGAGACATTTCAGGGGCAAGACTTAACAAGGACAAAGGTTGGGGTGGTGATGAATTTCAGGTAGATCCGCCTATCTGGAAGATCCATTTCCTGTTTATCCGTAGCACCCACTGGAGCCAGATTATTTATTTAGCCCTAGGGTGGGTCAGAGCCAAGTCAACCAAATAAGGAGCTTTCTCTGAAGTGTAGGCACTAGAACTGTGTGAGTGACTGAGTCGTTCATGTCAAAGTAATCCCTGTTTCCTCGCGTGTGTGGCAGTCTGTCTACACTTGGATTAGTGGTGTGCTGCAGCTACCTGGGATTGTGCGTTTGTTGTCTTGCCTATAGCAAACAGCTGACAAGGCTTGCATTGAGCAGACTGTCAGCACTGATGGTTAAAATGTCACACTCACTGAAAGTGACACTTCTCCGCCAATATGTTTTGCCAAAAAGTCCTCCAGAGCAAGGACACTAGCTCTTTTGGGGTGTTTAAGTTCTTACAATTTTCCTCCACAAGCTAGAAGACTCATCTGCCTTAGTTTTGATCCCATCGCCCCACAAAGACTGTTAATCAGTGATTCAGAATTCAAAACCCCGCTACACCCCTTGTCAGTCCTCCAGATGCACGGGCATGAAGACTCAGGTGTGTGCTGGGCCGGGGGACATTGTCATCCAAGTCTTCCTGAGCTGAGATTAAGTTTGTATATCTCCACTTGACATTCTAACCAAGTAGGCTGGGCACAGGGGCTCAATCCTGTCATCCCAGCACTCTGGGAGACAGAGGCAAGAGGAATGCCTTGGCCCAGGGGTTCAAGACCAGCCTGGGCAACTTGGTGAGACCCCATCTCTATAATTAAAAAAAAAAAAGAAATTCTAACAGAGTGATCCAAGCCCCTATCTCTCAACTTGGAACATATATAGAAGCTATACAATGATTACTTTGTTGGACACTTTTGCATTCTTCTTTGCTCTTGGAGTTTCATCAGATCTGCTTTTTGCCTTACATTCTTGTCTCAACTTTTTAAAATGAGCTGCAGGAAGCTTTTGTATTTTACTTAATAAAGATAACATTAAGATTGCTCCATGTGGCCCGGCTTGGTGTCTCAGCCTGTCATCCCAGCACTTTGGGAGGCCAAGGCAAGTGGATTGCCTGAGCCCGCGGGTTCGGGTCCAGCCCGGACAACTTGGCGAGACCTCATCTCTACAATAAAATAAGAAATTAGCCAGGCGTGGTAGCGCATGCCTGTAATTCCAGCTATTTGGAGGGCTGAGGCGGAAAGATCGCGGGACCCCAGCAGGTTGATGCTGGGGTGGCCGTGAGCATAGCACTGCACTCCCGCCTGGGTGACGGAATGAGACTCTGACTCAAAGAAAAAAAAAAAAAAGATTGCTCCACGTATATTGGAACTTTAGTTGATTTTAAAAAATTAACCAAAACTGTATTTGTTCAGAGGGACCCTGTCATTGGAATAGAATTCCTCTAGGCGTCCCCAGTGCATGAAGCAGAAGAGAATTGCTCTGGTGTGGGGAAGGGGGCGAGCCTATCCATCCCCAGGGCAGGCACCACGCGTGAACGCCACTGCACACAATTTGACAACCACCGAATTAAAATGACACGAAGGACCTTTCGTTGTGTCACCATGAAGACGGTCATTCGTCCGGGGTTCCCTCTGGAGTGTAACCGTCCCCAGCGCACCTTCCCCCCTAACCAATTTGGCTACCAATAGTGTGCTTATTCTTCTGCAAAATCCTCCCTCCACCTGGGCTGGGAACTTGAGGAGGGAAAGTATAGCCTGTGTCATGCGCTTACTCGACATAAAGGGTTTTAGCAGCGACCCAAATGGTCCTCGTGACAACCAGAGTCTGGTACTTGCAAGACTCTTTAGGTTCCGATGAAACGCCACATTTCAGCCATTTCGCACGACTCTTGGGTCAATCCACAGAACAGGCGGTGCCTCTGAGTCAGGAAATACTAGCATAGCACTTAGCCTGCCACCAGGAGTCCGTGATTTATAACCTTTTGTTCATCGTCAGGACGAATGATGCCATCGCGGCTCCTGCAGGCTGGTGCCATGTGGCCACAAAGCTTGTCGGGGACCACAGTTCTTATCAGAGGCCTCGGGCGGGATAGAAATTGGGTTGGCTTTTTACCCTTTGCCTCTTCTAAGAGTCATTCATCTTCCTGCCACATCTTCTGTGGTTGAAAAGTGGCTGGCGTTGCATGGTGGCAACTATATTTGGAATCATGACTCCTCATGCAAAGATACTGGTTTAGGCTGGGCTCGGTGGTTCAGCCTGTCATCCCAGCACTTTGGGAGGCCGAGGCGAGTGGATTGCCTGAGCCCGCGGGTTCGAGACCCGCCCAGGCAACTTAGCGAGACCTCTCTCTACAATAAATCAAAAATTAGCTGGGCATGGTGGCACGTGCCTGTAACCCCGGCTACTTGGAAGACTGAGACGGAAGGATCATTGGAGTCCAGCAGGTCGAGGCTGCGGTGGCTAGGAGCATGCCACTGCTCTCCAGCCTGGGCAATGGAGTGAGACTCCAACTCAAAAAAAAAAAAAAAAAAGATACTGGTTTAAAGTAACTGCTTAAGAATATACCAAGATAGCATATACTTGTTTAAATTTGTCAAAGGGCAGCCTCTATGCTTCATAGATTACAAGGGTGTATACAAAGTGACCCACTAGGTTGCAGAAGAAAGTGTTAAGATATGTTGAAATTGTATAGAATTTTATAATGTCTGTATCTTTTATAATATACATTATATGTTATTGTGACATCATAAGTACATGATTTATGAATCCACACATGTACACTTGAAAGATTTTTCTTTTTTTTATTATAAAATTGTGTGGTGGTACAGTTAAGGGTTAGGTATACAAATGTGCATCGTTCATGCACCCTTGTTCTTAAGGGGTGTCTTCCCATCCCCAGACAGATATTGACTACCGTTAGTCCCACCTCCCTTTCCCTCCCTACCCCCCCATAGTTTCCCACCACTGTCAGTCCTTTTTTTTTTTTTTTTAAGTATTATGGTAGATGTTCAAGGTCCACTATATGAGTGAGGACATGTGATACGCAGATCTTTGTTTCCGTGAGACGTCACTCAGCATTATAGACTCTAGTCCCATCCAGGTTGCTGTGAAATTCATGATTTTGTTCTTTTTTATGGCTGCGTAGTATTCCATCATGTATATGTACCACATTTTTTTTAATCCAGTCCTTTTTCGATGGACAGCATGGTTGGTTCCAGTTCTTGCTATTGTGAACAACGCTGCAATAAAAATTCGTGTGCAGGGATCTTTTTGATAGAGTGATTTGAGATCTTCAGGGTATATTCCCAGTAGGGGGGTTGCGGGGTCATATGAGAGGTCGATATTTAGAACTTTTAGGAATCGCCACACTGCTTTCCACTGAGGCTGCACTAGTTTGCACTCCCACCAACAGTGTAGGAGTGTTCTCTTTTCCCCACACCCTCTCCAGCAACTGTTATTTTCTGAGTTATTGATAATGGCCATTCTGACTGGAGTTAGGTGGTATCTCAGTGCGGTTTTGATTTGCATCTCCCTGATGATTAGTGAGGTTGAGCATTTCTTCATGTGTCTGTTGGCTGCTCGGATGTCTTCCTTTGAGAAGTGTCTGTTCATATCTTTTGCCCACTTTACAATGGGGTTGTTTGTTTCCTCTCAGCACGTTTGAGTTCCTTGTAGAACCAAGATGTTAAGCCTTTGTCAGACCTGAAGTTGGCAAATATTTTTCTCAGTCTGTAAGCTGTCTCCCTGCTCTCTTGATGGTTTCTTTGGCCTTGCAGAAGCTTGTCAGTTTAATGAGGTCCCACTTGTCTATCTTCTCTCTTATGGCCTGTGGGTTTCGGGCTTTGTTCAGGAATTGGATGCCAGTTCCTATTTCCATAAGGGCATGTCCTGCATTTTCTAAGGTTCTTATGGTTTGAGGTTTTACATTTAGGTCTCTGATCCATTTAGAGTTAATTTTTGTGTATGGGGAGAGATAGGGGTCTTGTGTGAGTTTTCTGCATGTGGTCAGCCAGTTTTCCCAGCACCATTTACTGAATAGGTTCTCCTCTCTCCAGTGGTAGGTGGTGGAGGCTTTGTCGAAGATGAGTTGGTTGAGAAATTGAGGTTTAGCTTCTGGAATCTCAATTCTATTCCATTGGTCTATATACCTGTTCTTGTACCAATACCAAGCTGTTTTGATTATTGTAGCTTTATAGTAAAGTTTGAAGTCTGATAATGTGATACCACCTGCTTTGTTTTTTTTGCTGAGAATTATTCTGGCTATTCTTGGTCGTTTGTGTTTCCATATGAATTCCTGTGTTGTTTTTTCTAGGTCTGAGAAGAATGTTGCTGGTAATTTGATGGGTATTGCATTGAATTTGTAGATTGCCTTAGGTAAGATGGACATCTTCACAATGTTGATTCTTCCAATCCATGAGCATGGGCTATTTTTCCACTTGTTTGTGTTGCCTTTGATTTCTTTGAGCAGTGTTTTGTAGTTTTCATTGTAAAGGCCTTTCACGTCTCTGGTTAGGAAGATGCCAAGGTATTTCATCTTTTTTGTGGCTATTGTGAATGAAATTGTGCTTTTTATTTGGGTTTATGTTTGTTTATTATTGGTGTACAGAAATGCAATTGTCTTTTGTACATTTATTTTATATCCTGAGACTTTGCCAAAGTCCTTTATCGGTGTAAGGAGATTTTTGACAGATTCTCTTGGGTTTTCAAGGTACATGATCATGTCATCTGCAAAGAGAGATAACTTGACTTCCTCTTTTCCTATTTGGATACCCCTGATTGCATTTTCTTCTCTGATTGCTCAAGTTAGGACTTCCAATACTATAGTGAACAGGAGGGGTGAGAGTGGGCATCCTTGTCTTGTTCCAGTTTTCAGGGGAAATGGTTCCAATTTTTGTCCGTTTAGGAGTATGCTGGCTGTGGGTTTCTCGTAGATGACTTTTACTATTTTGAAGTATGTTCCCCATATGCCTAGATGTTCTAGGGTTTTTATCAAGAAGCGGTGCTGGATTTTATCAAAAGCTTTTTCTGCATCTAATGATATAATCATGTGGTTTTTGTTTTGATATCTGTTGATGTATTTAATTACATTTATGGTTTTACGAATGTTGAACCAGCCTTGCATCCCAGATATGAAGCCTACTTTGTCATGATGGATGATTTTTGAGATGTGCTGTTGAATCTGGTTTGCTAGGATCTTGTTGAGAATTTTAGCATCTATGTTCATCAAAGATATTGGCCTGTAGTTCTCTTTCTTTGTTGGGTCTTTACCTGGCTTGGGTATCAATGTGATGTTAGCTTTGTAAAATGATTTGGGGAGAGTTCCATCTTTTTCAGTTGCCTGGAATACCTTCAGTAGGATTGGAATCAGCTCCTCCTTAAATGTCTTGTAGAATTCTGCTGGAAAACCATTTGGACCAGGGTTTTTTTTTTGTAGGCAGTTTTCTTATTACATAGTCAATTTCCTTGATTGTTATTGGTCTATTTAGGGTCCCAATTTCTTCCTGTTTCAACCTTGGCAGGTTGTGTGATGTCAGAAAGTCCTCCATTTCCTTAAGGCTTTCAAGTTTGTTTCCATATAAGTATACATAATAAGCCGGGCTCGGTGGCTCAGCCTGTAATCCCGTGCCTTTGGGAGGCTGAGATGAGTGGATTGCCTGAGCCCGCGGGTTCGAGACCCGCCTGGGCAGTGAGACCTCATCTCTACAATAAATCAAAAACTAGCTGGGTGTGGTAGCGCACGCCTGTAGTTCCGGCTACTTGGAAGGCTGAGGCGGAAGGATCGCCGGAGCCCAGCAGGTCGAGGCTGCGGTGGCTGGGAGCGGTCACTGCACTCCAGTCTGGGTGACAGAGTGAGACTCCAACTCAAAAAAAAAAACAAGTGTACATAATAGTCTCTAATGATCTTTTGTATTTCTTCAGGGTCAGATGTGACTTCATCTTTTGTGTTTCTGATTGTGTTTATTTGGGCTTTTTCTCTCTTTTTCTTGGTCAGTCTAGCTAGGGGATCATCGATCTTGTTTATCCTTTCGAAGAACCAGCTTTTTGTTTCATTGATTTTTTTTTTGTATTATCTTTCTGTCTTCTATGTCCTGGATTTGGGCTTTTATTTTGGTGATCTGGATTCTTCTGCTGAAATTAGGGTTTTGGTGGTCTTGTTTTTCCAGCTTCCTTAGGTGGCTTCTTAGGCTGTTAATTTGTGATCCTTCCATTTTCTTCATGTGCGTTTGTAGGGATATAAATTCCCCTCTTACTACAGCTTTCATGGCATCCCAGAGATTTTGGTAAGATGTTTCTTCATTTTCATTTGTTTACAGGTACCTTTTAATCTCTGTTTTGATTTCATCATTGACCCAGGAGTTGTTTAGCATCATGCTATTTAGTGTCCATGTCTTTGTGGGTTTTGGGGGGACCTTGTTGGTGCTGATATTTATTTTTATTCCACTGTGGTCCGAGAAGATGCATGGTAGAATTTCGGTTCTTTTAAATTTGCTTATACTTAATTTATGGCCAAGTATGTGGTCAATCTTAGAGTACGTCCCATGCGGTGATGAGTAGAATGTATATTCTGTGGTCTTTGGATGGAGTGTTCTGTAGGTATCAATTAAGTCCATTTGGTCAAGAGTCACATTGAGGTTTCGGATCTCGTTGCTGATTTTTTTTGTCTTGATGATCTGTCTAGGGTTGTGAGTGGGGTGTTGAAGTCCCCAGCTATGATGGTGTTGGAGTCGATATCTTTTTTTAGTTTACCTAGGAGATGTTTTATGAAAGTTGCTGCTCCTATGTTGGGTGCATATATGTTTAGGATGGATATTTCTTGTTGATGAATTGAACCTTTTATCATTATGGAGTGGCCTTCTGCATCTTTTTAAATTTTTAATAGCTCGAAGGGTATTTTGTCTGAAATTAAGATCATGACTCCTCCTTTCTTTTGTGTTCCGTTCATCTGAAAGTTTGTTTCCCATCCTCTTACATTGAGTCTGTGGGTGTCCTTTCTAGTGAGGTGAGTCTCTTGAAGGCAATAGATTGTCGCCTGGTGATATTTTATCCATTTTGCCACTCTTTGTCTTTTCAGTGGTGCATTTAGTCCATTCGCATTTATGCTAATAATTGAAATGCAAGAGTTGATCCCTGTCATAAGGTTCTTACAGAGTTGTTGTTCCTGTTTGTTTGTTGTCTTTCTTTTGGTTTTGGAGTTGGTTCATGTGTGTTTTTAATCTTTTGCCTGTACTCTTGTGAAGAATGTTGTTGTTCTTTATTCCTTTTCTTCTGTGTTCAGTACTTTCTTAAGTGCTTCTTGTAGAGGTGATCTGGTGGCAGCATAGGTTCTTAGGGATTGGATATCTGGGAAAGATTTCAATTCTGCCTCACTAATGAAGCTTAGCTTGGCTGGGTAGGTTATTCTTGGTTGAAATTGTTTATCTTTTAGAACTTTGAAGATAGGGCTCCGGGCTCTCCTAGCCTGGAGGGTTTCTGTAGATGAATCTGCTGCTATTCTAATTGGTCTTCCCTGGTAGGTAGTCTGGCCTTTTTCTCCTGCTACCTCTGGGAATTTTTCTTTTATAGCTACTTTGTTTAGGCAAATTATTATGTGTCTGGGAGTTGGTCTTCTCATTTGTTGTCTTGCAGGGGTTCTCTGAATCTCTTGTGCTTGAATTTTTGCATCACTGATGAGATGAGGGAAGTTTTCTTGAATGATTTCGTGAAATGTTTGTTCCAGTGGGACCTCTGACTTTCTCTCTGCCTCAGGAAGGTCAATTACTCTTAGATTGGATCTCTTGAAGTAATCATTCATCTCCTGAAGGGTTTGTTCTGACTTTTTAAGCTTATTTTCTATGTTTTTGACAGTTTGGGTTGGTTCTGTATTTTGATCTTCAAGTTCTGAGATTCTTTCTTCTGCTTGGCTAATTCTGCTTTCCATGCTAATTATTTTGTTATTTATTTCCATCACAGTATTCTTTACTGCTATTATTTCTGTCACCAGTTCCTTCCTATTTTCCTCTTGTCTCTCCTCAACTTTTTAAATTCTCTCTATTAATGCCTTGATGTCTGGGTTTGTTGCTTGTGGCCAGTCATTCTGGAGGCTCTTCATTGTTTGTGTTCCAAAGTCTGTTTTCTCAGTGTCTGACCTCCCAGGGGTCTGTGTGAGCCCTGTTTCTTCTTTTGGTTTTTCTTCATTTGTGCAGATTTTTCCTCCCTACTTTTCCCTTCCCTCCACTTCCCCATTTAATTCTGTTATTCAAGGGTGGAGGCATTGCTTTTACATCTGTTTGTTCAATCTCCTATTCTTTCTAATGTATTTCCTCTTGCTTTGTTCAGTTCTGGGGTTGAACTGTGGGTTGAGGGCAGTCCTTTTTGTTTTGGGATTTAATTAAGGGGGGAGCTGTGATTCAAAATCTCTCTGCAGATCCCGGTGTTCGCCAACAGCTATATGGATAGTCTGAAACCCACTTCCCACTGCCTTGGAGTCTGTCCATGCAGTGGAGTTGTAGGTTTACTCCATGAATGCAAAGTGAGGTTAACAGAGGGAAGAGAATGGAGCAGGCAGCGGGAGGAGCGGGGTTGGAGAGAGAGAGGAGTGAGAGGGAAAACAGATGAGTGTACCGACTGGTAAGTGAAAAGAGACACAAAGACTGAAACAAATATAAAGGAAAACAATAACCATGGCTGAAAACTAACCCACAACCATATAAAAAGCTAAAACATACAATGATGCTAACGTACACACTGACCAACCTCCTTATTGGTGTGAGATTCCTCTGTACAAAGATGGGGTTTACAGAGAAATAAGGAAAAAGGAAAAAAAAAAAGAAAAAGAAAAAAAGGGAAAAGGGATAGATTAAAGTCAGTGGCCTAACAGAACCAACCAAGCACACTCTGAGACTTTTCCTTTAAGTTCAATGTCCCTTCAGCTCTGATTTCTGGCTGCCTTTGCAGGCTAGTAGAATTGTTCACAGTTAGGATCAGCTGCCCCTGGCCTGCTATGAAGAACAGTTCAGATATGGGCCCCCTGCCCAGTCTATTACTGAGATCTGGCTTTTTCTATTTTTCAGGAGGGATGAGCCTCTGCCATTCCCGTTTTGATGTTGTTACCTTGGTTCCCTAGCAGGTGGTGCTATCCCGCGGCTGCAGTCCAGAGGGGCGGGAGCTGGCTACAGATCCGCAACCTGCTGTGGCAGCTTCACGGGGGGGAGTTCCACAGGCCTTTCTCTGGGCTAGGGGTGTGGTGTGGCAGTGGCAGCAGCAGCTGGGCAGCAGCGATCTCAGAAGATCCTGCTTGCGGGGGCTTCACGGTCTGAAGTCGTGGGTCATTTCAGGCACGAGCTGGGAATGACCGCAGCGGCAGCATCCGCGACTGCAGGAGCAGCCCGGACTGCCGTGATATCTGAGTAGCAACGGCGGGTGACGGTGGCAGCTGAGCTCCCTGTGAAGAGCAGGCTGCGGAAGATGGGAGCTGCAGCCCTTGGGAGAGAGCTAGGGTCTTTATGAGCGTTCTCTTTCACCGAGGGTCTCACAGACCATGCTGCCCGTCGCCATCTTGCCGGAAGCCCTCGAAAGATTTTTCTCATGCAATATGAGTACCACTTCATGTGGCTCTTGTTACAGAAAAATGAGCCCACCGTTTATCGTCCAGTGCTTCAGATGAGCACACTGCCAGCTCTGGCGCCCAACAGACCTGTGCTCAAGTCTCAGCTCGACCCCTTACCACCCTGGTCATCTAGGACAAGTGTATATCTCTGGCCATCAGTGTCAGAAGTTTTATCAAAAAGAGATAACAATGCCATTATTTTAAATTGGGTAATGCATTTAAAGTGTACACTGGAGTGTTCAACACAATACATAGTGTCTACCGTCATTTGTAAAATCCGCTATTCAAGTTGTCCTCCGACTTGTCACATTTTCTGTGTGTCAATATAACCTGGTTACGTTAAAAACGTAAATAATATCTAGTCCCTTGAGCTAGAAAGATAATCAGATTTTCTTGTTCTTTTCCACTCTTGGGCTATAAAGGCTACATCCTGCACTTATTAATCTGTGTATCAAGGGACGAGGGCCCGTGATTCTTGTCTCCAGTGGGCTCTGCTCAGCCGCGCCTGGATTAGTGCATGTCCATGTGCACATTACAGAGTTCATTAAGAAGAGAAAAGTCAGCTCACACTATGTGGTTAAAGATAATGGAAATTTGCTTACTAGAAGTCTTTTGGAGAGAAAATTTCTTAATTGCTTGCCTTTGATTAAAACGAAGGTAAATTAGAGCAATTTGGATGCAAGCTTTGTGATTGTGTTTTCCTGAGCATAGTGTGGAAGGCTGACCATTAGGAAGCAATTTCCTGCAGGACTCTTTTCATTTGTCTGTGTCTCAGGGAGTTTGCCATCAAATGAATAAATAGGGAGTCGCCTCACACACTTTTAGAAGAAGATGCTATGTAAATATAGTTTACCAATAATAAATCTCATCTGAGTGGCTTAATTTTTTTAAAAAAAACAAGTTACTAGTCTAGTCAATGAATCGCTATAGACACAGCCTTTGCAGGGCATACTGTGACAACCTTGGAGTCAACCAGGGAAATGTGGTCCTGATTGAGAGAAGTCCCAAAGGTGATATCCCAGCAGCATGAAAAGCTGGCTAAGCAGTCATGCTCTGATTGTTTCCTGGACCAGGCAAACCTGGGCTTCCGTCACCATCTAGTGCCCAGAAGAAGGTAGTAGCCTAGCAGGGAAAAAGAAATTAACAGGTAAATGATGAAGAATCTGTAAGAAAATGTATCCAATGAAAACCAAAACAAGCCAGTCAGAGAAGACTGGAAAAAATAACTAATTCCTCAATGCAAAGATATGGACATACGTCCACAAGAAACAACAGCAATCAAGAAATCATGGCCTCCTCAGATGAATAAAGCAAGGAACCAGCGGCTAATCCCAGTGATACTGTGAAATGGGAACTCTCTGACCGAGAATACAGAATAGTAGTTTAAGGAACCTCAGTGACCTCCAAGACAATACAGAGAAGCCATTCAGAAATGTGTCAAAGAAACTTAACAAAGAGATTAAAAATGCTAAAAAGAGATCGCAAATAAACTGTGGTACAATCCAGACAAGGAAAGATTATTCAGTACTAAAAAGAAATGAGCCATCAAGCCATGACAAGACATGGAGAAAACGTAAATGTATATTGGTAAATGAAAAAAGCCAATTTGGAAAGGCTGCATACTGGAAAAGATACAGCGGAAAAGGCAAAACTCTGGAGACGTGAAAGAGAGCAGTGGTTTCCAGGGGTTGGGGTGAGGGAGGGGTGAATAGGCAAGACGCAGTGGGTGTTCAGGACGGTGAAACTACCCTGTAGGATGCCATCATGCTAGGTATGCATCATTCCTCACAGGCCCAAACCCATAGAATGCACAACAGCGAGGGTGAGCCCTAGTAAACTATGGACTCTGGGTGATAACGGTGTGTCAATGTGGGTTCACTAGTTGTAACAAATCTACTGGAGGGACACCCCCAAAATGGAATTTATTTATAAAAAAATGTGTGTTTATTCTGACATGTTTAAACTTCAGCCACCTTCAAAGTACTCTCATTTGATGCAATACACTTATTGAGATGCTTTTTCCATTGCTCAAAACAGTTGTTGAACTCATCCGTTTTGGTGCCTTTTAGTGCTTCTGCCATTTTTGTTTCACCTCTTCCACAGCAGCAAAACATTTCCCTTTGGGGATTTTTTTCATCTGGGACAACAAAAGAAAAGTCACTCGGGGCAAGATGGGGTAAGTGGAGAGGGTGGAGCACAGGAGTCTTGCCCAAAGGACTCAAAAGCCAAAAGCACAGGAGTCTTGGCCAAAAGCCGATGAACACTCAGTGTGGCGTGGGCAGATGTGCCCGTAAATCACCCATCATGAAATGGGCAAAAGGTTGAAAGACTTTCCAAAAAATTTGCTGAAGCCAAACACAGCCTCTCACAAGAGCACTAGCGGGTCCACTGATGTCGTCGGGTTCCTAGAACACTTGTGGAGGAAGCCTGGACTACAAGGGGTCCAAAAGATAATTCTGGTGTTTTTTGCGGGGAGGGTGTCATACTCCGGTGGGGTTTGTTGATAATGCAGGAGGCCATGCATGTGGGGGCGGAGGTATATAAGAAATCTGTGTACCATCTGTAAATTTTGCCGCGAACCTAAAACTGTCCCCAAATTAAAGTCTATTAAAAATCAAAATGTGCCGGGCTCGGTGGCTCAGCCTGCAATCCCGCGCTTTGGGAGGCTGAGGTGAGTGGATGGCCTGAGCCCGCGGGTTCGAGACCCACCTGGGCAACTTGGCGAGACCTCATCTCTACACTAAATCAAAAAATCAGCCGGGTGTGGTAGCGCGCGCCTGTATTTCCGGCTACTTGGAAGGCTGAGGCGGAAGGATCACCAGAGACCAGCAGGTCGAGGCTGCGGTGGCCGGGAGCGGCCGCTGCACTCCAGTCTGGGCGACTGAGTGAGACTCCAACTCAAAAAAAAAAAAAACAATCAAAATAAATAACAAACAAACAAGAGCTCCAAAGTTACATCGTCATGCCTTCATTTTGTTTAAAGCAGAGGGTCAGATTCTTTCTTAGTCATCAATTGATAGAAAATGTTTACTATGGCCAAAGGCATGAACCAAGACAACATCATTCTAATTAGTAGTGAAGGTCTTGCAGCATGGTGTGCTGGTAAGTATTTAACAACTAGCTCTTTGGACCAAAAAAAAAAAAAAATGTATGGATATAAACACCCCAGAAGTAAATACTCTACACTGCATAGATAGCAATAAAATAATTAGGAGATTATGTACTTAGAGTATTTATTGCCTTTTTCAAAAATACTTTTACTTAAAACCATTACAACCTTTTACTTTAAATTAATTTTAGATTTACAGAGAGTTGGAAGATAGAATAGAGTTCCCATATACCCCTCGCCCGACTCCCCCAATGTAAATATGTTGCATAATCATGGTCATTTATCAAAACTGGATAATGTGCACTGGCATAATACTGTTAAGTCAAGTACAGACTTTGCATGATTGTACCAGTGTTTTTTCCACTGGTGTCCTTTGGCCATTCCGAGATCCCATTCAGGATACCCTGTTGCATTTAGTTGTCGTGTTTTCTTAGCCTTCGTTGATGTATCATAGCTTATTGGGCTTTTCTGGTTTTTTCATAACCGTAGTTTTCAGTATAATTTACTTAATCGGAAGTGTATTTTTCAGTTGGCTACTTTATAGGTTCATAACTTAGTAAGCACAATACCCAAAGAGTGAGGTTTCACGTATCAATGCCATACGGACAGAAGTTTCTCAGACATGTCCACAAGGATTTATCACTGGTCCTTTCTCTTCAACAATTTTATTTTTTATTATTTATTGATTTATTTTGAGTTGGAGTCTTACTCCGTCGCCCAGGCTGGAGCACTGTGGCATACTCATGGCCACCCCAGCGTCGACCTGCTGGGCTCCGGCGATCCTTCTACCTCAGCCTTCCAAAGAGCTGGAACTACAGGTGCGCATTACCATGCCTGGCTAATTTTTTTTAAAAATGTATTATAGAGATAAGGTCTTGCCAAGTTGCCAGGGCTGGTCTTGAACCCGCAGGCTCAGGCAATCCACTCGCCTCAGCTTCTCAGAGTGCTGGGAGGACAGGCTGAGCCACCAAGCCCAGCCTACAATTTTATTAATGACTTCGAGGAGCCTGTTACTGCCATGAAAATCATATTGGCAGGCGATCCAGACCCGGGAGTGTGGCAAACATGTTGGCTAAGAGTCCCAAACCACGAGGACCACAACATAACCGGCAAATCGAACAGCCAAAGGTTTACCAGGATGAATGTATCACCCAACAACTGAGCACCCAAATCCACCTTCACAGCCATGCCTGGGGAGATGTGGTTTAACCGAAGGGCATGCACAAACATGCCTAGCACGTCTGGGTTGTCTGTGTCCCTTTTGTGGACGGAATGGGCACCAGGCCTGGCAGGGAGTCACTCCGAGGTCTGAGTTCTGTTCAGGGGCGGGACCCTTCTTCAATGTGAGGAAGATGAGGATATTTCCAGGGACATGCCAGGCCAAGGTGAGATAACTACTGTAGGATGTGATGTGATAAAAATGATATGATTTTCTTTTTTTTTTTCTGAAAGCAGGATTTATTGAGAGGATGGGAAGGCTCCCAGAGTGGGAGGGGACCCCAGGGGGGTGCCCATGATACAATTTTCAAGGGTGAGTCTAGAAAAACGTCACAGATAGCTGTTGCCTGGGGACCTGGGGAGAGGGATGTGGAAGGGTGAGGCCAGGCAGGACGTCCGAAGGATACATTGTAGCTCAACATACAGCAGAGATTTTTTTTTTTTTGAGTGGGAGTCTCACTCTGTCGCCCAGACTGGAGTGCAGTGGCCGCTCCCGGCCACCGCAGCCTCGACCCGCTGGGCTCCGGCGATCCTTCCGCTTCAGCCTTCCAAGTAGCCGGAATTACAGATGCACACTACCACGCCCAGCTAATTTTTTGATTTATTGTAGACATGAGGTCTCACCTGCCCAGGCGGGTCTCGAACCCGCGGGCTCAGGCAATCCACTCACCTCAACCTCCCAAAGGCGTGGGATGACAGGCTGAGCCACCGAGCCCGGCTAGCAGAGATTTTGAAGACTGGAGCTCTCCAGATACAGAGAAGGCCACCTCGGGCGTAAGTGTTCAAGCAGGAGCAGGATACACACTCAGTAGACATGCTGCCTGGGTGATGGGTCTGGATCTATTCTGGCAGTAAATGGGAGTTAGCTCCTCCTCTGCTGATGACATCAGTCTAACACACGTTGTGTCGGATCACTCAGGACTGGCACCATCTCTGATGATCTGCGGCATCAAGCAGCCCGTCTGAATGCAAGGGGCCCTCGCACCGCTGAAAACAGCCGGCCATGGAGAATGGTGCGGTGTCCGATGTCCCTTCGGGCCAGGCTCTTCTCGGCTCAGTTTGGCCGGGAGAGTCTCACCTAGAGGTGCTTCTCAACCTGCTCTTCCCAACCTTTGTGACTTCTTAAGACTTGGTGCCCTAAGCCTTCTCCCACCCCCTCCCATCAAACTCCCCTTTCTAAGGTTAAGTCTCTCAGAGGTCCCACCTCCAATTTTTAGGCGTTTAACATTTTTAAAGCCATGATTGTGTTTCTCTGTGGGTGCCGTTTTTGGTAATGGCCTTGTACCAAGTTGCACGTGCTTTTGATGGTCTGTCTTTGTGTCTGTTTTGCCCGTAAGCCCTGGAAGTTTGAGTGTGTGGTTTGGAAGAATAAATGGCGGTAGAACAGGACTGGACTTACAGTGGTGGCTCCTGAGCCTGGAAGCATGGTCACCAAGGAAGCCTCAAACTTCAAACTCCCAGTGGCAAGATCTAGGGCATTGCAGTGTGTGTGTGTGTGGTGTGTGTGTGTGTGTGTGTGTGTGTTTGAGTCAGAGTCTCTCTCTGTCAATCAGGCTGGAGTGCAGTGGCACTCTCACGGCCATCCCAGCATCAACCTGCTGGGCTCTGGCGATCCTTCCACCTCAGTCTTCCAAGTAGCTGGAACCACAGGCATGCACTACCATGCCTGGATTTTTTTGATTTGCTGTAGAGACGAGGTCTCGCCAAGTTGTCCAGGCTGGTCTTGAACCCCTGGACTCAGGCAATCCTCTCGCCTCTGCCTCCCAAAGTGCTGGAATGCCAGGCATGAGCCACCACACCCAGCCCGGACGTTGCGTTGTTAACAAGCTCCTTCTGCAGCCAGCCTGGAACTAGCTGTGTAGCTGTGATTTGGAATGTCTAGACAGATGTCCTCTAGCTCCACAACTTTTAGATGCCACCCACCTGCCTGTCACCCGTTAAGATGAAGCGCACGCTACCCTTGGGATCGCAGAGCGGCAAAATCAGCATCTCCAAGTCCACATCACAGCTGTCCCCATGGCGGGGAATTGTGGGGATCAAGCATAGCACGCCAGCACCATGGACAATTTGCGGGATCTGCTTCTCCAGTTGAAATAGCCTTCGAGTTACAAAAGTCTTAATATCACTAAATGTGAGCTCTCAAGAGCGTGATGTTTATTGGGAACATCTAAAACCGAGCTGATCTTTCAGCTAGACGGTCAGACATTTAAAGAGATGAGGGACATTCTGCAGCCAGAATGCAAATTGGGAATAAGACTTCAATGTGTGGCCGGGCTCGATGGCTCTTCCTGTCATCCCAGCACTTTGAGAGACCGAGGTGAGTGGATTGCCTGAGCCCGAGGGTTCGAGACCAGCCCGGGCAACTTGGCGAGACCTCATCTCTACAATGAATCAAAAATTAGCAGGGAGTGGTAGTGCGTACCTGTAGTTCTGGCTCCTTGGAAGGCTGAGGCGGAAGGATCACCAGAGCCCAGCAGGTCAACGCTGGGGTGACCATGAGCGTGCCACTGCACTCCAGCCTGGGCGACGGAGTAAGACTGACTCAGAAAAAAAAGACTTCCACGTGTGGCTATTTTCATCCCAGCGATCACCCCATCAGTGCAGGACATTTGGATGACATTGGAAATCTTTGCTTGTGAGAGCTGTTATTAGACAAGGAGGGCGGGATGGAGGTATGTTGACTCTGCAGCTGGTCATTAGCCCTGCACTTGCTCGAGTCTGTTTTATGGCCATTAATTTCAATGCTTCCATTATCAAATTTACCTCAAAGGCCATTTGGATGACATCCACTCCCCATTTCAATCTTGTCTTTCCCCCTCAGTAAATGTAATTTCCACGGCGACTGCTTAACTGACAATTTTAAGCAGGCAAATCTGAACTTGCCACATTAAATAGGGATTTGACTTTTTAGAAAGTTATTGACTACAGTGAGATGTTTTCCTAGTCTTGTACTAAAGTGTAAATAGGCAGCCGAGCCGTGGGCCTACTGCTCTCAAATCTTGATAAGAGAAATGCCAAGAGGTTTGTAGGAGAAGAATAAGAAAAGCCTGATATAAAGCTGTGCTTCAGTACTTTCAGCAAATTATAGGAATCTGTAGCCTGTCCCGGTTGTCTTGCGTGCAGGCAGGCTTATTGTAGCAGCACAGAGATTACGCCGTTCCTTGCATACTTGGGATGTTGGCAAAACAGATTTAAAACGGAAACCTTAACTCCCAAGTCAAAGGTGAAAAAATATTCCTTTAGAACTTTTCTTGAGATGGCCAGGCCTGTTCAGCGACTTCTCTCACCTGCTAATGAATTAAACTTTCTTTAGAATGACAAGTAATTTTGTAAGTGAGGAACCCGGCATTTTGTAGCTACGGGACTCAGAAACGTTGCCACTTGCCTTGACGTCTTGGCCTCGTGTAGAATTGCATTTCTTGGGTTCATTGGTAGAACCATGTGTGTCCAAAAGCATGCTTTATTGGCTACATTTCTTGGGTACAACAGAGAGCTGAAGATTTATCCAGATGATCTGAACGAGTAATCAGGTGGGAGAGGTAAAAGGAAGGAAAGAAGTTTCAAGTGGAAACCGGAATCCTTGCTTCCCTCCACTCCAGACTAGAGGGCGAGATAAATGCAGAACTTTTGCTGACCTGTGAATTCCATTAACCGAGCAATACTGAAACTTTGAGGAGACTCTAGACTACTTTTTGAATGAGAGACCCTAACCGAGAACAACCAGACGAATGATTTCACAGAAAAAATTCTGAAAATATATGCAAGAGATAAGAGGAAAAGAAGCGTTGAGAAGGGAAAAGAGGAATAAAAGAAGACAAGGAGGAAGAGAGGAAAGAATATCGGATACATTGTACACGATGTTTGATACATTGTAGACAGCAGCTTCTTAGAAACATCATTAGAAAACGGCTTCATTTTCCAGAAAATTAGATAATGAAACATTTTGTTGTTCTTTTCCCCCAGTCTCTCATGAGTGTCCTCTACCGTGATTAATCCTCCAGAGTACTGCCATACATTTAGCACATAACAGGTGCTTAGTAAACTGGGGAAGAGACAGCAGGACAATGTTTGTATTGATTTATTTTTTATTTTTTATTTTTGTTTTTTGTTTTTTTTGAGTTGGAGTCTCACTCTGTCGCCCAGACTGGAGTGCAGCGGCCGCTCCCGGCCACCGCAGCCTCGACCTGCTGGGCTCCGGCGATCCTTCCGCCTCAGCCTTCCGAGTAGCCGGAGTTACAGGCATGCACTACCACGCCTGGCTGATTTTTTTGATTTATTGTAGAGATGAGGTCTTGCTGCCCAGGCGGGTCTCGAACCCGCGGGCTCAGGCAATCCACTCACCTCAGCCTCCCAAAGGTGCGGGATTACAGGTTGAGCCACCGAGCCATACATTTTATTTCACTTTTTGGAATAAGCATAATGTTCTCCTCCCTACAAATACATATATTTTGAAGTCCTGATCCCAAACCTGATTAATTTTAGAGACGGGGCTTCTCAAATACAATTAAATTGAAATGAGGTCGTAAGTGTGGGACAAGACCTGTGTCCTCATAGGAAGAAGGGACACGGGAGTGCTCACGAGCAGAGGGACGGTTTTGTGAGGATACCTGAGAGGGAAACCAGGAGGGGGTGGTTTCAGCCTCCAGAGCTGCCATAAAATAACGCTCTGTGTTGACGTCACCCAACTGTGGTACTCCACCCTGGCACCCCGTGTAAACTAAGCCTCCACGGTTTGGACAGTGAACAGTCTGCCTCTTTCTCAGATGATTGTACCTTTTCCTGTCTTTAAAGCCATAGACTGAGTAATGCTGAGTGATTCTCTTGTAGACACGTCACGCGTATGTCCCTTGGTAAGACGGTAGGAACTCAGGCCATGTCCTTACAGGCAGGGTACGGTGAACACTTACCCTTTTGAAAGAATTTTCACACTGTGACAACTCCACTTTTGAACCTTTACAAATGGTTTTTAAAAACTTGCTCCTTGGCTGGGTTCGGTGGCTCAAGCCTGTAACCCCAGCACTTTGGGAGGCCGAGGCAAGAGGATTGCCTGAGACCGTGGGTTCAAGACCAGCCTGGGAAATATGATGAAACCTCATCTCTACAATAAATCAAAAAAAGTAGGCTAGGCTCGGTGGCTTTGCCTGTCATTCCAGCATTTTGGGAGGCTGAGGTGAGTGATTTCCTGAGGTCGGGGGTTTGAGACCAGCTCCGGTAACTTGGCAAGACCTCGTCCCTACAATAAAAATCAAAAACTTAGCCAGGCATGGTAGCACGTGCCTGTAGTTCCAGCTACTTGGAAGGCTGAGGTGGAAGGATCATGGGAGCCTAGTAGGTGGACGCTGGAGTGACTGTGAGAGTGCCACTGCCTTCCAATCTGGGCAACAGAGTGAGACTCTGGCTCCAAAAAAAAAACTGTTCTCCTGGGCGATCAGCAATCAGTAGGTCTAGGGATGTGCTCACCACGGGCATCCACCCAGTTGACAGCTGGCTTCTGGCTTTGTGAACCTTGCTTCTCAGGTAGGAGCCAGTGAGCGCTGAGTGACAGCCATGCTGTTTTGTTTAAGGAAAGCTCGTGGGCTGTGGTTTGACCTTTCGGAAGTCGTTTGTCTTTGTGGTCTGGTTTCTGGCTACGTTCCGGTAGTTGAGTTTGCGAGAGAGGTCGTCTCCACTAAGCGTTTTGTGTTCGTAACCGTCCAATCCTCCTCCGTAACCTCAGTCTAAAGTGTCCTGGCTTTGCCACATGGCATCGGTCTGCCTGGTAGCGTAGAGTTAAAGCCTTGTTTCATCCTTTGAGAGTTTCACAAATATCGGCTGACTCTCAGCCCATCAGTTCATCTATCCTCCCAGATGATCTGGTAACCAAACAGAAAGCTATTTGGAGCAATGTGTTAATACTTCAGATTAAACAAGGAGCCCCTTCTGGAGGTGTGAGCGTTTCCACCAGATACGCATGTGATGCTCCCTGGAAGGGCACACCATGGGCAGGGCTCAGGCTGCAGACAAGGCTAAGAGAGCCCCTCTATACCTCTGACCGCTAAACCTCATCAGGGTCATCGATTAAAGCCAGCTAGATGGAAGGCAACCTCTCAGACTCTCTCCCAGTCCAGAGAGGGAGCGACAACTTTCTTGCTCCTTAGTTTAAGTTTAACCATGCAATAAAATATGACTGTTTCTCCATGCCCTTAGTCCATTGGGAGAACCAACCAGGCTTGGATATACCTTGACTTCTTGAGGCCCATGAGTTTGGAGTCTCACAGACCTGAGTTCAAATCTTGATCCCAGCACTTCTTGACCAAATGACTGTGTTCAAGTTGCTAATGTCCCTAAACCTCGTTTAAATGAGGATTAAATGAGATGATCTACATGAGGAAGTTCTGATGAGCTTTTGGCATGGGGACCCACTTAGGATATATGAACTATTTATGGGTCACTTTAAAAACCGACATTTAAAATATATGTAAGTCCCTTGGAAAGCATGCATATCCATACAAAATAAATTACCTACTTTATTTAATAGAAGAATGCCAGTGAGAAAATGGCATGCTTATTGTCCACAGCAATTTAGCTATCAGGACACAACCCTGTAATCTTTCATTGTGAAATTAGTCGAGTCAAGACCACGGCTGCTCCGTCCTGGAACACAATAATAATAGCCGACAGACAGTTTGACTGGCTGGGAGAACTCATCTCTTATTCGCTGATCAATCAGCAGCACACAAGGCCATGCTGCGTACCCTGAATATGACTACTTCTACGCTCATTTTGTGCTTGTGACACAAAGCACTTTGCTGTGTAAGAGCCACATCCTTATGGAAGTGAGTCCATAGGAAAGGTTTGAAAAGGGGGGCTCAGACCAGAATCCCATGGGAGCCTTGTTACAATGCAGGCTCCTGAGGCTGGCCTGGTCCTGGGAATATGGGTTGTTAGGTCTGCAAATGGTGACACATTAGAGAACTGTGGTCTTGGAATGGACCCAGGGAAGCTCGTCAAGCCTCTTTCTCCCACTTTCTGGTTTTTAATTTTGCATGTTCTCCAAATAAGAAACGAGTTCATCTCGAACAGTGATTCCAACCCTCAGGCCCCACCTGCTTCAGAATTGCATGCTGGGATTCTGATTCCAAAAGTGTAGAGTGAGGCTCAGATCATCCAGATGTTTCTCCAGAAATCACTCTTCTGGAAATCCTTTATTTATCCAAGTTTTTTTTTTCTGATTAGAAGGCAGATATCCTTATTTTGTTAATTTTTTTCTTCAAAGATAGGTTACAGTATGTTTTATCCTACTATGGCCTTAAAAGAAAACTTGACCTCAAACCTATGATGGAGTATTTGACACTCTGGAGAATAAGTAAACATTGGGAATCTTCCAGGGAAACTTTTGTTTTACAAACATCTCCTAATACACTAGAATCTGGACAAACCAATTTTGCTTCCCATGCTGAGTTAAGTCAGAGTAATGGTAACAATCCAGAATGAAGTAATCCATGGCCGGCTCCTCCTCCGTGACCCACGGCCTTAGAGTGGCACGCTCCATTTGCCCAAGAAAAGTTATCATTCCCCCACCCCAGTCATCCATCCTCTGTGGCTGTCACCTCACCTGAATCACTAATTTTTTAAAGCCAAATGATTGTCTTCTACGTAGCTAGGGAAAATCAGTGATCTTACAACTCCACTGTCTTCTTCTTATCTTCAGAAGTGACACACAAATAGGGACACATAAGATTTCTCTGAAGGCCAGGCACAGTGGCTCAGCCTGTAATCCCAGCACTTTGGGAAGTGAGGTGGGGGGATGGCTTGAGCCCAGGAGTTCATGACCAGTCTGGACAACACAGAGAGACTTTGTCTCTATAAAAAATAATAATCTTCTCTGAAGATGCTGATAAAGGTGGGGCTCTTCTAAAATTACCCAGGGCTTAGTACTCAACTTCTCAGCAGGGAGCAGGTGTTCATCCTGTGAGAGGCAGAACCGATATTGGATCAATGCCATGAAGTCCGGAGTCCCAGGTCTCAAAGAACAAGACATCCAACTCAGTACCTGGCCTGATGTCCTGTGTGAGAAACACACACTTATTTCAGGGCCTTTGACACGATGGGATAAGGGCCACAGTGGGGAGTGATGACCGTCCCTCCAGAAGTGATTCTGGTACTGTGCTTCGGAGGTGAGGGCAACAAGGAGGGGAGAGGGGTGGCGACACACAGGAGACACAGCTACCTCTTGGTCGGAGGTAATTGGAAGGCGTTTACTTGTTTGTGTCACTTGGTAGGGGGTGAGAAAATGGGTGGGGGGGAGAAAGGTCTGCCTGTTCATTTTCCACCCCCTGCGGAGCATTTGACTTCCGGGCATTCAAGTTGGCGTTTTTAAAATCTCATTTCAGGTCAGTCTCATGGTTTCCAGTTAACAATACACTGAGATGTCCCAAAAGAGCGTTTACAATTCGGCTCATCACTGGGGCGATGCCTTTATAGACACTGCAGTGGCTAAACCACTTCCCACATTCTGAAAAGCAGATCGTCAACCCAGAAAGTGTGGCCTTGAGTTCACACACAACCAAGAATTGCAAATTCTATTTTAGCACCAGATTCTTCATCTAAGACAACTTGCCAGAACCCTTTGCATAAACCAATAGTTAAGATTATTTGTGAAGTTCTCCGGCGATCTAATAGTGCAACCTCAGCTGTCACTGACTCTGCATAGACATCGGTTATCTACGAGTCTAATCAAGTTGTCCAGTTGATAAGCTGAGTCCCCAGAGAAACCCAGGGATTGCCGTGGAAGCGTTGGTTGCTTCTTGAAGTGTTCTTTCTCCCACTTTCCCTCTCACGTCGCCAAATCATTCCACATTAACTGCATAAGGAGGCAGTCTACTTGCTCTATCATGTCTTTTGCCTGGAGTATCTGTGGCAAGACAATTCTGATGACTTTGCTCTGACCACGGACTGTGAGCTCACTTAACATGGTCACAGCTCTCTCCCTGACTGACTGAGAAAAATGCTCTTCTGCCCCCTTACTCCTTCCCGCCTGCATTCCTTCAGCCCAGCAACAGTGTGTCTGCAACGCTCGCTGGCTTCAACTCAGCATCACAGCCGGCACAGAACAAGACCCACCTTTCAAGGAACTAACTGGTGTCCCTATCGCATTTGAGCCTCAGAAATATGTATCCCGCATATTAAAATATAGTTATATATTTATTATTGTTTATAATATACACTAACCTAGAGCACAGTATAAATGTATTATTATTTATAAATTATATATTTGTTATATATATAAAGCAACACACATGCCCACACACACATATACATCTGTATGCTGCTGTTTGCAGGTAGTGTTGAAACCACAGTTCAAGGGCAACAACCCATGGTTCCCCAACTAGTGAGCAGTACACTTGGGGCTTTAACTGTGGTCTTTGGTCTCCAAAGTCTGTTTTGATAAGACGCATAAGATAATTCTTTGGTTTAGTTAAGGCCCTTGCTCATTGATAGAAAATACTGCAGACTACAGGTTAGAAACATTTTGGTGACCAGTGACAAAAACCCACCTCAAGCTAGTTTAGTAAAAAGTTGGGAATGTATAGGTTCGATTGGCTGTAGGCGAAAGCAGGAACGTGGTGGGCATAGGGCTGTGGGAACCAGGTCCCTTGCTCTGCCAGGCCTCCCTTTCTGACCATCTCCTGCTTTTTCTCTTTGCACCAGCTTCAATTTTTTTTTCAGGTAAACTTCTTCACACAGTGGGAAACAAAGCCTCCCACAGCATCCCTGCCTGGCTTGGTCACATGCCCATCTCTGGACCCATCAATTGTGATCAAGAAGATGGCGCCCTATGGTGCACAGCCCTCTTGAGGACCTCTTCACATCTGGAATTAGGGAGAGGGAAGTTTCCTCAAAGAATGGGTGAGTATTCCACAGAATGGGGGGAAAATACTTGCAAGCTGTGCATCCGACAAAGACTGAGATCCAGGAACTATAAGGAACTCAAACACATTGGGAAGAAAAACAAGTAACCCCATTAAAAGAGGGCAATAGACATGAACAGACACCTCTCAAAGGAAGACATCCAAGCAGTCAATGAACTGGTGAAAAAATTCTCAGCCTCACCGATCATCAGAGAGATGCAAATAAGAGCCACATCTAGGTACCACTTCACACCAGTCAGGAGGGCTATCACTAAAAAGTCAAAAAACAAAGCAAAAAAAACAAAAACAAAAACAGATGTTGGCAAGGCTGTGGAGAAAAGGGAATGCTTCCATGCTGTTGGTGGGAATGTAAGCTAGTTGAGCCTTTGTGGAAAGCAGTGTAGCATTTCTCAAAGAACTGAAAACTGAGCTCCCAAATGACCCAGCAATCCCACTTCTGGGAAGGTACCCAGAGGGGCATAAATTGTCCTACCAAAAAGGCACTTGCACATGTGTGTTCATTGCAACACGATTTACAATAGCAAAAAGCATGGGCCCAACCCAGATGCCCATCGAAAGTGGACTGGCTAAATAAAGTGGGTTGCATAGACATGATGGAATACTACACAGCCATAAAGAACAAAGTCATGGCCTTTGCAGCAACATGGATGCAACTGGAGACCATCATACTAAGTGAACTATCACCGAAACAAAGAACCGAGGGCTGCATGCTCTCACTCGGGAGTGGCTCTGAACATTGGGTACGTGGGCACAAAGAGGAAAACAGCAAATTCTGGGCACTGCTCATGGGGGAAGGGGGGGGGAAGGAGGGAGGAAAGGAAGGGGAAAAGGGGCACACAGCCAGCACCCACTGGGTACCAGGTCCACTACCAGGGAAGAGAGGACTGGCTAGAGGCCTACACCTTGCCTGTACATAATGTACTTACGTAGAAAATCTTCACATGTATCCCATAACTCTAAACACACACACACACACACACACACACACACACACACACACACACACACGAAACTGAACTTTGGAGGAACTTCAGAGGATGAGTGCAGTGGCTCACGCCTGCGAGCCGAGCACTTTGGGCAGCAAAGGCAAGAGGACCCCTTGACCCCAGATGTTTGAGATCAGCCTGGGCAACGCAGTGTCCTCATCTCTGCAAAAAGCAAGAACACAACAATTTAGCTGGGTGTGGTAGTGCCCTCCTGTCGTTCCAGCCTACTCGGGAGGCTGACATGGGAGGCGGACACGGGCGGCCGAGGTCGCAGTGAGCCAGGATCGCGCCACTGCCCTCCAGCCTGCAGAGGGAGGGCCCGTCTCGAAAAGACAAAACACAACAAACGAAAAAAACTGACTGTGAAAGGGGTCGGATTTTCAAAAAAACAGGAGATCCACAGCAACCGATCAGAAGGGGCTTCGCTTATCTGGCCAGCACGAGAGGGAAGTGCCCTCTGTTTTCAGTGCGATGAGGCAAGTCGCTGGGAGACGACCAAGTCACCTCTGGTTCCTGGTCCGGTTTTCCTCGGCCCTTTCCTGTCTGTACAACCCGCCTCCCCACCTCCTCTGCTCCGCTCTTCGGAGCGCCTTTCCTGAGTCTTTGGACGGGAGGCGGCTGGATTTCTGAATGGCTAACAAAAGCCAACTGGATCTTAAAAAAAAAAAAAGAAGAATGGGGCTAGCGTTCCCAGGAGGGTGATAGCGTGACCTTTTTACGCTGGAAGACCTCACTGAGATGATGAAATAGAAAGCGCCGACCTCCTTGTCCCTAATTGTATAAGGAGACCTCCTTATGTGACTTTCCACTTACATTTTCATGGGGTGAAAATGCACTTAGCATGCTCCTAAGTTAAATCAGAATTTCTGACTTTCTTGTGCTGTAACCCCAGGTCCTCGTGCCACATTGCACTCTGCACAACGCCTGCGCACAGCAGATGTTCAGCCACTGCCCTTGAAAGTATAAATACAAGGGGACCCCCCAAAAACCCGGAATGTATTTAGAAAGAATTGTGTATTTATTCTTACATGTCTAAACTTCGGTCACTTGCCAAGTCCTCTCCACTTGAGGCAATACACCTATTGAGATGCTTTTTCCACTGCTCCAAACAGTTTTGAACGCTTCCATTTTGATGCCTTTTAGTGTTTCTGTCACTTTTGTTTCGTCTCTTCCACCTTGGCAAAAGGATTCCCTCTGAGAACTTTTTTTATCCCGGGAAACAAAAAAACAGTCGCTCAGGGTGACATCCGGGGAACAGGGCAGGTGGGACATGGGAGTCATGTCGTTTTTGGTCAAAAACGAATGCACACTCACTCTGGCGTGGGCAGGTGCGTTGTCATGGTGGAAGAACCAGTCACCTGTTTGCCACGACTTGGGACATTTCTTCTGCAACGTAACCTCTTACACCAACGCTAGCTGGAACACAGATGCCAGTGGCTTCCTAGAGCACGTGCCCGGCTGGGAAACCTGTACTACAAGGAGCTCACTCTTCAAAAGGATAATTCTGGTTTTTTTGGGGTCCCCTTCATACATGTCACCCATTCCCCCCCACGCTTCATACAGATGTTTTGTACTTTTCTACATTCCATTTAGAAGCTATGACTTAGTTTAGCACTTTGTGCAATAAAAGCACTTGGCTCTATTACCCTTCTAAAGTAGTATGTCAAGGTGCTGAGAATTCCATGGTTTTCTTAGGGTGGCATCTTTATATACAAAAAGCAAGTCTATCTTGTCTTTGAGATGTCCACCCACAGCGGCCAGAAGCCTTGTTCTGACCCCAGCTCTCCATTCTTTTTTTTTTTTTTTTTTGATTTGGAGTCTCACTCCATTGCCCAGGCTGGAGTGCAGTGGCATGCTCACGGGCCACCCCAGTGTTGACCTGCTGGGCTCTGGCGATCTTTCCACCTCAGCCCTCCAAGTAGCCAGAGTTACAGGCATGCGCTACCACGCCTGGCTAATTTTTGGTTTATTGTAGAGATGAGGTCTTGCCAAGTTGCCCAAGCTGGTCTCGAACCCGCAGGCACAGGCAATCCACTCGCCTCGGCCTCTCAAAGTGCTGGGATGACAGGCTGAGCCACCAAGCCCAGCCTCCACTCGGCACTCTTCCAAAGGGCATCGACTTCCTGACCCGGTGATGACAAGGAGCGTGGGCACCGGAACTAGGGTCAGGGCAGAATCTCACAGAACAAGCGCCAGTGAAACCTGGTGACCCTTCGGCAGCTTCATCCTCTGCGAGAGCTGCTGGGGGCAGGGAGGGAGGCAGAGCTGGGCTGCCCAAGAAGGTGCTCTGCTTGCGGTTTTTGGTTTTCACAGACGGAGGCTGTCCCTGCGGGAGCAGGGGCAGGCAGACGGCAGACACTGTCACTGACAAAGTTGTCATCTTTTCTCTTAACTCAGCGGCATGGCTTTTACAAATATTTTTCTAGGCCGGGCGCGGTGGCTCAAGCCTGTCATCCCAGCAATTTGGGGGGCCAAGATGAGGGGATTGCCTGAGTCCACGGGTTCGAGAACCACCCGGGCAACTTGGCGAGACGTCGTCTCTACGATAAGTCAAAAATCAGCCAGCCATGGGAACACGCACCTGTAGTTCCGGCTACTTAGAAGGCTGAGGTGGAAGGATGGCCGGAGCCCAGAGGGTCGACACTGGGGTGGTCGTGAGTGTGCCACCGGACTTCAGCCTGGGCCACAGAGTGAGACTCTAACTTAAAAAAAATGTGGTACATACGCACAATGGAATATTACACAGCCATAAAGAAGAACAAAATTACGGACCTCGCAGCGACTGGGATTAATTTAGAGTCTCTAGACTCAGCGATCTATCACAGAAACAAAGCACTGAGTACCACATGTTTGCACTCATAAGTGGACCCTGCACATTTATCATAACACTACGAGAAAGGGATTGGCAGTAGCAGGACACTGCCAGGAGGGACGGGGGCTGGGAAACACATCACATCAATAAGGGCGCCTGATCCCAAACCAGGTGAAGTGAGGGTTAATGGGAGACCTGTATGATGGTCACTTATGTTCCTAATCCTGAATTGTACCACACATCTTTTTTAAAAAATCTTTTATTTATTTATTTTTAATTTTTTTAGTCAGAGTCTCACTCTGTCGCCCAGGCTGGAGTGCAGTGGCACACTCACAGACACCACAGCCTCAACCTGCTGGGCTCAGGTGAGCTCTTCTCCCCAGCCTCCTAAGTAGCTGGAACTGCAGGCCCGCACCATCACGCCCAGCTAATTTTTTCTGATTTATTGTAGAGACGAGGTCTCGCCATGTTGCCCAGGCTGGTGTCGAACCCATGAGCTCAGGCAGTCCTCTCATCTCTGCTTCCCAAAGGGCTGGGATTACAGGCATGAGCCACTACACCCGTCTTGTGCCCTGCATCTTTTTAAAAAAAATTATGTCCCAGGCTTTGGACTCACGGGCAGTCTCCTTGAGTCCACTGGACTCTGATCCAGGAACTCCACCTGGCCTTCCCCAGCCAAGCCTCTCTTCTCCAGAAAGTCCAGAAGAAGCAGATGAACATCTTTCCGACAGCCAACTGCCATGCCATGTGGATGAAACTACAGGTTTCAGTTCTTCAACTCCAGTGACATTTCTTCCTACTAACACCAAAAATACTTTTGAATCCGTAAAGAGAGTAAACCGTAATGTGAAATACGCGTTGAAGCTGTCTGAGGATCAAAGCGGAGCTGTCTTGGAGCCGATGCTAACGTCATGTGAGAAGACCGTGTGTATTTTCAGATAAACCGTGAAGAACCCCCGAGGCTTGGGAAGGGTGTGAGAGATAGCACAGGACCAGGCAGAAGCTTTCACCGGGTTAGGGGAAACCAATGGGGAACTCACACCGGCTTCAGAAGTTTCCTTTCCTGGGAAACTCTTACAGTTTGAGAGGCCCCTTAAAAGCCAAAGACCTGAATTGTTAATAAGCATCTAAATCCCCACGAGAAACAGTGGAGAAGATGTTACGGTGTGCCTGCCCAGAGAAACTCGTCACTAGATGTCCTGGGTCCCTTCTTGTTTTTGACAGTTCCCTCTCTCAAATTGTGACAGTCTTTTAGATTCCTGTCTAAAATGAACTAGCATCTTCAGGTATATTGGCATCACTTAAAAAACCACGTATTTTAAGAACATTTGACTGTGAAAAGGAGTGTGTACGCAACTGTTTGATTGGGCAGGTTTCCTGCAGGATGTCTGGATGTGTCTATTTATGGCATTTGGCAAGTACCTCGCTGTCACTCAAAAAAGACAGCGAATGTTCACATTAATCTAAACTACCTATTTGAAGTCTGGTTTTTTTTTTTAAGTTTGCCTGGAAATGTAGCCGCTCATACTTGGGGTGATGGGAAGGAGGAGAAATGAAAGAGGTTGTTTCTAGTGACTTAACTTGATTCCACATATGATAAAATTTACATGCAGCATTAGAGTCCCGAAGCAAATAAATGTCAAATATTTGTCTGCCGTTCGACTCATTAGAGGCCACGTGCTCAATTTCCCAAAGCAGATTGTGACTGGACTGGACAAAAAGCAGACCTCTTTTGTGTTAATTAACTCTAATACCCAGGCCCAAATTCTTTTTCATCTTGGACCATGAATACCCAGACCCTGACAACCAGCTTTACTGAGGAAGGCTGCAAGTCGGAAGTCTGCAGGCTGCTGGGAGTTGAAAGGGGCTGGTTTTTACAGGACTGGATCTGGAGTTTGTCCAAGTCTGCCGCGGGGCCCAAACAGAGCTGTGAGTCACTTCCTGGTCGCTGGAACCCCTCCCGCATGTTCGCCAGGGTTTGGAGAGGACGGACTGACGGACACGCGTGGGTGTCTGCGCCGTGTCCTTCCCACTTCTGCCTTTCGACCAGAACCCTGATTTTGTTCGGGAAGCTAACCCCAGTCCTGGCACTCAAGGTGGGCCTGATCAGCCCTTGGGAATGTCTGGCTCACACACGGGCACGTGGCACCGCCCTGGCCAGTGAAACCAGAGGCAAAGGCTGCCGGGTGAGGGCACAGGAGGGGTTTGAGGAATGTTTCTGAGAGAGAGTTGTCAAGGTGCCTTTCTCTTTGTCTTCTGGGGTTTTAACATTTGGGCGTGATGCCTGGAGCAGCTGCAGCAATTTTGCTGCCAGCCGGAGGATGATGTTCGCACAGAGGAAGCCACGGCAGAGTTCCACAGAATCTGGCTCTTCCGTGGCCAAGGTAAGCCACGGAATCAACTAACTTGCTCTAGACTTCTTTCTTTGCAAGATAATAAATTTCCCTATTGTTAACACCGCTGGGTTTCTTTTACTGCCAGACAAATGGACCATAACTGATAGAACTGTCCAAGGGGATTTGGAGCCTTGGTCGATCCGGTTGCTGAAATAGCTTTTCTAGTGCCACGATTTACAATAATGTGGGCTTTAACTATTCCATCAGAGATGAAGGCTGAGACAGCTTAGTGGAGTAGCTGCCATTTCAGAGCAGGAATCAAAGCTAGTCTGTCTGATTTGGGGTGATCCAACACACTTCAGAGTCACTTATTAAATTGGGCTAAAAGCACCTCTACTCCTCAGGAGCACATTCAGGATAAATTCAATTATATCGTTTTAAAGTGCTTTTAGAAGCAAGACATGTCATGAATTCCAATAATGATGGCTTCTTCTGATGCGTCTTTATATCCGTATAGGAACAAGGACTTCTAACATTCTGTCCCTCCCCAGTCTACAGACTTTTCGTGCTTATATGCTGTTGTAATTTCAGTGATAGCCTAGAAAAAAATATTTAAGGATGTCGTAGAGAAAATCATTATAGAGAGGCATGTCCCTCATTCATTCCAGTTATACTCGGATCAAACACCCCACATAAGCGACACCAGAAGCGCATAGAGTCTCAGAGCTAGACTTCTGACACACCAGTTTGGTGTTTGTTCTGTGGCACCATGCAAAAGGAAGCAGAATGCTTTCGAAGCAAGTTTGAAGGAAGTTGGGGTCCATTTATTTTAAAAAGGAGAATCATACTATGTGGACAGAATGGTTCAAAGGGAAACAAGCTCAATTTTCATGAGCAAGAGAATAAGTGGAATAGAATGGAATATTATGTGACAGTGAACATTAACAAACTATATTTACATACTTTTTATACGCATGTATAGCAAAGAACAGAAAAATCAAGTTGTAGAAGAATATATATAATATGATTATATTACTATAAAGTATGGAACCATATACAACAAAACTAGTTTTTAGGGATATGCACAGTTACAGTAAGTCTGAAGAAACTCACTGGACACGGTAGCTCTCGCCTGTAATCCCAGGACTTTGCGAGGTGGAGGAGAGAGGATTGCCTGAGCCCAGGGGTTTGAGACCAGCCTGGGCAACTTGGTAAAACCTCGTCTCTACAATAAATAAAAGAATTAGCCAGGCATGGTGGTCTGTGCCTGTAGTTCTGGCTACTTGGAAGGCTGAGACAGAAGGATTGCCTGAGCCCAGGAAGTTGAGGCTGCGGTGGCTGTCATCATGCCACTGTACTCCAGCCTGGACAACACAGTGAGACTCTGACTAAAAAAAAAAAACAAAAAAAAAAAAACTGGAATAAACTCATGGTGACGATAATCACTGCATTTAGCAAAATTGTTACCTCCGAGTATTACGAAAGGAAATGTGATCAGAGGGAGAGGCATATGGGTACTTTAAACCGTATTAGAAATGTTTAATTTCTTAAGCTGAATAATGAATGCATAGATATTCATTCTGTTATTTTTATAGCCCTTTTGTTTGTCTAAAATTGTATCATATGTAAAAAACCAAATAAAATAATCTCATTTGTTTCCCGGATGGGAGACACCTAGTGCCAATAATTTCCTCAGCCATGTGAGAATGAGAGTCTTACTTTTGACCTAGAAGATTCTAGGTTCTTCATCCATTGTGGAGTTTTCTAACTGCATAGGGGTGGGAACTTCTTGATACTTATTTAAGAGAGCCAGACAAATGTGTGAGTCTAACCAGAGACTCTGGTTGGTTTATTATAATTATTTTTCTTTTCAAGACATGTCTAACAGACTAGATATAGGCATGTCCAACAGACGAGACGTGTCTAACAGACTAGACACGTCTAATGGACTAGACATGGACATTTCTAACCAACTACACACATGCATATCTAATGGACTGGACACATCTGATGGACCAGGCAGCACACGATAGTCAGGGTGTGAATCCTAGCTCTGTTTTAGCCATAGGACAGATTTTGACAGACTCCAGATCCCAACCCTGAAATAGCTTGGATTCTCTTTCTCTTGCAAAGTTAAATGCAACGGCTCATTGTATGGGCCAATTGGACTGGCCCAGTTATCTGGGTATGTTTGCGAGGGTGTTTCTAGAAGAGACCGGCATTTGCACTGGTGGGCTGAGTCATGTTGACAGATCTCCCCAGGGTGGGTGGACATCACCCAACTGTTGAGTGATGAGCAGACCCAAGGGTGGGGGAAGATCCAGCTTTCTTCTCTATCTGACTGCTCGAGCTAAGACATCTGTCCTTGGACAGGGATTAGGATGACCATTGGCATCAGTGCTCCTGATTCTCAGGCCTTCGGGCTCAGGCTGGAGTTTAGACCACCTACTCTCCTGGGTCTCTGTGTCTCTGGGTGGCAGGTCATGGGACTTCACAGCTTCTGTAATCACGAGTCAATTCCTTACAACAAGTCTCATCACGTACAAGTGTGCGTGTATGTGTATACCGGGGGTACCAAAAATACGTGAACACATTTTAAGAGATGTTATCTACATATTATATTCAAAGTTGAATTGAATTATGGTAGCAATGTGTTGTAAAAAAAATGGCATTCGTCCACGAATGTTAGCAACACGATGCGACAGGCAGGACAGTCAAAGAAAATAGCAGAAGCACGGTTGCGGTTCGAGGACCGCAAGACCATTTTGAAGCGGTATTTGGAATTCAAGAATGTTGTGGAAGTACAAGGACAATGGAGGCGCGAGTATGCAACAGAACCGCCAACACGCCTCACAACTGCACACATCCGTGATAAGTTTGAGACACATGGTACGGTGTGATGTGCACAAGGGAAGATCTGGGAGGCCTCATCCAGCAACAAGTCCTGCAGGCATCTGTGGTCATCAGAAGTGTCTGGACGCTGATGGGAACCACTGGGAGCACGCTTTGTAGTTGTAGAAGTCAAGCGTGACCCGTGTTCATCATTTGTCATTGGTACCTATTGAGTATTACAATTCTAATGCAGTTGGGCAACCCCTCGGGCCCCCTCCCACTGTGGGAGCTTTTCTGTCCTCTCAATAAATCCTGCTTTCTAAAAAAAAAAAAAAAAATGCAGTTTTTTTCCTTTCTTGAAATGTGTGCTTTTTTTGGGCACCCCTGTGTGTGTATATGTTTAATCATCTGTTACTTTGACCCATTGTCGCAGTCATCTGGCAATACCTGTTCACCACATACCTCTCCTTTCACGGCATTAGGGCAGTTATATTTATATTTATGTGTGTTATTATTTGATCAGTGTCTGTCTTCCAGACAGAATTGTGAGCTCCAGAAAGGCAGAGACGATCAGTTTTGCTCACTATTGTATTCCCAGAGCTTAGGACAGTGTCTGGCGCAGAATAAGCACTCACCATATATTGGCTGAATGGACTGAATAGAATAAGAAATGATCGTGTCATTTTTTATCTCTACCATGGTCTAAGGGCATCAAGACCTTCTTAGATTTTCCCCAGTGACATGAGAAAATGGTTTATTGTCTTCCTTTCCGCCAAATCTTTTCGTTTCATTTTTCTTGATTGTTCTTATCACTACCTGCTTATCTTCTTTTCTTTTATTTTATTTATTTTGAGTTGGAGTCTCACTGTCATCCAGGCTGGAGTGTAGTGGCACACTCATGGCTACTGCAGTCTGGACCTGCTGGCTCAGGTGATCCTTCTGCTTCAGTCTCCCTGGAAGCTGGGACTACAGGCACGTGCCACCACAACCACAACTGGCTCATTTTTTACTTCTTTGTAGAGACAAGGTGTTGCCCAGGCTGTTCTCAAACTCCTGGTCTCAAGCGATCCTCCCATTTCGGCCTCCTAAAGGGCTGGGATTACAGGCATAAGCCACTGCACTCAGCCTAGATTTTTTTTTCTTGTGAGGACAGTATATGTTACAGCCAGGCTCATGCCTGTAATCCCAGCACTTTGGAAGGTGGAGGTGAGAAGATTGCCGGAGTCCAGAGGTTCAAGACCAGCCTGGGCAAATTGGCAAGACCGCATCTCTACAATACATAAAAATGTGAGCTGGGTGTGGTGGTGGTGGTGGTGTGTGCCTGTCCCAGCTACTCGGGAGGCTGAGGTGGAAGGATCGCCTGAGCCCAGCAGGTGGAGGCTGTGGTGGCCGGGATTGTACCACTGTACTCCAGCATGGGCGACAGAATGAGACTCTGACTAAAACAAAACAGAAAATAAAAGAAGGCGGTATATATTAATCTTAAGGATTTGGAGCCAGGCTCAGTGGCTCAACCTGTAATCCCAGCACCTTGGGAGGTGGAGGCCAGTGGATTGCCTGAGCCTGTGGGTTTGAGACCAGCCTGGGCAGCTTGGCGAGACCTCATCTCTACAATAAATAAAAAATTAGCCAGGCGTGCTAGCACACGCCTGTAGTTCCAGCTACTTGGCAGGCTGAGGCAGAAGGATCGTTGGAGCCAAACAGGTCAATGCTGGGGTGGCCGTGAGTGTGCCACTGCACTCCAGCCTGGGCGATGGAATGAGCTCTGACTCAAAGAAATAAAAATAAAAACAAAAATAATTGGGAAAATACAGAGAATACTTAAAATTATCACTAATACTTTTATCTTAGAAAATCTCTAACATGTATATATATATACATGTATATATATATTGTATACCTTCAAAATGTCTGTGTGTATGTGTGTATAGCTCTCATAAGCTATGGTAAAACAGTTTGGCTTTTATTTACAATCAGTTGAGTTAGTCAAGTTAAATCTTTTCTTAATTGACATTTTATTAGGTTTTTTATAAACATGACATTGTTTTTCCAAAAAGAAATTAATTTGGACTTTATATAGTTTAAATCCAAATGACCAAGTGATATCTTTTATGCAAAAGTATTAATCCTAAGTAAAAGGACATAACGTGGATTTAATATACCCAATGAACAGTCATTTAAACATTGCCTAAAGCTAATGTTTTTCTAGTGGTTCACTTACCCTCTAGTCTCTAGCCAGGGACAGAACCGGATTCTCAGAGATGGCTATGGATAATTGTTTGACAACGCCCCTCCCCCAGCTTGCTTTGAACTAGTTAGCTTTTCTATTTCAAGTATTTGCCTCCACCCATAAGCCTCAAGTTAACCTAATCAACCCTTCCCAACCCACATGACATGGACAGAACCCCTCCCACCATGGCAGCCATCATGTGACTAACCCGCCCATCTGTCTGCTGTCCATTGCCTGACATCAGTACCTGTGCTTATGTGCCCCTTCATGCTAACCAGACCACCACCTAATCACCTTAACGACTTTTCCCATCAAAGGCAAGGATTAAAAGGACTCCATCGGGAGCAGCCGTTTGCCATTGCCTTGCTAAGCTACGGTGCTGCCATGGGCTCTTTGATCTATGGCCAGACCATGTTTTCTTAAGCTTTGGGCCCCTCCCTGCCAATGGGGAGGTGAACTCCCCCCACCAATTTACTAAATAAACTCTATTTTCTAATCTAACTTCTGTGCAATTCTTTGCATCTTTCGTGTGGCATCAGATTGCACACCAGGCACCCACACCCCAGCAGGCCTGACCGAATATTCGGGAGGCCCCGCTGGGAGCGTGCCCTAACACTAAGAAATGTCCTTGCAGCCGGGTTTTCCTGCAGCTGACAGCACTTGGTTCTACTTAGAACACTTACCTGGTTTGAAATTGAGTATCCGTTCTCTGGTTTTGCCTTGTGTTGTTTGCTGTGGAGTTGGAGGATTGCTTGCCCGGAGGTCTTCCTAAACCCACATTGAAATCATTTCCTCAGCTGGTGATTTTTAGGTCAGAAAAGTTCTGTGAGCTTGGGTCACAGTCACTCCCTGGGGCAATGTCCCTGAGCCATCAGGGTGCTCCAATAAACATACATTTATGAGCATAAGGATGTCACGCTGATTGTGGAGAATTCCCTTTCTACATACAGAGGAAACGCTTTCTAACAATACGTGTCTCCTAAGTCTAACAGCACCAAGAATGTAATACTCCAATGTGTAATGTGTAATTATCTGTGAAACTAGATTTTGTGTGTGTGCACGTGTGTGAGTCAAGACACCGATCTCGGTCCCATCACCTGTGGGTAATTAGCTGGGATTGCGGGTGCATCTGGACGTCCTTGTAGATGTCGGTCTGCTATGCGGAGCCAGGAAGGGTTTCCCAGCCTGAAAACAGCCCCCTGCTAACCTTGGTGAAACAGCAGTAGCACTCACGGCAGCTCCGCTTTGATTAAAATTTAATGGTGATATGGGCACTGGGAATTAATTATGAGCTGTGAAATCTAAGCCAGATACGTTTAAGAAAAAATGAAAACTATAACTGCTCAAAATAGACTATTTTCAGTGCATTTTAAATGTTGCCTTCATATCAGAAAAAGGTTTAATTGATTTTGGCAGGTTTTTTTTTTCTCTTTTTATTAAGAGTCCTAACTGCTTGTTTTGTATTTCTATGATTTAAAAAAAAATCAAGTAGTATTTCCTCCCAAATAATTCTTTCTAATAAAACAGGTAATGCATTTTAAATTTTGCTGGCAATCTGGGTACAAGAAGGTTTCTATCTTATTGAAGGCTTAGAACAAGAGATGTTATGTGCTACTCTATTTTATTTGTTTAGTGTTTGTCTCTGTTCATTATTTGAATGGCATGAAATGTGCTTTGCATGAAATATTTCAGCGTGAAGGAGTAGGTGCTTGGGAAGACAGAAACGAGTCCTCCTGCCTTGGGAATTTTTCTCTCCCATTTTTTATGATTTGGAATTTGAGGCTTTTCCAAGGTATCCTAGACGCCTCATGAGGTCTGGTAAGAATTAAATGACAGGCTCCTAGGAAGTGCTCGTTTTTACCAATGACTTTTAGGTTTTGCCCTCAAGATTTCACTGTTGTTTTTTTTTTTTTGAGTCGGAGTCTCACTCGGTCGCCCAGACTGGAGGGCAGCGGCCGCTCCCGGCCACCGCAGTCTCGCCTGCTGGGCTCCGGCAATCCTTCCGCCTCAGTCTTCCGAGTAGCCGGAATTACAGGCGTGCGCTACCATGCCCGGCTGATTTTTGATTTATTGTAGAGATGAAGTCTCGCCAGGCTGCCCAGGCGGGTCTCGAACCCGCGGGCTCAGGCCATCCACTCACCTCAGCCTCCCAAAGTGCTGGGATTACAGGCTGAGCCACCGAGCCTGGCTGATTTCACTGTTTTCAAGTAAGGTCCGGATGTCCTGAAATACCCGTAGGGCACAGTTTTCTTCCCACCGGCCCGCCCTCTCCTTTTCTCCTGGCTCCCTCCATTCCCCCCTCCCTTCCTTTCTTCCTTCTTCTTTCCCTCTTGTTTCATGTATTAATGTCATCGTTCATTCATCCCCCATTACTGATTACTTTAGGTGTTCACTGCACTTGGTTCTCTGTGAGAGATGAAGATGAAACAAAGCCCCAACTGCGTCCTTATTTAATCCCTATGGGTTAGGTTAAATTTTTATTATTTTCATGGAAGAAATCAAGGTTTCAAGGTGTGCAGTTCTTGCTGTCCAAGGTCACTGAGCTGGTCAAGGAGAGGTCATTTTTTTTTGAGTCGGAGTCTCACTCCGTTGCCCAGGCTGGAGCGCAGTGGCACACTCATAGCCACCCCAGTGTCGACCTGCTGGGCTCTGGTAATCCTTCTGCCTCAGCCTCCCTAGTAGCCGGAACTACAGGTGTCCGCTGCCACACTCGGCTAATTTTTTGATCTATTCTAGAAATGAGGTCTCGCCAAGCTGCCAGAGGGCTGGTCTTGAACCCGCGGACTGAGGCAATCCACTCGGCTCGGCCTCCCAAAGTGCTGGGATTACAGGCTGAGTCACCGAGCCCAGCCAGGGTCCTTTGTTCTGTCTTTGTCTCTCTTGGAGCAAACTCTCTCCCCACGTGCCGGAGATAACTCTGGCCCCAGATCTGCAGGTTTCTATAACGTGAGCTCACTGCCCTGCACGATTCAGCATTCACACACAAAGACAGAAAAATGTTGAGGAGGATGAAGCATGATGTAAACAGACTCGACCAAAATTCGGAAGAATCCTGGGATGATAAAACCTTCGGGAAGTTAATACAAGAATGAGCACAATTTGTTGATTACACTTACATCCAAAAAGTGTTTACATTTGCTAACGACAATGCTTGCAGTCGTCCCTGTAAAGGCTGCCCCATCCTCAGAGGGAAAACCGTGGCTTATTTTAGAAGATCAAAGGTCTAGTAAGAGGCTGGGGATTTTAAGCCAGGTATGTTTGTGACTTAGGTTGTTTTCGCTATACCACGTGTCTTGGGAGAATGAGAGGAGTTTGGTATCACAGAGAGGGCTCAACCGGACTTTCACATACATGAGGGGAGCCCAAAAACCTGGAATTTATTTATAATAAGTTGTGTATTTATTCTTACATGTTTAAACTTCACTAACCTTCAAAGTCCTCGCTGTTCGATGCAGTACACCTATTGAGATGCTTTTTCCACTGCTCAGAACAGCTTTCGAACGCATCAGTTTTGATGCCTTTTACTGCATGTGGCGTTTTCTATTTCACCTTTTCCACATCGGAAAAACATTTCCCTTTGAAGACCTTTTTCATCGGGGAGACAAAAAATAAGTGGCTTGGGGTGAGATCAGGTGAAGAGGGAGGGTTGGGCATGGGGTCATGCTGTTTTGGTTAAAAACTACAGAATACCCAGCGCGGTGTAGACACGCGCATTGTCACGACGGAAGAACCGGCCACCCGTTTGCCACAACGAGGGAAGTTTCTTCCTCAAATCGTGATGCAACCTTCTCAAAACTTCCAGATAAAAACTTTGGTTGACCATTTGATCCAGAAGAACAAATTCCAAGCGTACTACCAGGGGCCCACCCCCCAAAATATAAAGGATAATTCCGGGTATCTGGGACCCCCCTTGTTCTCTTACTGTGTGCTTAGCACATGCCAGGCTCTGCACTGCACACCCACACGACCGTGACTGGTGGACAAACAAGCCTTCCCTCATAAAACCTGCCGTCTAGTCCTAACAATGAAAGCAAAGCTGTTTTTAGCCCGCTGCCTGTGGGAACCCTCTGTAGGCATGAACCCATTTGGACTACAAATGGTGCGTCACCGGGCCATATTTCTGAGACTGCTCATTAGGACATCAGTTTTCTGTTTTCATTAAGGACAAGTGTCTTCCGTGAGGAGAGGGAAGCATAAAAGTCAGTGGTTAGTGAAACACTGGGCCACACTGACTATCACATTAACCACAGGAAGAAAGTTAGCCTTGGCCTGGTGTTTTAAGTATTTAGAGCCCTCTTGTTAAAAAAAAAAAAAGAAAGAAAGAAAGAGCCGGGCTCGGTGGCTCAGCCTGTAATCCCGCGCCTTTGGGAGGCTGAGGTGAGTGGATTGCCTGAGCCCACGGGTTCGAGACCCGCCTAGGCAGCAAGATCTCATCTCTACAATAAATCAAAAAATCAGCCGGGCGTGGTAGCGCATGCGTGAAGGCTGAGGCAGAAGGATCGCCAGAGCCCAGCAGGTCGAGGCTGCGGTGGCCAGGAGCGGCCACTGCACTCCAGTCTGTGCGACAGTGAGACTCCAACTCAAAAAAGAAAGAAAGAAACAAAGAAACAAAGTATCTTTAAAGTCGCTATGGTTGCATTTTATTTACAAAGGTAAAGCAATTTAGAAAGTGGCCCCGAAAAATAATAATGACAAGGGCCTGCATTTGCCACACAGTTGCAAATATGCTTTCATGGAATCCTCACAGCAAGTCTAGCAGGCTCCCTTCTCACGACCACTTCGCAGGGGAGACTGAGGCGCAGAGAAGTTGATGCAGTTAATATGGCCAAAGTCAAACAGGAGGATGGGCATTTGAACCTCAGAGCTTATGATCCAGGCTGATTAAATTCACTGAAACAGCTGCTCATCTGTCCTTTCATTTTGCTCCTGTGAACACAGTATCGCCCTGGGTTCACTTAATTCCACAGAGATTTTTGCTCCAAGCCATCTAGAAGGCCATCATTATTCACTGTTGTCACCAAACAAGTACGGAGCACCACCTGCATCCCAGGCCTCGTAATGGGCCGTAATGGGCTGATGTACAGGGGGACTTGGCCATAGCTAAGGAAACGTGTGTCTTCCAAGGCTGTTTTTCACTGGGGTCCCTGCAACGCGGTATCGCCTCATAATCTTTCTGCAGAACATCCCAAGCTGGCTGCTGAATACCAATGCGTTCTTCCTTTCTATTCTTTCGTGGAAGACACGATTCGGACTGTGGGAAGGTCAGATTTCACAAACCTCAGTTTAGGTGAGGTCACCTACAAACTTGAATTCATTCAAGTTCGAGTCTTTACAGCTTTCTAAAATTCGTGGGAGAACTCCAGCATGTCTTGGAAAAAGATTTTTTTTTTCTTTTTGGCAAGACGAACTAGGGGTGAGGGAAACACTGTGGCCCCAGGAAGCAAGGGGCCCTGAAAATTCAACACCAGGCATTGGTGATGGCGGCTACGACGGCAGGCAGGGGCTAGGCCAGGTCCTCGGCGGCGTCCTTCCTGGTGGTGGGGCTGGGGGAGCCGAGCAGCCCATCTCGGCCGCTCTTCCCGTCTTTGTTGTGCTGTGTCAATGTCATTCTCCAGCTGCCATCTCCTGGTTTCACTGTGGGCCGCGGCTGGGCTCCCCGGGGCACCCTGCCGCCTCTCACGCCCAACACCGGGCCAGACCTAAGCAGGCTTTAAAAAAAGTAAGCCATCTTGCGTCTCTGCAGCCGGAATGTTTTACGTGAGAAACAGCCCGGTGGAGCCTTGGCTCGGCAGCTTGAATGAGAATGAGCCGGCCTGGGGCGGGCTGCTCTGCTGCCAGAAAAGGAGGAAGGTCATGGTGGGGATCTGGAGACTCCTGGTCTGGGGCGCACGCAGCGGTCCGGTCCTGCTAGGGGCTGGTTTGACCGCTGGACCCGGGTTCAAGTCCTGGTGTAGCACCTCGCGAGCCACCACTGTGAGCCTTGGTCTCCTTGTCCATGAACTCCAGAGTTGATGCAAGATGCAAAGAGGCGATGCATGTGCCATGTGGGGCACGTTGCCCGATACATGATGAGTGCTCCAGCCCCGCTCCTCTATATTTTTGTCCTTTTGCTCTTTATTTCATGGAGAAACAGCCCACGGTGTTTTAAAACCATGCCCCGAGGCCGGACGTGATGGCTCATGCCTATGATCCCAGCACTGTGGGAGGCTGAGGTGAGAGACTTGCCTGAGCCCACGAGTTCAAGACCAGCCTGGGCAATTTGGCGAGACCTCGTCTCTACAATAATTCAAGAAAAATTAGCCAGGCATGGTGGCGCGGGCCTATAGTTCCAGCTACTTGGAAGGCTGAAGTGGAAGGATTGCCTGAGTCCAGCAGGTCGAGGCTACGGGGGCCATGAGGCTCTGACTCGAAGAACAAAATGAATCTTCCCCAGAAGCAAGGACACCAAAGTCCTACAAAATAACTAATAGTGTTAACTCCACCTCAACCTCCTTTCCACTAATGTTATTTCTAGTGCAGCACGACTATGACTTTCCGACTTAAGTTTTCTTTTGACTGAAATTCGTACTGAAGCACCCGACTCCCTTTTGGTGCAGTGAATGACCACTCAGCGAAACAAAGGCATAAACTCACGACACACATAACATAGACAAGTCTCAAAAAACATTGGGCGGCATGAAAAGAGCCAGACACAAAGGTTACCTGCCATGTAAATACGTTTTTTGAAAACTCTTGAAAACATAAAACTAATTTACAGTGACCAAAGGCAGACCGGTGGTTGCTTGGGACCAGGGGTGGGGTAGGCACACTAACTGGGAAACTGAGACGGAAACTTTTCATGGTGTGGAGATGCTTTGCATCTTGATTGTGGTGGCAGGTAGGTTGCACTTGTTTGTCAAAACTGACCAAGGGTTACTCTTAAAATGAATATATTTTATCATCTGTAAGATATGTTTCAATAAAGTTGAGTGACCAAAAAAAAAATATGATCTGATGATTAATTTTGCCCTTATTATTAGTGGTCGTTTAGTGCCACACGAATTTCCAGAGTGACAGTCATTTTTTCTCAACATTTAAAATATGTTGTTCTATGATCTACCAATTGTGGATGAGGAGAAGTAGTGTAGTGGTTCAACTGCCGAGTCTTAGTTTCTTCCTCCAGTAGCTCAGAAGATTTTTTTTTTTGCCACGCCCAGCTAATTTTTGATTTATTGTAGAGATGAGGTCTCACCAAGTTACCCAGGTGGATCACGAATCCATGGGGTCAGGCAATCCACTCACCTCAGCCTCCCAAGGTGCAGGATGACAGGCTGAGCCACCGAGCCCGGCGGAAGCTTTGTTTTTTGTTTGAGACGCACATTTTCAGAAAGAGGTGCTCAGCTGTGGATGTGCTTTCTTTTTTTTTTTTTTGAGTTGGAGTCTCACTCTGTCGCCCAGACTGGAGGGCAGTGGCCGCTCCCGGCCACCGCAGCCTCGGCCTGCTGGGCTCCGGCGATCCTTCTGCCTCAGCCTTCTGAGTAGCCGGAATTACAGGCATGCACCACCACGCCCCGCTGATTTTTTGATTTATTGTAGAGATGAGGTCTCGCTGCCCAGGCGGGTCTCGAACCCGCGGGCTCAGGCAATTCACTCACCTCAGCCTCCCAAAGGCGCGGGATTACAGGCTGAGCCACCGAGCCCGGCTGGATGTGCTTTCTATGTATCCTGCTTACAATGTGATGTGATCCCTAATCTAAAGACATCTTCCTTCCGTTCTGGGACACTCCCAGCCATGATCACTTTGGATATGGGTTCTTCTTCATCCCCCTCGCCCCTTCCTTCAGGAGTTTCTGTTAGACTCTTACATTTTTTTTTTTTTTTTTTTGAGTTGGAGTCTCACTCGGTCACCCAGACTGGAGTGCAGTGGCCACTCCTGGCCACTGCAGCCTCGACCTGCTGGGCTCTGGCAATCCTTCCGCCTCAGCCTTCCGAGTAGGCGGAATTACAGGCATACGCTACCACGCCCGGCTGATTTTTTGATTTATTGTAGAGATGAGGTCTCGCTGCCCAGGCGGGTCTCGAACCCACGGGCTCAGGCAATCCACTCACCTCAGCCTCCCAAAGGCGCGGGATTACAGGCTGAGCCACCGAGCCCGGCAGACTCTTACTTTAAACTTCTAATTTACTTTCTTTTTTTTTTTTGAGTTGGAGTCTCACTCTGTCTCCCAGGCTGGAGTGCAGTGGCACGCTCTTGGCCTCCACGCCCTCGATCTGCTGGGCTCAGGCAATCCTCATGTCTCCGTCTTTCAAGTAGCTGGAACTACAGGCATGTGCCACCATGCCCGGCTAATTTTTTATTTATTGTAGTGATAAGGTCTCACCAAGTTGCCCAGGCTGGTCCCAAACCCCTGAGCTCAGGTAATCCTCTCACCTTGGCCTCTCAAAATGCTGGGATTAAAGGGTTGAGCCACCGTGCCTGGCCAAGCTTGTAATTTCTTAATGTCCTTTTAATATTTCATATTTTAATATGTTTTTTAAATTGGTGCTACACTTGTACTGAAATAATTTCCTAAGATCTATCTTACATTTCATTAATTCTCTTTCACCTGTGTTGGGATGTTATTTCAATTAATATATTTTTTGTCAATACAATTTCAATTTCACACTTTATTTATTTATTTCATTTATTTATTTTTTGAGTCAGAGTCTCACTCTGTCGCCCAGGCTGGAGTGCAGCGGCCACTCCCGGCCACAGCAGCCTCGACCTGCTGGGCTCCGGCGATCCTTCCGCCTCAGCCTTCCAAGTAGCCAGAACTACAGGAGCGCACATCCACGCCCGGCTAATTTTTATTTACTGTCGGGATGAGGTCTCGCCAAGTCGCCCCGGCTGGCTTCGAACCCGTGGGCTCAGGCTGTCCGCTCGCCTCGGCCTCCCAAAGTACTGGAATGACAGGCTTGAGCCACCGTGCCCGGCCCAATTTCACACTTTCAAACGTGCCTATTGGTTTTCATGCTTGCTAGTTCTTGCCTTATGACTTCTGTTTCTGCTGGTAGCTCATTTTAAATGTGTTTATTTCTAGGTCTTTTTTGCTTTCTTCCATTTTTCCAGGTCACCGTGTGCTAATGCTTCTCTGTGTCTGCATCCTGTTTCCCTATGTGGTTTGCAATTTTTGATCATGGGTCCACTTTCAGCAGGGTTTGTTTACCGCGGGGCTCCCAGAAGGCCTGGGCTGGAAGTGGAAGTGGTTTGGGGTTTGTCTCTGCCAGGCCCCCACCGATTTCGTTGGCCCCAGCCTTCCTTTTGACGCTAAATTCCAAGGTAGAGTGTGTCTCTAGAAAGGTCCACCACTGCGTCTCTCCTCCCAAAAGCTCGATTGCAACGTGACCTTGCCAATCCTCTCTCAAGACATGGGGTTTCTGATCCCGACTCCAGTTCTGGGCTGCCTGTGACTGGCTTTGGCTGATAGAATGTGGCAGGAAGGACACCCTGCCACTGAAGACTGGCCTTAGGAGACTCCCAACAATCACTTGAAATGCTCCCTCTTGGAGAGCAGCCATCATGGGTGACGTCTGACCAACCTGAGACCACCATGCCACGGAGGAGCCCACGTGGTCCGTATGATAAAGGGAGAGGCCACGTCTGGGGAAGCACCCAGGCAGTTGGACAAGTGAGCGAAGCGTCGTGGCCCTTTCAGGCTGAGCCACCAGCTGAATGCAGGGGAGTGAGTGACTCCAGCCCATGGAGCAGAAGAGCCAACTGGTCAGGCTCAAATTCCCGACCAACACAACACGAGCAAATAGTTTGTGTCTGTCACACAGCTTTGGGATTCCAATTCCTACGTTGACCCTCTTCCATGCATGGAATAGGCTAAGGGCAAACACCCTCCGTCTAGTGCAGGGGTCCTCAAACTACGGCCCGCGGGCCACATGCGGCCCGCCGAGGACATTTATCCGGCCCGCCGGGTGTTTTTGCCGCCTTAACTTGTTACCACTAGCAGTGACAAATGTGGAACCGGACATTGACCATCTCATTAGCCCATAGCAGGCCCATAGTTCCCACTGAAATACTGGTAAGTTTGTTGATTTAACTTTACTTGCTCTTCATTTTAAATATTGTATTTGTTCCCGTTTTGTTTTTTCACTTCAAAATAAGATATGGGAAGCGTGCATAGGAATTTGCTCATAGTTGTTTTTTTTAAACTATAGTCCGCCCTTCCAACGGTCTGAGGGACAGTGAACTGGCCCCCTGTTTTAAAAGTTTGAGGACCCCTGGTCTAGTGGGTGCAGCCTTTCAAGTCCGCCTTTCCCTGGGCACTTCCCGGTCAGATCAGTTTACAGTAATGACCGGCTCATGCGTTAGGGCCCGGCTGTGTTCCCAGCCCTTCCGGAACAACTGTGTCTGATCACCACGAGCAAGCGTAACATAAATAATCATTTCTTCCCTCTTATCACCCTCTGCTCACAGACGTATATTGCTTTCAAATCTTCTATGCAATAACAGTTTTGTTCTTCAGCCTAGGATATTTTTAGCTAATGAAAACTCCACTTTTAAAATCTCACTGGTCTTCGCATATCTGTTCCTCAGTCGGCAGGAAGTAACCCCTCCTTCTACGTGTACCCACTCCACGTCCTGTCTCCGTAATTTTACTCACGGTGTCCTCTTTGCACGAACGTCCAACCCTCTGGTGAGTACATCTAGCTCCAACCCACCTCTCGGACCCTGCTAAAGCGTGCTGTCTTCCTTGAAGCCTGTTTTGACAGCTCAAGTTGTAATGTTTCCCTCCCTTGAAGCCCGATACTATTTTTTACCTGTCCTGATTTCTACCTTCCCAAGATTTTAAAGCATAGCGGTTCAGGGCAGAAGTTGACAAATTACAGCCCACTGGACAAATCCCGCCCACTATCTGTTTGGGGGAAATAATGTTTTGTTGAAACACACTCACACCCCTTCATTAACATATTATGTACGGCTACTTTCACCCTACAATGGCAGAGTTGATTAGTTGCAACAGGGACCATATGCCCAGCAAAACTGAAAATATTTACTCTCTGGCCCTTTACAGAGAAAGGTTACTGACCCCTGGTTTAGAGCATGAAAATTGGATTTTTGTATTACCCCTTAAAATCGACCAGCTGCATGACCCACAGCTGGCTGTGAAGGCCAAGTGACAGCATATGAACAGACTGTTTTGGAATCTGAAAAGCATGAACGTAGAGTGTTGCTATTGCTGTTACTTTTGCCCTGACTTAAAGTATGTTATGACTTGCCTCTAATTGACTGAACAGTTCTCATAGAAAACGGAAAGAAATTAGAAACAGTGTGGTGTTATGTTAGACAGGATTGCGTTCTTTTTATCACAGTGCATAGATACATGTGCACATGCAAGCTGGTCTAGACATGAGCCTCATTAAGCAAATCTCTATATTAAACCTAGAGAAACAGAGAAAATCGTTCCCCTGGCAGCTGTGATGTGGACACCGGTTAGTGTGTCTCAGTACATCTTTTGTTGTGTGTGCAAAATGTCCATCTGAAGAGGAGATTCAGAAAGTAAAGAAGGTGACGCTGTCAGTTCTATCATGAAGTGATCTCTCGGCTTTTATGTTTTGCAGAGGCAGATTCTGGAAAATGGAATGTCAGAGCTGGTTTATCAGTACGGATAAAAATAAATGAGCGGCCGCTGTTAAAAAAAAGAAAGAAAGAAAAACAAAAACAAGGCCAACTGCACACAGATCAGAGACAGTGGTGAAGGAAGGCCTCTTTCCAGACAAATCCTCAGCCAGTGGTAGTTGAAAAGAAGTAATGTGTGTCCCATCAGGAAACGTTGCTTCTGTATTCCTTCTGGGATGTGATTACATTTTCTTCTAGGAAGGAGCCGAGTAAGCTGTAAATTGTTTTCTCTGCTGTTTGCACAGTGGGGGCAGCGGCGGAAGGCCAGTGTTTGAGGCGGCTGGCAGTCTGGGGAACGTCAGGCCTCTTTAATTAGAGAGAAGTTGTCAGGGAAGATGGACAATGTTCCCTTTGTTAGGGCAGCACAGTGTCATTCAAAATCATATTTGTTTTTAAGCTCCTTTGCACACAACCATGATGAGAAACACAGTTTAGATGCTGCATAAGAATTTGGGTAGGAGATGTTTGCTTTAAGAAATATGACAAAAGGTGATATGGGCTTTTGAAACTCAAGAGTTGCCATGAGACTGCTGTAAAAAGTACGCCCTAACTTTGAAATTTGCTGGTAAATGAGTTATATCGGCTTGAGGGGAACGATAACACACATGGGTACTTTGATTATGAAAATAGAATGAAGAGTATTCTCTTCCGACAGTAGAAGTGAATTTTATGACAACAGATTCTTAGTTGATTTTTGTTTCTTTCTTGGGTATATGCAATTCTAAGTAAAATGATACAAATTGTGAAAACTTTCCAATTTCCAGAAATTTCATTGACTTGAGCAAGAATATTAAGAAAGGTCAGTGTCTGCATATCTTAGTGATGAAATTCCCATCATCCCTCAATTTTTATTTTCTAGGACAAATGGTCTGTTATGGCTACTCAATAGTATACCGATACCTCAATGAAGCATTTCCTTGAAGAGATGTGACCCGGGACAAAACTAGTTGTTGACATTTGATCCAGGTCACTGGACATATAAAATACCTTTTGTTGTGTTTATTTTTTTTTTCAGTGTTTTTTTTTTAATCACATGCAATGCTGGGTTATCTAATGGGCAAGCTGTACATATTCCAAAACCATCAACAACATAGGACCACCACAAAGCAAAGGTTGATATACAAACACTCGGGTAATTTCATGAGAGAGAAAAACAAGATTCTGTTGTAGCTGATACAAACACCACATCAGGATGGACAATGACAGACTACCGGCATGATCATGGTCCCATAGGGTTATGATGGAGCTGCCCTAGACAGGCGAACCATTTTTTATATTTTATGCTTTACTTCTACTGTACCTTTTCTTCCTTGATATATTTTACACACACAAAAGCCACTGTGTTACAATGACCTACGGTATTCAGTACAGTCATTTGCTGTCTAGGTTTGTAGCCTAGAAACAATGGGTTGTACCATATAACTTGGGTGTGTAGTAGTCTACACCATCTAGGTTTGTGTAAGTACACTCTAGGATGTCTATACAACCTTAAAGTTGCCTGATGACAAGCTTTTCAGAGCATATTCCCATCAGTAAGCAACTCGTGACTATTATATATGCTTTATAGGATTTTTATGCTGAATTGTACATTGGGGAGGAGACTCTATAGTATTTTTTTTCTCATTTTAATTTCAGATTCAAGGGGTGCAGGTGCAAGTTTGTTACACGTGCATATTGTGGAGTGGTGGAGATAGGGTCTCAAGTGACCCATTCCACAGAGAATGAACATGGTGCCCGATAGGCAATTTCTGAACCCTAAGCCCCCTGCGCCTTCCCCCTTATGGGTGTCCGCAGTGTCTATTTCTTCATCTTTGTCGCCATTTAGCTACTGCATATGAGGGAGAACATTCAGTGTTTGGCTTTCTGTTTCTGAGTCAGTTCCCTTTGTGTGATGATCGCCTGCTCTACCCATATTGTTGCAAAGGGCCTGAATTCGTTCTTCTTTTTTTTTGGGGGGGCCGCATAACGTTTCATGGTGTATATACTACCACATTTCATTATCCAGTCAACTGTTGGCGGGCACTTAGTTTTGTTCCATGATTTTGCTATCGTGAATGGTGCTGCCATGAATACATGAGTACAGGTATCTTTCTAAATACACTTATTTATTTTCCTTTGGCTAGATCCCTAAGTGGTGGGATTGCTGGTTCAGATGGTCATTCAATTCTTACTTCTTTGAGAAATCTCCATACTGTTTTCCGTAGAGGTTGAACTAGTTTACAACCCCACGAACAGTGGATGAGCATTGCTCAGCAACCACCACTAGCATCTGTTGTTCTTTGACTTCTTTTTTTTTTTTTTTTATAATCAGTATTTTTTATTATCGTTTTGTAGGGTGTTCTTTGACTTCTAATGACGGCCATTCTGACTGGTGTGAGGTGATAACTCATTGTGGTTTTAATTTGCATTTCTCTGATGATTAGTGAGGTTGAGCATTTTAAAAATATGTTTGTTGGCTGCTTGAGTGTCTTCTTTTGAGAAGTGTCTATTCATGTCCTTTGCTCACTTTTCGGTAGGGGTTTTTTTTTCTATGTTGAGTTGTTTGAGTTCCTTGTAGGTTCTGGATATTAGCCCTTGGTCTAAAGCCTAATTTGCAACCATTTTCTCCCATTCAGTAAGTTTTCTGTTTACTATGTTGATTGTTTATTTTGCTGTTCAGAGATGTTAAGATTTAATTATGTCCTGTTTGTCTATTTTTGTTTTTGTCACAAGTGCTTTTGGGATCTTCATCATAAATTCTCTGCCTGGACTGATGTTCAGAAGAGTGTTTCTTATTCCCAGATTTTCTTCTAGGATTTTTACAGTTTCAGATCTTACATGTAAGTCTTTAATTCATCTTGAGTTAATTTTTGTATATGGTGAGGGGTCCCTACCACTCACCACCCAGTTTTATTCTTCTGCATACGGCCCACCAATCTTCCCAGCACCATTTGTTGAATAGTGTCCTTTCCCATTGTTAATTTTTGTTGGCTTTGCCGAAGATCAGTTGACACCATACTATTTTCAATGCTTAAGGCCTTTAAAATCATAATCAGAGCCAGGCTCGGTGGCTCACCCTGTCATCCCAACATTTTGGGAGGCCGGGGCTGGTAGATTGCCTGAGCCCACAGGGTCGAGACCAGCCTGGGCAAATTGGCAGGACCTTGCCTCTGCAACATATCAAAAATTAGCTGGGTGTGGTAGTGCATGCCTGTGGTTCTGTCTCCTTGGAAGGCTGAGGCAGAAGGATCGCTGGAGCCCAGCAGGTTGACACTGTGGTGGCCGTGAGTGTGCCACTGTACTCCAGCCTGGGCAATGGAGTGAGATTCCGACTCAAAAAAAAAAAAAATCACAATCAGGTCTGATTACATGTTGCATCAGTTATGTTGCACCATGGTAGGCCTTATAGAGAAGAATCAAAGAAAGAAAAGACACAACCCCTTCCCACAAGGAGCCAATGACTTTTACAAGCGTACCCAGAAAACAGACCAGACCAGTATATAATTTAGATGTAATTGTGCTTGTTTGCTGTTTTTTTCCGTTTGACTATACTGTTAACTCTCATGTTGACAGAGTACTTTATTCAATTGTTAAATACCTATTTGTTCACAAGCTGGGTAATTTGTCGTTACTGATACAAGCCATGAGAGATGACCCACCACACTGCAGGCAGATGATCAGAATAGCTCTCATCCAGGAGCAGTGGCTCACACCTGAAATCCCAGCACTTTGGGAAACTGAGGTGTGAGGATCACTCAAGGCCAGGAGTCCAAGTTTAGCCTGGGCAATCTAGTGAGACCCCATCTCTACCAAAAAAAAATGTAGTTGGTGTGGTGGCACATGCTTGTAGTCCCAGCTACTCAAAAGGCTGAGGCAAGAGGATTGCTTGAGCCCAGGAATTTGAGGCTGCAGTGACCTATAATTGCATGGATGACAGAGTGAGACTCTGTCTCTTAAAAAAAAAAAAAAAAAAAGAGAGAGTCCTGGCTCGGTGGCTCTGCCTGTAATCCCAGTACTTTGGGAGGCTGAGGCAAGTGGATTGCCTGAGCCCATGGATTTGAGACCAGCCCAGGCAACTTGGTACGACCTCGCTGCTACAATAAGATAAAATAAAAAATTAGCCGGGCATGGTACCATGTGCCTATAGTTCTGGCTACTTGGAAGGCTGAGGCAGAAGGATCACTGGTGCTGGGGTGGCTGTGAGTATGCCACTGTGCTTCGGCCTGGGTGACAGAGTGAGACACCAACTCAAAAAAAAAAAAAAAAAAAAAAAGAGAGAGCCAGAGAGAGAGAGGCAAGAAAGACAGAATTGATGCTTTCCTGGCTATAACCCAACAGATATATGGTTGTGGGTGTAAGCCACATGGAACCCAACTAGCTGGAGCCTTCAAATAATTGTTTTTCTCTTGCACGTTTGTTTCATGAAGAAGAAGCAACGCTCTGAACGTAACCTACAGAAAGATATTTTTAAAGCAAGTTCCTGAACATGGTACTGGAGCAGTGTGTATTCAGCCCAATTTCTTGGCCCACTTCCATCTGAGTTCTGCATAGTGAACATTATTATTGCTAAGGATACCTTGGGAAACCCCACCCTTTAGAGAAGTATCAATTTTCTTTGCACTATTGCTCTTACAAAGTGGGTAAGCAGATTCAGAAACTTTTTTTTAAGCATAAAAAATGAGACAAAGAATTTTCTAGTAACTGTGAGTTCATTTCCCTGAAACCACAAGTTTACTTATTTGGTTCTACCCCATCATTGAGATAACTACATTTTATTGTGTCTGGCTTGACACTTTTCTCAGGGTGACTAAGGACCGCAACATTTCAAAATAGGCCAACCAAGCCAGGCTTGGTGGCTCAGTCTGTAATTCCACGCTTTGGGAGGCTGAGGTGAGTGGATTGCCTGAACCCACGGGTTCGAGACCCCCCGGGCAACTTGGCGAGACCTCACCTCTACAATAAATCAAAAATTAACCAGGCGTGGTAGCGGGCACCTGTAGTTCCAGCTACTTGGAAGGCTGAGGCAGAAGGATCGCCGGAGCCCAGCAGGTTGAGGCTGCGGTGGCCGGGAGTGGCCACTGCACTCCAGTCTGGGCGACAGAGTGAGACTCGAACTCAAAAAAAACAACAACAAAATAGGCCAACCAGAGAGATTCATTAATGAAGCCATATATAAGCAATATATATATATATGTGTTCAAAGAGTGCTTTCCCAGGGGAAAAATCTTTTTTCCTCCTTTGGAAAGTCTCACTGAGTTGAAATAACCCTGAGACTGGGTTGCTGGTCTAGCAAAGAATTGTCGAGAGGGCGGAGAGAAACTGACATTTGATGAGCACCTGGAATTTGCCCACTGCTTTATCGGCATTACTTCATTTACTTCTCACGAAACTCTTAGAGATATCTGTATTCTTATAGTCTCCATTTTCCAGATAAGAATGCTACAGCTGTATTTTTGCCAAAAATATTTAACCTGAATCGAATTACGTAGAAACAATTGAGCAATGTAAATTTGAGGGACGTTCTGCAAAACAACTGCTACAAACAACTCTTCAAAATCTTGAAAGACAAAACTGGTCTAAACTGAAGGGGAGGAAAGACAAATGATAAACCAAAAGCAGTGCATGACCCTTGTTGGCTGCTGATTGAGAATAACAGTCAGGAACACTGGTACCAAACATAACGTTAAGATGTGGACTTGAATGTGATGATGATGTGTGGTTATGTAAGACAGTATTCTTGATGTTAGGAGAGACAGGCTAAAATATTTAGGAGTGAAGTGTCTTGATGTCTGCAACTTACTATCAAATATTTGTAGGTGTGTGTGTGCATGCGTGTGTGTGTGTGTATGTGTGTGTGTTGGTATGCACACTTGTGGCGGGGGAAGGGAGACAGAGGAGGAGATGGAAAGGCAGAGGGAGGGGAGAAAGCAAATATGGCGGAATGTTAACAATCGGTGAATCACTCTGGTGTAGTGGTGTGTCTGCTGGGTGCCCAAAGTCCCTGCGACTCAGAAAGCTGACGTGGGAGGACCACTTGAGCCCACACATTTGAGGATGCAGTGAGCTATGATCCCACCATTGCACTCCAGCCTGGGTGACAGAGCCTGTCTCACAGAACAAAACAAAAGAATGTCACTTGCATGATTTAGCTTTTCTCTAGGTTTGACGTTTCTCAAAACATAACGCTGGAGAAATCCAAGAGGGGTCTGAGTTGCAGAGAGGTAAAAGAATGAGCAGCAGAGCTGAGATTTAAACCCAGGTCTTTCTGCTTTAACTTTGGTCCCAACTCCCTGCATGCAAGTTACCCGCCATCTGGCTGGGAAAATGAGAGATTGCTCTTAAAAGACTGGCTCTGGATGCAAAGAAGTATATCCTCACCGACGAATGAGTCGGGTTTATTGCAAAGGCCACAGGAGTTTGGGAGAGGCACTGAATGTTGACAGTGCCTTAAGACGGGAACTGTGTCCGCCTTCTTCAGACGGCAGGTCCCTGTACACAGTAGGCACTCAAATACATCTGGTGAATAAGTACTTCCTCTTAGGATGGCCCTCAGCTAGATGATAGCTTTTGAAGGAGGCCTGCAGAGATGACCTGCTTTTGATTTGGAAGAGGGGAAGAGAAGACAATCCAGGCAGGGGAAGGGCCCATGGAAACCGTGTCCAGGTGGAAAGAACAGTGGGAGCTGACAGGTGAGGGGCGGGGGCGGGGAGGAAACCGCAGCCATTTGCATCACGTGATCTTGTGGACGAAGTGTGTGTCTTCTCTCACGCGTAGACTTGGCGGTTTTAGAGAAATGCCATTTTGTGTTCTGCTTCCCCACAGTGCCCTTACCCCCAGCCCTATTTTGGATCAGAAGCAGGAGTATTGTTTGTGGCCAGCATCAGCGTGAATTTTAGCCTTCAAGCACACTGAAGACAAATGACACCTGGGCGCACTCCCTGGGAGGCTCAGAGTTGGAAGAAGCTTTGTAGGACTTGGGGAGTGTTTCCTTTGACGGCGTTCCCTCTCATTCAAGATAGACCCTGGGCTAAATTTCATTACTTTGCTCTTCCTAACCTATAAACAAGCCACGAGGGAAGCCCATGAAGAACCCCAGCATAACGACTGCTAGCATAGCTGGGCTGGGGTGTGAGGGCTCTGGCACGGGTACCCTGCAGAAATGCCATCTCAGAGGCATCGTTTGCTAAGCAAGCATCCCTGCTCTATGCCATCAGTAGCGCTGGCTTGTCTTCCAAACAGGCATCTTCCTGGAAATTACCCTCCTGTTGACCCACAGCACACCACACACTATGCGTCTGGTGATGTCACTCTTGTTTCCTGGCTGCAGGCAAGAGACTCCTGAGAAGAGGAGGAAGTCCACCATCCAAGGGACATAGCAATTGTTTATGTCTCTCATCGGGGACTCAGTGCCAGACACACACATTTTGGCCCCACGCACGGAGCACACGGACAAATACGGACTCTGCGGTGACAGAGTGAAGAATTAGAAAGAGACTGGAAGGTGGCAGTTCTGTGCAATAAAAGAGCATGATGTGTTGCAAGAAAAAATTTAGGTTTTACGTAAAGGAGGATTTTGGAAGGATTGGAACCATTGGAGTTGAGGGCTCCTGCAGCATGTTGTAACATTTCCTTTTTCAATATGATGGAGTCTCTCCTTTTTGAGTTGAACTGAGTGCTTGCCTGAACACAGAGGGTTAATTCAGATGTCGACTGAAGGCACTATTACCATTTGCATAGTAACCAGGTTTGTGTGACTGCTTCAGATCATCAAAAAATAGGACAATTTTGCAAATATAGAGCCTTGCTATATTAATTTTGTCTGGTTCCTTCCTAGGCTTAACAAGTACATTTTTGGATTTGTTGAAAGTAAGAAGGAAAAAAAGAGTATAATTTAGAAAAAGAATCCAAAAAACCTATCTGGGGTATAGAGCACTTTGAAATTTAACAGAGTATCAGTTACTCAGCAGTAATTCAATCACCATTCTTTACGTAGCTAAACTTTTGATAACATTGTATGTATCCTCTGGACAAAAGAAAGGGGGTATGTAAGAAAGGGTGTGTGTGTGTGTGTGTGTGTGTGTGTGTGTGTGTGTGTGTGTGTGTACGCACGTGGGTGCACGCACAGGTAGAAGAAGAAAATGAAAAGAATAAAAGATATTTTTGGAGTCAGTGAGTAAATAATTCATTTTAAAGCATAGAGTGTTTTAATGGAATATGATGCCTAGGGCTGGAGAAAAAAGAACAAATGTGTTTATTTAGAATTGCTTATTATCATTGTTATTCTTTTATTATTATTATTTTTGAGTCAGAGTCTCACTCCATTGCCCAGACTGGAGTGCAGTGGCACACTCACGGCCACCGTAGCATCGACCTTCTGGGCTCTGGCTTCCAAGGAGCCATAACTACAGGTGTGTACCACCACACCAGGTCAATTTTTTTGTATTTGTTGTAGATACGAGGTCTCGCCAAGTTGTCCGTGCTGGTCTTGAACCCAAAGGCTAAGCCCATCCACTCGCCTCGGTCTCCCAATTGGGATGACAGGCTGAGCAACTGAGCCCAGCCATCATTATTATTTTTACATCCTCTGCTTATGAAAATTTATTTGAGGCAGCTCACATTCATTCAGAAAGCAATGCTGAATGCCTCACGTGTGCTCTGTCTATGTTTTTTGCGAATAGGTACGAAGCAACACAATGACCAGGAGCCATAAGAGCACCCTCAGGGAGAGAGATTACTAGTAGGAGACAGTCCTCTGTGGGCTTCTTAAGTCTCTGTAGATCTTGTGAACAGAGGTACAGAATACCTTTGATCTTTTAGAGGATGTTTGTGTATCTGCCATCCTTGGAGCGGGGAGAGAGAGAGACGGACAGAGATAGAGAGAGAGATAGGAGAGAGATGAGAGAGAGAGAGAGGAGAGAGAGACGAGAGAGAGAGAGAGAAAGAGAGAGAGGAGAGAGAAAGAGACGAGGGGGGAAGGCGGGAGGGTAGAGATAAAGACAGAGAGGAGAGAGGAGAGAGAGAGAAAGAGAGAAGAGATAGACATGGAGATACTGAGGATAGAAATAGAAATATAAGTGAGAGAAATGAGAGAGAGAGAGAAAATTTTTTTTCCTTGGGAGTAATGTGTCAGCATGCCCATTATCAAAGGTTTGAGCTTCCTAAGCTCGGGCTTTTTCTCTCTTAAACACAACCCATGGTGGCTTGGTCTTCTTCAAGTCACTTGGGGCTCTGGGAATGGATGTGTGGCCCAGGCGTCTTGTGGCTTTAGCCAACATCCTTAAAAAATGTGGGCAATTTCTTGGTTTGCATGTGGGTTCAAATTTCAGACCCTTCAGAAACCTTGTCAATTGCTTTGAGCATTTGCATTTTATTCAGACAAATATTTGAGCCAAACTAGTACTTCACAAGGTAAAATATCCCGCATGGAATTTAATTTTCTTGTTAAATTTAGACTGAAAAACTTCCCCAGGAGAAACCGAGTAAAGATGTTGTAAAAGAAGAAAGGTAAAATGGGGTGACGGGAATACCAAAAACAGGGAAAAAGAAAAACAGGTCAAAGGAAAGAGTAGGATATAAACATTAAGCTTTCTTTTAATATGTTTAGACCTTTAAAAAAAGTTTTAGGATCATCTAATGGCTATGTTAATAGACACAGTTTTATTGAAAATACAGAGGTTAGTTTACAGCAAGGAAAGTTGTTGACTACTTTCCACCTATTTTTAAATGACAAAATTTTATCACAATTCAAGAATGAAGGTAGCTGTGGATTAGCTCTTTTAAAATATAAACTGATGAAAGAAGGAAACAGACATCTTTCTAGTGTTCAGATCATGCAGTGCTTGTCTTAAATACTGCTGAATCCACCACCTGGAAGGGAGGACTTATCTGGAACATGCCATTACTTAGCATGTATCTTCTTACTGTATCTTAATTATAAAGGTGTCAGTAAAAGCTGCAAACTGAGCTATGTAAATGTTTGATGTTTTGAAAATTCCGATATTTTCATGTATTAGACAAAACAGACTTATTTGTAAGATTCGATTAATTTCATTTTAATGAAAATAAAGATGAAATAAAATGCAACAGTCTGAAAAGAATCAGAGCGTAAGTCACTGAGTCATTTTTAACTAGAACAAATATCGAACGAACACAATGTACTATGACTGATTTAAAAATACTGTATACAGCGATTTTTAAAAAAATCATGATATAAATAAGGTAGTTTCCACTTAGAAGAAAAGCATCACTCATTTCTCAGTCAACTGAGAACACCCATGGGGTGACCACAGGTCACTTTTGTCGTTAAACGTGAACTACAAAACCCAGCTAAATCAGGTAATCACCCTGTTGATGAAAAAATATGAACGACAAAGATGATCTGATACCTGCCTTCTAGAGAAATATAAGATGGTCTACGAATATCGTATGTGTGGAAAAACTAATAACATAGCCATAATGCCTTCCTTAAAATGTTTGAGTGGTACCCAGAATGGTAGGGCAATCTGATTTTCAATTGTATGAATTTATGGTAGCTAACTTTTTGTCACCTGGCATTCTTAGTTATCTCTTCGGAGTTGAATGGATCAAATCAAATGAATCAGCATTCACTGAGCATGTAAGGTACTATATTTCCTTGCTGGGGGCACAGAGAGGTGAAGAATGCAAAGAAGAAGAAGAAGAAAAAAAAAAGCTAGGAAGTTTACACCCTATTTGGGAAGGAAGGCTAAACATAAAACGCAGATTAAAGATGTAGGTAATAGGTCAAGTTCACACTAGAAGAAAAGTCACCAGACAGGATGTGATTCGTTGCCAAAAAATTTTGCAAACAGTAATTGTGGGAATTCAAAGGAGAAATTACACTAGACTACGGGAGTCTCAAAACCTCAAGGGTCAAGTGGGATTCGAGCTGGGATTATGGATGGTGAAACCCAGCTTACGAAAGAGTGTGAAGATCAAGACAGGGGTTGGCATCTATTGACTGTGGCCCAAATCGGGTCTGAAGACGGCATTTGAATACCTGGAGAACCACGCATGAACTGCACATTTTTAAATGGTTGAAAAAGGTGGTTTCTTTTGCCTGTGCCCACTCTGGCCCAACACCCTGTCTTTTTTCTCTCCTTTCTCTAATAAACTTTGTCTGAAAACTTAAAAACAAAACAAAAAAAGGTTGAAAAAAAATCGGCTAGGCTTGGTGGTTCATGCCTGCAATCCCAGTACTTTAGGGAGGCTGAGACAGGAGGAATGCTTGAGCCCAGGAGTTTGACACAAGACTGGGCAATAGAGCAAGACCCCATCTCTACAAAAAAATAAAAAGTTAGTTGAGTATGGCGGTGCACACCTGTAGTCCTAGCCACTCAGGAGGCTGAGGCAGAAGGATCACTTGAGCCCAGGAGTCTGAGGTTACAGCGAACTATAATCGCTCTACCATACTCCAACCTGGACGACTGAGTGAGATCCTGTCTCTAAACAACAACAGCAAAAAAGAAAATCAATCAAGGAAGAATAACATTCCACAACACTGAAAAGTACATGACGTTTAAATTTCAGCGTTCATACATAAAGTTTTATGGGAACACAGCCACTGCCCCCTTGTTCACATCTGAGACTGATTTTGTCCCACGACAGCAGAGTTGAGTAGTGGTGACAGAGACTGAAAGTCTCCCAAGACTAATAATGTTTACTCTCTGACTCTTCACTGACAAAGATCTCAGACCCTTGGTGTATGAGAATGATGGGCAATAATGGTGCAAAGGAATGTGGATGGGCCCATAAACATGCCAAGGGGCCATTGAAAGTTTTGAATGCAGGAGGAAGCCCAGGCTTGCAAGTGTTTGTCAAGCCAACACGTGAACAAGAAGGTTCCTATCCCTAAGCCCATCGTTGCTCTCTTTCCACTGCTCTTGAAACAGAGTGAATGGATTTTGTACAGGGGACATGACTCTTGGCTCTCTCCAGTGGTCCGTCTTCCTTCACAAGCTGTGCTGTGAGCAGCTTGCGCGTTTCGACACTGCTGGACCCAAGACAGTACCTTGCGTTTCAGGGCTTCTCTAAGAGTGTATTCAGGTGGCTTCTCTTGTACCTTCCTGCTTCTTGGGTTGCATGATGGTGCTCTTGCCTGCCTCTGCCAGACCAGCTCAGACATGGATATAGGAAGTGAGGGCCGGGCGTGATCTCTGGAAGGGGTGGTGTCGACACAAAGATCCTGGCTCTCTCTTTCTCTCTCTGGAGGGTTTGTGAGTGCCAGACCCTCAGAGGAAGAATGGCTCATGCGAAACAAACTGCAGCAGGAACCCAACCGTCCGGAGCTGTTCCCATCAGATCCACTGTGGATGCATTTGAAACACCGACTTTCCACGCTAAGAGTTTAGGGCAGCATGTAACCAGGCCTTGCTGAGAGATGAAATCTAAGCATAGAGAGAAAAACACACACAGGAGAAACCTCACGATACAGAGAAAACAAACCCTGGGAACCGTGGTTAAGAAATATCAGACTCGATTAATGATGGAGCCTTCAACAGGCTTGGAGAAATCCGATACAAACTAAATCCGAACTGTGTGCCAGCGCTTCTAGCCATCTTACTCTCAATTGATTATGGTTTTTTTTTTTTTGAGTTGGAGTCTCACTCTGTCACCCAGACTGGAGTGCAGTGGTCGCATGATTATGGTTTTTAAAAGCTACATTCTTGCAGGTAATGAAAATTAGCTTAACAAAATTATTTTCAGATGTTTTTCTACTAATTAAAAACAGCTTTCTTTTTTTTTTCTTTATTGGCTCATTTAAAAAAATGGTTTTTTTTTTTGAGAAAAGATGGAAACTTCCAATAGAAACGATAGAGCTGAGATGAAGTCAAGGGAGAATATTACCGGATGGGAAAATATATACAATTTTTAAAATGCAGTTTTACGTCAAGCATAACTTGTCTTGGAGTTCATCCCAGAGAAGTATCAGCATAGGCAAGAATAATGACACATTCTGGACTAGAACTATGTGTAAAGGTTTGAAATAGCAGTCAGTTCAAGTCTCGGGAATGCAAACTGGATGACATCTCGGAATGATCTACTATTCAACATGAGGGAAGTGAAGCTTACACCCATATGGCAGGATAGTCCCACAAATATCCACCCGCAAGGACGTAGCCACAGATGTACTTAGATACAGACACACACGAGGACATGAACAGATAGACATCTGCCTCAGGACATGGAAAAGTTCTCAGGTTGAAATTATAACAGCGCAATGGTTTCTAGAGAAAAAATTCATTTTTTATTCTAGCTCAGAACGTTAAAAAAAAAAATGACTTTCCCATAACATTTTCTGCTGGATCTTCCAGTCATAGTCTCCTATGGAAGTATAATTTATGGAGTGGAGGACAAGACAAGTTTTATGATATCTGGAATTCATTTAAAATCTTTCGATTGGAAAAATTGAGATCCAATTAAAACCTTAATGAATGGCTCTGTGTTGCCCATAAATATATTAAATTAATATGTGTGCTGGATGAAATTGGAAAAGTTATGCGAGTCAGGCTGCTAATTCTATTTCTATCAGGGAGCTAACTGTATGTTATTACTCTGAGAATTACTTGGTAATGGGCCTGTTTACAATGAGGCAAAACTGAATTTAGATAGCAAATTTTAGCCCGGGGCTCATCGTAACTCAGGAAGTCTCAGCCCCAAGGCGAGTTGCGGTCTCACTGGAGGGCCTTTGGGGGGCTGAGAGGGTCTAGGGCCAGGCCCCAGGGATTTCACCATGAAGGGAAGCAAGGGGCTGGTGGGCCACAGCGCCACGGAGTAGGCGAGACGCAGCCGTTAGAGTCCTTGAAGTCATCCTCACGGGCAGAACATGGCAAGAGCGTGGTTGTATGCAGGCCTGGTTGGATGCACAGGGTCTTTGCATGACCCAGGGGCTGAGGGCTGAAAAACACAGGTGAGTGCATCCATCCTGGTGAGTGCATCCATACCGGTGAGTACACGCTCATAGATGGAGTGTATCTGTTCTCCACACACTTATGCACTCACCCTAGGCTTTCCCTGACCACATTTAGACAACAGATAAGATCTAGAGTGCCAAGTCGAGGCCTGGTTCCTAACATACTGGGCCGCCCATATAGCAGTTAAGAGGGCAGAGCCGGGCTGGGCTTGGTGGCTCAGCCTGTCATCCCAGCACTTTGGGAGGCTGAGACAAATGGATTGCCTGAGACCTCGGGTTCGAGACCAGCCTGGGCAACTGGGCGAGCCTCGTCTCTACCATAAGTCAAAATTTAGTCGGGCGTGGTAGCACACACCTGTAGTTCTGGCTATTTGGAAGGCCGAGGTGGAAGGATTGCCGGAGCCCAGCAGGTGGAGGCTGGGGTGGTCGTGAGCATGTCCCTGCACTCCAGCCTGGATAATGGAGTGAGACTCCAACTCAAAAAAAAAAAAAAAAAAGAGGACATAGCCAGAAGTGCCTGGGTTCAAAAGCCCTCTTCCCCATCCACTAGCTGGGGTGACAGCATCGGTGTGGACTATGTGAAGATCCAGTGGTATATTGCGTCTAATAGCAGGATGCTTCCATTTTGTTATTATTATTTTTGGAAATAGAAGTTTTGGGCCTTAGGTCACATAACTTGAGAGTTGGGAAATTGGACTACACCTATGGGCCACACGAAGCTATTTCTGTAGTTTGGTCAGTCTTAAAGAAAAAGACCCTGACCACATGCTCCTACATTCCTGCCCCCTCACCCCCACCAATTTGGCATCACCTTCATTCCCTAGTAGGTGCAGAGCCTGTTGGTATTTTCATCCAAAAGCTGTTTTTTTTTTTGGTCTTTGTTTTTGACATCAAGAGTGGTCCATCTAATATAGTGATTATTAAAATTGCTTTTTGAATTTCCCAGTCCAGATTTATTCTAGAATCTATTGAGTTTATTTTTTAGATTGTTATAAATATGCCTCTATTCCTAGTTGTATTTACACATAACTCTTGGATGCCAATGGGAAAAAATAACATTTTGAGGAGCGTGAACATGGGTGGATGGAAATTTAATCCGCAAAGCCGTGCCCAAGGAGACTGGAGGAGTGAGTAAGGCCTTATCCTGACGTAGCCACGGCACGTCATGCTAAATGCTCCTTCCATCACCCTTCCAAGACACACAAGGTCGAAGGCAGGCATCCTCTTCATCTTCTCCCACAAGCTAGCTTTAGTAGAAAGTTTTCTTCTTTACAGGAAGCCACCATTTTTACAAGTGCGTACAGCGCCAGGAATTGAGGGGAGTGCACTTACGGACATTATTGTCACTTTTAGTTCTTGTGAGGATAATTGCTATTTTATCAGGCAAGGATTCGAGAGATAAAGAAACACTGGACCGGGGTCACCCGGCAAGAAAGTGCCAGCAAGGCCATTTACCAGAGTCTTCAGTGACGCTTCCGGTTGTGTGGACCTCCAGTTGCTTTGCCCTGCTACCCTGCCAGCACCAGACCCCCAATTCCTAAGAGCTCTGCCTCCACTCGGGGTAAGGCCTCTCCCGTGCTACATTATCACCTAGCTCTTATCTTTCCCATTTAACATGAGCCCACCATGATGTCAGGTCCTCCAAAAGTCATTCTAGCACCCTGACAGGTCCAGTAGTATCTCAGAAAAGACTTTTGCTGACCAGGCTTGGTGGCTCAGCCTGTAATCCCAGCACTCTGAGGCGAGAGGATTGCGTAAGCCCAAGGATTCAAGACCACCCTGGGAAACTTGGTGAGACCTCATTTGTATGACAATAAATAAATAATTAGCCAGGTGTGGTAGCGCGCACCTGTAGTTCTGGCTACTTGGAAGGCTGAGGGGGAAGGATCGCCGGAGCCCAGCAGGTTGATGCTGGGGCAAGCCATTGCACTCCAGCCTGGGTGACAGAGTGAAACTCCAGACTACTGTTTTAGCTAGGGATAGCTTGAAAAAGGTTCATTCCTCCATTTAGTTGTAGCTCAATAAAAGTTTGTTGAATTAATAGAGGAATGAGTAACTGAATGAAACACCAAGTTTTCCCAGCCCACAGAGACCATGACCATAAGGCACCAGTTTGAAGTACACAGACTCAGTCAAGTCGTTCTGACCAAAATACACCACATCTCCAAGGCAGAGGAGGCAGGGCTGGAGAATAAAACGAGAGAGAAGCGTCTAGTCCCCCCAGGGAGAGGAAAAAGAGGTGCTTTTCTTGGGAGCAAGCAGTTATCCACAGTCTCACCCCCTCCAACTCCTTCCTGTGGTTCCTCCCACTCGCTATGGATTCTGACTGTTCTCAAGGAGATACCAGGTTCCTTGGTAGCCTGGTTTCTGCCTTTTGATTAGTGAGCCACTCTTATGACACCACAGTCACCCGTAGCCCACAGGGCACTTCCTGACTCCACGCAGGTCAACCCGACAGGGCTTCTAGCAACTTCTTGTGGATACAATTTCTTGTGGGGACATATTTTGGGACTGCTTTTATGATTTCTCTGACAGACTAAGGGGTAAAAATTAGTGTATAGACACAGAATGTTCTCTTCCTTCCTCTGCCCTGCGTGTGCTGTCACTTTCTTTGTAGAAATAACTCGGCTTCTCTGGGCTGGCTCTTGCTTGTAGCAGGGAAGAGCAAGTGTGTGTCCTGTTTGTGTACACACACACACTTTGCATACAATCAATTTGTGTATATGTAATAAAACATGCACACAGATACATCTTATGTCTGTATATACACTATACTTATGTATATACATTATCTTTTATTTTTTTGAGTCTGATGGAGTCCCCCCCTGTCGCCCAGGCTGGAGTACAGTGGCAGGCTCACAGCCACGACATCCTCCATCTGCTGGGCTCAGGAGATCCTTCCACCTCAGCTTTCCAAGTGGATGGAACTACATGCACCCGCCACCACACCTGGCTAATGTTCCTTTTTTTTTTCTTTTGATTTGTTGTAGAGATGAGGTCTCGCCCAGTTGCCCAGGTTGGTCTCGAACCCCGGGACTCGGGCAATCCTCTCACCTCCGCCTCCCAAAGTGCTGGGATTACAGGCTTGAGACACCGTGCCGGGCTATGTATGCACACTTTCATAAAGGGGTGTGTAGCAGGAAAAGGCAATTATATATATATATTTAATATGCACATATGTATGTTCTGTATGTTCTATATTACATGCATGTTGTCTAGGATATGTGTTACAGGCGTGCATGCATGCACGTCTTTCGTCGATAGAGGTTTGTGCTCCCTTGTGTTTTTGCCACGCGTCTTCTCAGGAGACACCCTCGGCACGTGCGACCCTCCCGGGCGGCCTGTCAGTTTCGGGCAGCCCCCGCCCCGGAGCCCCGGCGGAGCGAGCCGCCCCCTCGCGCGGCCCGGGCCCCTTCCCCGCGACTCCGCCGGGAGGGCCGGGCGCCCCCCGCACCTTCGCGGAGCCGCGCGCGGCGACCCCGGGCGGGCGCGAGCGCCGCCGCCGCGCGGACCCGCGACCGCGCGCCCCAGCCCGAGCCCCGCGCGGCGCCCGCGGCACGTGACCCGGCGGGGCGGGGCCGGCGCGGGGGCGGGGCCGGGCGGGGCCGGCCGGGGCGGGGCCTCGCGGCGCCGCTCGCGCCGCGGTCCGCGGCCGGGGTCTGCGGGCGGGCGGGCGTGCGGGCGGCGCGGGCCCGCCGCGGGAGCGCGTGCAGCCGCCGGGCCGCCCGAGCCCGCGCCCGCCGCCGGGCGCCATGGCCTGCATCCTGAAGGTAACGCTCGCCGGCGGCGCGGGCGCGCGGCGGCCAGCCCCTCGCGGCCCCCGGGCGCGCCGCGGCGCGGGCCCCGCACCGGCCTCGGCGGCCTCGGCGGGCGGGGCGTCCTCTCCGCGCCGCCCGCTCGCGCCGCCCGCCCCGGGGGCTGCGGGCGCCGGGCGGGGGGGGCGGCGGGGGGCGGCGGCGGCGCCGCCGGGCGTCCGGCGCGCGCCGCCCAAGTTCGAGGGCACGGGGCGTCCCCGGCGCGAGTTTCCCCGAGCTGCGCGGCTCGGGGCGCCCCGGCCCTCCCGCGGGAAAGTTCGCGGGCTGAGGGCGCTCCCGGGGCGGCCGGGGACCCCGCGCCTCCCGTCCGCTCAGCCCGGCCGGTCTGACGCCCCCGCGCCCCGGGACGAGGTTCCCCCTCCCGGCCTGGCGTCCTCGCCCCGGACGGCGCATCCCTCCGGGCTCGCAGACGTGTGGCCTCAGGTGGGAGCCCTCGTGCCAGGGCCTGGCTGGCGAGGAACTTTGCGTCCCGCTGGGCGAGGGCCCCGCCCTCGCTCTTCGCCGCACGGCTGGTGCCCCCCGCCCCTCGCCCGACCTCGGGCGTAAGACGCATTCTGGGCATGCGGCTTCCTGGCCTCTGGCTGGAGACCGCCAAGGCCGTTTCTTCCAAGCTCGGGGCAACTGTGGGTGACAGGGGACAGCACCTGAAAACGTGGGTTTTTGTTGTTGTTGCATTATCGTGAAGTCAGTAGCATTGGTTCACCGTAGGTCGGTGGGAAGTCTGGCTACCTGGGTCGTCTTCCACCCTGCCTTGGTGTTCACGCGGCAAGGAAGAGAGTAACCTGGTGGAATTTGTTTCCCTTTCTTTGAGTCAAGGAGATCAGACGCTTCCTGGGACCTCTCTGAACTTCCTCTTTTCTTTTTCTCTTCTCAGAACACTCTCCAGGACATAACACACATGGTAGCCAAGTCGTGAGACAGTACACCGGTATTGCAGTGTGGGATTGGTAGCAGGCGGACTGAGATAGGAACACTAGTCCGTGCTGCGGTTGGTTGTGTTCTGTGTTGAAAGGAGAGTGCGGAGCCTGGCATTGATGACTGGCCATCTTCTTCCTTTTGATTTTGCCCGGCCTTACCCTGACCGAGTTCCCAGCATCCTTAATGCACATCCCAAGCTGCACATGAGTTTGATCCAGCCTTTCTCCCCAGCCCTTCATGCTGGCCTCAGACACCTGGGACATCGCAGGGGCGTGCTTATCTTGCCTCTGCTGAAACTAATTTTGGACTCAGAAGGACTTTATTTTTCAAAACGTACAGGTCTCCATCCAGAGAGAGAGAGAGAGAGACACTTTAGCTGAATGCTGGCTTGCCCGTTGCTACCTGTGATTTGGACAATTACTCAAATGTCTCTGAGTCTTAGTTTCTCCACAAGGTTGCTGTGCATGAGATAAGATGGGGCATGGGAAATCCTTTGGGGGCACAGGCATGTAATTGGCACCATGTTTTTCCTGACATAGAGTAATAAATGTAGTGTAGTTGATTCTTGCTGTATCTTTAGTCTGTTTATGTAACTCTTTTATTATTTTTTACAAAGATAAAATATTTTTTATCTTTTGTTCTCATGTAACCCTAAAAGGTTTTAAAACCTGTTTTACGGATGAGGAAGCTGAGGCTTCCGAGTTTAAGAGATTTGCCCAAGGGTTAGGACAGAGTGATGCTGGGATTTAGACCCAATCTGCTAACCTTCCATGTTATCCCTTCAAGTTGTTCCCTGATCTTTCCCAGGTGATGACTTTCTAAGGTGTCCTAATGCCATTCAGCCTTTACCACCCAGGAATGCCTTTGAGCAATCCCTTTCTGTAGTTATGATCCAGATGGTCTCTGACGGGCATTTTCCCCTTGTCTTGGAAAGGCGACACATGGAGCAGTGGAGTGATCTGGGTGCTGTCTGAGCTTGGCCTCTTGCGTGTGATTTTAGACAGTCATTGCAACTTGAAACCCCAGTTTCCCCGAGTTGTCCCGAGTTGTAGTGTGCATGTAACCATTGCCTCACGCGGTTGTTGTGAGGGCAAAACAATGGACTTTGCAAAAAAGGGAACCATTTTCTGCCTTATGCTGGCCCCGGACTTGGTGTTGGCATCTGTAGTAAAGACTTCACCCTCGTAACTTCTATGCCTGGGCCTGATAGTTAAACTGAGGCACATTAACAGGGGAAATGCAAACACATTGTATTTTATGTTAATGTTTTTTAATGTGTGGGCAGGGGCTTTATATATAAGATATGAAGACCCAAAGAAAGGGGGAGGCCTGCAAGTTTACGTACCATTCTAGCAAAGAAGGATACACCGCGGAGATCTGATGAGGCGAAGGAAAAAGGGAGTTTGGGCTCACGGGCTGCATTGTGGGAAAGTGGCTGGGAAATAAGTGGGAAACTCAGGAAATAGCTTTTTTCCCCTTTTTTGTGTGGGTTTATTTTGGTGTTGACTCTCCATCTTGAGTGGTAGAAAGCTGTCCTCTTCCCAGCCAGGGAAGGCACTTTTCTCCTGGGATATTATATGCCCTGCTTTTAGGCGAAAAGAGGTCAGAAGGTCCTTTCTGCATCTGCTTTGCCTCGCTCGCCTTCAGCTCAAAATAATCAGTATGTCAAAGTGGCGTGTTTTGGTGGCATGTTCTGATTCCTTTTCTGTCACAAGGAGTGCAAACCATTGGCCCCATTCTCAAGTGGCTTGCGAGGTATTAAGGGAGATGGAAAAGTGAATGAATGCTTAGGCGACAGCGTGAAGAAGATGATCTGGGTCTGTGGAAGGCGTCAGAGCAGCATGGAGGGAAAGAGCAGCGAACCCTGTCTTTGGGTCATCCACACTGGCTTCCCACGGGTGATGCCGCAGCGCGATCTTGAGGCCTAAGTAGGTTTACTGTGGTGGAGCTGTGCCTTGGGAGGTAGCTTTTGAGGCAGCATCAACTTTGTTCTGTGGGCCAAGACTTTACTCTCTCAATGGATGTTTGAAGGAGACTGTACTGTCCATTTTTGCAATTCAGAAAACCGAGATAGAGAGATGGTCATTAAAGTGTCATGATGGCCTAAACAGCAGCGACCCTCGCTGAGAAGAGAAGCCTGTGCTGTGGCAGCTCCTGTGGCCGTTGAGGGGAGGTGGAATTGTCCCCTCAAGGCGCAGTGCCCGGCCAGGGCCCAGTGCATAAGGGCTGTTCTCTGATGGAACGATGGCCACCTCGTAATCATTTAATTGTGGAATGCATACTCACTTCACATTGCATGGGCTTTCGGGCCGAAATACGTGGGTTTTAACTCCACCACTTGGTAGCTGTAGAACGGTGAGCAAGATGCTTGAGTTCACTGCCCCAGTTTCCAGGTTAGATTGAGCACGCATTTCTCCATGGGTGGTTCGAAGGTTGAAGGAGATGGCCTCCGTGTGAGTTACCCTGCGAGAAGGAAGCCACTCCAATCTGAGTGGTTCGTTTCTTGCCGGCCCCCCCGGATAGCTCTGCCCTTGAATGAGCTGCCGACTCAAGGACCATCTCTTTCCATCAGACGGTCTGATGTCTCCCAGGGCCCCTGAACCCTCCACTGGATTCTCTGCCTTCAGCTGCTCCAGCGAGGAGAGAGTGCGGGGAAGACTCGTGGGGTGTTCAAAACTCTTCTGAAATTTGGCTGAGCGTGGTGGCTGAAGCCTGTAATCCCAGCACTTGGGGAGGTGGAGGCAAGAGGATTGCCTGAGCCCGGGGGTTCGAGACCAGCCTGGGAAACTTGATGAAACCTTGTCTCCACAATAAATAAAAAGATCAGCTGGGCATGGTGGCATGCGCCTGTAGTTCCAGCTACTTGAAAGGCTGCGGTGGAAGGATTTCCTGAACCCAGCGGGATGAGGCGGCGGTGGCCGGGAGCAGGCCACGGAACTCTAGCCCGGTCGACAGAGTGGACTCAGACTCAGACCAAAACAAGCAAACCAATGTTTTTGAAATTTGATGGACAGGAAAACATCTGCTATAATACGTGTTTATTTGATTATCAGTCGAGCTGAACTTTTAAGTTTGTGTCAGACATTTAACTTTTCTTTTTGGTAAATTACAGATACTTTAAAATTTTATGTAGTGAGATCCGTTTGTATTTTCTCTGATTATTTCTACCTTTGGTCAGCAGGTACTTTCTGAGCAGTGCCTTGTACACGTTTGACATTTAACAAATATTTGATAAATTGTATTAGGTGTTGTATCCAGTACTGAAGTGGACACTGAGTGGGCATGTGGATACAAGATACATATGAGTCATTTCTGCCTTGAGGAGATGATGTTTTGCCTGGTTGATGAGTCTTGTGAACATGGAACAGTTTATGTAATATGGTAGATACGTGGCTAAGCCACAGTCAACTTCTCTCCAGTGACCTGTCCTCATAAACAAGGGGGGACCCCCAGACAAACGGGAATTATCTTTTGGAGGGCGGCCCCTTGTAGTACAGGCTTCCCCCGCCAGCCAAGTCTTCTAGGAACCCATGGGCATCAGTGCACCCTCCGGCGTTGTTGTGAAGGCTGCGCTGGGCTTCAGTGAAATTATTTTGGAGATCCTTTCAACACGTTTGCCCGTTTCCTGGTGGAGGATTTGCGAGGGGACCTGCTCACACTGCCCGAGTGTTCCGAAGTTTCTGACCCAAAATGGCACGGCCCCTGTGCCCCACCCTCCCTATTCCCCTTATCGGCCTGCGTGACTTTTTTGGTTTCCCGATGACGACAGGGAAACGTTTTCTTGATGTGGAAGAGGTAAAACACAAATGGTAGAGGCACCGAAAGGCATCAGAATTGATGAGTTCCCCAAAACTGTTTTGAGCAGTGGAGAAAGCATCTTGATAGGTGAATGACGCCAGACGGCGAGTACTACGAAGGCGACTGGAGTTTAGACATGTAAAAATAAATACACACATTTTTCATAGACACATTCGGGGTCGCTTGGTCCCCTCACACTTGTCTTGACTTTCGGAGAGTGAGATGAGTGCGGCACCGGGCTGGGGATGTGGTGCCTTCTCGTTCCCTCCCTCTCCCCCGGCTGCAGACCTGAGTCTTCACTGTGCCTCAGATCAGGGCTGTCTGTTGAGGGAGCCTCCTGGCCCTCAAGCTTCTGCACTCTCCCCCGCCTTTCACGTCACTCCTGGCGTACCGTGCCACACGGGTGTGCCGATCGAGTCCTCTGCAGACTTGCGTGCTTGTCTGGGCTTCCCAGCCCCTGCGTGGTCAGCGTGACCGTTCAGCTGGGCACTCGCTCCTCAGAGTGCAGCCCCCGCCCACACGTCTGGCCACACCACCTGCTTCTCCCTCGCGGGTGCTCCGGATGCTTATCTGAAGGCCTCCCGAGCCGCCGGGTGTGTCACTCCCCGTCATGGCTCTGTGCCTTTGTCGTGCAGCACAGGGGCTGAGATCCTGTTCCAGCCCTGAGAGCTCTGAGACCCAGTTTCCTTGTCTACGAAATCGGAGCAAGAATTGTGCCTATGAGGAAGAAGTTAGCTGATGTTTCTGTAGCTGACCCGTCCCAAGTCCCCGGCAGTCCCCAGCTATTCGTGGTTACGTGCTGCTTTTCTGTGCAGAAAATTTCTTCTGCCGCTTTCCCGGTACCGATGGAAGTTCTCCTCGTCTTTCATCTCCTCGTTCTGTGTCAGTTCTTCGGTCAAGCCTTCCTCTGGTCAGCAGGCTTCCTCAGCGCCCCGGGGTCTTAGTTCCTGTCTCTGTAGCAGCAGATGTTACCCTGTATGGTCAATTAACTGTGGACGTGCCCTACTCCTCTGTGTGACTGTGAAACTCGTAAGGTTACCGAGCATCTGTAAATGAATGCTGTTCTTGCTCTGAGTGAAATGATTGACCCACTGAGAAGGCAAACAGTTAAACTAGTAGTTAGAAATATGCAAAGTACTTTAAAAGTTATACTTTGAAAGTATATGGGTGGGGTGGTGGTGGTGGTTACCCAACTCAATCTGGGCAGCAGAAAAGGCCTTGTTTTATTCAATTTGGTATTCCTAAGAACTCGCCTGGCTCTCCATATGTGCTCCTTAAGTGTTGAATGTGTGACTTGTGTTATTTTATTTTATTTTTTCTTGAGATGCCAATTACAGACATGGGCCCACCCTGCCTTCTGTAATCAGCTGAATTCTTCGTAGATATGGTGTGGGTGTTTCACCGTAATGTGTAGCAGGCAGAGTAGAACTTATCCATGAGTTTGCTTCCTTGAATTCCTTCTGAGTATGTTTCTTGCAGTTCTGTTATCGCTCTTCACCTAAAATCTGGAGCCAGTTTGGAATCTGGAAGGAGGGGAAAGAATTGAACCAAAGGGAAGAAAGAAGGGGCGGGTGGGGGTGGTTTCACTTTTGTCATGATCACTTTGGGTCCCCAGATTAATAGAAACAAGTGCCCCCCCCAAAGCAAACATACAAAACCAAACCAGACCCAGACACCCCCACCAAGCAATTGTGTGGTTCTCCAACTGAGGTCTCAAAGCATTTGAAGAGCTTCTGGCTTCACTGAGACCGGAAGGCCACAGGGACTTTCCAGGTACACAGATGATAAACCTCAGACTGTAGAATAACCCCAGCGAGTAGACAAGACGAGTCACTTTGTCTCATAAATCTGCTATGACATTTTTTCCTGCTGCCCAGGAAATGGTGAAGTCCCAGCAGCTGCCTGGCCTAATTTTCAGCCTTACGGTGACTGAGCAGATGCTTTTGGTGTGTACATCAGTACACTTCGGGGAGTGAGCAGCTCGTGTAAAAGCAGTGCTCTCTGGACAAATTGGTCACAACAGCAGGGATAGTTGCCACTGACTGAACAGTTCGAGTGCTCGGGCTGGGGTCTGTGCTAAGTGAATTCTTACTACAACAAATGAAGATACTGAATTTCAGAAAAGCGAAGTAACTTGTCCCAGGTCCTGTGGTCAGTGGGTGGTGGTAGGGGGTTCACCCCTGCTGTGTGGTCACAGAGTGTGTCTTTTACAAACGTCAATGCCAATGAAGCAAATGTTTGTGGGATTTTGTGTTCGTTTCGCCATCTTCCACCCCAGTCAGTACTCAGTCCAGACAGTTTCCTAACCTGGTGTCTGGTGGGGTCCACTTTTAGCTGTGTTGCTTTTATTTGTTCCTTCCTCTGAATTTCCTTTGTGACAGAGGAACTAGAGTGGCCAGGAGATGGGGAGATACAAAGGCTGTAATTCTGGGTCTGGCCACGAGCAGCTCCTGACCACGGGCACGTCATGGGACTCCCCGCCCGAGGGACCCACATGTCCCTTTGGAGAGTGGGAGTGAGGAGGGGGATGCAGGTCCTGGTCAGGGCCCTCCAGAGGCTCCGGGAAGAGGCACCAGCGTGTTTTGTGTTTGTAATTTTGTGTTCATTTTGTTGAAGAGGCCCACACACAGCGGGCTCCCGGCAGGGCTTGGGCCCCCCGGGGTGGTGGCAGAGACCAGGAGGCTTCGGACTTGGGAATGTCCTTTGCAAAGCACAACGCTCTGCGCTCCCAGGAAGCGGAAGTGACAGAGTTCTTGCTGGTGGTGTTAGTAATGACAGCGGCCAGGATCGAGGAATCCTGTCTTGGGCACTGGTGGGAGGAAGAGCTGGCTCAGATCTGAGGAAAACAGAGTGAGCCTGTGAGGCTTCCTGGCGGTTGAGTGAGCAGAGTCCTGAAATCTGCACTCCAGGGGGACACTTTCTGTTTGTGGGGGGATTTAGCAAACTGTGCCTGGGGGCTGGGAGTGGGTGAGGGTCTACTGCTTCCTGGCAGGAGGAAAAGGTGGGGAAAGGTGATTTTCTAATTGGAGGTGGTAGATTTACAAGCCCGCCTGGTCCCAGCGCCTAAAGCTGCTGTTAGCTCCTGGATATTACAAGGCTCATTATTCAGTGTATGGATTATCCAGATGGGTGCGCCTCCAGCCATTCTGATGGACACTTTTAATGCATTTTACTGCCAATTAGCACCTTCACCTGCACAGGGAAGGGGGGTCGCGAAACCCCCCGAGTTGGTTAATCTCTCTCCTTGTTAGCAGTTCTGGGAAGGTTTGTCAGCAGGACAGCGGTGATAGGAAACAGCTCGGGTGAGATGAAGGGGTCATCTGTGCTTTCCGTGCTGCTGTCTCTGTCTCTCAGTTCTGGAGTTGAGTGGGCTCCGGTTCCGATTTTACACTGATTGAAAGTCGCTGAGCCAGAGATCTTGGCCTAGGCTGTCAAGAGATTTGAGTAAGCAGCAGCCCCGGGGTAGGGGACATTCCTGGAGAGACCTCTTGCCCCACGCCTCCATCCCCAGGCCTGCCTTTCATTTCCTGTGCGATGTGGGGGCCCCTTCAACATCTGGCACTTGGGCGAGAGGGGAGAAGTTAACCCCTCGAGAGATTGCTCAGGGGCCAGCGACTGGGGCCATTCCAGTGTTTGTGTAAGTTGTGTGTTTCTGCATCCAGAGTACATATAGGTAGACATCCACACTTATTCCGTTGTATAGTAATGTTTATGCAGATTTGAAAACTGTCGCCCGTAAGAGTCTTGTCTGGAAGGGACTTCTCTCTAATTTCAAAGGCTGTTTTGTTTCTTAGTGGATTTATTGACTGTGCACTTATCAGACCCCAAATAAAAGCCACTCTGGTCAGTTATGAAAGCTATTTGTGTCCTTCTTTGGGAAGATAATTATCACAAGAGAACTGAGAGTAAAATGTGTATGCTCTGGGTGGGGAGTGAGTCTTGATCTGGGATTAAAGCCGGGCAGTGGCGCTCATCTTCAGTTTCAGAGACTGAAATGAGGGCAGGTGCGGTGGCTTGTGCCTGTCATGCCAGAACTTTGGGAGACCGAGGGGGGAGGATTGCATGAGCCCAGGAGGTTGAGACCTGCCTGAGCAACATGACATGATCACATCTCTACAAAAATAAAAACAATTAGCCAGACATGGTGGCATGCCTGTAGTCTCAACCTTTTGGGAGGCTGAGGCAGTAGATTCGTCTGAGCCCAGCAAGTTGAGGCTGCAGTAGCTGTGCTTGTGTTCCTGCACACCAGCCTGGGCGACAGTGAGACTCCAACTCAAAAAAGAAAAAAAAAAATCCAAAAAACTGTAATGGGAAAAAACTGTTCTGTGTTGCTTTCTCCCCTTGTGACTAATGGGCTAAGCACCTTGGGAGTGCAGTGGGGTTGTGAACCCTGGTGCCATTGTTTGCCGTGTCCTGGCCACTATAGTTGGCTGGACTCTAAGAGAAGGAAGTGAAAGTCTCTCCTTGAGAGTATGAGTAGAACAAGAATACTTTTATTTAATGTGCTGTAGCAGTGCTGTCCGGCAGAAGTATAATGCAGACCGCTCACACAGTTGCACATATTCCAAGAGTGAACATTCACAAAAGGCAGAAAGAAACATGTAGAATTTAGTATTGTATTTTATTTAACCCCATGCATTCAAGATATTTTCATTTCAACATGCAGTCAATATGAAAATCATTACTGGCCGGGTGCGGTGGCTCAAGCCTGTCATCTCAGCACTTTGGGAGGCTGAGGTGAGGGGATTGCCTGAGCTCATGGGCTTGAGAACAGCCTGGGCAACTTGGCGAGACCTCATCTCTACAGTAAATCCAAAAATTAGTTGGGCATGGTAGTGCATGTCTGTAGTTTGGCTCCTTGGAAGGCTGAGGCAGAAGGATCGTCGGAGCCCAGCAGGTCAACTCCGGGGTGGCGTGAGCGTGCCACTGCACTCCAGCCTGGATGATGGAGTGAGACTCCGACTCAAAAAAAAAAATTATTACTGAGATGCTTACGTCCTTTTTTCCTCAAAATTTGGTGACTATTTTACAACTGTAGCATCTCTCAAATGAGATGCTAAATTTTCATCAGAAATACTTGATGTGTATTTAGACTTTACTAATTTAAGGTCGAAAATTAGATTCATGTATCTAAGTTGCTTCAGACATGCTCAGACGTTTTCCAATAGCTGTATGGAATATTAGTTTTTAAGTGTAAATTAGTAAAATTTAGCTAGGACACGGGGCTCCTTGGTTGTGCCAGGCGTGTTTCCATGCTTAGTGGCCACGTGTGGCTAGTGTCTGCGGCCCTGGACAGCATGCTTGTCTGGGTATTCGTCCCCTCATGGTCAGAAGAGACTCGGAGCTCAGAGCCGATGAGACGAAGCTTGGTCCCCCAGGCTTGGGATCAGAGACTCGCTGGAGGTTGGACCCTTGGCAGCAAATGATGATGAGTAATGCCTGCTGGATTTGGGGGCACATTGGAGCCTTTGATGAGCCCTTGACAATTTTTTTTTTTTTTTGAGTTGGAGTTTCACTCTGTCACCCAGACTGGAGTGCCCTTGACATTTTATCTGAAAATGGGATCGGGCTTTCTCCATATCCTGAGCCCCGTTTCCCCAGATGTTGTGCAGCTGTGAATTTTCCCGAGGGGCTGCTGCTTTGTGGGATGTGAGTTGGCCTTTTGGTCTCGTGGTGGTGTGAACTCCTGCCGGCTGTGAGGTCAGAGGCAGGCTTGATACACTTTGTATTTGAGTCGTTTCATTGCTCTGGGGGCCAGGACACATATGGGAGCAATTTAGACGTCCAGAATACACGGCAGGTCTTCTTTGAAGTCTGGAGAGCTAGGTGATTGGAGTTCCTTGGAACAGTCTGTTTGCTTTTGACTGCTCGTTTGTGTGTGTGTGAATTCAGCTGTGTGCCGATGGCCCTACGTCCAGAGGTGCTTGGAAGCACAGCGATCTGTGCGTCTGCAGCCGATCTGCAGCCGTGCTGCCTACATGTTGGCGGTGTTTTCCTGCCCTGCCCCAGCTCGTCTTCCCGTGTTGGCATTTTTTTGTGAGATGAGCCTTTCTTTATGATAATGACATCAGGTGCTGTTTGTGCGGGCCTTCTGTGTCAGGCTGCCTCCAGGTCGCTTAAAGATGCTTACTCCCTCCCAGCCCCCTTCAGGATGGGCAGTGTTACTTTTTTTTTTTTTTGAGTCGGAGTCTCACTCCATCGCCCAGGCTGGAGTGCAGGGGCACACTCATGGCCACCGCAGCATCGACCTGCTGAGCTCTGGCGATCCTTCCACCTCAGCCTTCCAAGGAGCCGGAACTATAGGTGTGCGCTACTGTGCCCAGCTAACTTTTGATTTATTGTAGAGACGAGGTCTTGTCAAGTTGCCCGGGTGGGTCTGGAACCCGCGGGCTTAGGCAATCCACTCACCTTGGCCTCCCAAAGTGCTGGGATGACAGGCTGAGCCACTGAGTCCTGCCGGAAGTGTTGTTTTCATCTGGCCGATGAGGAATCTCTGGCTTAGCAACTGTGTTAATGTGAGAATGCTAGACCAGGGTCAGTGAGCTACGTAGAGCCTCTGTGCCAGGTCTGGCCTCTGCCTTTGTATATATAGCCAGTGAGTAAGAACGTTTTTTGCATTTTTTAAATGATGGGGAAAAAAATCAAAAGAAGAATAAGATCTCATGATGTATGAAAGTGTTTTGAAATTCAAATTTCATAAGAAGTTGTGAAATTCATATTTGCGGAGTTCATAAATAAAGTTTTATTGAACACAGCCATGCCCCTGTCTGCTTTCATGTCACAGTGGTGGAGCTGAGAGCTTGAGAGGGGGGCTGTGTGCCCCATAAAGCCAAAAAGTACCGACTCTCTATCTCTTTGCAGGTAAAGTCGGCCAAGCCCTGTGCTGGACTGTTGACTTCTTTCAGCAGATCTAAGGGCCAAGGTGAAGGGGGTGTGGCTCGCCCACATCTGGCCTGCACTAGCCCTGGGACTTCACGCTGTGAAGGTGTGTGTGTGGGGGGGTGGTCTGTAAATGAGCATGGGGCCAAGCACGACATGTGGAGGAGGAGGAGCCTGAAGCCTCCAGAAGACAAGAATCTCGTGGTGGGGCGGGGATTCAGACCCAGCCTGTGCTCCCCTCGGAGATGCTCCGTGTGGCATCGGGTCCTCTGGAGGGCTTGTCACAAGAGGTGGCTGGGCCCCACCCCAGACCTTCTGGTTCTGCGGGCCTGGGGTAGGGCCCAAGAGTCCGTGTTTCTCACAAGCCCTTGGTGTTGCTGGTGACGTTCATCTGCGGACCGCGCTTTGAGTAGCCCTACCGTGTGAAACCCAGCTCAGTGAACATTTATGAACACCACAGTTTGAACACTGAGTTGTGCAAGCTGCAGAACATGGATTCAAATGCACGTGTTTCCCAAAAGAAGTTCACAGAGATTCAAGTCAGTGTAGCAATTCGAGTCCAGTGCATTCAACAGACTTTAGGCATGGTGAATGCTTGATTCCTGCCACCATTGTTCTCATTAAACCCTAAGCTTCCTAATGCCACAGGGCTCAGGCCACCAGTGTGTTGAGCACCTGTCCACAGACGAGGGGCTGGGACTGAAATTCACCCCTTGCTGGTGGCGTTACTCGTGTGTTTCTGGAGAATCAGTTCGTGATTATTTATAATTCAAGGAGTTTGGTTCCCACAGATTGCGCATCAATCCCTTTCTCACTTTGTGCCCCCATCTTTTGCTGGATAACAGGGAGAACTGGGGTGCAGGAAACAGCCTCTGTAGTCAGGTGATGCAGGCTTTGATGGCAGAAGTCAGTGCATTCGTGCCAGAGTTCACCATCTTCATTATTGGTTCAGTCAGTTTCATATTTAAAAAGTCATTATTTAGGGATTAGAAATGGGACCAGCAAAGACTCGGCGAAAGATGATAGCGCTCTTTCATGTTGATGATTCATGGCCTTGTTTGGGACTTGATAAGTAACAAATAGCACTGCTGCTGCCGATTTAATCTCTCCTCATTGGCTCTTGCTGGAGTAAAGAAGGCAGCCTGTCTGTAAAGCGCGCCCATCCGCTCTCTGCCGGCCCTCTGCCCCTGCCCCTTTATCTGCTGCTCAGCTGATCCCCCTCCACCTCTGGCCTTCGTGTCCCATCCCAACACAGATGTTGTCGCGGTCGCGAAGAGCCGTCATGGCAGCCTTCGCGCAGGGAGGCTTGTGGCGCTCTCACGGCCAGGTGGAGAGAGCCCTCTCGCGGGGTCCAGGATGCACGCCCCCAGGAATTCTTCTCTGGGAAGGAGGTATCATTTCCACACCTGGCGGAAATTCACTGTCTCGGTGCTCGTAACGGCACAAGATCCTCCCCTGCCCCCCTGCCACGGCCTTTACCGCCACCCGTGTTAGTTCTTTTTCTGCTGACCTTGTCAGCCCTGCCGCCCTTTCTCCCTGTCTCCAGGAGGAAATTCTTTCCCCAGAGGCAGGAGGTACCCGAACCATTGCCACTCTGTGTGTGCCGTCTTAGCTATTTCTCCTTTCCCTGTTTCAGCTAGGAGTGAGAGAACCCCTCTCTCCAACCCTGCTTTATGCTGCCTAATTACTTGCTCCTCGGCCGGTTTGATGTTTGTTGAATTCTGCCACGCTGTGTAATACCCCAGCAGACTGGCTGATGGCTTTACCTGAGCAGAGATGTCTGCATGTGACTTCTAACTTGGTGATGAATCACAGTTTGTTTTCCTGTCACTCACCTGTGACCTGTGGTATGAAAACCTCATTTAAAGAAATGACATCCAAACCATAGACCTCTCTGGGTTTCTGTATTAGAATTATTGAAGGGCTCCCTGGGGTCCCCTCCCACTGTGGGAGCTTTTCTGTCCACTTAATAAATGCTGCTTTCTAAAAAAAAAAAATGATTGAAATTCACTGTAGGCTTGGTGTGGTGGCTCATGCCTGTAATCCTAGCACTTTGCGAGGCCGAGACCAGAGGATTATCTGAGCCCAGGAATTTGAGACCAGCCTGGGTAACATGGTGAAAACTAATATCTACAATAAATAAAAAAAGTAGCTGGGCTGGGGATGGTGGTTCCAACTACTTGGAGTGCTGAGTCTGAAGGATAGCTTGAGCCCAGGAGGTTGTGGCTGCGATAGCCATGATCGTGAAACTGTGCTCCAGCCTGGGTGACAGAGTAAGACTCCAACTCAAAAAAGGAAAAAAAGAAAAGAAATTTATGGCTGGGCATGGTGGCTCAAACCTGTAATCCCAAACGCTTTGGGAGGCCAAGGTGATAGGATTGCCTGAGTTCAGGAGTTTGAGACCAGGCTGGGCAACTTGGTGAGACCTCATCTCTACAATAATCAAAGAATTAGCTGGTCATGGTGGCACACACCTGTGCTTTCGGCTACTTGGAAAACTGAGGTGGAACCATCGCCGGAGCCCAGCAGGTCAGCACTGGGGTAGCCATGAGTGAGCCGCTGCACTCCAGCCTGGGCAGAGTGAGAGACTCTGACTCAAAAAAAAAAAAAAAAAAAATTCACAATCTATCCTTCCCACAATCTATCCTTCCAGTGGAAGGGATATGTGTTGGACCCCACTTACCTTCGGCAAATAGCAATCTGCGCAGAGGAAGTTTATTTATCAAGCACTTACAGGGAATCTAAGTGCTGTGGGTGAGAGGAAGGGGCAGGGAGAACAGAAATAAGAGAGAAGCTGCACATCTCATTCTTCTATGGGGAATTCAGGGTCTGTGAGAATAGCCATAGCTTGCACTTCCTGTTTGCTTGCTCGTGCTGCCGGAGGGGCTTTATATCGATGCATTATGTCATTTAATCCTGGGAGCTCGTGAGGCCCCCCACTGTTATAAATTCCCCCTAGATGAGATGGAGGCTCGGGGAGGCTGAGTCAGAGGGACTGGGCTTTGGATGCGGGAGTGTGGCTGGAGTGAAATACGTTTAATAAAACATCTCTCTACAGCCATACGTGGACAAACCTGTTTGTGTTTGTATTGTAATAACTTGCCCACAATAGCCACTTTAATTGATGCAATAACAACAGCAAACATTTTCTGGGCACTGGCTATATGGTAAGTACTGTATTTAAGGCATGCACGTGATTTCTTGTAATGATCAACCATCTTCTTTTGTTTTTTGAGTTGGTGTCTCACTCTGTTGCCCAGGCTGGAGTACAGTGGCAGGCTTACTGCCACCCCAGCGTCAGCCTGCTGGGCTTAGGCAAATTCCACCTCAACCTTCTAAGTAGCTGAAGCTACAGGTGTACGCTACCATGCCTGGCCAGTTTTTTGATTTGTTGAGATGAGGTCTCACCAAGTTGCCCAGGATGGTCTCGAACCCATGGGCTCAGGCAGTCCTCTCACCTTGGCCTCTCAAATTGCTGGGATTACAGCTTGAGCCACTGCACCTGGCCTAATCCACCATCTAATCGCAAATTGCTGTTATTATTATATCTATTTTATCTCAGGAAGTTGAGGCTTAGAGAAAACTCAAGTTCTTTGCCCAAGGTCCTGTGGCTAGTGAGCAGAAAACCTTGGCGCCATATTATTTTTATAGTTGTTATTAACTAACAGTTAACTCTGCTAGCACTACACATTGTTCTCAACACTCTGCATTTATTAACTCATTTAATCCTCATTTTACAAGTAAGGAAACTGAGGCACAGTGTGGTTAAGGTCACAGAACCATTTAGTGGCAGTGGTGAGATTTGAACCCAGGAAGTTTGGTGTGTAGTCTGTTCAAGTAATAAACAGGCATATGGCCACAAACTGCCTTTTTTTTTTTTTTTTTTGTCACTTCGGTGGTCTACCTTCTAGAGCAGAGATTCACTAGTACTGCTGAAATTCGTCCCAGAATCAAATCAACCTACTTCAAAGAAGCTTGTGAAAATTAAAAAGAACTTGAGTTTTGACTTGAGATACAGTGAATTTTAAAAATCCTTTGAGGCTTAAAAAACATCTTTGAAGAATTTCAAATGAGATCCCACTTAGGAAGACCCACTTAGGTCAAGTCAGGCCTGCTGGAATTAATTTCCTGGCAGGACTGGTGTTTGAGCCTGAGTCCATCATTCTGCCTGGGTGGGGAATGCCAGGCAATTTTCCCTTTTGATTTTTTCAGTTGGAGCCTCACTCTGTCACCCAGGCTGGAGTGCAATGGCACGATCATGGCTCACTGTAGGCTCGACCTCCTGGGCTCAGGCAATTCTTCTGCCTCAGCCTCCCGAGTAGCTTGGGGTTACAGGTGCGTGCCACGTGCCTGAGCCCGGGCTAGAGTGCAGTGGCACACTCACGGCCACCCCAGCTTCGACCTGCTGGGCTCAGCGTCGATGCTTCCGCCTCAGCCTTCCAAGTAGCCAGAACTATAGGCACATGCTCCCACACCTGGCTAATTTTTTGGTTTATTGTAGAGATGTGGTCTCGCCAAGTTGCTCAGGCCGTTCTTGAACCTGTGGGCTCAGGCAGTCCCCTCACCTCAGCCTCCCAAAGTGCTGGGATGACAAGCTTGAGCCACGGTGCCTGGTCCTGGCTAATTTTTTGTAGAGATGGGATCTCACTGTGTTGCCCAGGCTGGTCTCAAACCCCTGGGCTCAAGCAGTCCTCCTGTCTCGGCCTCCCACAGTTCTGGGATTTCAGGTGTGAGCCATCACACCCGGTCACTTTTCCCTCTTGACTGTGTGCCCTGTTATCCCTCAGACAATGCCCCAGAACAGCCAGAGTGATCTTTTTAAAAGTCAGTCAGTGCACGGCAGCCCATTTGTTTGTGTATCTTTTAGTTGAAGGATTACAGGGACAGGGATCACAGGTCTTTTGCTTATCACTGGGTGCCTGCCATCTAGCATAGCACAGTCGACAAAAGAATCATGGAACAAATTTAATTGTAAAGAATAGCGGGTGCAAAGACCTGGTGGCGTGAAGGAGCAGGACATTTTGTAAAACAGTGGAAAGTTCTGGCTGGCTGGCATTGAGCTGGCTTTGGGAGCTGGGAGAGGTGACATAGTTGGGTCAGACCATAAGGATCATGCAGGTCTGTCAAGGATTGTCGACTTTATCCTCTAGTAATGGAGAAACACTAGTGGGTTTTAAACAGAGTCCTTGGGTTGGCTCTGGTCATTGTCCTTGAGGTGGAGTCTCACTCTGTCGCCAGACTGGAGAGCAGTGGCATGTTCACAGCCACTGCAGCCTCGACCTGCTGGGTTCAGGCAGTCCTTCCACCTCAACCTTCCAAGTAACTGGAACCCCAGGTGCCTGCCCTGCTAATTTTTTTGGTTTATTGTAGAGAAGATGTCTTGCCAAGTTGCCCAGGCTGGTCTCTATCCCCTGGACTCAGGCAGTCCCCTTGCCTCTATGTCCCAAAGTGCTGGGATTATAGGTGTGAGCCACCGTGCCCAGTGGTCATCGTCCTTGGTATTTGGAAATTACGTTCCCCAATTATGCTTTTGCTACCATGACTGCACAGAATTTCAGAAAGAACATGGAAAATTAAAATATGCCAAAGACTAAGTGTGCTTGCTTGTTGATGACGGAGATTGGAGTTATGTATCACATGGGGCGATCCAACAATGAAGGGAATTGTAACTGTGGACATTATCTCTTGGGTCATTTAGGTGACACGTTGCGGACTTCAGGGCTGACTTTTCCATTCCGTCGACAGGGTTGCTCTTAAGAGCACCGTGGTGGCTCTGCCCTAAGGGATGTTATATCACGACGGACTTTAAGCCCTGCCTTGGAAGGACCATATTACGGCCCTTGCTGTGACTCCTGCTTATTGAGCGCCCGCTATGTGGCAGGCGAACTAATCATCTCACGTTACGGTGTTAAAACTTGCTAGCAACCTTTGAGTGGACATACCTCCATTTTACAGATGAAGAAACAAAGGCTCGGGGAAGTTGAGTACTTCTTCCATGTACATGGTGGTGGAACTGGGCAGTCAGACTCAGATCTGTCTGATCTCAAATACCCCAATTTCCCCCATCGGGTCTTCTACCTCTGTGGGGAGGAGAATCCTATAGGATGACGGACACGAACTCGACATCAGTATGCATTGAAGGAGCTTATGGAGATAATTTTGATCTGAGTTAAATGGATTATTTTGAAAAATTAAGGAATTCCTAGAACTTTTCTTCGATGTTTAGGGCTTTTAAACTCGTCATCTCAACACTTTGGGAAGCGGAGACGGAAGGACTGCCTGAGCCCAGGGGTTCGAGACATCCTGGGCAACTTGGCATGACCTCGCCTCTACCATAAGTTAAGAAATTAGCTGGGTGTGGTGGTGCATGCCTGTAGTCCTGGCCACTCGGAGGCTCAAAAGCCTCGCCTGAGCCCAGGACGGGGAGGCTGTGGTGGCTGTGAATGTGCCCCTGCGCTCCAGCCTGGGCAAGAGTGAAACCCCAGCTCAGAAAAAGAACTTTGAGGCAAGATGACACTGGAGAAGACAAGGTGTTTAACTTCATTCGAGTCAGACCTGTGGGCCTCATCTCCCTGAGGACCAGACGCTTGAGTAGAGTCTTGGTGGATCAGCGTGAGCATCGAATTCAACCAACTGGGCGGCTTGCCTCCGGCTCGCCCCACCACAACCCCTGCTGCTTCTCGCATCGCTCCGTTCCAGGTGTTGGCACGGCTGCCAGAAGGAATGCTTTAAACACACACAGAAGAGGGCCTCCCTCCCGCTCTTAACTGGCTGGAGGTTCCCCTTTCATTCGGAATGCATTATGGTCTTTTGATCCTGGCTCTGCGGGGCCACGTGAGCCCTCTCCAGTGCCCTCAGAGGCGCCCGGCCTCTTGTTCTCTCTGTTCTGGCGACTCTGGGGTCTTTTCAGGCTCCGGATCAGAAACATGACATTGGCGGGAAATGGTGGCAAGTTCTGTGTGGAGCTTATTCTGAACTCCAGGGGCTGGTGGGAGCTTGGGTAGATTAAAGGGTTTGTGCCTGACCTCAATGTAATAGAACACCTTTGGGTCATTTTATTTTACTTTTTAAAGTGTTTGAGTCAGAGTCTCACTCTGTCTCGCTGGCTGGAGTGCAGTGGACGCTCACAGCCACCGCAGCCTCGACCTGCTGGGCTCCGGTGATCCTTCAGCTTCAGCCTCCCAAGTAGCTGGAACTATGGGTGTGTGTCACCACGTCCAGCTCATTTGTAGAGGCGAGGTCTTGCCATGTTACCCAGGCTGGTCTCGAACCCCTGGGCTCAGAGCCACCATACCCGGTGGCCTTTGTATCATTTTAAACACAAAACAACATGGTGGAGCTGCTGAGCTGGGGAGTAGGATATTCTTCTGTTGCATTATTGTCTTTTTACAGTGTTCAGAGTCTTAGATTGGCTCTGGTCATGGCCCTCAGAAAAACGTTTAATCCATTTACACACTGCCATTTTCTTCATGGCATCGTCCTCGCAAACTTGGACTAACGCGTCCCTGATTTCACTTCCACTCCTGCCAAGGTTAGCAAGAAATTTAATGTCTGTGCATTGCTCTAATGCAAGTTCTGACATCCTTGCAATAGCACACAGAAACGCACAATAATGAACACCACTCAAAAAGACACCGCCACACATCTACACGAACACAGCTGTGAGCCACTGATACACCCAGGCTAGGAGACCTTAGTGAGTTGTTCATATAGTGCTCCCGATGTGAACACACGGTGGCAGGTTTGCGAACTGAAGTGCCAGACCTTGTACCTTTGGAGCCCTTCGATGACCGCGGACACAGCTGAGGTTCTTTCTGATGGATGAGAGATCAGGACTTGGGATCGTAAACTGTCGTCGTAGGAGCGAGGCACTTGTGGCCCACTATGCCTTAGAAGCGGCTGCGTGTTTCTCAGCACTGGCTTGGGGTGTGTCTCCTCACTAGCACCCTCCAGGCAGCTGTGAATTGACCAGTACTGTGCTCTGAACCTTGAAGTAAGGCCCACTTACAGTCAGGCCCCCATGACGATACACGACCCAGGTCCCAAAAAATTCTAATACTGCACTTTCACGGAATCTTTCCTATGTTGAGATATATGTCGACACGCAAATACCATGGCCTTACAGGCGCCTGCACATTCAGGACAGTCATATGCCGTACAGGTTTGTGGCCTAGGTGCCGCAGGCTAGACTCACGCTTGCATTCCTTCCGTTGTGTTCTTGGTGCTTCCGCATTCTCGCTTTCTTTTTTTTTTTTTGACTTGGAGTCTCACTCCATCGCCCAGGCCGGAGTGCAGTGGCACGCTCATGGCCACCCCAGTGTCGACCTGCTGGGCTCCGGCGATTCTTCCGCCTCAGCCTTCCAAGTAGCCGGAACTACAGGCACACACCACCATGCCCATCTAATTTCTGATTTATTGTAGAGATGATGTCTTGCCAAGTCACCCGGGCTGGTCTCGAACCCGCAGGCTCAAGCAGTTTACTCGCCTCAGCCTCCCAAAGTGCTGGGATGACAGACTGAGCCACTGGCCTGGCCTCCTTGCCTTCTCAAGGCAGGGTTGCCCCATTCTCCTTTCCTTGGGCCTGTGTTCAGAGGCAGGTGCTGGGACTCGTCTGTGTTGAGCTCTTTGGACGTGAGCTTTGTTGGCCAGAGTGTCTGATGGGTACAGTTTCCCAGTTAGGCTTGCCGGAGAGCAGTAGTTGAGATTGAAAGACACGGCAGGAATTGTACATCCCTGCCACAGTGAAAACTCATGGCCTCAAAATAGGGATAAAGTGGAAACACTGTAGCATTTTTGTTTTGTACAACTTTTCCGGAAAAAGACAAGAGGCTGCTCCAACGCACAGGAAAGGCGGGCAGTCCCTGGGCCCCGCTCATCTGCATGCTGTGAGCGTGGCTTTATGGCCTGTTTGTGAGAAGCTGCTTTTTAGCCTTCCATGGATTTCAGTAAAGGGAAATACAGAGAGATGGAAGAGGGTTTCCATCACTTGGGCAAAAACAGCTCCTCCGTGATCTATGGCTGGAGCCTGAAACTTCCCAAGTTCTGCCTCTCCGCATTCCCTGAGAACTTTTTGTGAAGAGGCAGAGGCCAGCGAGACGTGGGAGAGCTCGCAGGTGGAAGAGCGAGTAGGGAGCACGCATGGTCTTGAAGGAAATCAGCGTGTGCCACCCCCAAGGCTGCCTCTGTGACATAGACATTGTTTTGGGGGCCGGGGGAGGTGGCTCATGCCTGTAATCCCAGCACTCTGGGAGGCCAAGGTGAGAGGATTGCCTGAGCCCAGGAGTTCGAGACCAGCCTGAGCAACACAGGGAGACCTTGTTTGCACAAAAATATACAAAGGCAGCCGGGCATGGGAGCACGTGCCTGTAGTCCCAGCTACTTGCTGAGGTGGAAGGACCACCTGAGCCCTGGAGGTTGAGGCTGCAGTGACTGTGATCATTGCACTCCAGCCTGGGCAACAGAGTGAGACCCCAACTCAAAAATTATTTTTGAGCTGAAGGCAAGTATGAAGCAGCAAATGGAGGAAAAGCTTTCTCTATTCTCCCCATTTTTGTGCCTAGTACTGGATTTAAAATCACCTCTCCAGGAAGCAACGTTAGGCTCTCATCAGCCTGAAGACAGGGCCGAGGGGTCTACAAGCGGACCTTGCTTCGTCAGTTTCCTCCCATATGAGGGGGACCCAAAAAAGCCCAGAATTATGTTTTGGAGGGCAGGCCCCTTGTAGTACAGGCTGCGCTGCTGGATAAGTGTTCTGGGAACTCATTGGCATCCGTGAGCCAGCTAGCATTGTTGTGAGAGGCTGCGTTTGGCTCCAGTGAATTTTTTGGGACACTTTCAACACATTTGCCCATTTCGTGATGACGACTCAGGAGCGCACCTGCTCGCACCGCGCCGAGCGCACCGCAGTGTTTGGCCCCGAGTGGCATGACCTGCCTGTCCCACCCGCCCTCTTCGCCCGTCTCACCCTGAGGGACATTTTTGTTTCCCTGGATGAAGGAAAGTCCTCAGAGGGAAACGTTTTGCCCATGTCGCAGAGGTGAAACAAAAAAAGCAGAGTTATTGATAATGGCCATTCTGACTGGAGTTAGGTGGTGTCTCTGTGTAATTTTAATTTGCTTCTCCTTGATGACTAGTGAGGTTGAACATTTCTTCACGTGTCTGTGGGCCGCTCGCATGTCGTCTTTTGAGAAGCGTCTGTTCATATCTTTTGTCCACTTTGTAATGGGGTTTGTTTTTTTCTTTTCAACACGTTTGAGTTCCTTGTAGAGCCAAGATATTAGGCCTTTGTCAGACATGGAGTTGGCAAATACTTTTTCCCAGTCTGTGGGCTTTCTCCCTGCTCTCTTGATGGTTTCTTTGGCTTTGCAGAAGTTTGTCCGCTTGATGAGGCCCCACTTGTCTATCTTATCTCTCGTGGCCTGTGTGTTTCGGGTTTTGCTCAGGAATTGGATGCCAGTTTCAACTTCCATAAGGGTGTGTCCTGCATTTTTTAAAGTTCTTATGGTTTGAGGTTTTACATTTAGGTCTCTGATCCATTTAGAATTAATTTTTGTGTATGGGGATAGATAGGGGTCTTGTTTGAATCTTCTGCATACTGGAGAGGATGTGGTGAAAAGGGAACACTACTACACTGTTGGTGGGAGTGTAAACTAGTGCAGCCTCTGTGGAAAGCAGTGTGGCGATTCCTAAAAGCTCTAAAAATCGACCTTCCATATGACCCTGCAATTCCCCTACTGGGAATATACCCTGAAGAACTCAAATCACTCTATAAAAAAGATACCTGCACACGTATGTTTATCGCAGCGTTGCTCACAATAGCAAGATCATGGAACCAACCGTGCTGTCCATAAAAGAGGACTGGATTAAAAAAATGTGGTACATATACACAATGGAATATTATGCGCCATAAAAAAGAAGAAAATCATGAATTTCACAGCAACATGGGTGGAACTGGAGTCTATAATACTGAGTGCTCTCTCACAGAAACAAAGATCCGAGTATCACATGTTCTCACTCATAAGTGGACCTTGAACAACTATCGTAATACTATAAGAAAAGGATTGACAGTGGCGGGAAACAATGGGGGGGCAGGGAAGGGAAGGGAGGTGGGATTAATGGTAGTCAATATCTGTCTGGGGACGGGGGAGGCGCACCTCTTCAACAAGGGTACCTGCACAATGCATATTTGTATACCTAACCCTTAACTGTACCCCACAATTTTAAAATAAAAAATATGTTTTTAAAAAAAGCAGAAGCACTTTAAAAGGCATTAAAATTGATGAGTTAAAAAACTTTTGGCCAGACTTGGTGGCTCAACCCGTCATCCCAGCACTTTGGGAGACCGAGACAAATGGATTTCCTGAGTCTGCGGGTTCGAGACCAGCCCGGGCAACTCGGTGAGACCTCCTCTCTACAATAAAATAAAAAATTAATCGGCATGGTAGCACACACCTGTAGTTCCGACTACTTAGAAGGCTTAGGCGGAAGGATCGCCGGAGCCCAGCTGGCTGACGCTGGAGTGGCTGTGAGCGCGTCACTGCACCCAAGCTGGGCGACCGAGTGACACTCCAGCTCAAAAATACAAAAAACAAAAACAACAAAAGACTTTTGCGCCGCAGGAAAAGCGTCTCGATAGGTGTGTTGCATCAGACTGAGAGTCCTTGGAAGGCGACTGAAGTTACATATGTAAAAACAGTTTTCTATATGCAAATGCCACTTCATGGGGTTCCCCCTCATGTATTTGCACCGTCTTCTGCCTTTGGGGGCCCACAACCTCATTTCTCGGTCCTGTTGTTTTCTTCAGATGTATCGTTCCTCGTTGAAAGTGCTGTGTAAGCCACGCCGCTAAGCCACTGCTAGAGTTACCTTTCATGGAGGCTTCTCCTGCGTGATGTACACTGCGTGCATTGATACGCTTGCTTTTCTCTTGTTTATCTGTCTTTTGTTGCAGGTTCCATCCCTGCCAAGAACTCATGGGGGTTGGGTGCAACTTTATTTTCCTCCTCAACATTTACCACAGGGTAGGGAAGAGGGAAAGTGTTTTGGATGGGGGGAACAGTGAGAGCACAGTCGAGAGGGGAGGGGGTCACGGCCAGGATGCGCTGTGGTATGTGGCCCTGGGTGACGTGCTAGAAAGGCACGTGGCCTCCGAGGTGGTGGCCTTGGTGTGCCAAGTACAGGAGTGTGGACTTACGTCCCAGGGCATCGGGGTCAGTGACTGTAATAGCTAACATTTACTGAAGGCTCTGTAAGGTCTGATCTGGGCATAGACTCTTTCTCTCTTTCTCCCCTTACCTGGCTTCTTTCTTCTCTCCTTCTCGAGGGGCAACCTCTGGCCAAGGATGATCTCTGAAGGGTGTGCATATTCCCAGTGATGAGGCATGGGTACAGGTGATCTGGCAAAGCTGAGAACAATGTAGGCTGCACTCTTTTTTTTTTTTTTTTGAGTCAGAGTCTCACTCTGTCTTCCAGGCTGGAGTGCAGTGGCTCGATCATGGCTACTGCAGCCTCAACCTGCTGGGCTCAGGCAATCCTTACACCTCAGCCTCCCAAGTAGCTGCAACTACAGGTGCGTGCCACCATATCCAGCTTATTTTTTTTTTTTAAGTTGTAGAGACGAGGTCTCGCCATGTTGCCCAGGCTGGTCTCAGACTCCTGGGCTCAGGCAGTCCTCTCACCTCTACCTTCTTAAGTGCTAGGATTCCAGAGCCACTGTGCCTGGCCGACACTCTTAATCAATGTAATTGTAGATACCATATAGCAATTTGAATAATCAACTTGCTCGTTTTTATTTTATTTATTAATTTTTTTTTTGAGTTGGAGTCTCACTTTGTCGCTCAGACTGGAGTGCAGTGGCCGCTCACCGTCACAACAACCTCGACCTGCTGGGCTCCTGCCATTCTTCTGCCTCAGCCTTCCAAGTAGCTGGAACTGTAGGCGCACGCTACCACGCCCAGCTTGTTTTTTGATTTTATTGTAAAGATGAGGTCTCATCAAGTTGCCCAGGCGAGTCTCGAACCCCAGGCTCAGGCAGTCCTCTCGCCTTGGCCTCCCAAAGTGCTAGGATCACAGGCTGAGCCAACTGGCTTGATTTTAAGACTGCTTGCTCTGCTGTCCTGAGGTGTGGACACTTCACTGACCTGCTGCCATCGGTGCCTCCTGTAAGTTTTAATAAACTGCTGTCTTTTCCTGCTGGGCCCCTGGGGGACTTCTCTGAACAGGTCAATGTTGCATGCAAGCCCTGTCAGATTTGGGGTTCCCGCGTCACACCTCCCCTCCCTCTGTCCCTTACCGCGCTTTATGCTACTTGATTGTCAGTCAGCATCTCTCATCGACCTAGCCTTCTTTCTCTTCCTCTTGATCCTGGTCTCCATGTTCTAAATGTCCATGTGGTCTCTGGTCACCTGTATACCTCTCAGGAGACGTGATGCGCACCTCAGTGTTCATGATTAGGACGTAAAATGACGGAGGACTCTGGAGGCAGGGTCTGAGTTGGGGTCCTTTTCTGTCATTCATGTCCCTGGGATCGGGGGGAAGGAGGGAAAGGGGAGGCAGCGACCGTTTTTTAGCGTTAAAGATAAAATGGGCGTCATTTTATCATTATGTCTGCCCCCCTGGTTGTTATCAGAAACAATATGAAGTAAGATTGCATCCTTTGTATAAATCATGTTCGTTGGTTAAATTGTCTCTAGTACTAGAAACTCTGTTTACTGTTTATACTCTACTTTTTAAAAATCATTCATGAAACTTTAAATACTATATCATTTCAAAGCTGGAGAGATCTAGGCAGAATGTGGTGAATTTGTTGCTTTTTAAGAGGACTGGGGCTGGGCGTGGTGGCTCAAGCCTGTAATCACAGCATTTTGGAGACTGGGGCGAGAGGATTGCCTGAGCCCAGGGGTTCGAGACCAGCCCGGGCAACTTGGTGAGACCTCGTCTCTACAGTATATCAAAAAATTAGCCAGGTGTGGTATTCTGCTCCTGTAGTTCCGGCTACTTGGAAGGCTGAGGTGGAAGGATCGCTGGAGCCCAGCAGGTCGAGGCTGGTGGCCATGAGTGTGCCAGTGCACTCCAGCCTGGATGACAGAGTGAGACTCTGCCTCAAAAACTAAAAAAAAAAAAAAAAAGACTGGGCCATTCACCACCAGAATGGAGGTGTGATGTGCGGGAGGATGTTGGTGTTCTCCTGGCAGTAGGTCAGGCTGCTGCCAGGCTGTGATCTTGGGCTGACACATCACTCCACCTCTCTGAGCCTTGGTTTCCTCCTGGAAGATAAAGACAAAGCTGCCGACTTACAAGGACGAGTGTGGAGAAGACTAAGTGCAATATTTCCTGCACAGTACGTGGCACGTGGCAAGTGTCCTGCATGCTTGTGATTATTCTTCTTGTTCCTGAAAAGGGAGGAGTGAGCAACCCAGTGTTGAGTGTTGGAGGGGGAGGGAGGGAGCGTGAGAGTGTTGGAGGGGGAGAGGGGTTTACACAGTGCCCTTCCTGTTCTCCCTCACCTCCGCTCCTCTCACCTCCAGTCCTTTTCTCCCCTCATGGTTGAGTGAAATTTGATGTCTTGCGGAGTTCTGCGGCCTTTGCCACAGGGCTCTCCAATGTGCCCTTCTTATGCTCTGACATAATGAATGGAAACATGGACGCCGGGGGTCTGGTTGAACCTGCAAACTCTTCACCCCCACACGTGTGGGGATGGTGCCCTCTGCCTGGTGAGCCCATCTCAGATGGCTGTGCTGGTGCTGGGCCTGGTTACCTAGGCAACGTTTCCCTACGCTGATGACAAAGGGCCCTTCACCTGATGCATGCTGAAGTAATCAAGTTAGGGAGGAGATGGAAGGAAACCATCTTCTCTTGAAATGAAGTAGGTGCAGGTGTTAATTTCTTTAGAATAGCAGCAAATTTTCTGTTTTCCGAGAGGCAGGGTAAAGCTTAAAAACAAACTTCTGGCTGAAAATACCTTGTTTGCGAACCCTGCAAGCCTCTTAAGAATCAAACAGTCCTAGTGTCGAGACTGTTAGCCTTCCTGTCTTTTCAACTGCCTTTTGTGTTCATTTGACTGTTTTAAGAGATTTGGAAATAACTTCTCAGGGCTGTTTCTTTAATGACTTGGAATGTTTATTGTAAAAAGTTTGCTGGTTGGACAAATCAGTGAGTACCATAGCTGTTGGGTTCTCCATTCCCTAAGGCCTTTTAAAAAAAAAGTTCTTTATTGTGAAATACAGTGTACACTGAGAAAAGTGCACCAAGCGATTAAATGACTCACTGACTTATTACGAAGTGAGTGTGTTACGGTTGTTGACACCAACAAAGTGAAGGCGATACTCCACACGCGTTGTTGAAGCTCCCACCATTCCCTCCCCATTCCCCACCTTCTCCTGACTTCCCGAAAAGCAATGCAGTTCTTACTAGACGTTTTATCACCTAAACATTTATTTCTAAACATCATGGTTTAGTTTTGTCCTGTTTGAATTGCATATTTCTGTATAGGTGAAATCATATGGTAGTTTTTTATGTCTGGTTTTTCTCAACATGTGTCTGCGGTTCACTTATGTTATGTTGTATAGCTGTAGTTCATATATCTGACTTGCTGTATTTTATTGTAGGACTATTCCACAATGTATGTATCGTCTTGACCATTGATGGCTATTGGAGCTATTTCTAATTTTTGGCTATTATAAATAATGATGTTATGAACATTCTTGTACCTTTTTTCTCTTGGGGACATATGCATGCATTTCTATTTGTTGTGTACATAAAGAGTGAAATTGCTGGGGATAAGACATAGCTTATCTTTGGCCTTACTAATGTAAAAAGATAATTTTTATTTTCAATTTCTGCAGAAAGTGAAATCATTACTCATACAAATGTAGAATGAGCATGTGTCAAAGATTTCATTTAATTCATTAATTAATGAGGGAAACAGTAAATGTTACAACTGGTCCATAGGAACATTGAAAGATCCATGCATATAAAGACAATAAGGGGTGAAGAAAGGGAATTATCTGCAGGTGCAAAGTGGGTCTATACAAGGCAATAATTTGTTGCATTCCACCAGACACAATTCATTTGCATGTCTAGGGACTGGAAGCATTTGTGTTATCAGTTTTTTGCAGCTTAAATAGCTGGAGGGCAGCTCAGACATAGAAAGGCAGGATAACACGGAAGGGTGCACTAGACCAGGGTCCCCAACGCCCCCCAACCCTCCTGCTCCCGGGGCCACGCAGCATGGAGCAGAGCTCCTCTTCCTGCCAGGTCTGCCGCGGCATTAGGTTCTCATAGGAGGGCGAACCCTGTTGTGAACTGCGCACGCGCGGGATGAGGTTTCCGCTCTTTATGAGAACCTTTGCCTTTTTTCGCGTTGGCGTCTCACCCCGTCACGCAGGCTGGAAGGCAGTGGCGCACTCACAGCCACCCCGCGTCGACCTGCTGGGCTCCGGATCGCCTCAGCCTTCCGAGGCGCGGGAACCACAGGCGCGCGCTCCCAAGCCAGGCCTGATGATCCCCCTTCCCGTCATTCCGTGGAAGAATTGCCTTCCGCAGAACCGGCCCTTGGCGCCAGAGAGGTTGGGGGCCGCTGCACTAGACCCGACATTCAGTGCTCTTTGTGTTCTTCCATATCCGGGCTTCCACAGTTTTTCCTGGTGGTAGATAATGCTAGGGTGTTAGTGTATCAAGTTCCTCTCCCACTGGAAGGCTCAGGAGTTGCTGTTGCTGCCTGCCAGTTGGTTTAAACTTTTGCCATTCTGGGAGGTGTGCAGTGGTATCTCTCTGTAACTTTAGTCTGCGTTTCCTTGGTTAACGATGAGATCGAGCTCCTTTTAGTTGTTTATTGGCTATTTAAATATCTTCTTAAGTGGACTGCCTGTCCTAGTCAATTCTGAAAGTTAATATGCAGAGATATTTTTATGAAACTCATAAAAATATCTTTGCATATTAACTTTCAGAAATGACATTATTTTGCCTTTCAAATTTAGATCTGAACTCTACTTAGAATGTATTTTTCTGTATGATGTAGAGTAGGATGTTAGTTTTCCTGGCATTATTCATTGAAGAGACTGTGATTTCACCATGGCTTGGCAGAGGCACCCACATGTTCCTAGGTTTGAGTCTGTGTCTGGATATGTTAAATTCCATTGTGCCATTGATCTACTCGACTGTTTTTATACTGATACCGCATGTAGTCTTCATTAGAAGCCACTTCTGCCTGCTGTTCTTTAAGGCTATCCTGGCCCTTTCTGTTTCCTCTTGAATTTTATAATTAGTGCATCAAATTCCTCTAAATGGTGGAATTTTATGTATTGGGTTTTTATTTCAGACTGCATTGACTCCTCAAAAATTCTACTAGATGTTCATCCAAGAGAAAATTAAAATGTCCTTAAAGAGAGTTGTACCTGTATACTCATAGCAACTTCGTTCTTAGTTGCTCTAAACTGGAGACAACCAGTATGTTTATCAAATGTAGAACTCTTAAGCAATGAAAAGGAATGAAGCCGTGATACACCCAACAATGTGAGTGAATTTCAGCTACTATCCCTGTCCGTAGGGATAAAAATTAGTTGTTGAGGGAGGCGGGATAAGGGTCTGAACCGACAGGGGCATGTGAGTACTGACTGGAGTGGTGATTATGGAGATCACCACATCACAGCCTAAACATGGACATGTTATCCTGTAAGTAAATTATGCTTTAGTAAGGTTTCTTTCTTCCTTCCCCCTTCCTTTTTAAAGATGGGACTCTTCCTATGTTGCCCAGGCTGGTCTTGAATTCCTGGGCTCAGGTGAGTAGCTGAGACTATAGGCTCATGCCACTCCTCCCAGCTACTTCTGTGGTTTCTAAATATTCCATTAATTCTGTAGATTTGTATGGGAAAAAAAATAACATTTTTACAAATTGAGTCTTCTAATCGATGACTGTGCTGTATAACTCCAAGTATTATTACCTTTAAGCATTCTTAGTAATACTCTAATGTTTTCTGCATAGAAATCTTTCACATTGTTAAAAGAAATTTTCTTAGGCATTAATTTGAAGTAATTCAGTATTTTTGAGGTAATGGAACTTACTATTATCATTTTTTGAGTCGGAGTCACTCTTTGTTGCCCAGGCTGGAGTACAGTGGCATGCTCCTGGTCACTGCAGCCTTGACCTGCTGGGCTGCGGCAATCCTTCCGCCTCAGCCTTCCAAGCAGCTGGAACTACAGACGTACACCACCATGCCTGACTATTTTTTGTGATTTATTGTAGACACCGGGTCTCACCAAGTTGCCCAGGCTGGTCTTGAACCCCGGGGCTCAGGCAATCCTTTTGCCTCGGCCTCCCAAAGTGCTAGGATTACAGACTGAGCCACTGCACCTGACCGGAAGTTATTTTTTAATTTTTATTTAGTTTATAGATAGTATATAAACTTGTCATTTTTTTGTTTGCTGAGGACTATGTTTGACAACTTTGCTAAATTCACTTATCAGTTTCATCTATAGATTATTTGGATTTCTATATCTATAATCATATCATCTGCTGAAAAGGACACTTTTCTTTTTTAAAATTGTTTTATCTTTATATCTTTTTCTTACCTGATTGTACTGGCTAGAACAATCAATCAGTTGATGATAATCAGAGAGAAAGTTTTCACCATTTCATCAATCTGTTAGGTTTGCAGTGTGCTTTCTAAAGATAAATTTTTAAGGAACTTTCCTTTTATCCTTTTTTGCTAAGAATTTTTAATCATCAATAATGTTGAATTTTATCAAAGCTATTCTTGCATCCAGTAAAACCATGAAGTATTTTCTCTTTAATTCTGTTAACGTGATACATAACATTTAAAAAAATGTTGGGACAGTCATGCATTTCTGGAATAAACCCAGTTGGGTCAAGATGGATCAACATTTTCCTATATTGCTGTATTTGGCTTGCTAATGTTTTGTTTATGCTTTTTGCCTCTATGTTCATAAGCAAAATAGATCTGAAATTTTTCTTTTTCTTTTTTTTGAGTAGGAGTCTCACTCTGTCGCCCAGACTGGAGTGCAGTGGCACGCTCCCGGCCACTGCAGCCTCGACCTGCTGGGCTCCGGCGATCCTTATGCCTCAGCCTTCTAAGCAGCCGGAACTACAGGCATGCATTACCATGGCTGGCTAATTTTTGGATTTATTGTAGAGACAAGGTCTCGCCAAGTTGCCTGGGTTGGTCTCGAACCCAGGGGCTCAGGCAATTCACTCGCCTTGGCCTCCCAAAGTGCTGGGATTACAGGCTGAACCACCGAGCCTGGCCTGAAATTTTTCTTTCTTACAAAGTCCATGTCAGGTTTTGGTTATTGAGGATATGCTTAAAGTGAGTTAGGAAATATTTTCTCTTTTTCTATTGTCTGGTGGTATATGAGTGTGATTAGCATTGTTTCCTGTTTAAATTTCTGGTAGAATTCTCTGAAGTCATCAGGTCCTGTTGTTTTCTTTGAGGTAAGGTTTTAAATAATGTATTCACATTTTTTAATACACAATTTTCAAAGCAGTTTTAGATTCCAGCAAAATTGAGCAGAAGGTGCAGGGATTTCTCCTATAACCCCAGCCTCATCCAAGCACAGCACCCCCATGACGACATTCCCCACCCACTCAGACTGGTCCATTTGCTCCAGTTGATGAACTTACATTGATACAGCCTTATCACCTGAAGTTCATCGTTTGCATTAGGTCCACTCTTGGTGGTGCTGTACATTCTGTGAGTTTGAACAAATGGGTAATGACATGTGTCCATCACAGGGGATACTGTATTATACAGGATATTTTCACTGCCCTAGAAAAACCCTCTGTGTCATGCCTGTTTCTCTCCCTCCCACCGTCACCCCTGGAAACCACCGATCTTTTCACTGAGTCTGTAGTTTTGCCTTTTCCAGAATGTCATATGGTTGGAATCATACAGTATGTAGCCTTTTCAGATTGGCTTCTTTCACTTTCTAATATGCATTTATGGTTCCTCCATGTCTTTTCATGGCTTGATGGTTCTTTTTTTTTTAAGCACTGAATAATATTTCATCGTCTGCATGTACCATGGTTTATTTACCCATTCACCTACTGGAGAACATGTTGGTTGCTTCCAAGTTTAGGCAATTATGAATAAAGCTAAGCTTAACATTTATGCAGACTTTTGCATGTACATACATTTTCAACTCCTTTGGGTAACTACCAAGGAAAGCAGTTGCTGAATCATAGTGTAAGAATATGTTTAGTTAGCCTCCTGCGAAGCAGGGACCACAGGCACGTGCCACCACATCTGGCTAATTTTTAAAATTTTCCTAGAGACAAGGTCTCACTTTGTTGCCCAGGCTGGTCTGGAACTCCTAGGCTCAAGCCATCCAAAGTTCTGGGTTTACAGGCATGAGCCACTATACCTAGCCTGTTGTTGTTTTTAACCATTTCACTTTTTATTGCTATTAGCTTGGCAGTTTTACGTTCTTTCATTATTATTTTAGTGTTTACACTAGAGATGGTAGTGTGCATTCCTGACTTAGGACTTGGGACGCTTTAATGGCATTTATCTCCCTCTTGACTCTGTGTCATTGTTATGTGTTTTACTTCCATACCTTCCACAGGCTCGAGACATTATTATTATTATTGCTTTACTCAATCATAATTCATTTTGATTGCTCATATATTTTTTCTTTGCTCTTCATTTTTTCTTGCGTTATTTATCTTCCATCTGGGAGCACTTTCTTTTTGCCTGGAGAACATCCGTCAGTATTTCCTTTATTGTCTACTGGCAGCACATTCTTTCAGTTTTTGTTTGTCTGAAGTGCTTTATTTTACTGTTGTTCTTAAGGATATTTTCCTGGGCATAGAATTTCAGGCTGTCAATTACATTCTTTCTATTCTTTAAGGATATTTCACTTACTTATGGCTTCCTTTATTTCTGTGGATGAGTTACCTAAAAATCTAATTTTTGTTTCTTTTTTCCCCTCAGACTCATTTGAGGGTCTTCTCTTTCGTGGTTTTAGCAGTCTTATGATAACGTGCCTAAGTGAAGTTTTCTTTGTAGATATCCTCCTTGGGCTTTCCAGAGCCTCTGTCTTGGCTCCTTCTAGGATCTGATGTCTTTCTTCTGGTTTGGAAAGTTCTCAACTAGTGTCTTGTCAAATGCCAGTTCTACCCATTCCCTCACCTCTTTTCCTGGGGCTGTAATTACCTGTGGGTTACACCTTCTCACTGCATCCTGTAGTGTCTTGTCCTGTTTTCGTCATCCTTTTGCCTTTCTGTGCTTTATTCTAGTTATTTTCTTCTGGCTTCTGATTCCTGCTTCAACTATGTCTAGTCTTCATTTATTACGTTATTAATTTTAGTTCATATATGTTTTAGGTCTAAACTTTCCACTTGATGCGCTCTGTTTCTGAGTTTATCATTTTGATTTGTTTGATAGGACTGCTAGAACAAATTCCTAAACACCGAGTGGCCCACACAGCAAAAGCTTATTTTCTGCTTAGGAGGCTGTAAGTCAAGGTATTGGCAGACACATTCCCCCCAGGGCTCCAGGGAAGAAGCCACCCCTTGCCTCTTTTGGCCTCTGGGTGCTGTTGGTATTTCTTTGCTTGTGGCTGTCTCTCTGTCTGTCTTCTCACTGCCTTCTCCTCTGCGTGTTCATCTTAAAACTCCCTCTGCCATGTTCTCATAAGAATGCATGTGATTGCATTCAAGGCTCATCTCAATAATCCAAGATAAGCTCCTCCTCTCCCACCCTTAATTTAGTTACCTCTTTGCCCATATCTGATATTATTTGCTCCTTTGCCACATAAGGTAATACTCACAGGTCCCAAGGATGAGACCATGGACATATCTTTTTCAGGGCCACCTTTTAGCTCATGACATCATTCTTGGCTGAAACTCTTAACCTTATAATTTTAATCTTTCTATAAATAGTAAGACTTTTAATAGAAAGTCTGCTTCACATAATTTCAGTATCTGGAGGCTTGTGGGTGGGTTTCTATTTCTGGTATTTCTCCTGGTTTTGTTTATATGTTCTTATTTCCTTATGTGCTTGGTTATTTTTGATTGTGTGTGAGTTGTACTGTTCGTACATTTTTTACAGATATGATTTGAGGCCAGGGTTGAGGTGATTCAACTCTAGAAGGGATTTACATTTGCTTCTGCAAGTACTTGTGGCATTAGCATTCTGGAAGCATCTTATTTTAGTTTCAGATACTGAGATGACTTGAGGATCCCAATCTAAAACAAATGGTGTACTCAGGTCTGTCTCCCCTGTCCTCAGCTGCCCTTGAGCGTAAATCTCTATTTCCTTAGCTTCTCTTTGTCCATAGAGCAAAAAAAGGTCCAAAATGTAGTCTCCTTTCTCTGGACTTCTTTCTTCTTCTGATCCTGGCCTGGTGCTTTTTTCCCCCACAATCTTTTTAGCTTTCAATATGTTTTCAAGCATTTAATAAATTCTCTTTTCTATGTGTCTTCAATGGGAAGGTTTATCTGGCATATCTAGTGGGTCACTGTCAGAAGCAGAATTCTTCTTGAATCTTTTGTTTGTTTGTTTGTTTTTGAGTTGGAGTCTCACTCTGTCGCCCAGGCTGGAGTGCAGTGGCACACTCATGGCCACCCCAGCAATGACCTGCTGGGCTCTGGCGATCCTTCTGCTTCAGCCTTCCAAGTAGCCGGAACTACAGGCATGCATCACCACGCCCAGCTCATTTTTTTTTCCGTTTATTGTAGAGATGAATTGCTTAGGCTGTTCTCAAACCCATAGGCTCAGGCAATCCATTCACCTTGGCCTCCCGAAGTGCTGGGATTACAGGCTTGAGCCACCGCGCCTCCTTGAATCTTTTATCTTCTCTCAATCTTAAATGTATATGATTAATAATTCCAAGCTTCACATAAGCAGAGAGAATAGTGCAAATCCCCCTCATCACTCAGATTCATCCATTATCAAGACTCTGTTACATGTGCATGTAAATGTTCACAGCCTATAAGAAGAAGTTAGGAAGCACGGCAGCATCTTCACTCACTGCCGTTCACTCGCCTCCGAAGTTCAGCATCAGAGCAGCGGCTTCTGCCTTGGTGACTGCCACTCTTGGCTCCTGGCGGGAGGTGTGCCTGGTTCCCCACTTGTGCTCACTGGTCTGCTGTTGAACGAATGTGAATTCTCTGCAGAACCATAGACTGCTGGTGCTGGAACAGGTCTTGACTTGTCACAATGAACCTCAGTTTGCAGATGGAGATGCTGAGACCCGAATATTGGAGAGGGGCTGTGGGCCACACAGCTGCATGGTCAGAGTCAGGGAGTCTCAGCCCCGGACTCTTTCTACTGGTTTTTTTCTTCTTCTTCTTCACCTTCCTAGCTTGTTTAACCACCACGTTTTCTTCTCTTCTGGTAACGCTGAAGTTTAAGAGCATTTCATTACAAATGTGATGATACAATGCGGTATGAAGACATGACAAGGCAAGTTTTATTGGCCATTACTATTTGCCTCAAGTGAGTGGCAAAGCCTCTGACCACTCGAGGCATACATTAATAGCCCTATAAAAGACATTCTGGATTGCTAGTGCCATTATCGTCTGGCTACCAAAAATTATTGTACAAATACCACTTCAGACAATTTTCTTTCCTTTCTTTTTTGGAACTGGAAAGATTAGCTGCCTTTTATGAGAAATAAGCCTTCATATGTGAGAGAAAATATAATTGTCAGGTAGCTTGCAAAGAGTATGAGCTTTGGAGGCAGACTGATCTGTTGCTGGTATTTACTCCAGTATTTACTAGCTCTGAGGTATTAGGCAAGTTTCTTAACCTCTCTGAGCCTCAGTTTTCCTTCCTTTCAGATGACAACTGTACTACTTGGCTCTTAAAATTCACATATATATGGGAGGGGGCTTAGAAAACGAAACCCGGCATTCTCTTTTGGAGGGTGGTCCCTTGTGGTACACTCATAATCTGTTCCTCTGGATCAAATGTCGCCCAAAGTTTTTATCTGGAAGTTCTGAGAAGGTTGCATCACGATTTGCGGAAGAAACATCCCAAGTTGTGGCAAACAGGTGACTGCTTCTTCCACGATGACAGTGTACCTGTTCGCAGCACGCTGAGTGTTCGGCAGTTTCTGACCAAAAACACAGCCAGACCCCTGTGCCCCACCTTCCCTGTTCACCTGATCTTGCCCCAGCAACAATTTTTTGTTTCCCCTGATGAAGAAAGCCCTCAGGTGGAAACATTTTGCCAAGGTGGAAGAGGGGAGACAAAAGGCGCCACTAAAAGGCATCAAACTGATGAGTTTTGAGCAGTGGAAAAAGCATCTCCATAGGTGTAGTGCGTCCAACGGAGAGTACTTTGAAGGTGACTTGGGTTTAAGCCTGTAAGAATAAATACACCATTTTTAATAAGTACATTTCATTTTTTTAAGTTCCCTCCTCATATATATAAACACCTAACATAGTGCTTTGAGTATAATAAGCAGTCAACAGATCACATACTTTTTTTGTTATGATGGTGATAATAATGAAAACAGACGAGAATTTTTTCTTTTAACTAATTTATTTGTAAGACTGAAAATGTTTTCTGAAGTGCTTCTTTTATTTTTTGAGTCGGAGTCTCACTCCGTCACCCAGGCTGGAGTGCAGTGGCTTGCTCACAGCCACCCCAGCGTCGACCCACGGGGCTCCTGCAATCTTTCCATCTCAGCCTTCAAAGTAGCTGAAACTACAGGTGCGCGCTACCACGCCCGGCTAAATTTCCTTTTTAAAAATTTATTGTGGAGATGAGGTCTCGCCAAGTTGCCCAGGTTGTTCTCCAACCCGTGGGCTCTGGCAGTCCCCTCACCTCAGTCTCCCAAATGCTGGGATTACATTACAGGCTTGAACCACCGCGCCCAGCCAAAAAATGTTGTTTTTATTGTTATTAACAGACCATTCTTTTCCACAGTAGTCTTTCTTTTTTTTTCCCCCTCTATTCCTCATTCCTTGAAAAATGAACTGAACAATGTTGGCTGGTGCAAAAGGGGCTAAGGGAGCAGAGTTTTGATAAATTCATAAAATAATCTTGGAAACTCTGTGCCATTCCCCTCTCTGCCCTAGGTTTTTTGGGCGTCGAGCTCTCTGAGGCGTCTGAGTCCATTCTTTGACCTCAGCCTGCACCGTGTGCTTGGGGTAACTGTGCTTTTCTGCTGGTCCCTGCTGATGGCCCCAGTGCTGCATGGAACTTGGATGTAACTGCACTCCTTCCCAGCTAAGCACGCCTGTCCCTTGGTGGGGTGAGCCACAGAAACGTCCAGAAAGCAAATTTTTTTCTTTTTCAATGCAACAAACAGAAAAATCCTTCATTCAAATAAGAGGAATGTAAGTTGTTGGATGCAAGAGAGTGGTTTTTTTTTTGAGTTGGAGTCTCACTCTGTCACCCAGACTGGAGTGCAGTGGCCGCTCCCGGCCACCGCAGCCTCGACCTGCTGGGCTCCGGCGATCCTTCCGCCTCCGCCTTCCGAGTAGCCGGAATTACAGGCGCGCACTACCACGCCTGGCTAATTTTTTGATTTATTGTAGAGATGAGGTCTCGCCTGCCCAGGTGGGTCTCGAACCCGCGGGCTCAGGCAGTCTACTCACCTCAGCCTCCCAAAGGCGCAGGATTACAGGCTGAGCCACCGAGCCTGGCGAGAGTGGCTTTAACAACAACAACAACCACTAAAACTCTGGGACAGGGAACAATGACTGAAATCAGTTTGTTGAAGTGCATACGTAAGCAAATTAAATGGTGGCCCTTCCTAAGTGCCTTTCCTCCCCCAGCTGCTTGCAGTTGTCACGTGAAATGTGTGTGTGGCAGCGGGTTACCGGGAGATAAGAACACCTATGTATTCCCCCTTGCCCCAGACTGGGCCATTCGAAGGAGCCTGGAGCCAGTTCCGCGCTGTCCTCCTTGGAAATGAACTTCAGACTTTCCCTTCCTGGGAGCCAGCGGAATCCCATCACATGCTCCCGGTCATGAGTTTGTGGAAGGAAACACAGGCTTCCTTCAGGGGCTTTGCCAGCAGGGGTGGCTTGATTGGTCATGCAGGGAATTGTCATCGCTGGTTTCCAGCTGAGGCTCGGCTCTTTCTCCGAGAATGGAGCAAATTCGGGGCCTCCTTCCTAACTCCTTCCCCAGCCAACCCGGTGAGCATGGTGGCTGATGAGAGTTATGGTGGCTTTGGCTAATTAGGTATGCATCACATAGATTATTTGTTAAGTGCAGTCTCGTTTTTTCTCAAGATAATCCATAATCCAAGGAGAAGTGTCCTGTTATTATCCTGTCTTTACAGAGGAGGAATTGGTGGCCCTGAAGGGGAAAGCAACCTGCCCATGCTCACCATTTTAGGAGGCACAGTGGGACTTGAACCAAGATGGTAACTGTAGAGGTTGTGTTCTAGTGTTTTTGTTTTTGTTTTGAGTCAGGGTCCCACTCCATCGCCTAGGCTAGAGTGCAGTGGCACTATCACGGCCACCACAGCCTTGACCTCCTGGGCTCAAGTGATCCTTCTGCCCCAGCCTCTCGAGTAGCGGGAACTACAGGTCTGCGCCACCATGCCCGGCTAATTTTTTGATGTATTATAGAGACGCGATCTTGCCAAGTTGTCCAGACTGGTCTCAAATCCCTGGACTCAGGCCATCCTGTTGCCTCTGCCTCCCAAAGTGCTGGGACGACAGACGTGAGCTGCTGTGCCCAGCGTGTTCTGGTGTTCTTAGCCACTGCTCTGTACTCTTTGTTACCACGGTTGCCCCCTTGCCTCATCCATGTTCTTGGCTGTGGCATTTGGCTTGTTATCTTCCTATCTGTAGCAGACAGGGGCTTCCTTCTTCCTGCCCCTGCTCGCAGCCCTCTCCTGGCTCACAGCAGGCACCTGTTGCCACTGAGCCCATCCCCAGCCCCCCGCGTGCTGGCTTTGGCCCTGTGGGGGAACCAGAGTGGGCAGCCGGTGTGCACAGGCTCAAGGAAGACGTGATGTGGAGAATGGACACTTCCGTGGCAGGTCCAGGCTGTTTTGGGTCCATTTCTGCTCCTGCCTACCCTTCCATCTTCCTCAGAGCCTGTTCCCTCGCATTTTGTCTGGAGACATTTCTGTCTCCCGGCATCTAGGCTCTGGAGTCCTAATACGTGAATTGATTTTCAGAAGTTGAGGAAAGAGTTATGATTTCAGTTACATCCTTGGGTTGTTTGAGTTGAGAGTGATGAAGAGTGATGCTTGGTTCTAGAGATGCTGGCAGGATGGTGACACAGTCGTAGCCTGCCTCTTAGATGTGTGATGATGGTCCGGCCTTGCCGGTCTTTCTCCATCTTCTTTAAATCACTTCCGAAGAAGAATTTGCTCATGGAAGGTCGGGACTGGCGGTGGGCTGAAACTGTTCCCTGACTTCATTTATTCGCTAAGCAGTTACCAGCCCATGTTCCTCAAGATTCCTAAGTCTTATTGAATCACCCACGCTTTTATTAAAAACTGTGGGTTCTTTTTTTCAGACAAATCCGCAGAATACATAACATAGCTTTGCATATAATTTGCACGGCTTCACAGACCTTCTGAAGCCCATCTGAGGACAGCAGCCAGGCCCCATAGCTGTGATGTACCACCTTTCTTGTTTCAGCACAGTTGAGCCTCCAAATCAAGGCCTTTTAAATTATGAATAGAGATAGAAACTCAACACAGACTCTTTTATGAAACTGTGTTCAGCCAACTTGTTTATCACTGAAGCCTTACCAGATAATTAACAAAGAGACAAAGTAACTGTGTAGAGTCACTCAAGATCAAAAAGGTGTCCACAAAGGAGTCATCTTCTTCCGCACTGCCTCGGAGTGAAGGGCTTCTACAATAATTTATGGGAAATGTAAATCCCTTGATTGAAAGAGGGAAGGAAAAGAAAATCTCAGTACTAGTTAGGCATTTGCAAAAAGCCTCAGTCATTTTGAAGAAGGTAATATGGATACCATCAATACTGTGAGTTTGCAAGTGTGGAGAGAGAGAGAAAGAGAAAGAGAGAGACTGAAGAAAATGAAAATTTTCACATCTGAAATGAAAAAGCATTTTCCTTTGGGGCTTCTTAGTTCACAGCAGTGTGACAGCTAATCAGAAAGCTGCCACATTATGACTCTGTTTTCCTTGTATGTAATTAGATGATTTAAAGTTCTCCTGACACATGTGGTGCAGCCTTTGTGTTCCTGGGCGGAATCTTCCGCAACTTGGAGGCCTACCAGGAGGGGAACAGGGGTACCCGGGCCCCATTGGCCTTGTGAGCTTATGTTGCTGACCCGCTAGTGTGACTTCCTTCACAGTAAGTAGAAGTTGGCAGGTTCCGAGAGAGGATGTCAAGTCTTTTGCTGACTCTCCTCCTGGTTCTAGCCCCGCTATGCCCTGCCTGTTAAGAGTAGCAGGAGGCCGGGGTCGGTGGCTCAGCCTGTAATCCCAGCACTTGGGAGGCCGAGGTGAGTGAATTGCCTGAGCCTGCGGGTTCAAGACCTGCCTGGGCAACTTGGCGAGACCTCATCTCTACAGTAAAATCAAAAACTGAGCTGGGCGTGGTAGCGCACGCCTGTAGTTCCAGCTACTCGGAAGGCTGAGGCGGAAGGATCGCCAGAGCCCAGCAGGTCGAGGCTGCGGTGGCCGGGGGCGGCCACTGCACTCCAGTCTGGGCGACAGACTGAGACTCCAACTCAAAAAAAAAAAAAAGAGTAACGAGAATTCCTGAGCCAGAGTGGCATTGTGTTTCCACGCAGAAAACCAAAGCTGCCTGTAAACCGAGCTAAGGTAGGGAGGGCATCAAACCCAAGGGCTGGAGCTTTGTCGTTGGTTGTTAAGAGCTGTGGCATCATTGGTCAAAGGGGCTCATTGTCTAACGCTTTCTACACATTATGCTACAATATTCCGTTCAGAGAAAAAGCAGGCATGTCCTCCCTCCCCTTTTCTAAAGGGTGTTGTGGTTCTTGTCCACAGGGCAGTGTGTCCTGCTCTGTGCCTCATGGACTTGGGGTGACTTGTGGACACCCGAGCTTCCTCTCTGGCCTGACGACCATTCTCCTGGCAATCTGCTTGCTCCTGGCATCGCCTGCCTACAGGGGCACCACACAGAGCCTGGGCTTCCAGGCACACTTTGGGTGAAGTCATTCCTCCCTGAAAACTGAGATGGGAAATTTCTCCTGTCATGTGGAACAAACAAAGAGGGTTAAGCCATGATGAGCTGAGAATTAGGCTGGGAAGTGTGTTCTTTCAAGCATAGCTTCAGAAAGGGATCACATTGCTCTTACTTCTATTGTTTCCTCTGCTAACAAATTATTAAGGTACATTTCCACTGGAGGAAAGTGGCCAGTATTTGAAAGTGTAATCGAGTGCACATTCATTATTAAGACTGTAAGACAGATGACGAAAAGATCCGGCAGTGACCTGAGAATTATCACTGAAGCTTCATTTGTTTGTTTACTTGTTTGTTGGATGTCTGGATGGAAGCCAGCAGCACCAGCCATGCCAGGTCCCTTTTTCTTCACCTTCGCCCAGAGGGCTCATTCTCTTTCTTTTTGGTTCTTTCAGCACCTCATGTTCTCTACATCCTTCTGTCCCTGGAAACCTGCCCTCAGGAAAGAAATGGGCCCTGTCCCCTATACCTGACACACCTCGCTATGAATGTAAGGATACCATGTGACTTGGACTTGATTCTCCCAGGGGCGTTGGAATGTTTTCACTTATTATGAATTAGTGAATCGTCTCTTTACAAAAGAAGCAGAAGCTAGTACATAAATACATTTCAAAAGTCAACGTGTACAGTTTGTGCCTTGCCTTACCTGTCAGGATTAATATGGTGACTCTATGAGCACAGACGTGTGTGTGAGTAAGCCTTATAAATGGCACTGTCCTAGGAGAGATGGGGACCTGCAAACTTCTGGCTTGCCGCCCTTGCTCTGTGGCTTTGAGAGGGTCACTCGCTGTTTAAGATGAGCAAGTTGTGTTAGGTGATCTCCGAGGGCCCTTCTAGACTTGAGAGTCCAAGGATGAAGTTGAGTGCTGAAGGAACAGGCTGTATAGACAGATTGTAGGTGCCCATCAGTGGATGGTCTTGGAGCAACAAGGTCTTGGAGCAACATCTTGGTCTTTGATCCCTAGAAGTTCAATGGAAAAAAGGAGAATATGTTATAATTTTAGTAACTGGCATCAGACTTTCCCTGGGGAAGAGAATTGCTTTTGGCTGGGAAAAACACCATGATAAGACATTTGGAGATTGCAAAACACTGAAAACATTAGAGTCTGGGAAACCAAGCCAAAAAACAGATGGTTAATCTTTTGTACATGAGAAATTAAAAGCCCTAGGCGGGAGTGGAAAAGAAAACAGAAGACTAGAGATAAGAGAGGGAGGAGAGAGAGAACCTGGAAAGATGGCAGAAGACGGGATGCTGTGTGTCCTCAAAGGCCAACACAAGGCCATTGCTTTGCTAAGCTGTGGTCTGAGCGTGTGGTTCCTTGAGCCCTTGTCACCATGTTTCCTAGCTTTGGCCCCCTTCTCTGCCTTGGGTAGGTGACTCTCTTCTCTCTCTAATTTACTTTATAAGTAAACTATATTTTCTACTCTAAAAAAAAAAGGCCAACACGAAAACCCTAAGGATATCAGAAACCATAATATCTAATGTGGGGTGTTAGTTTGCTTTGCTGTGTGTTATACTATCTGGTTTCTGTGACCTACCAATCTATAGTAACTCTAATTTTACTCAAAAATGGTTTCTGAGTGGATTATTTTGTGGAAACTGAGGAAAGCATTGAGTGTGTGTGTGTGTGTGTGTGTGTGTGTGTGTCCAGATTACCTAGGAGGTAGGATATTTATTTCACTGGTGTGGAAGTAAAATCTTGCAGTTTGAGATGACCAGAGAACATAGCCCCAGCTAGACAATGATAGATGTCTTATTACAGATTTGTATTTCCACTGGACATGGAGTTTAGGGGGTTTCTAGCCAATCTCATCTAGAGTTTCCAGGGCAGTTCAGGTAGGAGGTTCATAAGTGACATTATGATGAGGCCTTATCTGCAAACCCCGAACTCTGTGATGAAGTAATGTGGAAGGAGCCATTTTGTTTCTTTTGTCCTTCATTGTTTTTTTCTTCTTTTTAATGGATACTCAGTGTGAATGTTCTTATATTCTGTTGGTTGAACCTCTGAGATGATGGGATGACCTCATCTTGCTCTCAACAATGGCCCCCTTTTGGCCAGAGTTTATTTGACTGCTTCAGAGAGATCAGGAAAATACAATTCCTTCGTTTCAGCTGTGGCCAGTTGTAACTCAGTGATGGCTGTCTTGTCCACCATTGTTTCCTGGAATTTCTGAGGAAAATTCTGGAACAAGCAACTCCTTTGTGGAAGTTGGCTTTGGACATGGCAGATGAAATTTCTGTCCTAAAACAATATGCATGATCTAATCCCAGGTGGGCAAAAAATGTTAGATGTATTTAATAGTTGCTCTGAAAAATATAGGAAGAGTAGATTCCAAAATATCAAATTACAGCAAAGGATTACAGCATGGTCTTCATGGCATTGTGTCCTGGACTTTTACATTGTAATGTCTGTAAAAATTGAAATTCATTACCTGTGTGGGTGGTTACCATTTTCTTTCCTAGAACAGGGTGTGTCTGTCCTGCCCAGGTGATGTCAACAAAACCTCCAAGCAGTAGAATAAGAAGTGTTTATTTTCTTCTTTCTGATCGCCTTCAATTTTACAGTTTCTACAATTAGCATACTGTTTGTCCTGATTACAGAATGTAAATTTCATGAAAATGTAGGGTGCATAGTTAATGATGCAATATTACTTTGAGGAAGTTATATTTATGCTGCTGAAGAAACTACCTACATGGGAAGACTAGAAGAGAAAGGGACAGATTGTGGAAGGTCGATGAATGGTAGGTTTCTGCTCCAGGATCTCAGAGCTTGACTAGTAGGGGAGACATCCTTCAGAGGGTCCACAGTGTGCCAACAGTCCACACCAGCAACTGCTACAGTAGTTGACAGGGCCGCTGTGTCTTGCTTTCACTTAAAATAATGGCGCAGTTTGTGTTTGGTTCTCTGTCCTTTAGAATTGGATTTCGTTTTATCAAGGAAAAAAAACCAAATGAGACTATTACTATAGGTTCCCTTGTTAGACATATTACTTTTGGGGCTACATTTCCAGGCAGCTCTCGGTGGAAATTTGGCCCGCAGAGCTTGGGCTTGGTCTTGGTATATTTTCTTCATGTTCATATATTTCAGGGTGCCTCTAAACTGGGCAAAGCCTCCACCCCAGCACCCGCTATCAACACCTGGCATGGCTCATGACTGATTTGAAGTGGCGGTAACTTTTAAATGTCAGAAGGGAAAATATGAAAGTTTACTCTGTGCCAATCATATGGCAAAGCCACACTTCATCGTATTAAAACCACAAACGGAGTCATTTATATTTCACAGGAGCTGTAGGTCTTAAGCAGTGGTCCTTTGGTAATGACCCTTTTGATTTTAGGTTAAAAAAATCCTTGATGTGGTGGGATTTCTGGTTTTCAGATGAGTGGCTAACAGCCTGTTTTTAGAAGGGCATCGGGGCTGGGAACATGTTCTTGGCTTCTTTGCAGGCAGGGGTTCTGCTTCCTGGTGGACCGCAGCTTGACTTTGTTTTCAGGGTGCTGTGGTGTCACAAAACATCCCTTAACGCCTTCGGGGCTGTCCCTGCCAGTCGTCACCTGCCACTTGGTTCCTGTGTATGTCAGTGTTTTGAGTTGGAAAACGAGGTGTGAGAGCTCCTGTAGTCGATTCTAGGCCACTCCCACCTTGTGGGTACTATTACGCTGAAAAGTTTAGGATTTGGCCTGGCTCGTGTTTTTGTTTGGAAATTAGGCATTAAATATATTTTGAGCATTTGCTGTTGCAGGGCACTGGCCTAGGCACTACAAAGTCAGAACCAGAGAGAAAGGCTCTGCGCTTATTTATCAACCAAAAAGTGGCAGAGCGCGACTTATTGCAGTGTGATCACAGCTAAAACTGGACGGCGCGTCCCGAGGAAGTCTAAGTTGGAGACGGGCGGACAGGGAGGCGGTTCCAGAGTGGGTGCCGGATGCGAAGGCCTGGAAGTGAGAAGGTGCATCTGTCGTTGAAGAGACGGCAGCAACAACAGCGACAACAAAAGTGTGGACAGGAGTTCAGTGCTGGAAGGTGGCCGTGCCCAGAGGAGACGGGAGGAGGCCTGAGGCTGGACCACGAGGGCTCCCGGGCTGCAGCGAGGACCGTGGGCTTGGTGAGCTGGCAGCTTCCTGCGCGTTTCAGAAGAGTGCCTAATTCAGGAGGGCAGAAACGATGCGTCGGTTTAACAGTGGTGCGGCTTTTCGCCCCGCGAGTGGCAAGCCGGGCCCCCAAGGGACGCTGCCGCTCTGGGCGCCGCGCCGCCGGCTCGGGGTGCGCGCGGGTCCGGATGGCGACGCGGGGGCGCCGAGAACCGGGGGATGCCAAGAGCTGCAGAGCCCCCAAGGAGGGTCCCGGCTCTCTCAGCCCGGGGTCGGTGGCGGAGCCCTGAGAAGCGCTTCCAGCCCCTCGGGTCAGCCCGGAGGGCCGCGAGCCAGGCCCCCAAGGAGTGCCGCGCTGCGTGGCTTTGCCGGCCGCGCCCACCCGTGGCTCCGCCCGCTGGCAAGCCGGGCTCGGCCCGCTGGCAAGCCGGCCTCCGCGTGCGCGGGGCTCCCGGGCTGCCGCGGGTCTGGTCCGGCCGCTCGGGCGGCGCCCAGGAGGGACGAGGGACCGGCGGCCGCGGGGTGGCGAGCGGGACTGTGGAGAGGACAGGGAGAGCCCCCGGCAGCGGGAGGAGGCGCCCCGAAGGGGTTTTTCTGGCTGGGGGGCGGGGCCAGGGGCCGGGACCCGGGTTTCGGTGGTCTCCAGAGTGCTGCTAGCACCAGTCCGCGAGAGGAGCCGTGGCGTGGATGGGAAGCACCCCGTGGGCGCGGGCTGCGAGAAGCGGGCGCAGGGCGAGGGTGGGCTCGCTCCGGTCTGCTGGGCTTGCAGTTCCCGCGGGCTGCCCTGTCTATCCGCCCTCCCGTGGCTTCCTTTCTCCTCTCTCAGTAGTTGCTGTGAAAAAATGCAGGAAGCGTGGGTGCCAGAATAACAGCGAAAGCAAGGGAGCCCGTCATGGCCCTCGAGCCTCGTGTCCTGGACGCGCCCTTTATTTTCTCTGCCTGCAGCTCGACCCCCTCTCCCGCAGCCCGCGCCCCTTTTGCAAGTTGCTTCTCCGTGTCTCTGGCTCCTTGGCTACCTGGAAGCAGCTGTGTAGCTTGGGTTGCTGTGTGTCCCGGCCACGGTGGGTGGAGCCAGGGGTTTTTCTTACTTGGTTCCTTGGGGGGTTGGAAGTGGAGCTGAGAACGCAGTTCGAGGCTCCATCAGAGGACGCCTCAAGTGGAGGCTCTGTTCTGTCAAGTGGCCCGAGGAGCAGAGATGGAGGGAAGAAGCAGATCCACAGCGAGAACGCGAATCGGAAGGAGGAGGGAGCCGGCAGCCCGGGCTCTCCCCACGCCCCAGGCCCTGGGTCTGAATCCGGGGTGTCCAACCTTTTGGCTTCCCTGGGCCGCAATGAGAACAGAGGAATTGTTTTGGGCAGGACATAAATTATGTGGCATCGTATATACGTAGTAAGACTTCTTTTATTTTCAAAAGTTTTATTATAGAGTTTAGAAAAATGAGAACAATATGAGACTAGGAGGAGATTTGCCCTTGTTCTTGTGAAACGAATCTGTCTGTGGGGTCCATGACAGGATTAGGTACATAAGCAATCCATGCGCAGGCGAAGTTTGGGCCTCCGACTGGTTCTCACTTCCCCTGGCTTAGGATCAGGTACCTTTGATGTTGTTACGTATGCTGTACCTTCTTAATAAATTTTGTGTTGTTTTCCCCAACTTTAAGATATAATTGACAGATAAGTGGTGTATATGTTTAGAGTGTATAATATGATGTTTTGATATATGTATACATTATGAAATTATTAAATCAAGCCAAGGGGCATATAAAAAAACTAATCTATCAATGTCTGGTTTGATGGAAGTGGACGCAGTTCTTAGTGGGTTCTCAAGGTGCTCGTCAGAAATGTTTGTTTGAATTTTGCACTTCATGTGGTTCTTAATTGAAAACAGTTGCTCACAAATGTATGTGCTACCAAAAAGCAATGTCATGAATAAGGCATGACTGTGAACTTCAAAATGGAACTACACATGGGGTCGCGAGGAAAAATGCTAAAAACCCCATGGTGTTAAAATATTTTGTGGGACTGCATGACGAGCTGTCCTGGGCTGCATGTGGTCCGTGGGCTGCAGGCTGGACATGCCTGGTCTCCTCTGCCCATTTTCTGTTTATACTAGCCAGAGTTAGTTTCTGCTACTAATGGACAACTATTTTCTTTATGTGTGCAGATATTTGCAGAGATGTAGAATAATTCAGCTTGAGGCCCATCCTCTGACTGCTGTAAATGGGCCTCGAAGCTTGTGGATTCATGACAAGTCAATTATCCTCTGGTTTAGCATGAGGAGACAAAGGGAAGGGAAAGTTAAGTTCGTCTCACGTTTCCCAGGAATGGAGATGTGATGGGAGGGAACTTTGCTGCCTAAGCAGAAACACCTGGACAGGGTAATTTATAGATTTGAATGTAAAAGTGCAGTCAGAACTGAGCTTTTTACCTGTGGCGTTCTCTGTGATGTGAGTCTTTGTAGCCCACACCAGTCTTACTCCTTTTTTGAAGGTGATGCAAATAGCAATAGTATTAGCGTAAACCTAAGATGTGCTTTATGTATACGCGTGACCCCCTGCATTTTCCTAACTCTGTCTTCGCTGCTTCATCAGCCTTCGGGGTGTGCAGCTTTGCTCACGGCAGGGTTCTTCACGCCAGACAGGTCTCTGGGCCTGCTAATTCGAATGAACAGTCCCTGCCGGCCCCTGCTGAGCTTTGAGAACGTCTAGCCTGAAGATGGGCATACTAAAGCCAATTCCACACCTCAGTGTGATGACCACCTGGCCGGTCACCTGGTGACTAAGCTCATGAAGAGGCAGTGGAGTGTAAAGGGGAGGAGCGGCTTTGTGGATTCAGACCTGTGCAGGGCGCTGGGGGACATCAAGCAAGTTGCCCGAATCTCAGCTTTCTCATTGGTAAAGTGGGGTGATGATAGTACCTGCTTCATGGAACTGTTATATTTGGTAAATGTTATTTGGTAGGTTTATGAGACACATAGTAAGCTTTTAAGTATTAGCAGTCATTAATGCAGCTACCATGACTGCCCTGAGTTTGATAAATGCTGTTGCTCTTTTACCGTAAAAATGTACGTATCCATATCTTTGAGACTTCCGTGAGTAAACATCACCCCGATTAACCTGTCTCCGGATGGCATGTTAAGATTCCTCGATGTAATCCAGCCTCTTCATTTTTTAGACAGGGAGGTTAAAACCGAAATGAGTGACAGTTTCGTAAGGTCTGGGAGTTCCTGGCAGAGCTAGGTGTGGGGCTCAGGGACCCGCCTCCTAATTCAGTGCTGTACGGTGTGTTGCCCGTTTCATGTGCTGAAGACCCGGGGTGTTCTTCTGTTACACTGATGTGTATACAGAAGACTCATGACATTTGCAAAAAAGTACAGCTGGACCTTCACAGACCTCCAGAGTTGTGAACATGAACATGTTTATACGCTCCTTGTTTTTCCCAAGCCATATTTCCGTCGGGATTCCTGAGTTTATTCTGTATATCCTTTTTTATGTGAATACGCTTTTACGGCAGCGTCTTTCTTGCTTGATGGCAGATTTTCACAAGGAATCAGAGTTTGCAGTCACTTCACAGGCATCAGTGCACCTAAGGACAAGGGAGAGATCTGTAAGTTTTATTGCTGGAAAGATACTGGGCCCTTGGGACCTAAGTAACTATTTTAAGCACTGTGGCTACAGTAGGGGTCCCCAACCCCTGGGCCGTGGACGGTACTGGTCCATGGTCTGTTAGGAACTGGGCCGCACAGCAGGAGGTGAGTGGCGGGTGAGGGAGTGAAACTTCCTCTGTATTTACAGCCAGTCCCCATTGCTTGCATTATGGCCTGAGCTCCACCTCCTGTCAGATCAGTGGCAGCATTAGATTCTCATAAGAGCACGAGCCCTGTTGTGAACTGCGCTTTCGAGGGATCTAGGTTGCACTCTGCTTATGAGCATCTAAGGTCTGGTGATTCCTGATACCCCACCCCTGCCCTCTGTGGAAAAATGGTCTTCCATGAAATTGGTCTCTGATGCTGAAAAGGTTGTGGACCGCTGGTCTAGAGGATGCAAAATTGTGTGCATCTTTCAGGGAAATTTCACACTAGAACAGGTTATGGATCTTCGGAATTGCTGGTGAATAATTGAAGCAATGATTGTTAAGTCCTTTAATGCTAAATATTTACTCTGTAATGGCCCCATTATACTCGACATGGGTCAGACCACTGAGTTCCCCCGAGGGCCATATTTAAGAGAGCTGTGGCCAAATGTCAGAGCACAGAAGAGAAGGCAGGAGGTGGAGGGCGCCCTGGGAGCTGAGTTTCGCGAGAGCGGGTGCGTTTGCCCTGGGAGAGAGACGAAGAGGAGTAGCGAAAGCTGCCTTCCGGTATTTTAAGCCTGTCGGGGCAGGGGGGTTGTACTTACGCGGTCAAACTGGATGTTGCAGGGAGGCCTATTTTAGGCTGTTTAAAAAAATTTAGTGAATCTTGAACCACAACCATAACGATAGCAGTTAAGGCTGCCAGTTATTGAGCTCTTAATGAGTACCAGGCACTGTGCTAACTGCTTTCCAGGGATTGTAATCTTGGTTTTATAGATGATAAAACTGGGATTCAAATCAGTTTGGGAATTGGCCCTTAGGTGGCAGGTCCATAGGACTCCCTGGTCTCGTGAAGAGCCAATGTCTGCCTCGCAGGACGGACACGAGGTTGGAGGAAGAAGGGGCTCTGCGAGCACAGGCCTGTGTGGTACCCCGCTCCCCGGGCCCGACCTTGGCCAGCACTCAGCAGTTGGTTGTGCAGTGGACAGCGGAGGGGTCCTGCGCCTTGAGGCGTGTGCATCCTTGAGATGCTTGAGATGCTCTGCCTGGACTCTGAGGCCCTTTGAGCTCCCTAATCATTCAGGGGGAGGGGAAATGCATACACATCCCTGTCCTTTGGCTGTTGGGCACGAGGTCATCACAGTTACAGCCTAGCAAGGCGGGACTTGGGGGAGGAGCAGCAAGCCACAGGAGGGCTGAGGGTGGGACTTTCCTTTCGGTTGTTCTGTCCCTCTGGATGTGCCCAGCACTGTCTGTGGGTTTGGATGTGTCTCTTCAAACCTCTGGTGTTTCCTTGGGAATTGTGGCCCCTTATGCTGCATTTTGTGGCGCTTGATGGGAAATGATGAGCTTTGTGGAGTCGGAAGACCCCCGATTGCCTGTGGGCAAGAGGCTGGTTTATAGGCATAACAAATGCCTCATGCTGGTGGCAGACTCTGAACACCTGCTGTAAAACGTCTCCCCTGATCCTTGAGTCGGGCAAAGAAGATACAACCCCATTTTACAGAAGGGACGCTCAGAAAGATGAAAGGACATGCTCAAGGTCACCAACCTCGCTCGGAGCTTGGTTGCCACCTGCCTACGTGGTGTCTGTGCTTGGACAGACAGTGGGCACCTCAGAGCCAGCGCATCCGAAACAGAGCTCCCCATGCCCGCTCTTTCTTCAGAGCTCTCTGTCTCCGCGAATGGCCCCACCGAGAACATTCGTTTCCTCTTGCGGCTGTAACAAATCGCCACCAACCGAGAACGCGGCAAATGTTTGATTTCATGGTCTGGGAGGCCAGAACTCTGAAGGGGGCAGGCAGGGCTGCAGCCCTTCTGGGCCCAGGGGAGACTGTCCCCTTGCCGCCCCCAGCTCCTGGAGGCGTCCGGCGTTCGCGGCTGGCGCCCGCTTCGCTCCGTCCTCAGCCGTCGCCATCCGTTTCCTTCTTGGGCTCTGACTCTCCTTCCTCCGTTTTCCCTTCTGAGAATCCTTGTGACGACCTTGGGCCCACCCAGATCGTCCAGGAGTCTCCGCAGCTCAAGATCCTTCACTGATCACTTCTGCGAGTCCCTTTTGCCATGACATGCAACTTCTTCACGGTTTTGGAGACTATGATGTTGGCATTTTGGAGGGCCGTAATTCTGCTGACTACATCAGGTTTGAGGCCAAAAATCGAGGGGCCAGCTCCTGTTCCCTTACCCAGTCCATCGGCGGACCCTGCTGGCTGCGATCTCCGCCACCACTGCCTCCTCACCCGCCACCCTCGCACACCTGCTTTCTTTATGCCTGGACATCCAGCGATCTCACTGCTTCCGCCTTTGCCTCACCCTGCTGTCCCCGTGCAGCACATTTTAAAATGCGTGTCAGTCTGGCGCGGGGGCTCACGCCTGCAATCCCGGCACTTTGGAAGGCCGAGCGAGAGGATTGCCTGAGCCCAGGAGCTTGAGGCCAGCCTGGACGATTTGGCGAGACCTCATCCCTACAAGACAAAACATTATCTGAGTGTGGTGGTGCACTCCTGTGGTTCCAGCTACTTGGAAGGCTGAGGCAGAAGGATTGCCTGAGCACGGCGGACCAAGGCTGTGGTGACTGTGAATGTGCCGCTGCACTCCAAAAAATAAATGCTTGTCCGATCACGCCAGTCCCCTGCATACAAGCCCTCCTGGAGGTTAATGTCTCACTCAGGAAAAGACGCCCACGCCCCTTCGCGTGGTTCCGGCCCCCTGCGTGTGCCTGGGCCTTGCCTCTCTGGCTCCGCCCCTTCTCCCTCGCTTTCCCTCACTCGGCTGCAGCCACGTGGCCCTCTTGCTGTTCCGCCACCACGCCTGGAGCGCGCTGGAACGTTCTTCCCTTGGCATTTGCGTGGCTTGCGCCTTTTGTGTCTCTGCTTGCATTTTCCCTCTTGAGAGCCACCCTTGGTGTCACCCTGCTTGTCCTGACCTCACCTTGTCTTGCTTTATTTTCCCATCAGAGCACTGGGCACTGCTGACAGTGTATGGGGGGGACCCCAAAACCCCCAGAATTTATTTATGAAAAATTGTGTATTTATTCTTACACGTCTAAAAGCAAGTTACCTTCAAAGTACTCTCCATTTGATGCGATGCAGCTATTGAGTTGCTTTTTTCACTGCTCAAAACAGTTCTTGAACCCGTCAATTTTGATGCCTTTAAGTGCTTCTGCTGTTTTTAGGTTTCACCTGTTCCTCATGGGCAAAACATTTCCCTGCGAGGACTTTTTTCATCCAGGGAAACAAAAATATGTCACTTGGGTGAGATCGGGGGAATAGGAAGGGTGGGACCTGGAGGTCATGCCAGTTTGGGTCAAAACCTGCTGAATATTCAGAGCGGTATAGGCAGGTGCGCTCGTAATGGCAAGTGTGTTGAAAGACTCTCCAAAAAATTAACTGAAGCAGAATGCAGCCTCTCTCAACAATGCTAGCTGGTCCGTGGGGGAGCCTGTACTGCAAGGGGCCCACCCTCTACATTGATAATTCTGGTTTTTTGGGATGCCCCTCGTAGGTACATTGCTTGTGAGTGTCGTCTGCTATCCTCCCCGAGAGAGGAGCTTCATACAAGCAGGAAGTTGGCATTTTCCAGCACACAGTAGAGCTCAGTGCTTGTGTAGGTGAGACCTGGGCCTTAAATCCAGGTCTTCAGACTCTGCAGAGGGTGTGCTTCCTCCCTCCTGCTTCCTCCTCATAGGTTAGAGACAAGTATGGTTCTGTGACATCAGCAATGCGTGTTTCCCTGACGCCTCCCCAAGCAGTGGCCAGCACAGGTCAAGCATGTGCTGTGTCTGCCGGGAGGGTGGTGGGTGGGGCAGGCGACGCTCAGTCTCTCTCTCCAGCCAGGGGTGGGCCGTGCACTCTCTGGTGAGTGCCGAGCTGTTCACTGAGACTCTCCCGGGGTGAGCCAGATGGCTCCTTGGGAGGCCCCTCCCTGGCTGTGTCCCCCCTGCAAGTGTGAGCTCGCCTTCTGTGACCCCCTCGTGAGCGGCTTTCAGGTCCGAGAGTTGCTCTCCGGCCAAGCAAAGCTTTTTGGGTGAGTTTCACGTGGGCTGATGATGCTGGAGCGTAGCCACCCGATGCCAGAGCACCTCCTCGATGCTGGGAGTGTGGGTGAGCTTCAGAGGAGGCCCCTGAGCTCCAGGAAGAGGCAGCCTCACTTCCACCGATCTGGCAGGACCTGCTGCACGTTCACCACACGGCAGGGACTGAGCTGGGAGCCGGAGACCTGGGGAGCAAACAGCTCCTGGCGTTGTTCCGGAGGGGTGCGTGTGGGCATCGGCGCTGCTTAGAGTCTGGCGCGTGGACCGGCAGTATCCGTGTGGTCTGCAGATTTGTTGGAAGTGCACTCTGAGGGCCCGGCCCAGATCTCCCGAGTCAGAGGCTGCTGTTGAACAAGATGCCCAGGTGATTCATCTGCACACTCATGTTTAAGAACCGTCGCCACAGGGAAATTGAGAAGCACACAGACAGTTGCTGTACACAGGGAGACGTTGTTGAGAACGGGATGAGCAGGAAGCACTGGCTGCCCAGGGAGGGGCGTCCAGCGTAAGCGAGCGGGTGTCTTATGTGTGGTGCAGAGGGAGCTGGGAGAATGATTGATCGCGGAAAGCTGGCAAATGAGGTCACAGCTGGGGTAAGCACGAAGGGTGGACTCAGCATCTTATGGTAATAGCCATGGCTTTCACTTGCTGAATAATGAATCATGATGGGACGAATAATAGTAGTCACTTGTGTGGTTCTTAGCGTGCTCCAGGCCCACTTCTGCCCATTTTAATTTCGAGCGCACCAGTTTTTTGTGTTTTTTTTTTGAGTTGGAGTCTCACTCTGTCGCCCAGACTGGAGTGCAGCGGCCGCTCCCAGCCACTGCAGCCTCTACCCACTGGGCTCCGGCGATCCTTCTGCCTTGGCCTTCCAAGTAGCTGGAACAACAGGCGTGCGCTACCACGCCCGGCTAATTTTTGAATTATTGTAGAGATGAGGTCTCGCCAAGTTGCCCCGGCGGGTCTCGAACCCACGGGCTCAGGCAGTCCACTCACCTCAGCCTCCCAAGGCGTGGGATTACAGGCTGAGCCACCGAGCCTGGCCGAGTGCACCAGGTTTAATCCATTCACTCAGCTTAATCTTCACCCGTCTCTGTGAAGGACGCCTGATGTTCATCCCCATTTTTAAGGTAAGGAAACTTACGCACAGAGGTCAAGGAATTTGCCCAAGTTCTCGCAGCTGGCAAGGGTGGGCGGTGGGATTTGGGTTTGTCTTCAAAGCCTGGTTGGTTAACTGCATGACCACTGCTCTGTCTCTCCTCTTGGGGGGGGTGGGGTGTGTGTGTGTGTGTGTGTGTGTGTGTGTGTGTGTGTGTGTGTGTGTGTGTGCGCGCGCGCGTGCGTGCGCGGACGAGTGGAGAGGGAGCGCATGCCCACTAGCTGCATGGAATGACTAAAACGCAAAAGAAGAGGGAGGAGGCTGAAGACACATGGGGATGGGGCTGGGCGGGCAGGCAGAGACTCCTTCCTCCTCTCAGGTTTAGGTGTCAGCCATCTCCCTCTCTCGGGGGGACACATGTCTCAGGAACTACTTTGGAGGCATCAAGGGGAGGGGTAATGCTCTCAGGCTCGTTGCAGCTGGAGGGTCAGGAGCTGCAGGAGGGGGGGCGGCAGCGCTTGGCAGGCTCCCCCTGACTGCGGAAGTGGCAGGTGCCCCCACTGGGCGGTTCTGGCACCTGGCCTCTGGCCTCCCTCCCTGGGGAGACGGCCTCTCCGCTGATGAGGTGGAGGTGGAGAGCCGTGAAGCTGAGGCCTGTGAGCATCCTGTGATGGAGAGGTCGCACGCGTGCCTTCAAGGCGATGTGAAGAGATGACCGATGGGCCCTGGAAAGTTCCGGACAGACATCTTCTCAGAGGGTGTCAGCTGGGCCTGTGTCTGCGGGGAGCTGCCTCTCCCCACCTGATCTTGCATCCTGGATGGACACGCGGGGACATGCCGCCCTGAGCCGGCTCTGTATTAGAAAGCCGTACTAACTTACTCCTAGCAGGGGCCCGGTCCTGATTTCCATTTCACAGAGCTGTCGTCTGCTGTACTGTACAGAGATAGTCGGCCTGTCCCCAACTTTTTTTCTTTTCGTGATCGTGTTTAAAAAAAGCCCCTTACTTGCCCCAGTTTGTCTTTACTGGGTTGGATCTTCTGCTTGTTACCTAGGCCTTTCATAGCGTTCCCGTTGATCATATGCTTCCGCAAGATTTTTTTGTCTTTAAGTAAAATTTGAGAACAGGTGATATATTTGAAAACAGCTGTCAGTCCGCACTGTGAGCCAGCTGTGCTGTAAGAGCAAGATACACACCAGATTTCAAGACTTCACACAGCGAAATGGAAACCACCTCACTGATAAAAAGAGAAGTTAAATGTCTCACTGATAAGTGTTCATGTTGATTACCTATTGAACGTCTTGCGTGTCCTGGGTTAGGTGAAATGTGATAGCAGAACTAATTTCACTTGTTCTCTTTTTGGTAACGTACCTTCTGGATAATCTGAAGTTACTTGTGGGGCGTGCAAGCGTGGGTTGCATTGGCTTTCTTGAGGCGTCCTCTGCGACCAGGGGCAGCCACCAAGGTTTCTCTCTGCCAGCATCCATATTGGAGCCAAAGGTCAAGTCAGGTCAGTTCCCCACCTGGCTTGTCCCTCAGCCTTGCCTGAGTCCTGGATCTCCTTGTCACATTCTGTTCAGGTTGTAGGCACCAAGCCTGTCGCCGCCAGGGGCTGCTGGTCGGCTGTCCGCCTCATCTTCGCCATCATCGGATCTTCTCCTGGGAATCTCAGGCTCTTCTGGGCCGGACAGCCCTGCAAGTGAGCAGTCCTCACAGCTCTGCCCTCCCCTCCCCTCCCCTCCCCTCCTCTCTCCCTCCACTGCCCCCTCCCCTCCCCTCCCCTCCTCTCTCCCTCCACTGCCCCCTCCCCTCCCCTCCCCTCCTCTCTCCCTCCACTGCCCCCTCCCCTCCCCTCCCCTCCTCTCTCCCTCCACTGCCCCCTCCCCTCCCCTGCTTTGGGACTTGGATGCCCACTGAACCCTTTTCCACTGGCAGTGCAGTCCTCTGTGATCCATCGGGAAAGGGCCATAAAGCGTTCTCTGTGGTCTTATTTTAGTACCTAGAATACAACCGGGAGATCAGAAGCGGTTTCTTTGTACAGCAAGGCATGTGTTTCCCATCAGCAGACAGCAGAGTCTTCTGTAGCGGGGCTCAGAATCTTTGTTGTTGACTGCTTCTGGCATCGTCTTGGTTTTTGCAAGTCTGGGTGATGCCCTTTCGTGTCTGCCCTTCCCCGAACACCAAGGTCTAGTTCTTCCCGAAGCGTTTTAAATACCTATCGGGGACACCACTTGGGTCCTTGCTGCAGTGTTCACGCACACGTGCCACGCCAGTCTCCTACTGTTATTTCCGGTCACTGTGTTAGAATCCTGTTTAGACGGATGGAGCCAACCGAGCGGCCCCACGGAAAGCCGCGCTTGGTTCGCCTAAATCTTCCTGCTGGTGTTGGAGACGGTGAGGTCCCCTGGGAGTCTGCGTGGAAATCTGACTGGATTTACAAGGCTTAAGTTAATCGATGGACCCCCCAAATAGCACAGGGCCTCATTTCATCTGCCTTGAAAGATGTTTTTGGAGGCTTGTCTCAAGAGTCTTGCTGATAAGGAAGTAACTTCTAATATTTCAAGAGAAGCAGAGCACAAGCAGCGTTCTGTTTTCTCAATCCTGTGTCTCTCCCTGCCCGTCCATCTTTTGAGTGTCTCTTTAACTCCTCTCCCCTGCATTTATTTGTGTCTTTCTCTCACTCACTCCTTCCTTCCTTCCCTCCCTCCTGTCCCTACCTCCGTCTTCCTCCCTCCACCTCCCCTTTCTCCCACCCCCCCTCTGTCTTCCTCCTTCTCTTCCTCCCCACCCCTCTCCTCCCCTCCCCTCCCCTCTCCTCCCCTCCCTTTGCCTTTCTTTTCTTTCGGAATGAGTATCCCTTATAGACACACAAGTGGACGCCTTTCACCACGGAGCGCGGCTTTTCCTAAATCAAGCCAGCCTCCTCCTTACATCCAGGATGCCGTCCCCTGACTGTTGCTCTAGGAAGCGGTCTTGAATGGAACAGAGAGTGTAGCTCTGGATTCAGGGGCCAAGCGTTTGGGTCCCAGCTGTGCTTTCTCCTGGGCGGGTGTCGTCAGTGCTGTCTGCCTACATTGGTTTGTCTGTCATGTGGGCATGGTCGTGTCTGCTTCGCCCTATCATGTTAAGAATCAAAGGGGAGTGTGCACTGTGTAGAGCCTCGGTCTGGGTGGTGTCCAAATGGTCGTGAGTTCCAGCCAGGGTCTTCGTCCGTGTCTTGTCTTGGCCTTCTTGAATCCAGCAAGGCTTGTTTCTTCCCAAATCTTTTATAGGCCTGTAAGAAAACATCCCCGACGAAGTTGGAGGCTTCTCAGTGCTGCAGCGATCTTTTAAAAGGGAAGTTCTGAAGTAGGACGTGGGCTTCTGGAATCATCTTCAAGATTTTTGTTTGTTCACTGCGACGTACCACACGAGGAACGCATCCTCAGAGAGGCGGGCGGTCAGATGAGTGAGGAGCTGACGTCAGGGAGCCTGAGCGGCATGGAGGGCCCCAACACGTGCCGTGGGGGAAGACCGATGGCCCCTGGACGTGAGGTCAGCCTAGAAAGCCACCGTGGTGCCGCACGCCATTACTGATATTTTTATTGGCAGCAGAATGTCTACTGCATCTTTTTTTTTTGAATTGCAGTCTCACTCTGTCGCCTGGACTGGAGTGCAATGGCACGTTCCTGGCCACCGCAGCCTCAGTCTTCTGGGCTACGGCAATCCTTCTCGCTCAGCCTTCCAAGTAGCTGGAACTACAGGTGCACGCTGCCACACCCAGCTAATTATTTATTTATTTATTGCAGAGATGAGGTCTCGCCAAGTTGCCCAGGTGGGTCTTGAACCCGTGGGCTCAGGCAATCCACTCACCTCGGCCTCCCAAAGAGCGGGATAACAGGCTGAGCCACCGAGCCCGGCTGTCTACTGCATCTTAAAAGGAGAAACTTCCTGCTCTCTGTGAGGGACGATGGTGGGGGTGCGGGTCACCAGAGGAAGTGTGGCAAGAACTATGCTACTCAAAAGGTTGGCTTTATTGCAGATCCCAAACAGGAATAAAGTCTAGGCTCTGTCTTTATTTACAGTACATTTTAGGTGTTACGTGCACTTGTCTATTCTTCTCTTTTGCTATGTGATGAAATAATAAACATGTATTATGTGCCATGGCGTGTGCTGTGTCAAGTGTCTTACAGAGGCTATCTCATTTATCCCTCGCCATGATCCTGAGGACAGTATTATGACTCTTTGTAGTAGCATCATGAAGTTGGAACAAAGTCCGCAAGGGCGCATGGTAGTGTATCAGTGACGTCTGACTTCTGAGATGGGATGATGACGAAAGGACTGGCTGCCCTTTAGGGAGGCAGCCTCTCTTCCCATTAGTGCCAGGAGCCATAGAATGTGTGCTGGGGACCGCCAGCACAAGACAGGCAACCGTGTGCACACCCTCGACTGCACACGGCACGTTGGCACAGCCCCTGGGTCTCCACGCTCACCTTCAAGGCCCCGGATGACCCCGTATCATCTCTGTTTCTCCTCATGCTCTGTTCTTGTCTTTGGTGTTTCTCTGTAGCAGTTATGGCCCCCGACACCATGTTAAGTGTCGAGCAGGAAGGTCAGCAACAAGTTTCAGGATCCCCACCCCGCTGAGGGTGGTGGAGTCTCACAGTGCCAGCCAGGGGAGCTCAGAGCCTGCTGACCTTGACCCGCTGTGTCACCCGTGGGCCTGGAGTCTGCAAAGAGGACTTGACACGCCGGGCGCTGGGTGGGACTGTGCTTTCTAGCAGGCTCAGCATCTGCAGCGTGCACGGGTCTCCCACGGCTCGCGGGCCCCTCTCGACAGGGTGATGGATGGCACGGAGGCCGCTCTACTGCAGGACACTGCGGTTCCTCCCCGAGGGCGCACATATGCAAATGAGATGGCCGGGGGCCACAGTGTGCACATGTTCCCTCAGCACAAGGAAGCTGCGTGCCCAGAACACGGAAGAATGCCTCCTCCCACACCCCGTGCCCGACATCCCTCCAGAGGCCAGAGACCCTCCTGTCCCCTTACTTGAGGTGGGCGGTGTCCGGGGCTGGTCACCCTGGCCGTCTCTCCTCACCCCGGGGCCAGGGCCTCTGCAGGGACATGCTGCGCTGGCTGCCTTCCCAGCCCCGGCTGCCCACTCATGCCCCTGGGGCGAGAAGGTTGTGTTCTGGGCACATCTTGCATGTCCTGTGAGGCCACCCATCTCGGGGTCATCGGGAGTTCCAGATGCTGCGGGGGGGTTCTGGTGTGGGGAGTTCTCTCGCTTCTCCTCCTCCTTGTGGGGTCCCAGGGAGGGGAGCGCCCTGGCAGCGTGACTTCCAAGCTGCAGTGGGGAGTGGGGGTCTGTGTCGGGGACTGCGGCTCCAGCGACCACAGACCACTGGGCAGGGCGCCTCTGGGGGAGAAGAGTCGAGGAGTGGTGGGGAACACGGAGGCTGGGCTTCCTCGGCGTGGCCTCCCCAGCACCTGCCTGGTCCTCTGCCCCTCCTGAGTCAGGACTCCCCCGCGTGCTTTGCGGTGCTGGATCTGCCTGCCATAATGACCAGCATCCACAAGACCCCAGGGAGGTGAGGATACCATTCCACTAACCATCCTTCTTTCTGCCTATCCTTTTTTCTTTTATTTGAGTTGGAGTTTCATTCTGTTGCCCAGGTTAGAGTGCAGTGACGCGATCACGGCTCACTGCAGCCTTGACCTCCTGGGCTCAGACGATCCTTCCATCTCAGCCTCCCAAGGATCTGGGTCCACAGGTGTGCGTCACCATGCCCAGCTAATTTTTAATTATTTTTTTCTAGAGATGAGGTCTTGCTACGTTGCCTGGGCTGATCTCGAACTCCTGGACTCAAGCATTCTTCCCCCTTGGCCTCCCAAACTGCTGGCATCACAGGCGTGAGCCGCCATGCCTGGCATCTGCCCCTCTTTAAGTGGTGGTTTTAGTCTTCCTCTCCACTGCTGCATGGCTCTCCTAGCATGTGGCTGGCATGGAGAGTAGCAGGTCCAGCATAGGCCATGTCTTACAGCATGTGCGGTTGAAGAAGTGCCCTGATCCAACTGGGGTTTGATCGGGTGCCTGAACTCAGGGCGGAGCTTTTTTCCCAGGCAGGTGTGGTGGTGCCGGTGTCCACATGCTGCATAGGGACGGCTGTTGTACGTCCTGAGTGGGTGTCACCTTCTGTGAGGCACTGGAGGAGTCCATGGCTGGTTGGACCGAGCCATTGTGACCATCTGCCAGACCCGGGCCCGCCGATGCCTCTTGCCAGCAGGGCCTCATCCTCTTCACGCTCCTTGGGTTCACTGGAAGGAGTCGCGAGATTGCATCTTCAAGGATTGCGCCCCAGGGTTCGGCCCATTCCCACATTAGAGGCGGGCTTCCATGACTGGTTTGCCGATGCACCCAGCCGGTGACTGTGGCCTTCTGTTTTGCACAGGCTGTCACCTCAAGAGTTCCATTTGTGTTCTTATTTGAAAGGCACTTAGCCATGAGCATCCACGAGTGACAAAGACTTGCCCGTTTCATGCAGCAGACTCTTGCCCTAGTCCTTGACTCTACTCAGTAGATTTTTTTTTTTTTGAGTCAGAGTCTCACTCCGTCGCCCAGGCTGGAGTGCAGTGGCATGCTCCTGGCCACCCCAGTGTCGACCTGCTGGGCTCCAGCGATCCTTTTGCCTCAGCCTTCCAAGTAGCTGGAACTACAGGTGCACACTACCATGCCTGGCTAATTTTTTGATAAATTGTAGAGAGGAGGTCTCGCCAAGTTGCCCGGACTAGTCTTGAACCCACGGGCTCAGGCAATCCGCTTACTTCGGCCTCCCGAAGTGCTGGGATGACAGGCTGAACCACTGAGCTCAACCTCAGTAGGTTTTTAATAGTGCAGCCGGCCGGGCTCGGTGGCTCAGCCTGTAATCCCATGCCTTGGGAGGCTGAGGTGAGTGAATTGCCTGAGCCCGCGGATTCAAGACCCGCCTGGGCAACTTGGCGAGACCTCATCTCTACAATAAAAATCAAAAAAATTAGCCAGGCGTGGTAGCGCGCACCTGTAGTTCCAGCTACCTGGAAGGCTGAGGCGGAAGGATTGCCGGAGCCCAGCAGGTCGAGGCTGCGGTGACTGGGAACGGCCACTGCACCCCAGTCTGGGCGACTGAGTGAGACTCCAACTCAAAAAAAACCCCCAAAAAACAAATAGTGCAGCCGTTTAGTTGCTAGTCTCCCAACCAAGTGGCCAGACCCTTTGCCCCTGCCCAGGGTTTAGTGAAGATGTGTCAAGGCGCCAGAGGTGAGGTGGCTTCAGCCCATCAGACCGAGTGTCCTCCCCCAGTTTCAGGTAGGAGGTGGCCCTGGGGGTGCAGTGGACTCAGTTGGCTTCCAATTTTGCAGAAGCAGCAGTAAACCTGCAGGAACCTCTTCAGCATGGCCTGGGGTGACTGGGGGGGGGGCGGGGCTCTCTTCCTTCCAGCGAGAGGTCACCTGCTCTTGGAGTTGACTGGCCCCTTGGGATCTCGGCCTGGCTTAGTCGTGGATGTCCCGTTTCCCTTTGCTAATGGAACTCTGCTGGGCTTGTCCAGTTTTATTAGTGAGATTGATGAGAACCCACAGGTAAGCATACCAGAGACAGCGCGCCAGCATCCCATTGTGTGCTTTGGCGGTGACATGTTCCGTCTCCCCCAGAGCCCGGCAGCGAGCAAGCAGCTGCCGTACACGGGTTGAGTATCGCGTTGCAACTCCAGGCAGCTTGCGTGTCCAGGATCTGAGAGGCGTCACCTCCCGCTGTGGCTTCCCGCCACCCCTGACTCCAGCCAGCATGCTGGGGGTGGGGACACCTGCAGTTCCATCTGGCCAGCAGGCTCCAAAGGCCCCTCTGGGAGGCAGGGCCTGTGCCTTGGTTGCTGAGCAGCTTCCAGTGCTCATTGTGGAGAAGGGCTGTGTCGTCGCTGTCCAGGCATGGACTCTTTTCCCCTTTACCTGGCTTCTTCCTGCCCTCCGTCAGGGAGCAGCCCCTGGCCAAGGCTGGTCTCTGCAGGACATGCGTGTTCCCAGCCTCGAGTCAGGGTGCAGGTGGCGGAGCAGAGCTGAGAGCCGTGTGGGTGGCCCCCCTCGCTCACTGTGAGTGTAACCACCGGGTAGCAAGTCGAGTAATGAACTTGTTTGACTCTACAACTGCCTGCTGTCCTGTCCCGAGACATGGATTCTTTCTTCACCGTCCGGCCACCATTGGTGCCTCCTGAGAGTTCTAATAAACCAGTGTCTTTCCCTGCTGGACCTCCGGGTGTTTTCTTTGGAATAGATAGAGAACATTACCCTTAAGCCCTCTTAGATTTGGGGCTAGCGCATTACAAAGTGCAGTGTTTTGCGGCACCTTAACTGAGGGGGCTGGGAAGGTGCCCACATGTGCTGTCTCTGGTATCTGAAGGGACCCTTCTTCCTATCAGTGGGTGCAACCGGGGACTGTAGCTTCTACTTAAACTTCTTTCTTTCTTTTTTTTGAGTTGGAGTCTCACGCTTGTCGCCCAGGCTGGAATGCAGTGGAATGCAGTGGCACGCTCACAGCCACTGCAGCCTCGACCTGCTGGGCTCCAACGATCCTTCCACTTTAGCCTTCCAAGTAGCTGGAACTACAGAGGCACGCCACCATGCCTGGCTAGTTTTTGTGATTTATTGGAGAGCCGAGGTCTCGTCAACCTGCCCAGGCTAGTCACGAACCCCCGGACTCAAGCCATCCTCTCTCCTTGGCTTCCCAAAGTGCTGGGATGACAGGCTGAGCCACCACGCCTGGCCTAAACTTCTCTTAATACCGCATTGATTTTTCTGCCCAGGCTACCCCAAGAAATTGTGCTCATTGGGTGGGCCTTTGAATCTCGTCTGGATTTATGTCCCAACCGGTATTAGTCCTTGCATTGGTGACAGAGCAAAAAGCCGAGGCTGCTGGTTCCTTGCTAGGACCCATACACGGTGCCATCTATTAAACCTGACTTGGGCTGCTGTAAATCAAGCCCTGCCCATGGATGACAGATGCCAGGGTTGTGACGGGATCCCCGAGGGAGGACCGTGAAAGTGTATTGCAAGCCATTTCCCAGGATGTTTATTGACCGTGGGCTTCCTCCTGCAGGGGAAATGGAGAAAGAGGCATTGCCCAGGTCCATGACAGCACTCCCATCTCCAGTCTGTGCTGCCACGGGCTCAGAAAGGGGTGTGCTGTCCTGTGAGTGTCATGTCAGTCTCCAGGACTTGGAGGATGCCACACACTGTCTTTGCCTGGGCTCTTAACATGGTGACAAGGTTGTGTGAAGCGCCCCTGCTTGCACAGGTCTTGGAGTAAAAGTGTGATGTCTTTCTCCTACCGTGTGGGGGACTTGGGTGATTCCGGGGGACGGAGAGCTGAAGTGTGCCTGCCCACGTGGCTGGTCTGTTGCCTGGGGAGGTGCGCATGCCTGCTGCTGAAGTTCAGTGCCACAGGCTGCCAGAGCATGGGGACATGTACTGCGGTGGGACGGTCATGGGGCCCAGAGTACACGTGTGTTTGTCTTTGTGGACCACACACCCTCTCCCAAACCACCCACGCCCATTATTCCCCCTCTCCCCTTGTGGGGGCTCGGAATTACAGTTCCCTGAGCACCCGTGTCTCACAGCCCCACGATGGTTCCTTCTCTCTCATTTTCTGTTCACCCCCACAGAAGCACAAGGCCCCCGGTTCAAGTGGGGGCACAGAGACTTTGACCTTACCCCTGATTGTTCTTTCTTTGATGCAGGGTCTCATTGTCCCCAGGCTGGACGGCAGTAGCACACTCACCGCAGCCTCGACCTCCTGGGCTTAGGCGATCCTCCTGCCTCAGCCTCCCTAGAAGCTGGGACTACAGGCACGTGCCACCACACCTGGCTAATTTTTTGATTGTATTTTGATTTTATTTATTTATTTTTATTTTTTGCGTTGGAGTCTCACTCCGTTGCCCAGGCTAGAGTACAGTGGCACATTCATGGCCACCCCAGCATCGACCTTTTGGGTTCAGGTGATCCTTCCGCCTCAGCCTTCCAAGTAGCCAGAGCTATAGGCATGTGCTACTGCACCTGGCTAACTTTTTGTTTTGGATTTCTTGTAGAGATGAGGTCTCACCAAGTTACCTAGGGTATTCTCGAACCCGTGGGCTTAGGCAATCCCTCACCTTGGCCTCTCACAGTGTTGGGATTACAGGCTTGAGCCACTGTGCCCGACCTGATTTTTTATTTTTTTTAATAGAGATGAGTCTTGCTATGTTGTCCAGGCTTGTCTTGAACTCTTGGTCTGAAACAATCCTCCCATCTTGGCCTCCCAAGGTGCTGGGATTATAGGCATGAGCTGCTGTGCCGGCCCCCCTGTCGTTCTTGATAAAAGTAGTCAGAGGCTGTGCACAGCGACTCATGCCTGTAATCCCAGCACTTTGGGAGGCTGAGGCGAGAGGATTGCCTGAGCCCAGGGGTTCGAGACCTGCCTGGGCAACTTGGTGAGACCTCATCTCTACAATATATTAAAAAATTAGCCAGGTGTGGTGGCGTACGCCTGTGGTTCCAGCTACTTGGGAGGCTGAGGTGGAAAGATTGCGGGATCCCAGCAGGGTGAGGCTGCAGTGGCCATGAGCTGCACTCCAGCCTGGGCAATGGAGTGAGACTCCGACTCAAAAGCAAAAAGTAGTCAGATACACGTGGCTCCTCCTCTTCATCTGAGCCTGGTGTGTAATTGGAACCACCGTGGTCCTCGCCGATCAGGGTGTCAGAGCTCCTGCAGCAATTCTTTCCTTCCTGTGGGGAGGAGCGGGGTGCATGAAGACTGCATCCTTCCAACCTGGCAACCCCTGTTCCTGAATAGACCTCTAACTTAGGAGTCTGTTCCTCTTTACACCGCAGGCGGAGGTCCTCTGTGGGGGTGCCGTCCTCCTCAGTCTTGTCCTCTCTTGGTTTAGGAACCACACCACGTTGTGCTGCGCGTGCGTCCCGCCTCTGGCCGTCTCCCCTTTGGCTCTCGGGGTCCACTTGCTGTGTTTCTTTCCCCCATGTCTCACCGCCGCTATGGTGGCTACCTGCTTGCTGTTTCCCCCACAGACAGCAGGTTTTGCGGTGCTGTTTCTCGCCCACCTCGCCCACCGTATCCCAGAGAACAGGAGAAAGGACAAAGGAGCCTTCCACTGTGGGGTCTGCCTCCCAGAGGCCTCTGGGGCTGCACAGAGCCTTCCATTATGGGGACACAGAGACCTCAGGGTTGCATGGGACAAGAGAGTTTCCTCTGTTTTTTGCCTGGGGTACGGTCATTGAGCCAGGTGTCAGTGGCCTTGGCCTTTATGGCCGTGATGGCTTCCTGACCCATTTTGGGGGTGGGAGAAGGGTTTGCATCGGGAAGAAGCCCCTGCAGTAGCATACGCTGCCCCCCACCGCTTCCAGCCACCTCACACACTGGTGGCATCCTTCCGTCTTGGCCAGGGCCCTGCTGGCTGTTCTGTCTGATGCGGGAGAAGATTTGCGGTGGTGGGGCTGGGTGGTCACCGTCCTCCAACTGCGCCTCTCTGCTGGAGACACTTGGGTCCGCAAGGCCCCCGCACCCAGCAGGCACGCCAGCCAGGCAGCCTGGGACTCCCTGGGCCTCTGGCCACCTGTGTCCTTTAACTTCCCGTCTGCTTCCCAGGGACGGGGCGCAGTTCCCCGGTTTCACCTCCAGGGAGCCTTGGTGTTGTGTGAGGATGGGCGGCAGCAGAGCCTCAGGGCTGGGAGCTCCGTCCGGGGTCCTCGGGGCCTCTGTTCTGCAGGCTCTGAGGCCCTCACTGCTGGCCATCGGTGGGTGTCTAAGCAGTCAGGCAGCGAGGTGGCCAGCAACAGGGGCGGCTTTCTGGCTCCGCTTTCCTGTACCTCCGCCACGACCCATTGGCCAGTTCGTCATGGTTTATGGGAAGACTTGCTTTTTTCCTTTGAGTTGGACTCTCACTCCACTGTCCAGGCCACCCAGCCTTGACCTGCTGGGCTCCGGCGATCCTTCCGCCTCAGCCTTCCAAGTAGCTGGAACTGCAGGCGTGCACTACCATGCCTGGCTAATTTTTTGATTTATTGTAAAGACGAGGTCTCATCCTGTTGCCCAGGCGGGTCTTGAACCTGTCGACTCAGGCAATCCACTCGCTTCGGCCTCCCAAAGTGCTGGGATGACAGGCTGAGCCACCGAGCCCGGCCTCTGAGGTTTGTAAATCCTGCCTGTCCTCCTATATCCAGAATTTCTGCTAGCCTCCTGGGGAAATTTTGGGATGGTGCAGTAGCCCGCAAAGGCAATTTCTGTCGCCTCCTGGGGAGCTGGTGATAGAAACACATGCTTTTGCTTTTGGCCGGCCCAGAGTAAATCTCTTTGGGAGACCACTGACCACGAGGAACTGTCCAGCAGGGATACCTGGCTACTTATCCCAGGTGAGGAGCCTCTCCATGGACAGAGTGTGCAGTGTCAACCCCCACACGTAGAAGTCACAGACCTTTGCTTCCTGGCCTTGGAATCTCTAAGGAGGCCTCAGCGTGCAAGGCCTGGTTGGAACAAAGAGAAGATGGGTCCCTCCCAATAACCAGCCCAGGGTGAGGAACTGATCGAGCCCCCAGGCTGCAGTGGAGACCTCTGGCCCCATGCCCGCTGAGGCAGGATGTGTGGGTGGCACGGTCCAGGTGCCACTGACACATATGCTTAAACCACACAAGGCCGCGCACGGCAGACCCGGGCCGGGGGGTGTTCTGACAAGGAAGAACACTTCGGGCGAGGGGTCGCTGGGCACCTGGCCTCGAGGAAGGAGCATGTCCCAGGCCCGGGGCCCTGAGCGGACCGCCCTAGGCACTGGCAGGGGGTGGCAAGATGCCTGCATCCCTGGCATTTCACGTCACGGCTTGGTTTTCCTGTTCTAGACATTCTCCAGGAGGGCAGGGGCTTGCTCACCACTGTGTCCTCCCTGAGTGCCACCGAGCAGCGTCCAGCTCCTGGTTGATACTTTGAGTAGAAATTGTCAATGACTCAAGAACGGCAGAGGCCATTTCCCTTTTCTGGTCTGATGCGCCTCGTGCATGAGGTGAGGGCCTCGTGCAGATGGCCCTGGGGCCACCCCCGCTCTGCTAGTCCGTGACTGTCATGCTGTTTAGGGAGGTCCCACGTCAGCCGGTTGGAGCCACGGGTTGGGAGACAGGTCAGAGGCGAACTTGGCTCTGCCCCGCTCGGTGTCCAGATGTCCCCTCTCCCTCATCTCCTCCTCCTGCGCACCTCTCAGGTGTGAGCCCATCCAGAGGTGGCCACGGCTTGTTTCTTGCTTGTGTCCCCCTGACCACAGAGTACGGCCCCTGGACTCCTGCGTGAATAGTGTCTTACCAGCTGCTGGGGGCATGGCCCACGCCCTGTACCTGTGGCATAGAAACCGTCTTCAGACCCAGAGTCTCAAGAATGCTCGGGTTTAGTGACTACCTGTTATCTAAACTAGGGCATTTTGCCATTATAAAAGTCATGCCTTTAAAAAAAAAATGAGTTGAAGTCTTACTTTGTCACCCGGGCTGGAGTGTAGTGGCATGATCACAGCCACCACAGCCTTGACCTGCTGGGCTCAGCTGATCCTTCTGCCTCAGCCTCCTGAGTAGCTAGAACTACACGTGTGCACCACCATGTCCAGCTAATTTTTTTTTGACTTACTGTAGAGACGAGGTCTCATCAGTTTGCCTAGGCTAGTCTCGAATCCCTGGGCGTTGGCAATTCTCTCACCTCTGCCTCCCAAAGTGCTGGGATTACAGGTGCTCGCCACCATTCTCAGCTAATTTTTTGATTTATTGTAGAGATGAGGTCTTGCCAGGTTGCCCAGGCTGGTCTCGAATCCCTGGGCTCAGGCGATCCTCTCACCTACATCTCCCAAAGTGCTGGGATTGCTGGTGTGAGCCACCGCGCCCGGCCAAAAGTGATACCTTTCTTAAAAGATAATTTGGAAAAGGAGAAAACATTTACTTACATGGCCATGGCCAAGATCCTTACCCCCATTCTGTCTTGTATATTTGTTTGATTTATTAAACCAAGTAGTGGTCATCTGGCATGGGGCTGCCTTCAAAGACCTCTTGGCTCTCTTGGCTTTGCATTTTCATGGCTGTCAAGTATCCTGTCTAATGATGCATGGTCGTGACCTGAACATCTGGCAAAGAAATCTATCACAAAGCTACCTGCCACCGAAGACCGAGTTCCCTGGAAGGAGGAATTCTCCCTTCAAGGCCCGATCCAGCACCAACATACGGGGAGTAGGATGATTGCTTTCCTGCCTGGCAGAGGTCTCCCCGCGTGGGGCTCTGCTGTGTCTTGGACACACACTGGCGATTCCAGGTGTCATCTGTGTCCCTACATGCGTTGTGGGGGAGGAGCCCCCCAGCAGTGCCCTTGCAAGACTCGGCTCCGTCCGAGTTGCGCCTTGAAGCTGTGACTCTGCCCTGGACCCTGGGCTTTTCTCTTCGGGCTCCATTGCAGACCTTCGCTCGGGACGGGCCCTTGGAGGCCAGGATGTGGCCCACGTGCAGTCTGGGCTCAGGGCTGGGACGCAACACCGGCCACCCCTTGCAGGCTCCGGCAGAATTCTTAACGCAGGTGCTTGATTTGAGAAGCTTATACTCTTCATTGTAAATAGCTCATAAAAAGTGGCAGCCACAGGTCACTTATAAATGCACGTGCAGAAGCCAAATACAGAGGTTTACTAAATGGCAGGAACCCGGTCAACAGCTGTTTTAAACGCATTTATTTCTGTCGGGAGGCAACTGTTCTACAAAAAAGCACTGTTGTCAATAGACTCCTTGGTCCTTGATGTACGGCTTGCGAACAAATGCATTTATAGGACTTGCTAATGTGTGGGGGCTCTGATATTAGTGGTGAATTCCCAGCCTATAATATATCATCTAGTCATCTTTGACAAACTCAATTTTAATCTAATTAAGTGATGTCTTCTGTGATTCTGTGTAGCGATTTCTAAGCTAATTCTACATTACGTGGTTTTTTCAGGAGGAAAAAATCCCTAAGAGGACTGCTCAACAAAGCGCGCGCGCGCGTGTGTGTGTGTGTGTGTGTGTGTGTATGTGTGTGTGTAATATATTCCTTATAGATGAGCAAACCCAAGAAGATGCCTCTCAATAAATAACTTTTGCAGTTGGTTAAGCATCAGAGCAGGGGAGGTATTTGACCCCCAAATCTCAAGTGCATGTCAATTCTAGGAACCTTATTGCTGCTTAGAAAAGGTTTGAAATACTTGGGAAGCTCTTTTTTTTTTTTTTTCACTTCTTTGGTTAGGATTATTTGGAATTGCAGTCTTTGTCACTAACCTCCTGATGAGATTTTTCCCCCCTAAAGTTTGCTAAGTCTATAGGCCTCATAAATGGCACTGCTCACACACACTCCAATAATGATCCAGACATCATTCATCCAGTGGCAGAATCAGTGCTAGGTGCTTGGAAAATAGCATCTTACAGAGTCTTTGCAGTCGCTTACGAAGGTGGGGCTGTGTCTCAAGCTTTTCAATAAGAAAGCCAAAAACATCGGTTGGTTTAGTAACCTGGTCAAGAAGACAGGGCCAGGAAGTAGCTGGAGGGGCTAGAAACAGGCCTGACCTGCCTGGGAGCCTGTGCTGTGCTCAGTCACTTCTCTGTCCCCCGCTCCGCCACACTGCCCGTATGCAGAGAGGAGGTCACCCCCAGGCTCGGTGGCTCTCTGGCAAAACCGTGGAGTTAGTCCTTCCTGTGTTGTGATGTCCACCTGGGACGCCCGAGTGCAGAGATTCTTGGCCCGACTTCAGGTACACTTGGCCGTGGCTGCTGTGTGGACCAGGGTGCTGGGAAGGTGTGTGGGTTCTTTTGACCAGTTGCAGGGAGAAGGCTTGCTCCGACTTGCTTTAACTAAACACGATGTACTGTCGAGTTGTGTGGGTAGAGACGCATGGCTGGAAGGCAGGTGGCCCAGGTTACAGAGGTCGAGAAAAGCACGAAATACAGAGAGAGACGGGAAACAATGCCAGGGAAGTTCAGGACATGTTGTTCATAGAACGTTCTGGTAGAGCAGACTCCCCAGCCACACCCCCGCCCCCATAAGATCCAAGGAGCTTTTGATTTAATCGTCTGTAGTGGTTGTGTGTTGTCCTCAGCGTGTAAGAGGTGTGACTGTTAACAGTTTCCCTTCTCAGTAGGTTGGTAGGTTGTGGCCACGCTCCTCCAGGGAACGAGGGGCTTCAAGATGGTGATTTTCTAGACTGGGAATCCTTCCAAGGATTCAGCCCTTTACCCAGAGCCAAGATGCTTGTCCTGTTCAGTGGGAAGTGTCTATCTGAATATGAATTTCTTGCTTTCAGTCAGTTGTCGCTCTGAATTCACTGGTGCCCCAAGGAAGCCTTCCCCAAATCCTTGACCCAGGTGTAATGCTCAGGTTTAGTGACTAGCAGCTATTAAAACCATAGCATTTTGTTTCCGCCTGTAACAAACTACCTGTGACTAAAACTATAGCCCTCCTTGTAAAACCACTGTCAAACCACGGGCATGGCTCAAGTGACTTAGGAGCCTAACGCTAATTAGTATTGCCTCACCTCAAGACCAGATGTTCATTCCTTTATGGTGAGGTCTCACTCTATATTCAGACATGCATTAATTGGTATGGCCATTCACGTAAACATGTGCTGTGCACCATGACAGGTCCCGGAGATTTGGAAACAAAATACATGGACCTTGATCTCAAAGATCTTACAGTTCTTATAGTCTTGTGAAGTCTCACAATGTCAAAAAATGCCGGTTGAAAATATGTCAGGCAACCCCCTCAGGTCCCCTCCCACTGGGAGCTTTTTTGTCCTCTCCATAAATCCAGCTTTCTAAAAGAAAAAGAAAGAGAGAGAGAGAGAGAGGCAGAGAGAGAGAGAGAGAGAGAGAGAGAGAGAGAGAGAGAGAAAAGAAAGAAAGAATATGTCATCTTTTTTTAAACATGAGAAAAGGTGAAATCAATTTCAAAAGGAATAACGGAGGAGAGAGATCTGGCCCTTAAGAAAGACAGTGATGTTGAACCTTAGTGAGGGGACCATGCGGACTGTCCCCAGGGTGATGTGGTTTCCCTGCAAGCGTCTTCCTGATGACACAGGGCCCTGTGCTTCCTGACAGTACTGATAGTGCCAGCCTGGCCGTGGTGAGGGTGAGAGGAGCCGGGAAGTTCAAGCCAATGCGTGGTTCAAGGTCAATATTTAAAGGGCGGCGTTAGAGACAGGCCAGAGTTGGGTACACAGACCCCTGTGCCCTGTATGCCAGCTTTTCCGACATGCTTCACGGGCACCTCCTGCGCAGATCCAAGCAGCCTTCCCAGCAGGATGTCACCACCCTGCCCAGCGAGTGTGTGTGTCTTCTCTCTAACCTCGAGAGGAGGGAGACCGTCTGCGTTTGCCCAAGCGGTGTGCCGGGGCTTCTCATACATTTCTTCAGGTTTCTCCTTGCTCTTTAGAGCTTTAGTACAGGGACGTTTTCCATCGGCCAGACACAGTGCCAGGTGAGTAGACCCCTGCTCAGTAGACCCCTGCTCAGCTCCCTAGCTTTGTGAAGGCAGCTAAAAGCAGTTAGTAAAGATTTCATTTTTTCTCTCTTCTTCCCATGAATGTAAGGTAGAGCTTTAAACATGAGGACACGTGTCCACACTCATACACGCAGATCACACTAAGTTCCCTCACCTACCACATGCGCACAACTCTTTGACCCACATGTACACGTATAGCACTCACATGCTCTTATGCATAGACAGAGACACACATGTAAACACGCACACACCTTCTCATACATGTGCTGTTTCTTGGGGAGAAATGCTCCCTGGGTGACTGGCTTCTTCTCTTTCTCTGTTTGTAGATTTTCTCCCTGGCTTTCTTCCTTGTAGGAGGCCAAGCCTAAAGCTTTTATTTATTTTTTATTTGTGAAAGTAGGATTTATCGAGAGGATAGAAAAGCTCCCACAGTGGGAGGTGACTGAGGCAGTTGCCCAAGTGGAAAGCTTTTAAACAGATACAGCTTTTGTCGTCACCCCTTTGTCGTGGTGACACAGATGCTCAGAGAGAGGGGAGATACCAAAGGAAAAAGGCCTCTAAGCAAACCACAATCTTCCTCAAATGAGGGCTGATCGAGTGCCAAGTCCAGACTCTAAGATGAGTGGAACCAGCCTCACCCAAGAGCCCTGGGCCTGAGTTCTAGGCCCAGTCCCAAGTGCATCCCAGTTCCAGGAACCCCCCTGTTCCTGGGAGGCTGCCTGTTTCCCGCCTGTGCGACCACGACCTCTTGGGTCTTGGCTCTGAGACGCGGCGCGTGTCTCTCTCCCGGCGATGAGCAGGCCCCACGCAGAACAGGACGAGAGGACGGGAGTCACACGTGGGGGAGATCCGAATCCGCACCGTCTCAAGGTGGAGTAAAATCAGCCCCGATGCCGAGCGGGGGGACCTCCTTCCTCCCTCCCTGCTTCGCTGAAGGCGCGTGTGAGGCGAGTGTGTCCACCACGGCTGAGTCATCTGGTGCCTCTCCCCATGACCTCCAGGCTCTCCAAGGACATAGCTGGTCTCATTTTGGTTTTCTGACTCTACAAGCGGATGCTTCCCCTGCCTGTCTCTTGTCTCAGCTCTTATTGATTTGGACAGTGAAGGGGATTAATCTGATGCTCCATGGAAGTAGACATCAAGATCTCTTGAGCTGAGAGATATTTTGCATCCTGCCTGTCTGGCGTTTGCAAGGTATCTCATTAACACTGCGGGCGAGGGGCGCCCCTTTTATTTCTGGCTGCCCCCGCGGTGCCCCTGAGGGAAGAAAGGCCCTTCTGTCGCCAGGCAAGTGGCGAGAAAACGTGCGGCTCCATTTAGTCAGGCGGTCCCTCCTGTCCCCACCTCTGGGCATGGCCAGTCATCCTGGCACTCCCCTTAGCAGAGTTTTGGTCACACATTATCGGAATGGGCCGTTTATTTCTGCCTCTCCTACTGAACAGCGAGAGCCTCAAAGACCGGGGCCTTGTCCCGTTTCCTTTGGTATACTCAGTGACTTGCCTGTAGTAGGTACTCAGTAACTATTTCTTGAAATAGTCAGTAACTTGAGTGAATCTGGCTGGAAGCAGGAATGGAGGCAGGGCGTCTTGCAGGGCCTAGAGGCTGGGTTTCCGGGCCCCGCGCTGGGATGTTCCTGGCAGCTCATCTACCGAGCTGGCCCTGGCATGTTTGCCCATTTCCTTTGTGACAGTCCTGAAGCACATTTTTATTGGACAGCGTGGTCTATTTCATAACACTGCGTTGCAACACCCTGCATAGCGAGGGGTTTCTGTGGTGGAGACAAGTTCTAAGAGCTATCTTCATTCCCTGACTTGAAAGAAAAAAGAAAAAAAAAGGTTTCTTTTGTCTGTAGCCCAGAAAAGAAGTGAGCTTACATGTCCATCTGCCCTGCGTCCGGCTGAGAGGTGGCCTCAGCTCTGGCATGCTAGACATGGGCAACCTAATATTCCTTTCAGCCAACACCTGGAGCAAACCAGACTGCCTGGGTCCTGCGAGGCCCCTGTGACACGTGTGTTCCAGCCATTTGAACTTCCAGGGAGTCCAGGTCAGAGGAGGAGAGTTGGGATCCATCAAAGGCTAGCGTGTGGTTTTTTAAAATAGTTGAAAAGACGAAAGCTTGCCTTGTGTATGGGTTCGGTCACCATCATGTTTACTTGTGGCAAAAAAGCTTAAAAAAACACTTGGGGATTTTTGCCATTTAAAGCATTTATTAAAACTTCTATTTTAGGGCCAGGCTTATAGCAGTGTTTTTGGGGAAGTAAATAACACTTATGGCCCTCCCTGTCTGCAAATGAAAGGAACAAGCAGGATGCATCGAGCATCTTCGTTATAATAGCATGAATTTTGATCTCTTCAAGATAACCAAGATTTATGGGTTCAGGAAGCATGTCAGTCGGAGAGGCCCATTTTCACGCCGCCCTGGGGTTGAAACTCAACGAGATCCCTGCCTCGTTCTAGCCTGTGTCAGTAGGCTGCATCGGCCCTCCCTTGAAGACGTGAGGTAGTATGCTCACCCGCGGTGAGAGTCCTGTTCACATCAGCACCTGACCAGGTGCCAAAGCGTTGGATAACAAGGATCGCAGTCTCTGAGGAGGGGATGGGTCCCTGGAGGACTCTTCAGAGGGGAGGATGGAGAGCACGGGGCCTTGGGGGCTGGGACGTTTCATCAGGGAGGGGCCGTCCCGGTGAGGGGCGAAGGAAAGGCGTGGAGATGGCGGCCTGCTGGGAGATGGAGAACTTCCATCTCTGTGAGGGCAGGAAGGAAGAGGCCAAGCCGTTAGACGGGACTGACGATGTCGGTGCCTTGAATCAAACAGAAGTGTGTTTCTCTCTCCTGGCGCCGAGGTGGCTGGTGTCTCTAAAGGTAGCTGGCTGGGTGCCACCGAGCCTTCCGGGCCTGGCCACTCTTGTCCCGCAGTTCCAGCCTCTCCTGGGTCTCATCTCCATCCACCCAGCGCAGATGGCTGCCCACTGCTGCCACTGGACAGGGAAAGGGAGGGCGGCAGCTTCCTTTCAGTGACGAGTGAAGCCGCACACCGCCCTCAGAGTAAAGGGACAGCGGCGTGGCCCCTGACAGGAGGAGGGGCGGGAAGATCTCTGCTGGGAAGGGAAGGGAGTCGGTCAGCCATTGCTGCCATCATGGGTGTGGGAGATGGGAGTAAACATGGAGAGACCTTCCTCACCTTTTCAGAGAACTTGCAGCCATTCTAAAGACATTGACGAGTTCTTCTTTTTTTGAGTTGGAGTCTCACTCTAACTCATGCTCACGGCCACCCCAGCACTGACCTGCTGGGCTCTGATGATCCTTCTGCCTTAGCTTTCCAAGTAGCCGGAGCTATAGTCATGCGCTACCACATCCGACTAATTTTTTATTTATTGTAGAGATGAGGTCTCGGCAAGTTGCCTTGGCTGGTCTCAAACCCGCAGGCTCAGGCACTCCACTCGCCTTGGCCTCCCAGAGTGCTGGGATGACAGGCTGAGCCACTGAGCCTGGCCAGAGTTCTTATTTTTTTCAGATGGGGTCTCATTCTGTTGCCCATGACTCACCACAGCCTGAACTTCCTGGGCTCAGGCCATCCTCCCGCCTCAGCCTTCCGAGTAGCTGGGACTACAGGCATACACCACCATGCTCAGCTAATTTATCTATTTTTTTTGTAGACACAAGGTCTCACTATGTTGCCCAGGCTGGTCTCAAACTCCTGACCTCAAGCAGTCTTCCTTCCTGGGCCTCCTGAAGTGCTGGGATTACAGGCGTGAGATACCGTGCCCAGCTTGAAGGGCCCTCTCTCGACCTTTTCAGCCAGCTAGGAGGCCACTTGTGGCATCCTGGCAAGCACAGCGGGCAGAACTTGCTGGTATAGTCCATGCTGCTCCATTTTGGGTGTCTGGCTTTTTTTCTTTAAATGTTGCATCTGCTTCCGCATCACATTGCTTCAAGCCACATCAGGTCGGCTCACGTGGAACATTAGGTCTGGGTATACCATGTGTCTTGTGTTTCTTTGACTTTGTTCTGCTTGAAAATGTTGGCCTGCTGCCAGCATGGGGAGAGGGCACAGGAGGGCGGGATGACTTTCCTATCCCAAGGAAATTAGATGCCAGCGATAGAGTGTTTTTTTTTTTTAAACCAATTTGTAGGAAAATTGAACTTATCCTGTTTACTTTTATGGCAAGCTTTTTGGGCTGTGGGAAGGAACCTATTTTTGTACTTAATGAAATGGATCTTGGCAGTAAAGCGTTTAAAACTAACTTTGGATTTATTTAAACAGTAATCTCCTTATCACTGGCTTGTCTTGTGTCTTTAAAGGGATGAGAATTTCTACAGTGCCTCTAGAATTTCTATGCAGCTCTCCTCCAACTGTTGGGCAGTTAGCAGTTAGGTGTTGGCAGCGGTGCTCACCCAGGACTGCTGGACCCCTTGCCAAGTCTCACCAAGTTCCTCCCATGGCATTTATGAGCTACGAGTAAATTCTCTATGTGTCGAAAAATTAGATAAATAAGAATTCACGTGACAGTTTAATAGAGGCCTTAAAATTTTTAACATGTATTAGTCATCTTCTGCTTGTAATCCTCAATGACTTTTCCTGAATCATAGGTCCCAAAATATAAATGTATGTGTTTTTTTTTCTAAGTTTTTTTCCCTCTTAATATGGAATTACAAGTGATTCATTTGCAAATTTGCTCTCTGATTAGCAGGTAACACTGACAAGCAGGGCCTGAACCACAGCTTGGCAAATAGAAATGGTTCACCAGGTCTTTGCTTCTGAAAACCTGTGGCCATCCAAGAGTGGAGGAGGCCATTCAGTAACTACAGGCCTCCGCTGAGCAGCCACACAAGAGCGATGGCCGAGTTGCCTGTGTCTGTGAGTGGACAAGACGCGCTTTTCACAATTCGTGGTTCACGCTGTCCCCTTTGTCACCAGCCTGGTTAGATGCGACTTAGTTCTGAACTCCACGCTCTTTCCTCGCTTCCTCAGAGTGCACCGTCCGTCTGCGGGCCTTCAGGATTGACTGCAGGGGCGATTCGGGGTGGGGCCTGTCTCAGGCCTTGACTTCTGTCTTTTTAGAAAGGGAGTGTTGGCCCGCGCTTCATGGATGTCAGGTGGGAGGCATTTAGGAGAAGGCAGTTAGCATTCGGTGCACGTTCCCTGAAGGCGGCTTGACTTTTGATTGAGATGTTCTCGAGAGTTCTGTGTTAGTGGCACCTTGGCATGCTGTTGCCCTCTCTGACTTTCACCCTCCTCCCTGGCATTCCGGTCCACACCCCCTGTCAAGTGGCTGCCAAGGCCTGTCGTTCAACCCCTCTCTTTCTCTGTCTCTCTCAAATCCACCACCTCTTTCGAATTTACAGAATGTTATCACTTTCTCTCTCGATCAGCATTTCATAAAGTTTGTTCTGCCAGGTTTTAATAGGGATACTGCCTTCCTCGCCCCTACAAAATGCGGTTGGTCAGGACACAGTGGAAAATGCTGATTGAGACAGAGTTAATTCATTTTGTTTGTCTGTCTAGCCTCAGGACACGGTAGAACATTTAACGGGCTGCCAGGAGGGGCTGGGTGGTTGTCTCATTCCCACATCCGTTTCCCAGGAGACTCTTCTTGGGGAGCGTCTGGCAAGACCAGTGTCCGGCGCGACGCCTTTCCGGCCTCCTCTTCGGTATCTCTCCGACGTGCCTCTCTCTGTCCCCCAGTGATGCCACACGCTGCTGCAAACTTAGCTTCCTCGGATTACACACCACCATTACACACCACCACTTCTCTCGGTCACTTGCTTTTGCCTCCAAGGCCATTACAAACCTTTTGGCTCCTCAACTGTCTGTGATGCCAAGTTCAGATCTCTCCACCTGAGATGCAAGGCCATGTGTGCTCGTGGACCCTCCAACTCCAGGCATCCCTGCCCCTCCCCGCCTTTGATGTCTCCCCCCATGCTTGGTTTTTCTCTTAGGGGTAAACTTCATCACCCCTCCCGGTGGACTCTGCCATTTGCTTATTAATTTGCTTTGTTTATTGTCTGTCTTACCTCCCCTAGAACCTGAGTCCCACGAGACTGGGATGTTTGTTTTGTTCACGCTCCTACAACAATGTCCAGCAGGAGTGGGTGCTCAGTACAAGTTTCAGCTATGGGCTGGGTGAGTGAGGGAGGGGGCCTTCTCCGTGTCATCTCCTGCCTGTGCTCAGGCTTCATTCTCTGCCCTCCTCTGCCTTTGTCTACTCTCTCCTAGTTCTCAGTTCTACTTTTATTTTTGTTTTAGTTGGAGTCTCGCTCTTCTCACCCAGGCTGGAGTGCAGTGGCACGCTCCCAGCCACCACAGCCTCGACCTGCTGGGCTTAGGCCAACCTCCGACCTCAGCCTTCCGAGTAGCTGGAACCACAGGTGTGTACCACCATGCTCAGCTAATTTTTTGATTTATCGTAGAGATGAGGTCTCACCAAGTTGCCCAGGTTGGTCTCTCACCCCTGGACTCAGGCAATCCTCTCGCTTCTACCTCCCAAAGTGCTGGGATGACAGGTGTGAGCCACTGTGCCCGGCTCCAGTCCTCAGTCTTGACCTGTCACTCTCTCTCCGACCCTTCAGTGTCTAAAGCTCTGACTGGCGTGTCTTCCAAGAAGCCTTCTCAAATTGTGACCTTTCTCTTTGTATGGGTCTCTCTCTTTGGAATGTTGTTGTTTATACCTATTTTTATCGGCAAGCCACATCCTGCTTTGTAGACGTTTCTTTTAAGCCCAATACCTTTCTAAATAGAGTGTTCATGTTTGCCCCTGGCATCACGGCCCAGCATGCCCAGTGGGTCTGTAGTGAGGGGAACAGGCTCAGCCTTGTGCTTTCAAAGGGGTGACCCCTTGTGTCCACCTGTACCAGAGGTGTCTGCTTCCTCAGCTGAGCCCATAAGATGAAGGCTTGGTGTCCTCAAGATGCTGTGAATGGGAATTTTTGCTGCCTGAAGTTTCTTTTTTTCCTAAAAGGCATTTCTTTGGTACCCAACAAAACTCTGTCCTAAAAATTTCAGCTGCTCGTCACAGCAGGGGAGAATGTTCTAAGGATTCCGACACAGGAAGGTCCGAGGGGCTTGAGGATTTTATTTTCTTTCTGGGTTTCATTTTCATGTCTCATCCATTTTTCCCCTCGGGCAGATTGCCCACTGTAGGGCACATCTGTTTGCTTTTTCTTCCAGTAGCTTGATTTCTTTTTCTTTATGATTTGCTTTCTTTCTCCTCCCCCCGAGAGAATTCAGATGCTCGCCACAATGTGTGAAAGCGAATACCAGGAAATTGCAGTGCCGTTTTGTAAAGGACAGGCCTCGTGTGCGTGCGAAGGCTGCTGCTGGCGCGCGTGTCCAGCCCAGGAAGGCGAGTCTTTCCTTTCCTCCTGCAGCGCCTCCTGTCCCCGGCGCTCGGTAGAGGCAAGCAGGAACAGGCCTTCTCTTTCCCCCAGCCCTTTCCCGGACAGCTTTTCCACTTATTCGTGCGGCAGCACCTGAGACTGGTTCTGTTGCAGGGAAGGCTCAACGAAGTCGTGGAAACATACGTCCATCTGGGAGGGAGAATGAATGGCCGAGGCTTGGCATCGGGGAGACGGGGGCTTCCTCCCCAGAGTCTCCAGGTCCTGGGTGTTTAGCCCCAGTCATGCCAGTTCCCTTCGCAAAGCCTCTGTTTCCTCTCCTGTCATGCGAGGGCGGCGGTGCCTGCCCTGCAGTGCTCTCGCAGGTGTCGGGTCTGCTGATTCGGGGAGAGCTGGAAGCATGATTCAGGGAGAGCACCCAGCACTCTCGCTGTGATGATGACGAGGGGGCCCAGAGCCTGGAGTTTATTTGTAAAAAATTGTGGATCTCTTTTTATGTTTAAGCTTGAGTCGCCTTCAAAGGACTCTCCGTTGGATGCAATACACCTATCGAGAAGTTTTTTCCACTGCTCAAAACAAGCTTTGAACTCATTAATTTTGATGCCTTTTAGTGCTTCTGCCGTTTTTTGTTTCACCTCTTCCATGTGGGCAAAATGTTTTCCTTTGAGGACTTTTTTTTTAATGCGGAGGCAAAAAAAATTTGGTCGAGGAGAGCGCGGGTGAATAGGGAGGGTGGGGCATGGGGTCATTCTGTGTTTGGTCAAAAACTGCTGAGCACTCAGCGCGCAGTGGGCAGATGCGCTCATCAGTCACCCATCATGAAATGGGCAGACAAAAACAAAAAAAATCTCAAAAAAAAAAAATTCACTGAAGCTGAATGCAGCCTCTCACAACAACGCTAGCTGGCACACTGATGCCAATGGGTTCCTAGGACACTCCCTTAGTAGGGGAGGCCTGTACTGCCAGGGGCCCAGCCCCAGAAGATAATTCCGGTTTTGTGGGATCTTTCCTCATATTGCTAACGATGCTGCCTGCCTTTCTGGTGTGTGGGTCCTAGGGTCCAGATGTTTTCCTCTTTGTGTGCCTGATGCATCATGGCCAACTCGTTTTTGTTTGAAAGACAGACATGCGGGGTTTGGCCCTCACAGGCCATTCAACCACGCAGAGTGAGGAAGGGCCCATGGGTGGTCTCCATCGGCCGTGTCCGCACATGAGAAGCAGAGCTGATCCGCGGGGTTCCTTGTGGTCCAGTGAGGACACGTGTGTTCCCGGGGACCCTGGCGTTTCCTCTTTGTCTATAAGCAGACCTCTGAGCAAAAGGGGGGCTTTGGAACCCCCACGACCAGATTTAGTGAGCTGTGATTGGCAAATAAGAACTGGAGGCATTTACGGGGTACGTGATGTTTCCGTCTGTATAGGTCTTGTGAAATCGTGACCTCCTCATGGAGTTATCTACCACGTTCTTCCGTGTTGGTGTGAATGACAGGACTTCCTTCTCCTTTAGGGTGGAATCGTGTCCCTTGTGTATTTATGCCAGGTCATATACTTATATTTCTTCATTCTTCCATCTGCCCATGGGCATCGTGATTGTTCCATATCTTGGCTGTTGTGAATAATGCTGGGATGACCTCAGGGCCATCTCTAAGCTCCTAGAGGACTGCAGACCCTACTTTTTTTTTTTTTTAAGCAGTCCCCACCTAAGTGCCCCCTTCTGTTTCCTGCAACAGATCCCCCCAGTCCCCAGCCTGGCGAGCTGGCTTTCGTGCCCAGCGCTTGGAGCGAGAGGCCCCTGTCTTTCGAGTCGGCTTCAGCTTTCCTGTGCCACCTTCCCCCTGTGTTCCTGCTCGGCTCTTCCTTCGCGGTGTCGTGCGAGGCCCACGGGGAGCACTCGGGCTCACTGTTCTTTCAGAGACCGGTGTTCGCGGGAAGAGCCGGGCCTCATCTCGGCTGGGGAGACGGGGTTCCCCTCACAGCCTCTCCCCTTTTGATCATCCACATCTTCTGCCTCGGAGTTTCCTGAGGTTTTGTCACGTTCTGCCTCCGTCACATCTTCCCCTTGTGATGCTGGATTTTCTGTCGGCCACGCCAGCTTCCCGAGGGGTGGTGTCTTGCAGGTTCCTCCAGGGCGCAGCTTGTGCAGTGGCCTGGCGGTGAAGCCCTGCTGATGTGTGGGCGTGGACATTGATGGACGGCGGACACTCGCTGCTTGGTTCCCAGCTCTGTCTTATCCCGACAGTGACAACCATAGCGCCTCAGATGTGTCAGAGGGCTCTCTTCTGTGGCCTAGTGGTGGCCTGTGTGCAGCAGCTGGGAGCCGGAAGGTGGCTTCTCAAGGAGGTCTTGGGCGCAGTTGAGTTCTGCTAAACCAGTGATTGTCTGGATTTTGGCGGAGTTGGGGGTCTTGTACCCTTGTCGGAAGTCAGGCTGTGACTCTGACATTTTTTAAGGCACCATCGAGCTCCAAATCTTCAGCCAGAACTCCCACGCGGCCTGCTTCCCTGCCTGACATCCTTAGCCTCCTGGCGCCTAAGAGTGAAGTTGCACTTTGATAGGCCCTAGCCCAGAGGGAGTGGGGACCAGGGACCTGGGATAGGGGCCCCTCGGCTCTGATGGGAGAGTGGAGATGTGCCCCCCTCGATGGGACACGGCAGAGACTTCCTGGTCTTCAAAGCTGCCGTCAGAGCGCATGAGACCCCGGGCCTTGTGAAAACCAGGCTTTGTCCTTTTAGAAGTTAGCATTTGGGCCACAGCCCTGGGGAAAGTTGCCTACTTCTTGCTTCACAGGGTGCTTAAAGACAGAAGCAGCCCAGGCCGTTTGGAAGGACTTAGTCCCTGGTGGAAAGGCATGCAGCCCCGACCTAGCGGGGGTTTCCGCAGAAGCAGAACCGGGGACCAGCATTCCAGCGCCTGGGGTTTATGCTGTGGGTGGTCTCTGAGATGGGGAGGAGAGAGGGGAATGAGATGGGGGAGGAAGCCGAGGGGGTCCGTGTCCTCAAGCTGGGACCCCGTGGCAACAGGACCTGGTCCGTAAACAGCGTGGCTTCCGAGGCATTCCACCTGAGGCGGGGATCTGCCGGGAAGGAGGTCCGGGCCTGGCACTTGGAGTTCATTGCTGGGCCCTGGAACCCTGAAGGCTGAGGGAGCATGAGTGGGGCTTGGGCACCTGGCTGCGTGGATTGTCCCTCATTCACCCTTGGGGACCCCAGAGGGGGCCTGGACACTGTCTCTACAGAGGACGCATCCAGAGCTCAGGCCACCGAGGGACCCGGCTTCCTGACACCTGCTGTGTGCTTGTTACAGGTGGCCACTCCAGGCGGGAATGTAGCTGTGTGGCGATTTACGAGGCATTCGGTGCCTGATTCATGGAACAATATCGCCCTTCCCACCATGGATGCTTGAGTCTTTCTCTGAGTGAAAAATAGTCAAAGGGAAATTAAATCCTCTTTGAGAGCCAGAGAAAGAGCAAAAAAAAAAAAAAAAAATGGCTGAGTGTATAAATAAAGTCTCCCAGGAAGATCGTATTTTTGAAGGCATTTATTATTCATGTCTTTTTGTCATCGTCGTGTCGTGTTTACTTGGGCTTCTGGCTTTTTGCTTGTCCAAGGACACTGCTGATCTATCCTAGAAGAGCCTGGCAGCTATCGCCTTAACAATGGCTCATTACTGTCCAGGTTGTGTAAGCTACAGAGGAAACATTATCACAGAGAAGCGGCTTCTAAATGTGTCCCACCAGGTGGGTGACGAGGCTGTGGCTGCCCAGTCTGACTGTGCTCACCTCATGTGCGTGGCGTTCCTGTGGATGAAAGGGTCGGGATTGTTTAGAAGGTCTTGCGCTGGGTGAAGGTGGGCTCTGCTTTCGATTCTGAAAGGCCTTTGGTAACATTCATGGTGAAGCATCTGAGAACCCCCAGGTCTGACCCAGAAGCTTCTAGAGAGGCTGGCCAAGGAAGGCACACCTGGAGATGCTGGCTGTGGCCTCTGGCAGGACGAAAGGCCCCTGCAGACCGTGAACATTTAAACCTGATAAAATACTGGTGTCGGATTCTGAACTTGCAGGACTAGCTGGAAACTGGACATATCACTTTACCCTTTGGGCCAAGGTTTCCAGTCGTGGGCTCAGCCATGGGCCAGGTCCACTAGAAACATGGAGAACGGGTCTGCATGCCCACACGCTCCCTGATTCTTAGGTGCCTTTTGGCCACAGAGTTCTTTCTTCATTTTCTTATTTACCAGAATCCAGAAGTATAAGCTCTGTAAGGTGGTCATTCACAAGCTTTTAGGGTTGGGAAAGGTTGTCCACTTTTATTTTAGAATTCACAGGAGGGAATGATTGGCTCTTCAGATCTGTACCTTTTTAAAGGTGTTGGGTACATCTGTCCTCCAGAAGCAGAAGACCATATCTTAAATTCCCTTTAGCGGTGGTTTCTGGGCTCTCTTTCCTCAGATTTTTGGTAACAGATATGTCATGCTTTTTCATCTTGCCCTCTGGGTAGGTGGAGAATGATTGGACATCCTTGCTTACACTTGCTTTTCTTTGACTGTCCTTGTGAGTATTTTTTTGGTGGCTCCTTCCTTCCTGCGTGTGCTATGAAGCTGCCTGTTCTTGTGGGACCCTGATAACGTTCTCCTCTCCTGCCCTTTCCCTCTGGCTGCCAGAATAACCGAAACTGAGCCAGACGCTCCTTTGCTTCTTTCCCGGGGTGCCTGTAAATAAGCAGGCTGGCTGGGAGGCCCTGTGAGCCCCTGGGGAAGAGGTGCCACGCCCTGAGAGCTGCCCCCAGCCCAGGGCCTCACCTGCTGGCGCCAGACTAGACATTGGGCAGAGTGACTGCATCCCACTGGCAGACCCCCGAGGGGAGGGGGTTTCAGTCAGTTGTGTTCCTTGCTCGTGCCAGCAGAACATGGCATGCGTCCTGGCTGCTGACGCTCTCAGGTCATCTGGCTGTGTTTTGCTTTAGCTTGTCCTGGGTTGTTAAGTTCTAAACAAAGATGCTACAGGGGGTCCCCAAAACACTGACACATTTTAAGTATGAAGTTCGCTCAAAAGAGGGTGTGAATCGAATGCTGGCGTCACCATGCGACAGGTAGGACAGTTGAATAAAAAGGCAGCCGCACGACTGAGCGAACATCATAGGCATTGCTGCCGTAATTCAACTTTGAAGAGTAACATGTAGATAACATCTCTTAAAATGTGTGCACATTTTTTGGCCACCCCTGTGTTTTGTGTAACACGTAAACATGGCCTTGTTTGACTCATTTCTGTGTCCGGAGACGGTGGCCTCGGCAGGGACGGTGGGCCCTACTGCATCTCTGGCCGATGTCTCCCAGCCCCTCCTCGTTTCCTTGGTCTGAGGCGATGCCTGGGCTGCCTGGTGCGGGGACATCCTCCCCTTGTTGTCTGTCCAGGGTGGGCCCCCCAGCCGTGGGCCGCTTTTCCCACTTGGGCTGTTGTCTCAGTCCCTTCCCGCAGGCTTGGAGTCGTCTTGGCCCCTGCTAGTCAGTGGCTGTGAGATGGCAGCCCCCGGGTCTGCGTCGGGATCGCTTTTTTGGGATGACAGTGGGCTGTCCACCCTGCGCGCGCCGGCCGGGAGAGACGTGGAGCCCCGCCTGGCCCGGTGCCCTTGGAAATGGGCTCGTTTCCCCCAGGGATTATTTGGGGGGGGGGACTTTTGCAGGCGCGCAGTTCTCTTGGAACCCCGCCACGGTCACAGGAGGAGAAAACAGCAGGAACCCACCGCACAGACTGACCCTGCGGGCCGGGGTGGGGGCGTGGACACGGCCAGGCCGGCCGGCACCCTGCGTGCAGGGCCCGCGCTCGGCCACCAGAGGGCGCCCCGGCCGCTCCCAACGCGCTGTCGCCGGCGCCGCGGCGGCTCCTCGGAGTCCCTCGCGCGGCCGCGCTGCGTCTCGGCCTCGGCGGTCCGGGCGTGCCAGGCCCGGGCCAGGCGCAGAAGCTCCCGCGGCGCCGAGGCCCGTCCCGCGTCTGCGGGGCTTCCCGGGGAAATGTGGCTGCCCCCGCCCCCCCGTCCCGCGTGGGAGCATCCTCTGGGGCCGAGCGCGCCTCCCGGGCCGCCCGGCCGTCCCGAGCGTGGTGCGCTCGGTCCCCTCGGCGGGGCGAGCGGACGCGTGGGGGCGGGCCCGGCCGGCAGGGAGGGCCCCGCGCCCCGCGCCCCGCCGCCGCCGTCCGACTCCGGGCCTCGAGGCCGTCGGGGCGCGTGGTCAGGGCGCCTCCCGCCGCCCTGCTGGCGTCTTCGCGCTGCCAGCCCTCGTGCGCGCGCGCGCGGCCCGCTCTCCGCTCGGAGGGGCGCGTGCCCGCGCGCACGTGCACGCCCGCGGCCCGCTCCCCCTGCCGCCGGCCCGGGAGGGCGTGCGGCCGCCTGGCCTTGGCTGGCGGGCCCCGCGCCCCGCGCCCGCAGAGCCCCCTCCACGGTCGCTGCCGTTGCGGGTGCAGGCTCGGGGTGCGGCTGTCGTGCGGCGACCGGCCCGCGACGGCTGGTCTCCGGGGGCGGAGCCTCAATGCTGACGCCAAGAGCGGAGGACTCGCCGCTCGGCCCCGCCCGCCCCGCCCCTGCCGGCCGCGAACGCCGTGGGCGCCGTCGCTCCTCGCGCGTCGGGACCCAGAGTGACCGCGTGCCGGGTGGGGTTTGTGTCGGGGGACTGGGCGCGGTTGAAACGGCTTTAGACGTGCAGACGGCGGCGGTCCAGTTCGGCGGCCCCTCTGTTGCGCTCGGTGGAGCAGCTTTGATGTGTTAGGATGAGCCGGAGTCCGCACGTTGCTCTTGGGTTTCCTTGGCTTTGTGGGTTTCCTTGCTTTGCCGCGATGCCTCCTTCCGGCCCGGGAGCCCGTCTCGACGCCGCGTGGCTGCCGCGGGGCGTCTTCTGAGGACTCTTGGCGGCGGCGGCTTCTCCGACTCTCCTGGTCTCTGGGGACCCCGAGGGCCCCGCGGAGGGCCGCCCGCGTGCTCTGTGCGTGTTCCCCGTGGGGATGCTTCTGGGGTTTTCTCGGGATTAGGCGGGGCTGCGCTCTCTGAGATGAAGATGGCAGAGACAGGACATCGTTCCGGTCCCGTCGTGCCAGGGGTGCGCGCGGCCAGCTCGCCCCGGGGTTGGTGGGCCTTGGCACGGCCTGGCCGAGCTGGGGTCTGGTCCCGTCGTGCCAGGGGTGCGCGCGGCCAACTCGCCCCGGGGTTGGTGGGCCTTGGCGCGGCCTGGCCGAGCTGGGGTCTGGTCCCGTCGTGCCAGGGGTGCGCGCGGCCAACTCGCCCCGGGGTTGGTGGGCCTTGGCGCGGCCTGGCCGAGCTGGGGTCTGGTCCCGTCGTGCCAGGGGTGCGCGCGGCCAGCTCGCCCCGGGGTTGGTGGGCCTTGGCGCGGCCTGGCCGAGCTGGGGTCTGGTCCCGTCGTGCCAGGGGTGCGCGCGGCCAGCTCGCCCCGGGGTTGGTGGGCCTTGGCGCGGCCTGGCCGAGCTGGGGTCTTTTCACGAAGTTGCCGCCCGTTGAGTTTGCGCTTTGTGTTGTGCGTCTCGAGCATGTGAGGGGTGACGCAGAGGGAGGACGCAGGTCTCCTGCTCCATTTCAGGGACCCGCGTGGACGTGGGGGAGCAGCCGCTTTCCAGGGGACGGAGCATGGTGTCGCAGGCCTGGCGAGTCCGTCGGGAGGCCTGGGCCCTGGAACCCTTTTCTGGACTGCCCTGCGCGCCATGCACGGGGCCCGAGCCAGCCTGCTCCCGGCCTCCCCCCTCAATCCCGCTGCGGTGTGATGCAGGCGCTGACCCAGTGCCTCGTGTGTGCCAGGCGGTGCTCGGGGCGGAGGCGACAGGGCAGGGGACGCCCGGCCAGGGCCTGCCTTTGCACAGCTCGCGCGTGTTGGAGGACGCAGAGGGGAAACAAGCAGCCTGACGCAGGAGCACATCAGAGAGGCAGGGGCAGAGTCGGGGAACACAGGAACTTACAGGATGCTCTCCGCGCGCCAGGCCCTGCGCCGAGCGCTTCACAGGGATCGGCCAGTTGAATCTTCGCTTCGGCCTGTGTGGGGCAGCTGTGCGGTGCTTCCCGTTTAAAGATGGGGAAACAGGCCCGGAGACGGTGAATAGCGCTCCCAAGGCTGTAAGGATGTGGCGCTCGCTCCCGCGTCTGCCCTGTTGACGGCGGCCCTGAGGGGCCTTCCGCTGGGCTGAGCGCGAGGGGGCCCCAAAACCTGGAATGACCTTTCGGAGGGCGGCCCCTTGCAGTCCAGTCCAGGCGTCCCCGCTCGGCCAGTGTTCTAGGAGTCCGTCGGCATCCGTGGACCAGCGAGCGTCGTCGGGAGAGGCTGCGTGTGGCTTCAGTGCTTTGGCGGGGGATGCTTTCAGCGTGCCTGGCCATTTCATGATGGGCGATTCACGAGTGCAGCTGCCCACCCCGCGCTGGGTGTTCAGCAGGTTTTGATCAAAACTGGCATGACGCCGGGCTCAGTGGCTCAGCCTGTAATCCCGTGCTTTGCGAGGCCGAGGCGAGTGGATTGCCTGAGCCCGTGGGTTTGAGACCTGCCTGGGCAATCTCTTCTTTACAATAAATCAAAAAACTAGCCGGGCGTGGTAGCGTGCGCCTGTTGTTCCGGCTACTCAGAAGGCTGAGACGGAAGGATCGCCGGAGCCCAGTGGGTCGAGGCTGCACTCCAGTCTGGGCCACAGAGGGAGACTCCAATTTGGAAAAGGAGAAAACAATAACAACAACAACAACAACAAAAATCGGCATGACCCCTGTACCCTGCCCTCCCTATTCCCCCGATCTTGCCCCGAATGTCTTTTTTTTGTTTGTTTCCCTGATGAAAACAGTCCTCCAAGGGAAGTGTTTTGGCGATGTGGACGAGGTAAAACAAAACACAGCAGAGGCACTGAAAGGCATCCAAATGGACAATTTGGACACTGTTTTGAGCTGTGGGAAGAATGTCTCAACAGGTGTACAGTGTCAAATGGGAAGTACTATACACGATTTTTATAAATAAATTCCAGGGTTTTTTGGTCCCTTCATATGTAGCTCTTCTGAAATAGTTGGTGAAGCCTTCCGAAAAGGTGTCATCCAGTCTGGTGTGGTAGACGTTTGTGGTGGATGGGGGGAAGAGGATTCCAGCTGCAGGAAGTGATGTGGGTGCACAGAGGGGTAGAAAGGCATCATCGCATGCTCAGGAAACGGCTGAGGACCTTGGTCGGGGGTGGCCGAGAATGATTGTATTTTAATTTTAATTTTGATTATAAATTAGGCCCGACTCGATGGCTCAGCCTGTCATCCCAGCACTTTGGGAGGCTGAGGCGAGTGGATTGCCTGAGCCCGCGGGTTCGAGACCAGCCCTGGCAACTTGGCAAGACCTCGTCTCTACAGTAAAGAGTAAAAAATTGGCTGGGCATGGTAGCGCGCACCTGTAGTTCCCGCTACTTGGAAGGCTGAGGCGGAAGGATCACCAGAGCCCAGTAGGTCAATGCTGGGGTGGCTGTGAGCGTGCCATTGCACTCCAGCCTAGGTGATGGAGTGAGACTCCCACTCGAAAAAAAAAAAAAAAAATTAGACATAAGGTCTCACTTTGTTGCTCAGGCTCGTCTTGGACTCCTAGGCTCAAACAGTCCTCCTGCCTCAGCCTCCCAAAGTGCTGGGATTATAGGTGTGTGCCACCGTACCCAACCGAGAGTGGTTGTTGATTGCACTCAACAGTTAAAGCTCATGCTATAGGCTTTGGGAGCACTCAGGGACTTTAAGCAGGGGGAGTGAGTGTCCAGATATATTTCAGAAAGACTCCTGTAGCAGTGACACGGAGACTGGCTTGGGCATGTGTAGGGATGGTTGGAAGCTGGGGCCCTGCTGGAAGGCCTTGCTGTCATCTAGGCGAGATTGTGCGTTTGCTTCAGGCTATGACAGTGGAGTGCTTGTGCTTGGTAGTTTTGCAGGGCTGGTATTTCACAGATGGAAGAGAGGGAGATGTCACGGGGCCACAGTGGAAGTAGGAGACACTTGCCTTAACTCTAATGGTGCTACACACTAGCCAGGCTGCGAGCTCCTTATTACCGTTTGGGCCAAGAGAAGGGGCTGGCAGGAAATGCACGTGCTGGTGCACACACGCTGTCCATGGAGGCAGAAAGTGTGCTTGGTGGACAGTGCCAGCCCCTGTTGCGCCTGAGACCAACGTGTGGCCTTCTACCAGTCCACGGCCGCCAACACCGCAGTCATGCTATCTGGTCAGCTTCATTCACTTGTTCGTTGCGGACTATAGACTTTGACCGTCTGTTTCTGTATAGCTGAATCTTGTCTATGAAACACGTTGTTTTAAAGGTTCAACATTTTTTTTTGAGGTGGAGTCTCACTCTGTTGCCCAGGCTGGAGTGCCGTGGCCTGCTTACGGTCCCCCCAGCCTCGACCTGCTGGGTGCCAGTGATCCTTCCACCTCAGCCTGCCAAGTAGCCAAACTACAGGTGCGTGCTACCCTGCCCAGATAATTTTTGATTTATTGTAGAGACGAGGTCTTGCCAAGTTGCCCGGGCTGGTCTCAAACCCACGGGCTCAGGCAATCCACTTGCCTTGGCCTCCCAAAGTGCTGGATGACAGGCTGAGCCACCGAGCCCAACCAAAGCTTCCACATTTTAAGTGGTTTTCTTCTCCACACCCTACAAGCAAGTCACTTGTGTCAGGGACTCATCTTTCCATTTTGAGTATTTGGAACCCGACGTGGCCACTTCACCTTAACTAGTCGTGGCTGACTCTCTGCAGAGGGGCGGATCCGCGCCTTCTCTCTCCTCCCCAGCCTTGCCGAGAGCCAGCTGCCTCCCAGCCTTCAGGCTCCTCCAGCCTCCGACCCTTGGGGCGCTACTCCTCCTCCAAGGTCCTCAGGACTGATGGAGGACTGGAGCGGCCGTGACAGTCGCACCTTCTCTTTCGCGTGAGTGCACGGCGTAAGCCAGCTCTATACAGCTGTGCTAACCTGGTTGATGTACAGGCTGTGTCCAAATTAAGGGGTGGGCTTTCAAGGCAAATTGTGTGGCTCATTGCCAGGGCAAGCCGGAGTGGGAAGAGCCAAACAGAGGATGCCGCCACCGAGCCCACTTTCCGCCTCCGTGGACAGCGCGTGCGTGCACCAGCAGGTCCTCAAGGAGAGAAGCAGTGCACAGACCTGCATTCCCTGCCGGCTCCTCTCTTGGCCCAAACAGTAATAAGGACCTCTAAAATCCTGCCTCGCGTGGACCACCATCGGAGGGTAAGACGGGTGTTTCCTAAACCACAGTGGCCCCCTGACATCTCTCTCTTCACTCTGAAACGCCAGCCCACAACTTGTCACGCAGCCGTCTTGTCATTAAAGGGATTCAAACACCAGTGAAGCATCTGGACTAACAGACCGTGGAGATTCTTTGCCACCGTGAGATCGGTCCAAGGTCACTGAGCTGGTGGACAGCAGAGTCTCACTCTGATTCCTGTGGCCAGCTCCTGGGTTTCCCAACCCTCAGTCCCACCATCCCCTGTCCCTGCAGTCCTTCATCCAGAGCCGCGGAACAGACGCCTGGACCCCCGGAGGACAGAGCAGGTGCGACAGGCCTCCATTTAATGATGGGACCTTTGGGGATCTTTCTCTCTGCTAATAACCACAGCCTAAAGATGCTTGAAATCCTGTATCGAGATCTACATTTGTGCAGCAGATGGGCTGACGCTGATGTTTTAGAATACATGCTGGGAAGGTGATACCCAATCTCCTGGGGAAAGAGGTGTCACGGTCAGGTTTACCAAAGAGCTGGTTTATTAATTTGGCCCTTCCGACTCTGGCTGGCCCCGGCAGTGAGCCACATAATTCGCCTTGAAGGCCACCCCCGATTTGGACACAGTCTGCACAGACACCCACTCGACACAGTGCTTGGTGCTGGAGCTGTGCATTGTTATTGGTCTTCCTTTTCTAACTGCTGTTCATTCTAAGTATCCATCAGTGTTGCAGTTAAATGTTATCAGGCTGTGGTCAAAATCCCTTCACTAAGGATCAGGATTGGTCATAAAAAGTTGGAAACTGACACTTGTTAATGCCGATTGGCCAAAGACAGCACTCGGATTGGGGAACAGGGCCAGGAAACAAACACACAAAAAAAGGTCTCCAAAAATCATGCTCCCAAATCCTCTAAAATCCACGGTGGTTGCAGAGTTGCCCAGACCTACGACTTGTCGCATTGGCTTTGCTGCTCACCAGCTGTGTGCTGGGCATGTGACTCCTCCTGTCTATGGGTGCATCATAGGCCCACACCCCTGGGGTAATTGAGAGAATCAACTAGGTAACTCATGCCAAGGATGCTCAGCTCTGGGCCCAGCACGTGGCAGGTCCTCGTGGAGTGTTTAGTTTGAATCTGCTGCATGTGAGTGATTCCCTGTGGCCAGGCAAGCCTCTCTGCCCCTGACATGACATTTCATCCCTGCCTCCGTGCCTGTGTTCATGAGCAGAAGAAGGCTGTGACCTGACGGTTGGCCACATGGCCCTTGGTGTCAGGCACACCTGGCTGAAATGTTGCCTTCTCTGTTGTGGAATTGGGGTAAGTTAATCGGTCTCTCTCTCTTTTTTTTTTGAGTTGGCGTCTCACTCTGTCACCCAGACTGGAGTGCAGTGGCCGCTCCCGGCCACCGCAGCCTCGACCTGCTGGGCCCCGGCGATCCTTCAGCCTCAGCCTTCCGAGTAGCTGGAACGACAGGCGCGCGCTACCACGTCCAGCTAATTTTTGATTTATTGGAGAGATCAGGTCTCGCCAAGTTGCCCGGGCGAGTCTCGAACCCTCAAGCTCAGACAATCCACTCACCTCAGCCTCCCAAGGTGCGGGATTACAGGCTGAGCCACCGAGCCCAGCTCAATCGGTCTCTTTAAGTCTTGGTTTCCTCAGTGTGTGTTATGGGGAAATGAAGGTGCTGACCTGACAGCATTGGAGCGAGAATGAACTGAGATAAGGTTTGTGACTGCTGGGTCAAGACAGTCCCGGCCGGCTGCTGATGGAGCTCCTGTTCAGAGTCAGTCCTGCTGGCAGGGAGCAGAGTGCTCCGATGGTCGCTGCTGTTGTAGAATGGCTGGGTTTAGGGGACGTGTGACTCTGAACAGCTATAGGCCTGGACGTAAGTAATTGTGCACAGCGACAGAGAGAGGAGCAGAGTAAAGCGCTACTGTGGGAGCGTCTGGCAGGAGCCCAGCCAGGTCTGGGGGTCCCGCCCAATGCAGAGGATGTGTGGAAGGCTGTCGTGATGGCCAGAGGGGAGATGACCGGGCCCGCGCGGGGGAGACTGCCCAAGGCCGGGGAGTGTGTGTGTGGACGTGGGCGGGGGCGCTCGGGCCACATTCTGGAAGGCTGCGTCCAGCACGGGTCTCGGAGGTGCCCAGTCGTCGACGGCAGTTGTTGCTCTTCAGCATTTCCTCTCAGGCCTCTGGATGCTACCTCACGGCCTGAGTGCCTTCCCGAAGACTCTGTTTCTCTCTCTCTCTTTAGTGAAGCTTTCTTTGACCGCCTCGGATCTGATCCCACTCTACTCTGAAAATGACAGCGTTTTAGTCTGGGCTGTGTATTTCAACACTTAATCATATGCTCTTCAAAGTTGTTCTTAAAGTTTTATGTATCTTTCCTGAGTCATCAAATCGATTGAAAGTTCACTGAAGAAAAGAGCCCTGATTGGATATTATCCGAGTCTCCAGAGAGCTTAACACAGTGCTGAGTCCACAGCGGTTAACAAACATGGAATGCTTGATGTTGAAATAGAGCTTCTGTCTAAAACCTTGTAGTGCCCGCTGGGCAGTGTGCACTTGGGAGGCAGATGGATGACTTCACCGTTTCTATGTGCTTGATCTTGGACAAGTCACTCTTTTCAAGCCTCTGTTACCTTAAATAAAAAATAGGACTGTAATACCATAGTTTGCTGGCTGTAAGATTCATTTTTTTCTTCTTCACATCTTAACATCTCTGAAACTTGGATGGGTTTCACAAGCAAAGGTGTGTTGTTTAATTGGCAATGTGTTTTTCCTGTCTTGGTGGTACGTTAAATAATGGTGTGTCTTAAACTCAGTGGCACTTAAATTCGATGAAATACAACTTTTTGTTGTAGGCTGGTTGTGAAAGTTCAGGCTAACGTACACAATTCATTTGTCTACAGTTCGTACACCCGATGTTTCCATAACAGGGACAAGGTAGCTGCAGGCTATCAGAAACGATTCGCATATCCAGTGTAAGCGCTGCGAGTTGCTCACGATGGACACTCTCGCAGCCTGGGCTTAGTCAAGCACGCCCAAATTCCCAGCCAGCCATGCTTCTCCTCAGTCCCTTCAGGGGTGCTGAGCTAATTTCTCATATGGTTAAGGTTCACGGCAGATGCCCAAGTCGTTGGGGTCTTTGAGAAGCTCCCGTTCTCCTACCGGGCTCTAGGCCAGCGGAGAAATGAGATGAGAGAACTGGCAGATGGAGACCCAGGAAGTCGCTGCCTCTTGGTTGGAGGGCTTGCCTCATGTCCGTGGGCAAGTGGGCTCTGGGTCCTGCTCCCCAGAACGACTTGTGCAGCTGGGGGTGCGCTGACAGGAGAGCTTGGCTCTCGGTGGGGCTGCCCCAGGGAGAGAGGGAAGAGCTGGGAGCTGGACGGTCCACGTGACTCACAGATGGGGCGAGTTGCTCTCCAGGCCTGCAGAGGAACGCCCATAGGGCCCTGCCCAACAAAAGGAAAGATCTGGAGTGGGTGACATAGGACATGGAGTAAGCTTTGGATACGTGGCCGCTATTGAGGAAAATCCTCGTGGCTTTAGAAGAAAGAGACGGGATTGCAAAGTTCAAAAATACTGTTTCTGTATTAAGTGCTCCCTAAGTGAATATTTAAAAGCATTTGTGCTTGTCTATGATTCCTAAGCATTGTCTCCAATTAAACATTCTTGACCCAGGGATCACTTAGTCAGTTATGCAATTCTGAAGTCAGGTGGACTAAAAAATCAGCCCTCTTTAAGCACACATTCAGAGTGTGTAGTTACATCAAGTCCGTAATAATAATGTGTTGCTGTCATAATCTTAAAGTTAAAAATAATAGGAGTACTGAACTGGAAAGGAGAAGGGACCATGATGGTCAATGCCAAGGCTGATTTTGTAGAGTCAGAAGGAAAAAATACATTTGACTGAAGATTGTGGGTATCTATCTCCCAGCATCTTTTAAAACGTTTTATTTTATTTTATTTTTTATTATTTTTCTTTTTTTTTTTTTTGAGTTGGAGTCTCACTCTGTTGCCTAGACTGGAGTGCAGTGGCCGCTCCCGGCCCCCACAGCGCCCCCACAGCCTCGACCTGCTGGGCTCCGGCGATCCTTCTGCCTCAGCCTTCCGAGTAGCTGGAACTACAGGTGCGCGCTACCACGCCCGGCTGATTTTTTGATTTATTGTAGAGATGAGGTCTCGCCTGCCAGGCGGGTCTCGAATCCGCGGCTCAGGCAGTCCACTCACCTCAGCCTCCCAAAGGCGTGGGATTACAGGCTGAGCCACCGAGCCCGGCTTATTTTATTTTTTTAATGCAACTGCATTGTTGGAGAGAGGGGACAAAAATGTTTTTAAAAAGAATTTTTTTTTTTTTTGAGTCGGAGTCCCACTTCGTCACCAGGCTGGAGTGCAGTGGCCGCTCCCAGCCACCGCAGCCTCGACCTGCTGGGCTCCGACGATCCTTCCGGCTCAGCCTTCCAAGTAGCCGGAATTACAGGCATGTGCTACCAGGCCCAGCTGATTTTTTGATTTATTGTAGAGATGAGGTCTCGCCAAGTTGCCCGGGCTGGTCTCGAACCTACGGGCGCAGGCAATCACTTGCTTCAGCCTCCCAAAGTGCTAGGATTACAGAAGAAATTGTTTTAAAAGCCCATGTGAAGCTCTGGATTTTGTAAAGCCCAGTTCATTTCTGGCGTGTCTCCTCCCTGACCAGGGATTATGGCACCGGAAGAGAGACCCATGGTTCTGACAAGACGCCCCAAGAGGGGTTTGCCCTGGACATGGTTTAGCTTTGTTTCTGCATCAGACGAGCCAGTTTAATTTGCAAATGGAGTTTTGATACACTCAGGACTGTGAATAAGTGTCGGCGGGGGGGTTGTTGGGGGTCTGGTGGAAGCAGACCACAGTCGCTCATTTCCTCTTGAGCAAACCACAGTCGCTCATTTCCTCTTATTGATCTGAACACAAAGCCTTGCTGCGGCATCTAGAAATTAAAATCCTCGATTCACAGAATGGTGTGGTGCAGTCTGGAAAGATGCTGTTGTGGTCTCTCAGGAGTAAATAATATGAATTTTTTAAGACTCCCAGGAATAATTTACATGATTTCAAGTGTTCTAAAGTACAGTATTTCTTACAGTAGAGGAAACAGCCACATATTTAGAAAAAACCTGAGGGTGGAACTGTACATTGGTAGGAATGCATCTTCCAGTATTATGTGTTTCTTCTGTTTGCTCTTAACCCAACAATTATTCATTGCAGTGTGTGTGTGTGTGTGTGTGTGTGTGTGTGTGTGTGTGTGTGTGTGGTGGAGAGAGTTGTCTCAGAGAATTATATCATATAGGGGCTGCAACTCACACTTACCAACAGTTCATTCTTGCAACAGACAGCCATACCCCATGCCCACGCCCTCTCGGTAGTTCTCTAGTGAAGCTGTTAATGTTGTTGTTGGTAGTGTTCTGTATTAAATTTAAAACACAACTTTTTCTACATAATTTTAGGATGTTTCAGTTAATTTCATGATTAGTACAGAATCCTAAAAATTATAGAAAACCACAAAGACAAAAAAAATGTTAGCCGCTCTTTATATTTTTGTGAATGTTCTTTTATTTATTTTTGATCTATCTACCTGCCTATCTCCCTATCTACCTACCTACCAACTTACCCACCTACCTATCTACTGCCTACCTATCTGCCTACTACCTACCCACCTACCTATCTACTATCTACCTACCTACCTATCCACTACCTACTTATCTACCCACCTACCTATCTACCTACCTGTCTGTCTACCTACCTACTTACCTGCCTACCTATCTTTCTACCTACCAATCTACCTACCTACTTATCTACTTTTCTACCTGTCTACCTATCTGCCTACCTACCTACTTATCTGCCTATCTACCTACTTATCTATTTACCTATCTACCAACTACCTATTTATTGCCTACCTATCTACTTATCTTTCTACCTATTTATTTATCTACCTACCTGTCTGCCTATCTACCTACTTACCTATCTACCTACTTATCTACCTACTTACCTACCTGTCTATCTACCTGTCCACCTATCTATCTACCTACCTAGCTATTTACTTACCTGCCTACCTACCTACCTACCTACCTATCTACCTACTTGCCTACCTACCTATCTACTTACCTTCCTTTCTACCTACTTATCTATCTAACTAGTTACCTACCTCTACCTATCTGTTTACCTATTGGCCTACTTATCTACCTAGCTATACACAACTTACCTACCTATTTACCTCTCTAGTTACCTATTTACCTATCTACCTACCTACCTATCTACTACCTACCTGTCTACTGCCTACCTACCTACTTATATATGTACCTACCTACCTATCTACTACTTACCTATCTACTACCTACCTACCTACTTATATATGTACCTACCTACCTATCTACTTACCTAGTTACCTATCTACCTGCCTACTTATCTATCTACCTACCTACCTATACACTACCTACCTACCTTACTTACCTACCTACTTACTTACCTATCTACCTATTTACCTACCTACCTACTTATATACCTACCTACCTACCTGCCTGCCTCTCCCTCTCTCTGTTTCCTAGTTTTCCCTTTTATTATTACTTCGCACAGACCATGGGATTCTTTCCATATCAGTGAATATTTTGGGGGGATATTTTTTATGGTACCTAATAATGGATGTTTCATTATTTACTGAACAGTCTGCTCTTGGTGGACATTTAGATCTGATTTTTTCTTTATTGTAAAATTTGACATCTTAAGCATCTTTACACATTCATCTTTGTGCATGTCTTTGAATGCGTCCTGTGTATAGTTTTTAATAGTGTTTTTGCTGGGTAAATTTTTTTTTAGTTAAAAATTTCTTTGTTTCTCCTACTCTGTACTTATTTCTCATCATCTGGTACTTCTAAGCTATGAGACCCTCTCGCCGCCTTAATCCCACTCTTTCAATCAGGTACCCATCCTGGGCAGGTCTACCCCCCGAAGACCTATCCTATAGGGAGCTAACTTCAGGGGATTCCGAGCAAATGAATTTTAAATTAATTTTAAAAATTAAATTTTTTTAGTTAAAAAAAATTTAAAGACTATAGACATGTGTAACCAAAGTACCCTCCCAAGAGACTGTGACAGTTCACACAGCTTCTAGGAGCTTTTTGTTTTTGAAAAAGCAGGAGTTTATTAAGAAGACAGAAAAGCTCCCACAGGGGCAGGGGACCTGAAAGAGGGTTGCCACTTCCAGGAGCTTTTAGCAAGTGTTATTTTCCCATTTCTTCTCCAGTCAGATAATCTTGCTCTTTTTATAATTTCAGTCCATTGGATGATATGGTTTCAGATTTCTGTTTGCATTTGTTTTGAATTTTTGAGGCTAAATTTTGCAAAGCTATTATTTTATTTTTAAAATTTTTAATTTTCTTTTCATATAGAGTGCCACTCTGTCACCCAGGCTGGAGCAGAGTGGCACAGTCATAGCTCACTGCAGTTGTGAACTCATGGGCTCAAGCAATCCTTTTGACTCAGCCTCCTGTGTGGCAAGGACTGCAGGCACACACCACGACATCTGGCTAATTTTTGTTTTGTTTTGCTGTTTTGTGGCGTCAAGGGTCTTGCCATGTTGCTCAGGCGGGTCTCAAACTCTGGGCCTCAAACGACCCTCCTACCTTTACCTCCCGAAGTGCTGGGATTCTAGGCATGTGCCACCATGCCCGGCCCAGAGCTCTTCTTTTAAAGCAAAGTAGAAAACATGATGTCTTATTTCATTCATATCTTGGTTTGATTCATTTGCTCGGAATCCCCTGAAGTTAGCTCCCTGTAGGATAGGTCTTCGGGGGGCAGACCTGCCCAGGATGGGCACCTGATTGAAAGAGTGGGATTAAGGCAGCGAGAGGGTCTCATAGCTTAGAAGTACCAGATGATGAGAAATAAGTACAGAGTAGGAGAAACAAAGAAATTAAAGGCTTAGACAAACTTCCTCTCATCCACTGCTTTGCTGTGAAAGGGAGGAAGACAGTTGTTTTCTCCCTTCTGAGCTGAATTGTCCCTTGGCCCCGTCTCAGGGCTCAGGAGAGGCCGCTTGACCTGCATGTTGGCTGCATGTGGGTGCCGTCATTTTTGTGTGCTCTTTTTCTTTCTTTTTGAGTTGTCTCACTTTGTTTTTTGAGTCTCACTTTGTCGCCAGATTGGAGTGCAGTGGCATGCTCATGGCCACCCCAGCGTCGACTTGCTGGGCTCCAGTGATCCTTCCGCCTCAGCCTTGGAAAGTAGCTGAAAGTACAGATATGCACTACCATGCCTGGCTAATTAATTTACTTATTTATTGTAGAGACAAGGTCTCGCCAAGTTGCCCAGGCTGATCACGAACCTGCGGGCTCAGGCAGTCCACTCGCCTCGGGCTCCCAAAGTGCTGGGATGACAGGCAGAGCCACTGAGCCCGGCCTCATGTGGTCTTTTAAGAATGAAAGTCCGCCTGTAATCCCACGCCTTTGGGAGGCTGAGGTGAGTGGATTGCCTGAGCCCGCGGGTTTGAGACCCGCCTGGGCAGGCGAGACCTCATTTCTACAATAAATCAAAATTATCCGGGCATGGTAGTGCACGCCTGTAGTTCCAGCTACTTGGAAGGCTGAGGCGGAAGGATCGCTGGAGCCCAGCAGGTCGAGGCTGCGGTGGCTGGGAGCGGCCACTGCACTCCAGTCTGGGTGACAGTGAGACTCTGACTCAAAAAAAAAAGAAAAAAAGAATGAAAGTCCTCATTCCAGTTTTCACGTTGCCCCTTTGGAAACCCGCTTTCCACGTTACTGACTTTGGGATGTAAGCCTGTGGGCCATTTGGGGAACTACTCACCCTTTCATTTTTCTAAATTAAACATTCACCAAGGCAATCTGAGCTTCATCTATTTTTTTCCTTTTGGGTAACTTGATTCCCCAATTATAAATAATGATTATTTAATGTCTGTTAATTCTTTCACAGTTTAGGGTGAATCCTAATTAGCCATCTCAGACCCAAGATGTGTGGTTTGTGGCTTGGAAGGCTTCCTAGTGCCCTCCCTCCTAGGACTAATGACTCAGAACGAAGAAAGACGGACGGACACGGAACTTCATCCTAGGCGGCAGCGACTCCGGGGGCTGCCCATGCCCTCGCGGGCTTGTTGCTGGATGAGCACGGAAGCCCCTGCCCAGATGGTCTCAGCATTGCACCTGCTCACTGCACAGAAAAGGCGTGGGCTGACTTACAGAATGCTGGTTTCTGAAAGGCCACAAGCGCTGTTTTTGGGTGGAGTTTTGGGCAGTCACTTTCCCTAGTGCTTTAAAGAGATTATTACGGGGTTTGATGGGTAGTCATCTTCCAGATCCTTGTGAAAACAGCTCTAATCCTAATTGATGGTGGAAACTGATTCAGGGAGTCAGTAAAAAAGATGTCTGCGACTTCTCATTCAGAATAGGCTAACTGGATCGATCGGTCACCCGTCAGCCTTGGCTGTTGACATACTTGAGGATTAAACATGACTTTCTGGAACAAAGTAACAGTTTTTCCCAAGCATAATGTACAGGTCGGATTTCAGTAGGCATGATGTTATAGAAGAAGGTAGTCCTAATTTTGCTCTATGTACATGTAAAAACATCAATGAAAGTATTTAAAGAAGAGGGGCTTCTGTTTGGCAGGATTTTCTACTTAAGAGGTTAACAGAAGGGAAGGAGAAGTTATTGTTTTATGGGCACAGAGTTTTAGTTTTGTAAGATAAGAGTCCTGGAGGTAGATGGTGGTGATGGTTGCCCAACACTGAATGTGTTTAATACCACTGAGCTGCTCATTTAAAAATGGTTCTTGCAGGGAGCTGTGGCTCGCACTTGAAATTCCAGCTACTCAGGAGGCTGAGGCAGGAGAATTGCTTACGCCTAGGAGTTTAGCCGGCAGTGATGAATGATTGTGCCACTGTACTCCAGCCTAGGTGGCAGAGAGAGACCCCATCTCTTAAAACAAAACAAAAAGGTCAAGAGGGGACATTTTATTTTATGTGTATTTCACCACAATTTTCAAAAAAGGATCAATGGAAACCTCTTTTGGAGAACTTTTTGGCCCAAGCTTTGAAATAGACACGGGATGACATAATTGTGTGCTTGCGAGATGCTTGGGGTCGTTGCTCTGGGGGCCAGGTATCATTCTGTAGGACTGGGGAGACAGATGGCGTTGGTTTCAGGATGTGTTTGCCAAAGAGCTTGAAATTTCTTTCTGTTGTTGTGTGTCCTGTGAGGTGCATTTCCTCCAAAATGTACAGAGAGAAAAATAATTTAGGCGCCAACTGATCGGGTTCCGACTGACCTGTGTTCTAGGCTCTGTGCTGAGAGGCCAGCTTCCCAATGTTGTGTCTGACTTGAACTGACTTTTGTGTGGCTGCACGGGGGCCAGAGAGTTCAAGTGCAGCTTTCTTCGCCTCCGTGCCTTCCTAGGTCGTTGTGCTCTGCGTTTCTGAGACTCAGTGAATGTGTTTGAAGGTCAGCTGGAGTGCAGAGGAGAATTAATATTAAAATGCACTTAATGAGTAAGCTGTCAGGGGACTCCTTGAGATACTGTGAGTGACAGAAACCTTCCCCTCACATCCAGAGCTCTGCACAGACGGACTGCTGGGTAATGCAGCCTCAGACAGTATCCCCTGATGGGCTGTAGGAATTATGTCTGGTCCAGCCCTGCTGCACTGATGTCATCACTCTTGAGTGAAGGCCCCTTTTTTCACAGAATACAGCCCCTCCCTGAGAACGAGGGAGCCGGCGTGGCCATCTCTATCTACCGGTGTAACAGTTGGAGAATAAAAATAAAACTACGGACTGGGCCGAGAAGGTCTGCACACACTGACCCAGCGTCCCTGGCAGTCTGAGCGGACGGTGGGGTTTTGGTCTTTACTTTGAATTGCCATGATTATTTAATGTTTAAACCTGTGGACTGTTATGAGGCTGTAAGATTTTGAACTCTCTGGCCTTCGAAGGCTCTGCCTCGGGGCATAAACACAGGAAGATTAAACATTCATTAAAGTATTTACGCAGGAGAGAATAAACAAGGTAAAGAAGCAGAAGCACAGCTGGCCTCCCCAGCGGGTCCGCCGCTTTCGAAAGAGAGGCCTTGTGCTCACGTAGGAGGCGGATGTCATGAGGCTTCCCCAGACCCAAGGGCATGGGTGTTTCTCAGGAAGGCATCCGACCTTTGACTCCTCGAAGAAAAACGTGAGAAACTCGTGGGATGATGGGCCAACCCACCGCAGGCCCTCATGGTGTGGCCAAAAGGAAACACGGCCATGCTCAAGCTACGTGTTGTGCCATCCTCGAGTTTCTTGCCAACCCAGGGAGGTCTCCAAACCTGACTGACACCTCTCCTCCCTGCAAAGTCTCATTCAGTGCATCAGGTGTGGGCCTAGAAATCTGCATTTTTATTTTTTATTTCCTTTTTTTATAGAGATGTGGGGCGGAAGTCAGGGTTGACTGCACAAGTCGGCTTCGAGCAGGTGAAATTTGGGCCTCCAGCTGGTCTTTGCTTCCTCTGGTTTGGGACTGGGTCCTCCTTGTGTTGTGGCATGCCCCTCCATGCCCAGACAGTGTCCTGTGACCCCTGATTCCTCTCTTGTGCTAATGTGATTAATGTGCTCAGCGATTGATGTATTCAGTTCTTTGTTTCTGTGATCGATCACTAGGTATGATGGGCTTCAACTCCGTCCGACTTGCTGCGAAGTCTGTGATTTTGCCCTTCCTTACGGCTGTGTGAGACCCCGTCATGTATATGTACCACACAGAAATCAGTACTTAAGAGTCTGTCATGCACGGCCAGCTTTGACAACGACGGGTCAAGATCGCTGGTTTTAATTAAGATGAGGATGGGGGAGAAGGAGGGAGGGAAAGACAGAGAAAGAGGACGATGAGCCTTGGACGCCTTTGTTCAGATGGGATCGTCTGCGGGACCGGGATGTGTGAATCAGTTCCGAGCAGAGCTGAGGTGGCTGAACTGGAGGTGGAGTTGAGAAGTCTCTTGAGTTCCCAGGGCCGCGAGAGGGAAGACCCTGTCGAGCAAACCAGACTTAGCCCTTGCCACTGACCTTGGTCACCCGCTGCTTCTTCCCTGCCCGCACTGCTGTCTGTCCCTTGTGTCTGCTGTCCATGTGCTGGTCTGGCCCCTTCAGCCCTCCGTCTGGATTCTGTTGTCTGTTCTCTGCCTTCTCTCAGGGGCTCCCAAGTTAGCTTTCCCCAGAACACCATTTCGGAACCTCTGCTTTCCATGGGGGGCCCAGCCAGCAGGGTCTCCCCATTGGGGATGTCCCAGCCTGGTGGACAGGACTGGACACACCAGGTGGGTCTGAATTGGGCTGTAAGCTAATTTCAGCACAAGGTGTACCTTTGTGAAATGGCATGGTGGTTTTGAGAGAGCACTGACCTTGAAGTCTGATAGATTTTCTGCGGGTTCTTCTCAGCGCACAGCTCCTCCCCCATCTTTCCATTTGCTGAGGTCAAACTCCTAGGCGTCATCATTTGACTTTTTTCTGTTATTCACATCCACATTTAAATCGTGAACCCTGTAAATGACATCGAGAGGCCGCCTGCTCTCCCCACCTCCGTTGTTAACACCCAGGTCTGAGCCACCATGGTGGGGGGGCCTGGAAGGTGACTGCCATCTCCTAGTTGCTCTAGCAGCTTCTTTCCTTGTTCTTGAGTCTCTCCGAGCGCGGTGTCCTGATGAGGCTTTAAAACACGACTCAGGTAGCGTCTCTTTTGTCTCTCAGAGTCAAAACCAAAGGCTTTATGGGCTCCCCAGAACCCCCCACAGTATGGCGTCTGCATCCACATCTCTTGCCCATCTCGGACTTCTCGTCCCTTGATTGCAGAGCGTCCTCTTTGCACCGGGTAGCCACTCTGGCGAGGCAATAAGAGGGCAGTGAGGCTGCTTTTGCAGACGGGTCTAGACAGCCTGTTCTGCAGCTTGGAACGAATATCTGGAGCGCTGGGTGTTGCTGCGTGAGGGTTTCTCCTGCCCATCCTAGTTTCTTAGTGTGGTCCATGAGAATGATTTCATAGGAGTTTCTGTTCTTCATAGAGCGTCGATTATCTTTCTGCTTTTAGTTCAACCTACTGCACTTCAAGTGAGAGAGAGAGAGAGAGAAAGAAGGGGAGAGAGTGTACGTGTGAGGGGGGCATACTCTGGTCTTTTGCAATTATTTTCATTTTCGTACTCAAGTGAATTGCTGATTAAAAGTGAACTTTGATGGCCACATAAATTGGGGCTGATTTTGGCTTAAAAGGATAACTTTGATTTTGGTTTAAAAGGATGAAAACCAAGGTAGTTCTGGAAATTAATAAGCAAGGCTGACACTCCACAGAAACAGGGGACAGGACACTGGACGTACCAGGTGATGCTTCGGTCTGGCGTGGCATTTGCAGAGTGTGCAGTCCGAGCTGTCGGTCTCTGTTTGAATGGGGGTGCTGTAAGGCCCTCGTGTCTCTGGCCTTCACTTTCTGTCTGCGGCTTCTCATCTGGCCAGGCGTGCTCCTGCCCCTGGGTCCGCTGCCTTGTTTCCTCTGCCTGAGAGATTTTTGCAGAATTCGGGATCTCTGTGGTTCCCTCACTCTGCTTCAAGTCTGGCCAATTTTGCCCAGTTAGAGTCAGTTCCAGCCCAGGGTGTATAAAAATGGAACTCCTTGGATAACTCACTTCCTGAGGTCCCTCACCCTGCTTTGCTTTTCTTCACAGCACATTCCATCCTCTGACATTCTACCTATTTATTTCGTCGACTGATTATTCAGACAGTGCTAACAAACATGGAGATCCAAAGTCTGCAGCACAGGGCCTTTGTTATGACAATGCGAATCCCAGCCTCTGGAAACGTACCTAGTATACAGTAGGAGGTCAGCAGCACTCGTCAAACTGACGTATTCTTAGTAAATCTGGCTTTTATTTTATTTTATTTTATTTTTGAGTTGGAGTCTCACTCTGTCGCCCAGACTGGGGTGCAGCGGCCGCTCCCGGCCACCGCAGCCTCGACCTGCTGGGCTCCGGAGATCCTTCCGCCTCAGCCTTCCCAGTAGCCGGAATTACAGGCATGCGCTACCACGCCCAGCTGATTTTTTGGTTTTATTGTAGAGATGAGGTCTCGCTGCCCAGGCGGGTCTCGAACCCGCGGGCTCAGGCAGTCCCCTCACCTCAGCTTCCCAAAGGCGCGGGATTACAGGCTGAGCCACCGAGCCCGGCTTTTTATTTTATTTTAAAGATGTGGGATACAATTCAGAATTAGGTGTACAGAATTAGGTGTATTAGGTGTCATTGTACAGGTAAAGTTTGGGCCTCCCTTTGGACCCCACTTCATCTGGTTTGAGATCAGGTCCCCTCATTGATGCGATGTGGGCCCCCCCCAGCCCCCCAGGCAGTTTCTGGCGACCGTCAATCCCTTTCTTACAGTATTGTGGTAAATGCTCAGGGTCTGCTTATGAGTGAGAACATGTGGTACTTAGTTATTTGTTCATGTGTTAAATCACTATTATAGACTCCAAATTCATCCACGGTGCTGCAAAGTCCCAAATTTTGTCCTTTTTTATGACTGTGTAATATTCCATGGTGTATGTGTACCACATTTTTTTTCCAGTCCAGTTTTTATGAGCAACATGGTTGGTTCCATGTTTTTGCTATCGTGAGTATGCTGCAATAAACATGCATGCACGGGTATCTTTTTTGTAGAATGATTTAAGTTCCTCTGGGTGTACTCCCAGAAGGGAGATTGCTGGGTCATATGGAAGGTCAATTTCTAGTTCTTTTAGGAATCACCAGACCGTTTTCCATAGAATTTGAACTAGTTTGCATTCCTACCAGCAGTGTAGACACGTTCCCTTTTCTCCTCATTCTTGAAATCTGACTTTTAGCTTCAGCTTTGTCACTCCTTAATTGTGTGACACTCAACAAGTTACTTCTCAGAGGTCAAGTTTCCCCAATTTAAAGATAAGGATAACTGTGACTTCATGGTGTTGTTTTGCAAAACAGAACTAATTCTTAAGTTCCCAACTGAAGGGTCAGATCAGGTGTGCATTAAAAACATAATGGTTATTACTACTACTGTTGTTGTTAGTATTGATGGAGCTTTGATTTAAGACTTAACTCATTCAGAGTTTGGGTAGACTATCAGTGGAAGTGGAACCGGGAACTGGCTCTAATCCTGTGTGACTTTTCTAGAAGAAAAGTTTGGATTTCTTCTATTTTACATTTCCTCAAGGAGTGTGGGCTACCTGTCAGTGACTCTTGGGTTTTTGCTTGAATGATCTTTGAATAAATAAGGACTTCCAGGGCACAAATTTTCTCATTGTTCTTATGCAAGTTATTAAAATTAAATATAACTACAGATTGGAGAGTATTTTTTCAATTACACAGAGTTTGTGGAGAGTCATTCTTTGTCTACTTACACTTAATCAGCATGCAGTATGTTATGTGCCTTTACTGTCCATGTGTTAAGAAGGTAATACTCATGTTAGCTAGCTATTTTTATGTTAGCCAAAAAAAAGTGGCAAAGTGCTCACTTTTGTGAAGAGCATGCATGCAAGTCGCTTGTTTATTAATCAGGTTTGGCAGCAACACACTTTTAAAGCCAATGATTGCTGTCGATTAATATTGTAAATTTAATTCGAATATTATAAACGTCTGTTCTTCTAAGTCTGAATGTTAAGATTAGAATTTAGAATTTGGTACAAGTATGTATAAATCATTTCAACAGAAAAAAATGAATGCAAATCAGAGACCAGCTGGAGGCAGATTTGCATGATTATTTTAATGCTGTGACAGGACAGAATACTCAGAAATTCGAATTAGAGTGCGTCTTTCTTATACCTGCAAGGGTCACCGAATCTCTTTTATGATGTGGCCGAGTACCCTCTGTGCGATCAGCGAACCCCGTTGACAGAAATGTGGGCATCTAGTTATAAAATGTGCCCTGTCTATTTGTTTTCTCTGCACCCTGGGTTCGGAGACTGAAATGAAATAAGCATTTTCACTCTCGTGAGCTACACTTAGCATTGACATTATTGATGTTAGAAATCACTCCACAGTTTTTCAAGGGGTAAATCGTGCCATCTGATTACCCGCAATCATTTGTCCAGTCTGTACCCAAATGCAGAGTGTCCTCTTTGTACTGGGTAGCCACTCTTAGGAGGAAATAAAAGGGACAGCAAGGCCGTTTTTTTGCAGATGGGTCTAGACAGTCTGTTCTGCAGCGTGGAATGAATATCTGGAGGACTGGGTGTTGCTGCATGAGGGTTTCTCCTGCACATCCTAGTTTCTTAGTGCTGATGCTGGAAACGACTTCAGAGGAGTTTCTGTTCTTTGTAGAGCGTTGATTCTCTCTCTGCTTTCAGTTCATCCTACTGCACTTCAAGTGAGTGTGTGTTTGGTATATGCTGGCCTTTTGCAATTATTTTCATTTCAGTTGCTCAAGTGAATTGCTGATTAAAAATAAACTTTCATGGTCACATAAATTGGGGATGATTTTGGTTTAAAAGGATAACTAGCCAGGTATATCTGAAAATTAATAAGCAAGGCTGTCATTCTGCATAAACAAAGGGATTTTTTTTTAGGAGCAGAGCACTTGATATATTGGGCGATGTTTCAGTCTGGTGTGGTATTTGAAGAGCATAAAGTTTGTAACATAGATTTTCATTTTAATGGGAGTGCTGTAATACCCTCATAATTTCTTTTTTACTTCTCATTAGTTTTTACAACCCATGAATTACCTAAAACAACTTTAGTCATTTGAGTTTTGACTTGCCACTTATTTTAGTATGTGCAAAATTGTCGTTTGAGAAGTGGAATCTGTATTTATGGTATTGGTGTCTAAAGCTAGACATCAGGTTATCACAGAATTTGCCGACGCTGCCATGTAGATAGAATGGGGACCTGCTTGGGATTCTGTTCAATATATGATTATGGAGAGGGCTAGAGAGGAATAACAATGATGTGGGAGGTGCTGTAAGTCTTGGGGTCACATAATGAACATTTAGGAGACTTTTCTGTATACTAGTTTAGTCCCAGTATTTGTAGACTCATCTAGAGAGAGACTCCAGTTCATTGGTTCACTGATATCATACCATATTATTATTTACTTAAGAAAATGGTCTACACCACAGAACTCCAAGCCTGCATGTCCTCTTTGTCTGTGGTTATTTCCATACTAAATTTCAGAAATGGTTCTTTTTTTTTTCCTGTGTGGGTGAAGACTCATAATGACTACATATATCCTTCACATATACAGTGCATGTTATGTGTGTTATTGAAGATATGTGTTTCATATGTTTGAGTGGATAGAGACAAGCAGTGTCTATATGTATGCATGCAGGAATGTGTCACAGCAACAGGGATACGTCCTGAAAAATGAGTTGTGAGGCTACTTTCGTCCTCGTGGGAACATCATAGAGTGTACTTACATGCACAAGAGTGGGATAGCCTACAACATGCACAGGCTCTGTGCTATAGTTAGTCTACTCATCCTAGGCTCCAAACAGCATGTTACTGTAGGTAGTTGTAACACTGTAGGTAGTTGTAACACAGTGGTAAGCGTTGGTGTATCTAAGCATATGTGAACATATTAATAGGAAAGGTGCAGTAAAATATGGTATTATAATATTGTGGAAGTACTGTTGTATTTGCAGTCTGTCATTGACCAAGGTGTCATTTTGTAGCATGTGATAGTATGTATGTCATTGAATATGTCATATATATGTTACTGAAACCTAATTCATTGTAGTGTACGCACATATACGTCAATACCTGGTCCTGGCTCTGCATTCATGTAAAGTTATGCCTGCTGGTATGTATATTAGTCCCTCTTATTTCTTCTTGCCTCTTCTCTCTCTTCTCTCTCTACCTTGAGCCCATGCGAGTGACCCACTTTAATAACTACTTATATGTTCTTCCATAATTTTCTTCCTTTAGTCCGCTTCTAATGATTAACTGTGTTATTGATCACCAAAAGCATCTCAACAGGTATATTTCTTTGAGAGAGTCAGTTCAGCTTTCTGATATGTAAATCAGCTTATCCACATCACCACAACTGAGTTAAGAAGTATATGGGCAGCCCAGAGGGTTCTAGCGCTTCAGAATTTGCCCAGGACTAAAACTGGCAAGAAAGAGCTGAGCATGACTCTTTGAGAGTGGTCCCTGGGAGCAAACCCCCTAATGGGAACCTCCCATAGAAACTGATGCAGTTCAGCCTTAGGCTCAGCTTCTGGGCTCACTTTGGGAAGGGTGCTGGGCCCGATCAGGGGTGCTTTGTCGCACAAAGTGGATTTTGTTGGCCTGCCCTAGTGGGGGCCGGGGTCTTCTTTAGAGGTGGGTAACAGAGGGGGAGGGTTCTTTTGTATCACACCATCTTATTTTGAGTTAAAAGTTGTACAGGTGAGGGTTTGTCTACTTTTCTGCTCACACGGTTCAGCCATGTGGACATGTGGGCTTCTGTTTCTGATGAGAAACAGTCATGACCATGATCATGAGAGCAGCAGGTGTCACTTCCTGGCCACCAAGGGCCTTCCTCCATGCTAATTTCTTTAAAGGCAGCGCCTCTTTTAAGCCTCATCACAACCCTGTGAACGCCACACTACGCTCTTCATTGTACAGATGAGGAAACTGAGGAATGGTGAGGTCAAGGAACTTGTGCCAGGCACCATGCTAGCCAGTGCTGGAGCTGAGATTCGAATCTAGGACTGCAGAACTTCCTACCCCAAGGCATGTTAATCTGTGCTACTTGACTTTTTTTAGTTCAGTTCAAGAATGCCTTATCGTGGGACTATAGGCCCTGGGGCCAGCACTGAGGAATCGGAGATGGCCCAGACCCGGTCCCAGCCTGGAGAAGCTTGCGAGTGAGTGGAACAGACAGACATGTACATCATTTTCTTTTTATTTTATTTGTTTGATTGTTTATAGAGACGAGGTTTTGCTATGTTGCCCAGGCTGGTCTCGAACTCCTGGGCTCAACCAGTCCTCCTGCCTCGGCCTCCTAAAGTGCTGGGATGACAGCATGAGCTTCCGTGCCTGGTGTCACATACACTGTTTTAATGTAACAACTAACTGAGTCACTAGAGCGTAAGCTCCGGGAGGGGAGGCCTTTTCTTTGTCTTGTTCTTAAAACAGTGCCTGGAACATGACAGACACTTCATAAATATTTGCAAAATGCACGTATGAGCGTGTCATGGAGGGAAGAGGTTTTTGCCTTTTCCGTGGCATTCGTCTGTGCTCTCACCTTGTACCCTGATCCTGGCTCCTGACCCCTCTGTGGCGTGGCCCATGAGCTCCCAGCATGCCTTGCTGCCCTTAGCATACATTCTACAGATACACACTTCATGGGGCATGTACTGTATTCCAGGCGTTGTGCCAGGGACACAGAGATGGACAGGCCAGACGTGGCCCCGCCCCATGGAGGAATACAGCTGGTCCTCCATGTCTGTGAGTTCTGCATCTATGGATTTAACCAACTGTAGATCAAACATATTTGGGGGAAGCATCACACTTGTCCTAAACACGTACAGACATTTTCTTCTTCTTATTGTTCCTGAAACAATACAGTATGACAACTCTTTAGCATTTGCATTGGATTATGTGTTATAAGTAATCCAGAGATGATTTAAAGTCTACAGGAGGAGGTGGGTAGTTACATGCAAGTACTTACTACACCATGGTATATCCGGGACTCGCGCATCCGGGGATCTTGGTATCTCTGGAGGTCTTGGAGCCAACCTCCCACGGAGACCAGGAGGCGACTGAACTCTTAGGCTCAGTTCTCCTTCCGGCATTCTGAATTCAACTCAGTTTCTCACTCACACACCTGATGCCCTGCTACCCACTGCCCCATGTCGTCCGCAGGATTTGTTCTTGAGTGTGTGATTGGCAGTGAGGGCCCATACGCCCCTCCTGTGGCTTGACCAGACGCTACACCCTAGATTTTCTTCATAAACATGTCTGGCCATGGGCTCTAATACAAAATGTACTTCTTTGTTCATATGGAATGTCCCTGATGGAAAGAAGCAGACAGTCAAAATAAAACCATTGGCCATTGAGAAGACGTGAGGTGATTGCCTGGACATAGACTGTTCCCTGACACCTGGCTTCTTCCTGCCCCGCCCTCAGGGAACAGCTTCTGGCTTAGGTTGTTTTCTGTAGGATATGCATATTCCCAGAAATGAGTCACAGGGTGCAGGTGATGGGGCAGAGATGAGAACCCTGTGAGTGGCCCCCTTACTCACTGTGAGTGTAACCACCGGGTAGCAAGTTGAGTGATGAACTTGGTTGACTCCACAACTGCTTGCTGTCCTGTCCCAAAGCACGGATTCTTTCTTCACCGTCCGGCCACCATCGGTGCCTCTTGAGAGTTCTAATAAACCAGGGTCTTTCCCTGCTGGACCTCTGGGTGTGTTCTTTGGAACAGGTAAACATTACATGCAGGTCCTCTCAGATTTGGGGTTGCTGGTGACAGAAGAGAAAGGACATTAGCTTGTACGAGCCCCTTCTGCATGTCAGGTGGTGGTCTGGGGCTTTGCCTCCTTCATGCAATTCTCACAGTAATCCTGTGTCTTTGCTGTTTTCTAGATGAGACCCAGTGACGGTCGTGGGGTGTCCAAGCTCAGAGAGCTAGGGAGTGGTGGGGCTAGGGTAAGGAGTGCGGGCTGGCTTTCCCGCAAACTTGCTTATCTGGGAGCAGGGTACACTCTCAAGGCCACAGGAAAGGACCCAGGCACGTGGGAGACTGAGCTGCCTGGTGGTGCCTTTGCATACCTACGCCCTGGACATCGTTCATGCAACTCATTACCGTGGTTGTCTGCTTTCTGCCACGTCACCAAGGTCCCTTCTCATGTTCCTCTGTAGATTTATGAGCTTTGCACGGCACCTCCGCTCTGGCAGTCTTTAGAGTTCCCTGAGGATTCTTGCAGAGATCACAATTACTTAGGCTCTAAATTACCCTTGTCCAGTTTTAAGCAGATGAGCAGTATTTTCGCCTTCTCAACAATGATTCCTGAGGCTACTGCTGCAATAATCTCACATTTAGTTTCCAAGGAAACTGCGTCTTCATCCCTCCCTCCCGCCCTCTCCTACTTCCTAAAGCGTGAGTCTTTAAAAAAACTCAGAATGTGCCATTTCAACCTCTTGCTGTTGTTAAAGTTCTGGTTCTGGCGTCCGTGGCTAGGAAATTACAGTTTTCCCTCTGATCTTCTTCTTAATGTTTGGGATGTTTTTCTGCAGAGTCGCTGTGCATTCTAAATGGCATTGAAATAAATTACCGCCTTTGTTATGACACACAATAGGCGAGTGCCTTCTGCTTCAGAGCCACCACGGCTTCTTTAACCAAAATACCTTGCTTGTTTTCCATTCTGTAGTTCTATAATTGCTTACTTGATATTCCATCATGAGGCCTGGAATGGAGTAAAAGGTAAGCTGTGATATGTATGCATATTTTACTCTAGGAATGTATGTGCATGCCAGTTCACTGACTGGACAGGCACAATACATGTGTTCCGTCCAGATGAATTAATTACCGCATTCAGCATCACTTTCCTGTAGATTATACTACTGGTGACCAAACAGTCTCTTTGGCTAGCTGGATTCAGGCAGCCATGTTTACTACAAATGGCAACGAAGTATTTACTTACTTGGAGGTACTCTGGAGCACTTGGCAATCCTGCTGGAAGGCAGGAGAGACAGGGTAGCCACACAGGGTCCAAGGATGTCAACAGGCAGATCCCTGCTTAGGCATTTGAGCTCTGGGGGAAGGGGGGAGAAAAACAACTTAGAATTTGTTTATGAAAAATTGTTTGTTCCTTTTTTTTTTTTTTTTGAGTTGGAGTCTCACTCTTGTTGCCCAGGCTGGAGTGTTGTGGCATGCTCACGGCCACTGCAGCCTCAGCCTGCTGGGCTCAGGTGATGCTTAGGGCTCAGGCGATCCTTCCACCTTAGCCTTCCAAGCAGCTGGAACTACAGATGCATGCCACTACACCCGGCTTGATTTTGTGATTTACTGTAGAGACGAAGACTCACCAAGTTGCCCAGGTTGGTTTTGAACCCCCAGGCTCAGGCAATCCTCTCACCTTGGCCTCCCAAAGGGCTGGGCTTATAGGCTGAGCCACCGCATCTGGCCTGTATGTTTATTCTTACATGTTTAAACTTCAGTCACCTTCAGCATAGTCTTTGTTTGATGCAGTACATTTATTGAGACTCTTTTTGAACTCGCCAATTTTGACACCTTTTAGTGCTTCTGCCCTTTTTTGTTTCACTTCTGCTACCTTGGCAAAACTTTTCCCTTTGAGAGATCAGAAGCCTGCAAAGAGTAAATTCAACAGTAACAACAACAGCAAGAGTCTAGAGTTAAAAATTTTTGACATTAAAAGAATTTGTTACGTATTAGAAGACCAGTAAGGGGTTGTTATGTTTATTTAATATTTATACTCCCATCCCAGAAGCTCATTTAAAAGTTGATATTGGTTCTGGTAGTGAAAACGGTGGAAGTGAAGCCAGAGTGTAGAAACTTCTCAAAATGTGGTCTGCAGACCTGCAGCATTGTTATCTCCTGGGAGCTTGTTAGAAATTCAGAATCTCTGGCTCCGTACCATCTTACTGAATCCGAACCTGCATTTTACAGTGATCTTCAGATGATCCATTTGTACATTTGGGTGGAGGACACTCGTGTGGACTGCCTTTCAGGAAGCTCGGCCCTGGGGAAGCTGTGGTGAGTGAGGGAAAGCCCTACCTGGAGAGGAGCGTGGGATCAGGACACTGGCCTGTCTTCTGAAAATCTGGACCCGACTCAAACACATGTATACTTGTAAAGAAGGAGGTATTTGAAATAAGCCGGACACAGAAAGACAAATGCCACGTGCTCTCACTCATACGTAGAATCTGAAAAACAGAAAGGGTTGCTCTTAGAAAAGCAGAAAGCAGAACAGTGGTTACCAGGACTCTGGAGGGAAGAGGAGAGGTAGGGAGAGGTTGGTCAGTGGGTACGGTCACAGTTAGATAGGAGGAATGGTGAAAGTCACCTATTAATGTCTGTCGGTCTATCCTCTTTCCATTGCCTGTCATCTGTGGATCAGCTCCCTATCACCTACCTACCTACCTCCCTGTCTGTCACCTACCTACCCACCTGTCATCTCTCATCCGTCGCCAACCTGGTGCTCTGTTGCCTAGGAGACTGACAACGGTTAACTGTATGACACCGTACATGGCCAAATGGCTAGAAGACAGGCTTTGGAAAGTCCTTACCACCTAAAATGGTAGATGCATCAGGGTCGGTCTTGCTGAATATGCTGATTTGATCGTCATACAATATATATATCTCAAAATGTCACCTTGTGCCCCATAAATGTGTGCAATTGCAAAGTGTTAATTAAAAACAAATTTAAAACAGTAGATGGAGGAGAAAAGAGAGAAGAGGTAGCTGGAGCCCCTGGGGAGCCGGTGGGTCTGAGCTACAGGCATTGGAGGGCGGCCAGAGTAAACCGGATGAAGGACACTTACGCCTGCCATCTGTTGATATCTATCTAGCTAATCATCTATCACCCACCTATCATCGACCTATAGCCTAGCTAGCTGTCTGAAGTCTGTCATCTATCAATGTATCTACGTGTCTATCACCTACCTGTAGCCTACCTGTCAACTATCTTCTACCTGTCATCTGTTTACCACCTATCACCTATCATCTATCTGCCCATCTCATCTATCATCTACTTGCCTGTCATCTATCACTCATCTGTTGCCTATCACCGACCTAACCTTTTGATCTATGTTTATCATCTGTCTATGTGTATCTGCCTATCTGTGTCTGTCTGTCTGTCTCATCTATCAATCATCTATCTATTTATCTACCTATCTCTCATCTGTCTATGTCTTTATCATCTGTCAATCATCCATCTCTCCCTGTCATCACTTTTGTTCTTTTGAGATGGGAGGGAAGGAAGAGAGGGTGGGATGGCATATCCACAGCTCGTGTGCTGGAAGCTGAGAAATTGAGAGCAGTAAAACACGGGGGCTCTTTTCCCTGACACTGGGGGGAGGGAGGTCGTTTTCTGAGTGTGAAGGGTGGACCTGGTCTTGGGCCAAAGCACAGAGACCGGTGGAAAAACACACGGACGGGGGAAAAGAGGAGACGAGAGTAAGGGAGCTTGAGTTGCTCTCGCTTTGGTTGCCCTCTTGGACGGCCCAGACACCTCTGTGCTCTCTGGAACAGAAGAGGTACCCACGTCTACAGGTGGTAACTTCCAGCTCTGAGCATCATCTAATTCAAGAGACAAATACGGCGCTAACACAGAGTGTGGGGCTGTTTGGACTGTATCAGTACCTTGTTATTTCCAGGAAGGCAGAGCTTCTTTTGTGTCCGAACGAATTTCCTTTAGAACCCGTTATCCTCACGTGAGAGGTGGGGAGTCTTGGCCTGGGGACCACAGATTCTGCCTGGCGTCAGGGACTGAGGTGGGCGCCAGGCTCTGTGGCTCCAGCTGGGGGTTCCTCCCACTGGCTGTGTGCATTTCATGATTTGCCGGGAGCCTGCACGCTCCTCGACTTGGAAAGAGAGTTTCTGAAGAGTCCTGCTCTCACAGAACTTTGGTGGGAATGCCGGAGGAGGAGGTGAAGAGAGCCATCCTTGAATATTTCACCCTCTCCACATGCAGCCTGGGAGTCCCTCCACTGTCTCTGCCCACGGGAAGGCTCAGCAGCTTTTCGTCCTTCTGTGGGCTCCTCCTTGCGGGGTCTGTGTTTTGCTAAGAAGATGTTTTGTTTCTGAGGACAGGTGGTTGAAATACACTGCTTCCACTGGCATATCCACAGCTATGTACTTCTCAGCCCCGTGAATCATTTTTCAAAGCTTTCATGGCTCTTGCTCTTTGATCAGGATAAATCACTTAACAGTGAGACCAGAGTCTCCTTTCATAGACTCCCCTGTGTCCTTGTTCTCACCTACTGGTCTTTCCTTCTCTGAAGGTTCTGACCTTATGAATTAAATTCTTTCTGCTTGTAACATTCATCAGGCGGATTGGGAAACTGGGGACTTTTGTTTATTGATCCTTTTATCTTCTGCTTTTTTGCCTGGAAAGGTCATTTTTCAGTTTCCTCAGAAGGTAATTCTACTTCTCTTAGTAATTCTCCACAAACACTAAGCTTAGACATTCATATAGAAGCCAGAATAAACATTAAGTTTGGAAGTGGCATATAAAAACGAGAAACAAGCTTCTGAGTATAACTTGAATTAGGTAGAAAACATATCTAATAATGAAAGAAGCAGTCTTTCCACCCTGTGCGGGGTCCACAAGGAAAGCTGCGTTTTGTGGAGTCTTGATATGGAAGGCGTCATAAAGGCCACATTCTCAAACATGCCTTCCTTAATGTGTAGCCCCTTTTCCAGTCTATGTTAGGGCTTCCACCCCAAAAAGTTTATTTCTTTATTTTTAAGTGACAAAAAATTGTATATGTCTATTATGTACAACATGTCTTGAAGCATGAACACGTTGTGGAATAACTAAATTGAGCTAATTAATGTATGTGCTAACTCACATCAGGTCTCTCTTTTTAGCATTTTTTATTGTCTCCACAACATTGAACACAACTAGAGTTTTATATTTTTTGAATAATTACTGGTTTAAACTCTTCCCTCCTGTCACCCCAGACTATAAGCCGCATGATGGCAGGAGCCTTGGTAACTGTAGTAGACACTAAATAAATATTTGTTGGGTTAATAAGAAGAAGAACAGAGAATATTTCTTGTGCTCACTGTGTACCAGGAACTGTGCTCAAGGTGTTCCTCATCTTACTGATTGTCTTAGTCTGCACAAATTGCCATCACAAAACGCATAGACTGGGTGGCTTAAACCAGCGGTCCCCAAGCTTTTTGGCATCAGGGACTGATTACGTGGAAGACAATTTTTCCACAGACTGGGTGATGGGGAGGTGCCGTCAAACCTCACTGCTAATGTTAGTTTGTATTGGCAGCTGCTCCTAGCGTTGGCATCACTGCCTGAGCTCCACCTCAGATCATCAGGCATTAGATTCTCATAAGGAGCACACAACCTAGGCCTCTCACATGTGCAGTTCACAATAGAGTCTGTGCTCCTATGAGAATCTAATGCTGCCACGGATCTGGCAGAAGGCGGGGCTCTGCTTACCCTGAAACTCACTTCCTGCTGTGCTGCCTGGTTCCTAACAAGTCACGGACCAGTGCCGGTTTGCGGTCTGGGGGCTGGCTTAAACAACAGAAATGCACTTTTGCACAGCTCTGGAGATTAGAAGTCCAAGATCAAGGGTCCAGTGATTTGATTTCTAGTGAGGGCTCTCTTCCTTGCACCTTCTTGCTATGTTCTCACGCGGTAGAGAGAGAACGAGCTCTTTGGTGTTTCTTCTTCTCAGAACCATAATCCCACTGGATCAGGGCTCTACACTTGTGACCTCTTTGACCTTGGCTTCTTCACTGGAGATTAGGACTTCAGCATGGGAATTTTGGGGACACACATTCATCCATCCATAACACCCCCCCCAGTAGTCCTAATGAAGTAGGCATAGTTATTATCTCTTTTTTACAAATGAGGATCCTAAGACTTAGAGCAAGGAGCCATTTCAAGGTCATACTAGTAAGTGAACAAGCTGGGTCGCGGTCACAAGTCCTTTTACTCAAACCTGGGTTTATAAAGGTATAAAGACCTGAACATGTTACATGTAGCTACAGAGTCGAGAAGTGATTTGAGTTGGTTGAGTGCCAGCCGAAGAAGACTTTTGGAAGCAATGTGAGATACAGACCAGAAGCTTGGGGAACGATATGCAAAGAGGAGAGTTTATAGGCTAAGAAAGCAGTTTTCAAACCTCATATCCTAGGACCCCTGTATGCTCTTAAAAAAAGTATTGAGAGTCTCAAAAAGCTTGTTTATGTGAGTTATATCTATTGATATTTATAGAGTATTAGAATTTAAAACTGGAAAGATTTTAAGATATGTATTAATTCATTTAAAAGTAACAGTAATAAATCCATTATGTGGTAACATGCATAATAGCTATTTGTGCTAAATAATTATATTTTCCAAAATAAAATGTTAGCACGAAAGATAAAACATTTCTATACACCTCTCTATTGTGTGCCTTAATGGAAGACATAGATATGGGTTCTCCTGTCTGCTTCTGCATTCCCTCTGTCCCAATACGCTGCGCTGGTTGAAGCCGAAGAAGAAAATTCCGCCTCTCACAGATGTGTAGTTGAGAAAAGGAGGCGCTGAATAGCCTTTTCGGGTAATTGCGGACATTCTGCTGTGATATGACAGCAGAGCTCCAGCTGGTAGTTTCCTAAAGGTTAGTTGCAATGTGAGATCTGAAACTGAATCAGTGACCTTTTCATATTCTGTTACTTCGAAATCCGTTGGTCTAGCTTGCTCTTTGAATGGATTTTGTAACATATTGCCTTGGTCATTTGAAAATATTGGTTCACTGAGTTAATATGGATCCTTCAAATGTTACACATTTCATGATACAATATCCACAAATCACATTTCTTAATATCGCCACTCAAATATTTCATCAGAAAAGGCTTTGTGTAGTGGGGAAGCCGTTAAGCTCATGGTAGCAGATCCAAGTTTTGTAAAATCCTAATTTTCACTTGATAACCAGGCTTTTATCATGGGCATCAATGACTATGAGTCGATTTCCTTGAAGTGATAAGATGACTCACTGGTTTTCAATATCTCATTCATTTTCAAGAAAATGTCTGCCAACTTCCCAAGTCTAAGTAACTTTACTTTGTGCATTTTCCTTTCAGGTAAAAATTATGTACAATGAAAGAAAAGCAATTAGCTGAGTTTGCAACTCAAACAATGGCACGTGTACTTCTCTTTGTGACCACTGCTGTATTGACGTATGTAATAGCAGTGTTCCATGCATTTTTCCCATCTCATCACACTGAATATTAAAAAGATGTGTACTCAAGGTGTAATAAAATGAACAATTCTTACTCCTCTGTCAAGAGTGTTCTTAATCGAAATTAGTGTTTGTTTTTTCAGGGGTACACAGCTGTGGGGGACACACAGCCCCATGAGCCTGTGACTTTGCTACATTTGGTACAAGTGTCAGCACAGTGGAAAAGGCAAATACACCTTGGTACTATTAGAGAAACAATTTTGGCCTTGTGGTTTCCCACCAGAGTTTTGGGGCGCCCCTCCACTCCCCTTCCCCACCACCCTGTTCATTCCCCAGTACAGACAGACTGCACTTTGAGGGTGGCCGGGCTCAAGAAACCATGCCGTGGGGGTGAGGGAGGTCAGGGACAGGCATGCACTTGGCTTGACTTTGAAGTTCAAGAATTCGGGAGTCTGAAGGGAGGACAGGGAAGCCATTAATTGAGGCTGGTCAGGAGGAGAAAGATGTCTTCAAGGAGCTCCAAAGCTCATGAGCTCTGATTCTGTGGTGATTTCAAGGAAAACCAGGAGTTTCTGTAATTTTTTGAACCAAAGTGACACTGTCCATGTGTTCCCTCATCTGTAAAGTGGGACTGTAGTAGTTTTATTCATTGTGAATTAATGCAGAGCAGCATAGAACAGGGCTTGGCACGCAGCAGGTTTCACATGAGTGTTATTGTCGTGAAGATGGAGTTTTGCTCGAGGGAGAGGAGGAATGAGGGCGGCGGTTCCTACGCTTCAGCCAGCAGCAGAAAGCCTGGGAGGCTGGCTGAACACGGCTTGCAGGGCCTGCCCCGGAACCCTGATGGCAGCAGTCTGAGATGGGCCATGATCTGCATTTCTGGAAGTTTCTGGGTGGTACCGGTGCTGCCCCGCTGCGTAGCACACCACAAGAAAGTGAATCACAGGCATTCACACGACCAGTGCTCTCCATGCCAGTAGGTGTAACTCACAGAAACAAAAGCCTTTTGATATCCTCAGTTCTTTTTTTGAGTGTGAGGGCGTCCTCAGACACAAGGCTTGATGTCCTTTTCTAGCTGTTCAACAGGCCGATGCCTGTGATTCGGATCCATGGGTGGAAAGTGATGTCTACTTCTTCCTGCTTCACTTTCATGTCATTTTGCCCAAGAATGGAAATTTTCCGTGTTTTATTTTTATCTGAACAATAAACTGGGACAGTAACTGATTCAGTATTTACAGTTTTTCCAGCATGTTCTATTTTGCTGCTCCTAATTGCTATTAAAGCCAGATAGATGGCTGCGTTCCAAAGACTGGCCTGATTTGCCAACAGTTTTACTCACCAGCATAATTTTCCCTGGCTCTCAGCTCCCTGACTAATGTCACAGGGCATCACTGCCACTTTTCTGAACTTGCCCATGCTTACTTCCTGTAGGGACTTAGATGTGGAGGCTAACGGGTAAGACTGCTGATGGAGATGTGCTCAATGAAGAGTGTTGGTAGTTTGATGACCATTTCAATTATACATTCATTTCATGAGTATGTGAGTGCCAGCTGGGTACCAGGCTTTGTGCTGGATGCTGGAATCAGAGGGCAAGAGAGGCGTGGACTCTGATTGTCTGGGGAGACACGGACAAGTCTGCAGGTGATTATGAAGCCGTCTGATGTTCAGGGCAGGGCAGGGTGCTAATTGCCTTGGGGGACAGGAAGGGTTTCTGAGGGTAAGTAATGCCTGAGCTGTAGCCAAAAGGCAGACCAGGAATTAGGTAGGTAAAGAAAGCGGCAGGCAAACAGTGTGAACGGTGTTCAAGGCCGAATGAATGAAGTATGGGAGGACCTAGCGGAGACGAGCACACGTGTCTTTGAGAAGTTTAATTGGCTGGTCTATGGTGTTTAGGTGATGCTGGGATGTAGAGGGTAGGACATGACCGGAAGGACCGGGCGCAGTGGCTCATACCCGTAATCCTAGCACTTTGGGAGGCTGAGGCAGGAGGATCGCTTGAGTCCAGGGGTTTGAGACCAGCCCGGGCCATTAAGAGAGACCTCATGTCTACAAAAATTAAAAGACATTAGCCAGGAACGGTGGCATTTGTCTGTAGTCCCACCTACTGAGACAGAAGGATCACCTGAGCCCAGGAGGTAGAGGTTGTGGTGAGGCGTGATCATGCCAAGCATTCCAGCCTGGGTTGCAGAGTGAGACCATGACTCAAAAAAAATTAATAAAAACATAAAAAGAAAATGGCAAGAAGGTGGAAAGGTAGACAGGGCCCCTGTGCCTTCTGGCTTCTAACCCTCAGTACTGTTGATTTTGGGGGCTAGATAGTTCTTTGCTGTGGTGGGGGCAGTGACTGTCCTGTGCATTTCAGGATGTTTGACAGCATCCATGGCCTGGGTACGGGATAGCAGTAGCAACTCCCACCTCCTCATTTTTGGCACGTAAAAACATCTCCAGACACTGCCAGATGCCCCTTGGGGGAGTGAAATTGTCCCTGGTGTTTTGTCTTCATGTTGAGAGCAGTGGAGTGTGGTCAGGAGGTTCTGTTCAGGCGAATGGCATAAGCAGATTTGCACCTTTGGGCAGTTAGTTCCTATTCAGCAGTGTGGGAAATCAGCTGGGGGCTGGGAGGATTTGAGGCGGGGCCACGTGTTCGGGTGTTGCCACTGCACCATGGTGAAGCCGAAGACGTGGCTGTGGAAGTGGGAAGAGCCAAACAGACTTGCGATACGGTTAGGAGAGAGACTCAGCATGTGAATGGCCACCGAGAGGAAGGCATTGAGGCTGACTCAGGCTTCTGTCTTGTGCCCCGAGGAAGATGGCGGTGCCCTTCACCCAGGAATGAGCGCAGGAGGAGAGACAGACTTCAAAGACGTGGAGCGAGGATGGCTTGGATTTCAGCCCTGTTGGGTGGAAGGTGCCTTGTGGTTGAAGGAGCCAGGTGGAGGTTTTCGTCTGTGGGCAGAGTCGTGATTCTGGAACTTAGGAGACAGCTCTGAGCCATTCCGCAACTAGACGGCATTGAAGCGGGGTGAGGCGGAGGGAATGCATGGCGTGGGGAGAGCTGACAAGAGCAGCTCCTGGCTGACACCAGGCGAGTGTGGCATGAGGGAGGGAGAGTTCAGAGGAGGACGGCCGGGGTGCGGCCATGTCGGGGAAGCTGGGGAGACTAGCTCTGTGCAGGGACGCAAGCTTTCTCTCCGGGGCTCCAACTCCTTCCCTTCCTTCAGCGAATCCAAGTCACCTGGAGTCCCGCATGCTTGTGAGGCTTTTCTGAATGGGTTGGACCCTCCAAAACGCAGAAGGATGTGACCGGTCATGCTGACTGGTAGTAGAAGCTCTGGAGGAGAAACTCTGAATCATGAAATCCAGAGTTGCAGACAGATGCCGTTCCCCCACTGCATTGATGCTGGGCCAGACTGCTGAATTATGTCGACCAGCAGTCCCCACCCTTTTTGGCATCAGGGACCGGTTTCAGGAAAGACGATCTTTCCATGGACCAGGGATGGGGGAGGGATGCTTTCAGGATGATTCAAGCACATAACGTTTATTGTGCGCTTTATTTCTATTATTATTGTATTGTAATATATAATAAAATAATTATGCAACTCTCCATATAAAAAGAGAGGCACGGATGGAAGTAGCAAATAAAATAATGGGCAGGCCGCACATGGACTAAAATAAGTGTCGGATGTAGCTGCACAATTGAAGTACATCAACTCACTTGCCACCCACTGATAGGGTTTTTTTTTTAGTCAGAGTCTCACTCCGTCAACCAGCCTGGAGTGCAGTGGCATGCTCATGGCCACCACAGCCTCGACCTGCTGGGCTCAGGTCATTCTTCTGCCTCAGCCTTCCAAGTAGCTGGAACTATAGATATGTGCTACCATGCCCAGCTAATTTTTTTTTTTTTTTTTATTTATTGTAGAGACGAGGTCTTGCCAAGTTGCCCAGGCTGGTCTTGAACCCCTGGGCTTAGGCAATCCTCTTGCGTTGGCTTCCTAAAGTGCTGGGATTATAGGCTTGAGGCACTGCGTCTGGCCTGATAGGGTTTTAATGTGAGTCTGCAAGCAATTGATTTATTGTTGTCTCTGTACCATCAAACCTCACTGCTAATGTTAATCTGTATTTGCCTCAGCTCCACCTCAGATCATCAGGCATTAGATTCTCACAAGAAATGTGCAGCCTAGGTCCCTTGCATGCGCTACTCACAGAAGGGTTCACACTCCTATGATAATTTATACTGTCCTGATCTGACAGGAGCGGAGCTCAGGCGGTAATGTGAGTGACGCGGAGTGGTTGTAAATACAGATGAAGCTTTGCTTGTTCACCTGTCACTCACCTATTGCTGTGCCACCCAGTTCCTATCAGGCCACGGTATGTGGCCCGGGGTTGGGGTGCCCTGATGCAGGAGGATTCATGAGGGAGACACATCGTTCCAAGCAGCAGTCACCTGCCACTTCCTTAAGGAAAAATCTCATTTGCGTTGATGGATCGTAGAACTGTGTTTCTGTTTTATGAGAGCCACTTTTGATGAGAAAGTAACACCTTAATTTAGGGATTGGGTAGCTGAAGGGTTGTGACGTCCTATAACCAAGTCTCAGATACCGGCATTGTTCAATATTGGGTACGTTTTTCCTGAGCGATGTGTGCTTTAGGTACCTGACCTTTGAGGGTAGTCATGTGTTAATCACGGGAAACTGAAATTTGGTGCATTCTAAATGGCTGTGATTTATCGTGACCATTTTGGAATTGGGTCCTGTGGCCATAGGCCAATTTTACTTGAAGGAAATTCTGTGCTGTGTGCTTGGATTTTATGCTTTAAAAATTTCAGCCACAGTTTCAGTGCTCTATTAATTAAAACAAGATGCTTCGTAACTTTTTCTGCATAGTGGAATGCCCTCTGTGGCTCATATTTGAAATAAAACCCTCAGAAGATTTACATTTTCTGGTCTGGCACCCTTTGCTTTTTAATTTATGTGACCAATTTGTCCTGAAGGAGTTGGGAAGTTGAGATTTACAGCCATCCCAACTGGGAGAGTTAAGAGTCTTGATTAAATGAGAGCTTGTTTGTGTATTCAAATGGAAAAATGCGGCTGGACAAAATTGAGTTTGTAAAGTGGGTTATTTCATGAGCTTTGTGCTGTTCCCTCTTTCCTGGCAATTTCATCCTGCCAGACTATCCACATGGGAAGTCTGGGAAAAAACCATTTTTGTATAATGCAACTTTTTAGCAATGACTGGCTGGAGCAGGATTGGGCTCCAACACCAAGTTGTTCCAATGAGCCCCTGCATCTGGGACTTTGTAATAGGTTCTATCAGATGCCCAGTATACCTTTTGTGCGTGACCATTTTCTGCTATGCAAATAAGGAAACTGAGAAATCAGTTCTTCAGGAATTGAAGACTGGATAATGAGAAGCCGAGAGAGAACTCCTGGTCATGCCTGGTGCACTTGAGTCCCCGGTCCAGTGGATTCCCAAGACCCAGCCCATCCATGTCTGTGGGGCCTGCGAGACATCCTGGCATCCTTCTAATAGGCTGCCTTGTGTCCTTAAACCAGCTCAGATGGTTCCTGCAGGTGAGAGCAGTGAAGCTATGTAGCTTAGATTTCTATTTTTGGAGTAGATGATGGTTACCATGCTTTGGGTATACTCTTAAGACACGTCCTTTTATTTGAGTTGAATAATATTTGATGACTTTTGGTTGAGCTCGTCTTTGGTTTAAATGTTACTGATATTTTCTGAAAAAATACCACAATAAGTATAGGGAATGCAGAAACTCATACAAGTGTAAAACTAGATTCTTAAAACAAAGGAATGATGTATTTGTAGAAGGGATGCTTGGTTCCAGGTTTGGGAATCCAGGCCATTTAAAAGTTGATGCGTGGACAAGGACGAGAGTATAATCTCTTCATGGTGTGGACCAGAAGTGCCCTTGGGTTGAAAGGTCCCGAGGTCCAGTGTTCTTGTGATTGAGAAGAAGACCTCTCTAAAATCTTTGACATTTGAAGATTATTAATCATAAATGTCCTCACAAAGTTTCTCTGTCCATAGGATAGTAGTGCAAAAACAAATTATACCCCAACATGGCAGTGTGAGAAAAAAAGAAGAAAAAAGGGCCAAGATTATTAAATCCTTATGTTCAGACCAAGAACCTGAAAGCAAAAAAGAATTCATCATCAAGCTGGAAACTGAATTTAAAGGGTGGTCACATGGCTAGTGGGCATTGATGACTACTGTTTGCAATTCTCTAGAACTGTGTCTAGAAAAAAAAATAATGGTTTCTCTGCTTAGGAAGCCAGGATTTAGGTGATAGGGAGAAAAATCTGTCTAAAAACAAAAACCCTCAAATAGCAGAATAAACTGTATTTCTGTAGAGCTACTAAATTAAAAAAACAAAAAGAGGAAAAAGAAGGGTGAACACGGGGCAAAATCAAGTCAGAGGTCTCTGCAGAAAGGAGGTAGGAAAAAGTCTTTGGGTGGGCGCATTCGGGTCCTAACAGAAGACACACAAAAGGGTGAGGACCTGTCCATGGAAGCAGAGTAGCAGCTTCAAGTCTATAATCGCTAAGAACCCCCATGTTCACAGCGTTCGGCTTGTGCAAAATATATTGGCGGCTGCATTAGTAAAATGTAATTATCCAAAAGCCTCTGGGAGCATTGACTTGGCAAAATAATGGAATCTCCATTAAAGCAAAAGTAATGAACTGACTCAGCACTCCTTCTGAGTGATGTGACCAGGAATGTCAGAGGCAGACCTCAAGGGCAGATCAGGTGAATTTTCTGACTGTAGGAGAAAGGGTGACACACGGAGAAACAAAACTATGAGTACACCGTTGAACTTCAAGTTCAACTCAAAGGGAGTGTCCCTTATCTGGAGCAACCAACCACTGATGGTTCCAAGGGGGTTCTTAAAGCAGTGTGTGTGTGTGTGTGTGTGTGTGTGTGTGTGTGTGTGTGTGTGTGTGTGTGTGTGTACACAATATACACACATATATAATTAGCTCCAAGGCTTTAAAAAGATTTAACACAAGTATTTGGTATTTGTTGCAAACCTTTATTGTGTAAAGCCTCCTCTAGGTCCTAGCGGGGATATACAAGGGGGACCCCAGAATTTATTTATAGACAGTTGTGTATTTATTCTTAGAGTTTTAAACTTCAGTCACCTTTAGAGCATTCTCCATTTGATACAATACACCTGTCGAGATGCTTTTCCATGGCTCAGACAGTTTTTTTTTTTTGAGTTGGAGTCTCACTCTGTCACCCAGACTGGAGTGCAGTGACCGCTCCCGGCCACCGCAGCCTCACCTGCTGGGCTCCGGCCATCCTTTCGCCTCAGCCTTCCCAGTAGCTGGAACTACAGGTGTGCTACCATGCCTGGCTAATTTTTGATTTATTGTGGAGATGAGGTCTCACCAAGTTGCCCAGGCGGGTCTCGAACCCGCGGGCTCAGGAAATCCACTCACCTCAGCCTCCCAAAGGCACGGGATTACAGGCTGAGCCACCGAGCCCAGCCAGACAGTTTTTGAGGTCGTCAATTTTGATGCCTTTTAGTGCGTCTACCATTTTTTGCTTCACTTCTTCCACATCAGCAAAATGTTTCCCTTTGAGGACTTCTTTCATCCGGAGAAACAAAAAAGTCAGTTTGGGCAATCGTGTGAATAGGGAGGGTAGAGCACCAGGGTCATGCCGTTTTTGGCCCCAAACTGCTGAACACTCAATGCATGCAGTGTGGGCAGGTGTACTCATAAACCGCCCATCATGAAGTGGGCAAACCTGTTGAAAGAATCTCCAGAAAAATTCGCTGAAGCCAAATGCAGCCTCTCCCAACAACACCAGCAGGTACCCTGATGCCGACGGGTTCCTCGAACAGTTCCCTAGCAGGGGAACCCTGTACCCGGGGTTCCCTCCAAAAGATAATTCCGGCTATTTGTGGGTTTCTCCTCGTATGTTTGGCGGAAACCCCACGCCTTGTTTTGCTTTAATAAAGCCGAAGGTCGGTGAGAGTGAAGGGCACCCCACCCCTCCTGCACGTCCCCTCCCCTGTCCTACCAGCGGTTCCCAGGAAGCCCTGCAGGAGAAACTGACGAGTGTGTGCAAGACATGTTCTTGGCAAGGAAGGCAGAGATGACACTTAGACGCCACAAGTGAGGGAAGCGAGGTGTGACGTGCTTGCAGTCACGGCTGCCTATCCCGGTTGGCTTGCTTTGCGTGCTGATATCAAGATCGATTTTTTTCAGTGAAAATGCTGTTTAGAGTCTTAAAAAACGCAGGCGAGTCATCTGTTTGTGGCCTTAGAGCATTTCCTTTTCAGTGTGCTGATTTATCAGGTATATATTGATGTGGCCTTTGAGCCCTTGGTGTTAGTATGAAGATCCGGATGACCTTCAGCTCTTCTTAATTGTGCAGAAATTGCGTATCGAGGAAGGAAATACTTCTGGGATAATCAGTCTGCAGCTTTATAGAGCTCTGAGTATGGTGAAACTTTATTGGATCTGACTAAGTTGCGGGAGTTATAGAATTGGAGCTTAGAAAACTTAAAATGGGCCGGGCTCGGTGGCTCCGCCTGTCATCCCAGCACTTTGGGAGGCTGAGGGGAGTGGGTTGCCTGAGCCCGCGGGTTCGAGACCCGCCCGGGCAGCTTGACGAGAGCTTGTCTCTACAGTAAACAAGAAATTAGCCGGACGTGGTAGCGCGTGCCTGTAGTTCCAGCTACTTGGGAGGCTGTGGTGGAAGGATCCCTGGAACCCAGCTGGTCAAGGCTGCAGTGGCCATGAGTGTGCCACTGCATGCCGGGCTAGGTAACAGAGTGAGACTCCAATTCAAAAAAAAAAGAAGAATACTTAAAATGAAATTTTAAATTATACATACAAAAAAAAAAAAACCCGAATGAAAGCCAATTATATGCAAGTGCTGGGCTAGGTCCTAGTTTACACTACAAAAGAATGAGAGGATGTCCTCAGTCTTAGTAGAGCCCTCTGGAGCATTTTAGGAAAATCTTGAGACCCAGACAACACTCAAATCAGGGGAGGAAGCACTCAAATCAATAAAGGTGACACTCAGGTCACTGATGGCCACACTCAGGTCAGTTAAATCAGACTCAAATCAGGGGAGGTTGCACTCAGATCAAGAAAGGTGACACTCAGGTCACTGATGGCCACACTCAGGTCAATTAAATGAGACTCTCTACAGGGCGTCCTGTGCGTGACCCCACTGTAAAGTCCCCCAGGTGATTCCAGTGTGTAGCCACCTGTGAACTAGACAAAACGTCTGGAAGAATTTTAAAACTATTTAGCATCAATTTAAATAGAAACTTCTGGGGACTGGGCTGGATTTGGTTTAGTTTACAGGCTTCCTGGGTGGTGATGTGCGTTGCGGGTGTGGAACTTGTGGAACAGACCTTGTTCTCCAGATGCCTAAAGTCAAACGAGTGAAAAGGTGACCTACGCATGAGACTGGTGAGGAAAAGTACAAGAAAGGTTATGCCCAACTGCCAAAAAGTGATTGAAAGACAATAAAGGGTCATAAGAATATATAAGAAGCAAATATTTAATGAATACACCCAAATGATTTATATTTAGCAGGTTGGTTCAGATGGAAATTGTGTTTTTAAAGTGTAGAAATTGCTGGGTGCAGTGGATCATGCCTGTAATCCCAGCACTTTGGGAGACTTAGGCAGGAGGATTGCTTGAGCACAGGATTTTGAGACCAGCCTGGGCAACACAGCAAGACCTTGACTCTACAAAAAAATAAATAAATAAATTAGGCATGGTGGCACGGGCCTGTAGTCCCAACTACTTGGGAGGTTGAGATGGGAGGATCGCCTGAAGCCAGGGGGTCGAGGCTGTGGTGAGCCGTGATTATGCCACGGCACTCCAGCCTGGGCACCAGAGTGAGACCCCCAGCTCAAACAAACAAACAAACAAACAAACAAAGTGTAAAAATTCTTGGAAATTTTCTTCCCATTATGCAATTTCATCTTGTATTCTACATTATTTTATATATATTATTGTAATTATTACATAATAGATGTGTATATTTTTGAGGGTATCTCTCATAATTTAATACATTCATATGGTTTGTAAAGATCAAATCAGTGTAATCAGGATATCCGTCACCTTAAATATTTGTCTTTTCTTCATGCTAGAAACATTCAAATTATTCTCTTTTAGCTATTTTGAAATACACAATAGGCTATTGTAAACGATTGTCACACTACTGGTCTATCAAGCACTCCGTCTTATTTCTTCTACCAAACTGTGCATTTGTACCCATGAGTAACACTGTCTTCCTCCCTCCCCCTCCCCTTCCCAGCCTCTGCTGACCACCAATCTCGTCTTCACTAGATCCACTTCTGTAGCTCCCACGTATGAGTAAAGACATGCATATTTGTCTTTCTGTGCCTGGCTTATTTCACTTCACATGACGACCCCCAGTTCCATCCATGTTGCATTGAAGAACAGAATTCCATTCTTTTCATGGCTGAATAATATTCCATTGTGTATACATACCCCATTTTCTTTATCCGTTCTTCCATTGTTGGAAACTTCGGTTTATTCCGTATTTTTCTGGCTCTTGAGAAAAGTGCTACAATAAATATGGGAATGCAGATCATCAATGGCAACTCTGTCATCCTCTTACCTGCCGGAATTGCCCCAGATTCTCAAGTAGAAGAGTTGTGATGGAGAACTAGCTACTTAGTCTGGGATGCTCTCTGGTTGCAGAGGGGGCATGGGTAGTGCTGTGTGCTCTGGAGGCCTCTGGTGGTGAACAGAGTCCTTTTATTCCACTGTGGGGTGGGGGCGTGTGCCTGGGAGGAGGGGCTGGCCTGGGTGCCCAGCAGCAGGGTTTCTCCAACAGGCACTGTTCTGAATTTTCCTTATTGCAGGACGTGTGTTTTAATGGCAGGCAATGGCAGTCTCTTTCCACGGTGTGGGGAAAGCTCGCTAGGACTCTTGGTAGAACTTTTTGATTTTAAGTTTTACTTTTTTGATCTTCTCTTAGCCCTTTGGTAACTACTGCTAGGAGAGTCTCCTTGGGTTTCCAGAGCACAGCTTCCGGGTGCCGTCAGCCTTGGGTCCTCGTGCCATGATGGCACCGGACCCCAAAGGGTTCTTTTGCAGACGGAGGTGAGTCGATATACGTGAACGTGTTTCAGACCATGCCAGGCACACTGTGAGGACTCTGCGAATGTCAGCCATGCCACAACGTCCCCACCACTAATGCTACTCCCGACATTTGTCTCCTGGGCCGTGGGATCATTGGGAGCAAGCCGGCTCTCATCCTTGTCTTCCTGTCACAGTCTCCCCAGTGTAATGCTTGGCACGGCATGGCATCAGCCACTCTTCCACATGTGCTGGATGAAGGACTGGCCAGCTGAGATCTGATTTAGCCCCAGAGCATGTATGCAGTTGTTTTGTGCGTTATATCAATGTTTCCATGTTTTTTTTTTTACCTGAGTGATGGGCTCCGTGTCTTCCAGACGCTCTGCCATGCTGATGCTGCAGAGAATGGCTGTGAAGAAAGACCCCCCGCCCACAGAGTGGCCCACAGCCTCCCCCTCTACCTTCCAGGTGGCGGGAAGGCCCCCTCCCCTCTCCACCCACCTCCCTGCCTCCTTAGAGCTCAAAGCACAGGTCAGCCTGGTTCATCCTTTCCTGCAGAAGACCGACCTCGGGGCCAAAAGACTGGTGGAGGTGACAGACGGCATGAGAAGAGGGCGCCGGCCCGGCGACATGCCAGCCAGACACCTGAGCCCCCTTTAAAAAGAGTATCTTATTTGGTCCCATCAGGCATCCTCTGAGGGAAAGTTAGTGCGCATTTGTGAATGGGACCCTTGCTGCTGCCTTTATGTTGCAAAGGAGGAGGGAAACCTATAATGGCAGTGAGCAATAATGGAAGCGCCTTTATATTTTTCTCCCAAAGAAACCCAAAGCGTTTTCGCTGCTGTATTATCCAATGCTGCCGATTTTATGCTTCAAAGAATTGAGGAGGAATACCTGGCAGTCAGTACTAAATCTGTGTGTGGTGACTGACAGATTAAGCACCAGGGACGTCGAAGGAGATTAGACCACGGATCCCCAAACAGCGCATGCCAGTGTGATTTTTCCATCTTGAAACTGAATGGAGTTTCCTTTGTGTTTCTCGCCATTGCCAGCTCTGCCGTGTCCTCCCAGTTTGGTTCTTGCATGACTTCTCTTTAGAGCATCATTCGTTCATTCAGGTAGCATTTCTCGTGCCCCTTTCGTGTGGTGACTTGGTGCTCGCTACTGAGAGGAACCGCAAAACGTGAGACATGGTCTTGGGACCTGAGAAACTTCCGTTTTAAGAAACAGAAAAATGTGGTGGCTCAGCCTGTCATCCCAGCACTTTGGGAGGCCAAGGCGAGTGGGTTGACTGAGGGTGCAGGTTCGAGACCAGCCTGGGTAACGTGGCTAGACCTCATCTCTCCAATACGCCAGAAAAACTTAGCCGGGTGTGGTATCACGCACCTGTCGTTGCAGCTACCTGGAAGGCTGAGGCGGAAGGATTGCTGGAGCCCAGCAGGTTGATGCTGGGACGGCCCCGAGTGTGCCTCTGCACTCCAGCCCGGGCGACAGAGTGAGACTCCAACCCAAAAAAGAGAAAAAGAAAAAGAAACAACGAGGCCCTAAGATGACCCTTATGATTATGTGAGGAAGCTTCATGACGCCATGGTGGGAGGATGCTTTGAAGTGAGGGGAGCAGCGCCAAAAATGACGATGAGTATGATCGTGCCTCCCCCATTGTCAGCTGGAGACAGCCGAGGGCCAGGGTTGGCAATTCTTCCCTGCACCTTGGGAGGCAGCGTGGGCGTGGGAGGGAGGAGTGTGGCCATCGGAGACAGGGCTTGATTTGGGTCCTGACTCGGCTGCTTTTCAGCTGCAGGGCTTTAGGCTGGCGACAGTATTTTTGAACAAGGCTGAGTACCTTGGGATCTTTCAGAGAAGTGAGCTGCACTAATGCTCACCGTTAGCAAAGTGCTGGCATTACAAAGGCGTTCAATAGATAGCGAGGGTTATTAGCAATAATCGTTAAGGGTAAAGAGACTGCTTTTAGGTCACTAGGCTCACACTTAAGTGGTAACTTTCAACGCGACAGCTTCATTCACCTTGCTCTGGTCAAGCTATCTTTCTTTATGTGGCGGAGTTGGTAAGTGTCACTCCTCTAAATAGGCAGCATTAGACGTGTATCCTGGAGAGGTGTTTGCTTTCCCAGGGAAGCTATGTGCTGCTTTCTCTTTCATCGCATGGACATTTCTTCTTCTTTTTTTTTTTGAGTTGGCGTCTCACTCGGTCGCCCAGACTAGAGTGCAGTGGCCATTCCCAGCCACCGCAGCCTCGACCTGCTAGGCTCTGGCAATCCTTCCACCTCAGTCTTCCAAGTAGCTGGAACTACAAGCATGTGCTACCATGCCGGCTAATTTTTGATTTATTGTAGAGATGAGGTCTCGCCAAGTTGCCCCGGTGGGTCTCAAACCCGCGGACTCAGGCGACCCACTCTCCTAGACCTCCCAAAGTGCTGGGATGACAGGCTGAGTCACTGAGCCCAGCGGACATTTCTTAGGAATTCCTAGGGAGGGAGGTCTCAGGCGGCTTCCTTCCACATATTAAAGGGGAATTGTCGCTCCAGTTTCTTGCTCTTCTGGTTTCTCTAGCGTTCTGTGAATCTAATAGTCACTGTGCTGAGTATTTTACACCATTTTTCTCATTTCACTGTCTCCAAAGTTTCATGAAGTAGGTGTTAACCCCATGTTACAAATGGGAACCCGGATTTCTTGACTGACTAGCAAGTGGTAAGGTGGGGCTTGAACCCTGGCTGTCTGGCTCCAGGGCCTGTGCTTCTCACCATGGTGCCAGGCCCATCCGCCCTTCTACCCCACCTGCACGTTTGCTCCCTCTGCTCCTGCCTGTGTGGGGTTCAGCACCATTTGGGAGAATACACAGTAGAAGATGGTGTCTTCGTTCGCTCTCTCTCGCTGTGACAAAATACCCGAGCCTGGGTCATTTATAAAGCGAGGTTTATTTGGGTCACTGTTCTGGAGGCTGAGCAGTCCAAGAGCAGGGAGCTGGCATCTGGTAAGCATCGTCCCATGCGGAAAGCATCACATGGCACGCCAGCATGTGAGACACAGAGGGACCCGGGCTGAACTCATCCTGTTGTCAGGAGTCACTCCCCCACAACTCATCCCCCCCCATAATGGCAGTGATCCGTTCATGAGAGCTCTTCCCTCAAGACCCAATGGCCGCTTGTAGGTCCCATCTCTTATTAGAGTTACCAAGGCAACTCAATTTTAACATGAGTTTTGGAGGGGACGTTCAAACCGTGGCAGGGGGCCGCCCACTAGCCCCCAGTCGCATTGACTCTCAAGATGAGTGTCGAATTTCTCTTCTCTCCAGTGCTGATTCCCACGGCTCATTTTCTTTACTGGCTGTTACATCTTCACCTTACCTGCTCCAGCGTGCCTGACATGTAAAATGACCTTGGTGCCTGCTTCCAGAAGATGCTGCGTCGTCCTTAGATGGGGCAAGTGAAGCCGGGCTCTGGACTCTGCCTCTGTGCTTCAGAGAGACCTGCTCTAAACCACGAGTGTGTTTCTTCCCCAGGGCCAGGAAGGCAGCTCACCTGGAACCCAGGCTGCTCTTTTTCCACCACAGGGACCCCGGACCCTGGAGCTCCCCCACTTAAACAGCCATTACCCCATCTCAGGGCCTGCCCACACCTTTTTGCCTGGGTCTGTCCTCCTGAGGGCTGCCTGGGTATCATGAGAACGCTCAGACCTGAAGGGGTAAGGGCAGCTGTTGGAATGGAACTGTAACTGGCAGGCTTTCAGATGACCATGAAAACCATGTGCCTTTTAGAACGTGCTTTGCAAATGATCAGGTGTCATGCCCTTTCAGCCACTTGTGGGCCATTTTCACTTGATCTGTAAAAACCCCTGTTTATAACCAAACATGTGGTCGGAGGACTAGAGTCTATGAAAGGATTGGGCTCTAGTAGGTCACGGCCTACTAGAAGCAGAGCAGAGACTCAAACCGGGTGCCTCTGTCTTCCGGAGTCTGACTCTTAGGGTGAGATTGTGTCTCTGGATGAAAGTTCAGGGTTTTTCAGTCTAACTTTCTGAGGGAGTTCTTCAGGGGGTTTTTCAGCGTCAAGACGCGAATCTCACTTCAACAGGCTGAGAGCGGGCCCAAGTGTGGGAGTCTGTGTATGGGGGTCTGGAAAGGCAGGGCAAGTGGCTGCAACATCTCCGAACTTGAACTCAGCTGGAGTCTGAGCGCCGTTGCTGCCAGTGCAGGACTCTCCTTCCGTTATGCTGATGGGGTTTCTAAAGTAACTGTTGGTTTGTTTTTTTAAACATCTGTCTCTGCCATTTCTAGTCACACTGTTCTTGAAGTGATGTGTATCCTAAATATGTCTCCCATGAAACAGCCCCTTCTCGTCTATAGGTATTTTTATTTCACATTTCTCTGGAGACAGCCAATGCTGTTAAAGATGTTATGAGATCTCTCTCTCTCTCTCTCTCCCTCTCTTGCTCTCTCATTTTCCTGAGCTCTTCTTGTCCCAGTTTCCAGTTTCTTTGGACTCCAGAAACCTTCTAAGCTTCACTGTTAAGAGATGAATTTATCTTTTGTAGATCTCATCCCAAAGCTTTTGTGTTGAGCGGCTCATTCTGCTTAATTGCTGGAGTTTTCTCAGGCCTTTTATTGTTTGGTACTGCTGTTTTCAAAGATGCCTCAGAATGTGCAGGCTGTTACTCTAACGTTTACTGGGTAGGTGGCTAAGTTGCAGTGTTTCCAAAGTAGATTTTTGAGGCTGTGCGTGTTACAATGGCTGCTTCCACCTCCAGTTCCTATGGCACTTGGGGTGCTTCTTGGAGCCATTGAGCTTGTGCTGTGATGAAAGCACGGACTTTGTACTGTCTCACGGCACAGTGGCTCATAAAGCTTCGTAAGCTCTGACTTTTTCAACGCAGCCTCTCCTATGGTCAAGGTTGCATCCCGGGCAAGTGTGCTGGGCTGAGGGACCAGGGAGGTGCTGGATGCCAGCCTGTGCGTCCCTGGCCAAGCCTTGCATGTGGTGCAGGGCTGTATCCTTATAGGGCGAGCCTCTTCCTAACACACGCAAAGGTGTCCTGTGGGCTGGCAGCTGTCCTGCTTTGCCTCAGCTAGGTATCTTGAGCGGGGAAGGCCGAGGGAGGGGTGGTGGTGTTTCTCCTGGGGATCTAAGCTCAGCGTCCTCACCTGGCATCTTGACCTTGCCCAGATGAAGCCATCCGGGTCCCCTCTCCCCAGAGTCTCTAAAAGTTGTGCAAGAACCAGCTGGCATTTGCTAGCATTTCATCTGCTCAGGATGATTTCTGGTGGCCTGCCTGTTATCTCTACCCAGCAGGGGGCCTGCAGCAGAGCTACAGATCTGATTTCAGCCTCTGTAGCCCTGGGTCACCCCTCCTGCTGAGTCTCAACTCCACACTCCCTAGAGAATTCTCCCGGGGTTCATTTTGGCTCCGGGTTTTGAGTCAGAATTGCGTCCCTCCAGTTGTATTCAAACCGCTCTATCCAGATGACCTTGTCCCTGGAGGCCCTGACCCGCCAGCCCCACTTTCCACCTTGCCTGGTTGGTCAGTGCCCAGAAGAGGCCCCCTTGCAATTAGAACTGCATTTTCTAGAAGTGAAGAGCAGAGTGACTTGGTGACCTTCTTTTCCACCACGGCTGCATCTGAGATCCGCATGTTCTTTCATTTAGTTTAGTTTTTCTTCTTCTCATGTGAACCACAGTGATCCTCTCTCTGCCTGGTATGTGGAGTCACAGCACATTTCCATCCACATGTGTCTTGATGTTGTCCTGTGTTCTGAGTCCTGTGACTTGGACCTCGCCTGTATTGGACTGAGTTTCATATCTCTTTGCCTGGACACCTGTACTCAAATAAGACTCATCTTTATTTTTTTAATCTAGGTCTTTTTTGTGTCCACTCTTACAGTAATTTGCCCAGGCTACTGTAACAGAATACCACAGGCTGAGTGGCTTAAACAACAGAAATGTATTTCTCAAGTGTTAGAAGTTGCAAGTCCAAGATGAAGGTGTTGGCAGGTTTGGTTTCTTCGGAGACCTCTCACCTCGGTTTGCAGACAGCCGCCGTCTTTGTGTCTTCCTGTGGACACTTCTCTGTGCGAATGTATTCTTTTTTTTTTTCCAATAAAAACACTGGTTTTGCTGGATCAGGATCCCACACTATAACCCCACTTAATCTTAGAGATCACTCTAGAGACCCCATCTCCAAATATATTCGTATTGGGGATTAGTGCCTCAATATATGGATTTGGGGAGCACAATTCAGTTCGTGACAATTCCTACTTGCTGGACATTCTCATTTAAGCATATCCAGTGGATGTAATTAAACAGCATTTCAGTTACACCTTTTCTGCCCATTTGAGCTCATGCAGCCATGGCAAAGGCTTCATTTTCATCCTCAGAAAAACACTCCATTTAGCAACAATTATGCTCTGGATCTTGCCCCTCAGACAGCTTCCTGATTGTAATATCCAAAAATCGAGTCCTCATTTTTGGAAACAGCTCCCCCATGTTAAATATAGTGAAATGCTTCCAGACAGTCTCATTTTGTTAAAATTGAATTGGTGTTTTCTGGACCATGTTTGTCCCATAAGCAGCATTCTCAAAGGGCCCGGCAGGCGGGAGCCCTCAGCCCAGGCTTGCAGGGATCGTGCTGATTTTTAATCAAAAGCCTTATTTTGGCAGCTTCCCGGTTCTTGATCGTTTGAAAAATTCTTCCTGGTGGCTTGGACTTTAGACTCTTGGTTGTTGAGTCACGAAGGGTTTGAGGCATTCGTTTTATAGTCAAAATCACCCAACCTGTGTTTCGTATTAACTCTCTACATATTTAGGAACCACCTACCATGTGATACTGAGGAAATTCGACAATTGGACTTTTTTTCTCATGAGAAGAGAGGGATTTTCTGGCCACCTTGAAATGCAGGTGGTTGATTAAAAAAATGCAAATTCTTTGGGCATTAATCAAGAAATGTATCAGGGTTTTTATAAGGAAACTCCTCTATTGACTGAGGGCAGATTTCTTAGTTGTGAGTTTTCTTTATGTACTATTTTGCTGGTTACTTGCTGGACTACATAGTATTTGTGAGTGCCACTGGTGTGTCTAACACACAGGAAAGGAGAAAAAAAAAAACAGCTGAGACTTACAGAGTAAAGTCTGACTCGTTTGGTGCTGGAAACATTTGGTAAATAGTTAAAATTTACTGTATATACTTGAAAGAAAAAACTAAATGAGTAAATGAGTAACTTTATTAATTCAGGCTGTTCTGTTTTCCAAATGATCCAAATTAGTGATAGTGGCAAAGATGATGCCATGCGTTCCTTTTCCTCCTGGGCACGTAGCTGGAATTGTATAACTCATGCTCACATGTTGCTGCGTAGGGCTGTGGGGTTGGATTTTGGCCAGTGAGGTTTGCTGGGAATGACACATGGCACTTCCAAACCTAAAAATCCTCCTAATGATCCTGCACATTTTCTTTCTTCCCTTATCTACCGACTCGAGGCTGCTAGGGCATGGCGGAGCTGCAAGACAGAAGCATCCTGGGCCCTTGAAACACAACATGGAGCAGATCACCTCAGTGCACACGAGACTTGTGTGAGCAAGAAACAGGCCTTTGTTATGTTTGATTATGAAGTTTGGAATATGATCTGAAATTTGATTTGGGGTTAGTTTCTTATAGTAGCTCATATCAATTATAAAACGTTTCACTATGGTTTGGTTTCTTTCTTTCTCACTCTGTTGCCCAGGCTGGAGTGCAGTGGCATGATTATGGCTCACCACAGCCTTGACCTCCTGGGTTCAGGTGATCCTTCTGCCTCAGCCTCCCAAGTGGCTGGACTACAGGTGAGCACCACCACTCCTGGCTAATTTTTTGTAGAGACTTTTTTTGTATTTCTCAGACACACTAGCCACATTTCGAGTGCACAATAGCCACATGTGTCTGGTGGCTGCCATACTGGACAGCAGAGATAGAGAACATTTCTGTTCTGAAAGCCCCATCTGACAGCACTGGTCCAGAGAGCTAGCTTTGACAATTTCCTCTTTTTTGATGCAGCTTAATTACCAGAAGTTCCTACTTCTTATAAACTTAAAAGCACTATGCTGCTTACGTAAAGCCCTTGAGATGCTTTTAAGATTGTTGTAATATGCATTATGGAAAGGGTTCTGGAACAAATCACAAAAGATTGATTTCTGAGTATTCATAAAAAGAAGTTGTGATGATAAGAAACCACCAAGGGTCCACTAAAATTAAGCTATGATAAAGTCACTTCATCTTCTTCTGGGACTGCTGCAACGGTCTTAAGTTTCTGTGAAAGAAGGACTGTTGTCTTCATTGCCACATTCCTACTATGTGCAGTGCTGGCGCATAGTAGGTGCTCAACAAATATCTTTGAATGCCTGTCAGAGCAATAACATCTTATTTGGTTATATCAGTTTAATTAATGTATCAGTTTTATCCAGTTAAAAGAGTCTTCATGCTAATAACATGACACTGGTAGTTCCACATTCCAACCTGCAAGGTGGTCAGGTCTGAAGTGCTTGGTCGGTAGGTTGAAGGTCGTGTACCAATAAAAAAGATGTCCAAATGCTCACCCTATTCTAATTTAGACCTGCCTGCAAGAAACTCATCTATTTATGTCTATGTGTGAGTTGCTGGGTCACAGGGAGGTTGAGTGAGTTGTTGCTTAACCGACCATGAGAAGTAGCTGGTGGTGTGAACATGAGTCTTGGAGCCGGTTTCCAGACCTGCCTGCGATTCTGGCTTCCACTTAAGCTGTGTGGTCCTGGGCTGTCATTTCACTTCTCGGAGTCACTGCCTCCTCATCTTCAAACTGGGTATAATAGCATTGTTGTGGCCAATGTGGTCATACAACAGGTGAGCTTGAACATAGCCTGGAAGAAGTTTCCAGTAGAACGTTATGGGGTGGTTCTTCGCCTGACCTAGCCAGTGTGTTTACCGCTTCAGTAGGGAGATACTGATTGAATTTGGATGATCCCAGCTGATCAGAATCAGAATTCAGAGGGACCTCAGTAGATGGAAAAGATAAGCTCAGTACAATCCTTTAAAATTTCATAAAGAAATATGACGATTTGTATTTGGTAAAAGAAAGCCGTGACAGTAATTGACAGAGGACGTGTGGCTTAACCTCAGTGTGCCATAAGCTTGGGGACTAAACTGTAGTGTCACTCACTGTGTGATGTGGCAGCCAGAAGTTAAGTTTTATTATAGCAATAGGAAAGTGGAGTAGCACCTTGGAACTCCTGGGAAGTTAAAAATACTGATGGCTGAGTCATTACGGAGATTCTTATCTAATTGGTGTGGGCTGCAGCTTTGGCCTTGGGACATTTTGCACCCTTCCCCCGGTCCAGGTGACCCTCGTGTGCTGCAACCATGTTTGGGAACCGGCGGTCTAGGCTTGAGGCCGGGGCATTGCAGTGTAGTTGCTCGATGTGCTCTTTGACTCTGCCACAGAAAGCAATTTCAGAGCAAGTTCAAAGCAGAGTTTACGAAAGAATTTATTAGAAAGAAAAAGGGCATGCTCAAGGAAGAATGTGGGTGCCTTACGAGAAAGGGCGTGTGCTTGTCTTTGACAGGAAACTCTATATACTTTTACAATGATGATTAAGCAAGCCATGAGCTAAGAGCAGAGGGCTGCAGGTATCTGGTCATGAGTTTTGATGACCATTCGCAACCTTTTAAGGCCACAAAGACCTTCTAAATAATGAAAGGTAACTGTCCAACTAGATTTGGGCTTTTCTTAGAACATCATGTCTATGTTTGGGTAATTGCTTACTGTTTCTGTGATTTACTGGTAGTTCCACATTCCAGCCCACAAGATGGTCAGATCTGATATGCCTGGTTGGTAGGGGCAAGGTCATGGACCCATAAGAAAGATGTCCAAACGCTTACCCTTTTCTAATTTAGACCTGCCTGCTAGAAACTTATCTATGTCTGAGCTATACTGACTACCCTGCCTCAGGTGGAGGAGGTCCTGATTACTTCTGAAGTTCACACCAGATTTACACAGTTTATAAAAGCTACTTTCAGGCTGGGCATCGTGGCTCACACCTGTAATCTCAGCACTTTGGGAGACGGAGGCGAAAGGATTGCCTTAGCCCAAGAGTTCAAGACCAGCCTGGGCAACTTGTTGAGCCCTGGCCTCTAAAAGATAACAAAAACAAAAGATAACAAAATTAGCTAGGATTGGTGGCACGTGCCTGTGGTTCCAGCTACTTGGAAGACTGAGGTGGAAGGATCTCCCTGAGCCCAGCAAGTCAAGGCTGCGGTGGACATGGGCATGCTACTGCACTCTAGCCTGGGCAACAGAGTGTAACTCTGACTCAAAGAAAAGAAAAGTTACTTTCTTGGAAAAATGCATGCTGCACGCAGTTCTGAATGATCCACATATAGCTTGGAGAGTATTTAGGAAGAGTGTCAGGACAGCAAGTTGACGGACAATTATAATACTCTAAGAGAAAGATTGAAGAAAACAATATTTGTCCTGAAGAAGCGTAGGGAGAGGTGACAGTCCTGAGCATGGCTTGCTTGGTCTGTTTCAGGAATCTGGCTTGTTTTCTTCCCTCTGACATTCCAGAGCATAGAAAGGGATCCACTGACTGGGGACTTTGGAGACAGATGTAGGGAAAAGCCAGCTGACTGGAGTCCTTTCTAGAGATGGTCGATTGCCCTGCACCGGAGATTTACAGAGACCCGCTGATTTTGTTGTAGATTTAAAGGAACATTTACGGGTGCATTCAGCTTCCAGCAGGTTTCTTTTCGTCCTTGACCTCATCTCCTTCGTTGGCCACGCTGGTATCACTGATGTTATTGGAGCCCCCTGCCCCCAGGTACTGTCTCATGGTCTTTGCTTTTGCTGTGCCTCCTGGTTGAAACACTTTTTCTCCAGGTGCCTGCACAGTGGACTCGCCCCTCCTTCAGACTTTTGCTCAAATTACAGCCCCTCCTTTAACTTCTTGTCCCTTTCTTTTCCCCCATCATCATCTGAAATTACACACTCAGACACACACACACACACACACACACACACACACACACACACACACACACGTATGTCTTTGTATGTCTTCTGCTGCTCGAGTGCAGCAAGACCCGCCTGGACCAGGACTTTGTCTACTGTGTTTGCCGGCCCGTCTCCAGTGCCTCAGCAGCGCTAGGCTTTCAGAAGTGCTCAAGAAATATTTACTCTTGCACAAATCTCCAGGCTCTTCCAGTTCTATGGAATCTCACCAGTTGTAGCTTGAATTTCCTGTTCCAGCCTGGACAAGCTTCCTGTGAAGAAGACCACCTAATTTGCATCTTTGATGGATGAATTTAATAATCTGTGGGTGGAGTGACCGCTTCTTTCTTCTTCTTCTTTTCTTCCTGCACATCAAACAGAAACAGCATCTTCTAAGGGCAAAACTTTATCACTGGCTAACTGTTTCAGGCAACCCTTGAACGAAATCCAATGTGAAAAGGAAACCCAAAACTTTACTGCAGTGTAATTTGTTTCTTCTGAGTCACTTGGTGCACAGTAAAGGTCGGAAATGCACTGGAAATCTGGGTTTAATTTCTCTGATGTGTAAAAATTAGTGCTTTGTCATCAATTACAGTTGCAGGAGGATAAATCCCTGGCACATTAACTTATTCCTGCTACATAAATTATAAATCTTGTTAGGAGAAAAAAATTAGCTTCATCTGTTATTTTAAAAATGCCAAGGCTGATAAACAGTCAGCCTTTGGCATATATTAGAATCTTTGCGTTGTACTAAAATAAATTTAGCCTTTTAAGATAACACCTCATTTTAATTTCATACATGATTAAATTCATCAATTCAAAGGTCTTTTAAGAAATAAGTTTTGAAATCATAATAGTACCCTTTAACTTTCTGTGGAAAAATCTTAAATGTCTCTCTACTTCTTTAATAACATTCTTGTATTGACAGAAAATTTTTTAAATCCTTAGTTACTTTGTGTTGTGTTTTTGTGTGCTTTTCTTAAGGAGAAGAGGAAATCAAATTGTGATCTTAAATCCCTTTCGTTTTTAGAAGTAGATTTTCCTTCTAATCATAATCTAGAAGGGGGTTGAAAAAGCTTTGTGAATCAAATATTTCATCTTGAACGTGATGGGAATGTCTACATTATTGTCCAATATTCAGCAGAATTTTTATTCCTGCATCTGGTAGAACTTCTGAATCTTTCAGTTTCAGCATAAATAGTGCCTCCTCTCCTTGTGCAGGGTGACCGCTTCTCAGCTCCCTTGTAAGTTTGCAAACATAGATTTGCAGCGACTTCTTAGGTTAGGGCTGGATATGGATTTGGCTGGTCACCCTGGTCCGGGAGGCCACCGTTAGGCAGAGTGGCACTCCCGAGGAGGCAGTCTCCGCCTGTGTCGGAGTCTGTGCAGGCAGGAGCAGCTGTGTGCGTCCTCTCATCCGAATCTTCTTGGAGAGGAAGCTGAATCAGTAACTCTGAACTGAGTCCCTTCTGCACGTCAGATTCTGTGCTTGGGGATTGGAGACACCAGCCCCAAGAAACAGTATCTTCTACCAACTAAAGAAACAGTATAGCATATGCATATTACCAGTTTTCTTTCTTTGGTTTTTCTCTTCTTTTCTGTTTTGAGTCGCGGTCTCACTCTGTTGCTCAGCCTGGAGTGCAGTGGCATGATCAGGACTCACCTCAGCCTCGACCTCCTGGGCTCAGGTGATCCTTTCACCTCAGCCTCCTGAGTAGCTGGGACTGCAGGTGTGCACCATCATGACCAGTTAATTTTCTGAGTGTTTTGCAGAGATGGTGTCTCACTGTATTGCTTAGGCTGGTCTCGAATTCCCGGGTTCAAGCAATCCTCCCCCCTTGGCCTCCCAAAGTGCTGGGATTACAGGTGTGAGCCACTGTGCCCAACCTCATCTCACCATTTTTTTTTTTAGTTGGAGTCTCACTCCATCGCCCGGGCTGGAGTGCAGTGGCACACTCATGGCCACCCCAGCATCGACCTGCTGGGCTCCGGCAATCCTTTTGCCTCAGCCTTCCGAGCAGCCAGAACCACAGGCACGCGCTACCACACCCGGCCAATTTTTGATTTATTGTCGAGATGAGGTCTAGCCAAGGTGCCCGAGATGGTCTCAAACCCACGGGCTCAGGCAATCCACTTGCCTCAGCCTCTCAAAGTGTTGGGATGACAGGCTGAGCCACCAAGCCCGGCCCATATTACCATTTTTAAAGAAAGGTGGTTAGCTATTTTCTGCAGGGAAAATTATGTCTATACTATGTGGATTCATATATGTTCATCTTTATAGATCAGTATTTGTCAAACATGTATTTATCTGTTTTTTCTTTGATTTCCCTCTCTCTGCCCCCCTCACACCTTCTATTTCTTCCTCCCTCCCTCCTTTCCTCCTGGATACATGCATTCCTGCATCTTGATTCTTACTAGCGAAGTAGTGTACTGCAGAGGTATGAATGAAGAGTAGAGGCTTTAGCATTGGACAGACCTATGTCTGAGTCCTGGCTTTGCTGCTTCATAAAGATCTTGTTCTTGTCATTATGATGGCCATTGTCATTATTTTCGGTACAGGCAATCATTCTGCTACGTGTATTTATTAATTGTGCATCACAGCAGGCATCGAGGCTTTTTCATGAATTTTGCACTTAATCCTCACAATAATCATGTGCTGTAGTAATGTTATCATGCCCGTTTTATGGCTAGGAATGCTGCGCCTTGAGATTTTATGTAACGTGTTGCCCAAGGTCACGTAAAGGAACTGAGATTAGTTTTGTGCTTTGAACGTTCTGAAATTTGCTTTCTCTGCAAAATGAAGATACTCACATGGCCACGGAAGTTGGTTGGGGTGGTTCACCAGGATGTGAAATTTCACATTTGCATTTGGTTCCCGGCGTGTAACATGCACTCACACGGCACGTGGCTGACCCTGCTCTGCTTCGGCTGCCTGCTGGGAGGTGAAGAACCAGCCTCCCTTCCTCCCTTCCTTCGTCTTAGCTACTTCCTAGCTCCTCACTTGACTTTGTAACTTTATTCTTTTCACCCTCCCAGAAAACCGAAGGAAGCCTGGAGTGTTGAGGACTCCTGAGATGTTTCTGTGGTCCCATGTGGTTTACGGCCAAGGCAAAGCGGGCTCAGGTGCAGAACTCTGGGCCCTCAGACGGGGAACCCCTGCCTGTTATCCTCATGGGGGCTGTCCCTGCCACAGAGCCGGTGCTGGAGTCCAAGTGGTCCTGTAGGCCAGCCTTCCCTGTGCACAGAAATAAACTTGCCTGAGAGCCACCTTGTGGTCACTTTCCTGACGACAGGGGTCCCTAAAGGGCCAAAGGGTTTAGACCATATGGCGTAAGTGCACGGGGCGGCTGTGAGTCTGGGAACGGTGGGGGTTTCCTAGGAGGCAGGAAGTGGCATTATTTGATGGTGCACCATTTTCTGTCTGCAATGGAATCACATTCTGTGGCAGAAAGCGACCCCTCCATGAACTCTGTGTCCTCTAATCCACTTGTAATGCTTGTGTGAGACAAGTGGGGACTGGAGACTTGTGTTTCTAGAGGGAGGGGGTTGGGTAGAGTTCTGGATTTTGCTCCAGAGTCCTGAGTGGCTGTGGCATTCAGCCCCAAGCTGTTCCTGGGATTCATGATGGCTGTTCCAGGGAAGGTACCTAGCAGGGAGTGAAGAGGAGACATTATTATCTGTGAATACCATTTTTACTTGAAAATCTATAATGACAAACTGTTAACATAGAAATAATTTTTTCTGGTCAGGTGTGGTAGCTCAAGCCTGTCATCCCAACACTTTGGGAGACCGAGATGAGCGAACTGCCCCTGAGCCCATGGGTTCGAGACCCGCCCGGGCAACTTGGCGAGACCTCATCTCTACAATAAATCCAAAATTAGCCGGGCGTGGTAGAGCACACCTGTAGTTCCAGCGACTTGGAAGGCTGAGGCGGAAGGATCGCCGGAGCCCAGCAGGTCGATGCAGGGGTGACCGTGAGCGTGCCACTGCTCTCCAGCCTGGGCGACAGAGTGAGACTCCAACTCAAAAAAAAAAAAAAAAAAAAAAGAAATATTTTTTTTCCCCAATGACTGCTTTTTGGTCATAACTTCATAACTTTCTTTTAATCTTTTGAGGGTTCTTTGATTCAAATAACCTAATAATCTGGTAAATTCCATCAGAAGTATGAAGGTTGCATAAAACTTTCTCAAATTTTAGCCCTGCATGGGAATAGCCTGATGATAGATGATTTCTTGAAGAACTATCTACCCTAATTTTGTGTTTTTTTAGGAAACATCAGAGACAGAAAAGAAAATAGTGTTTAGGAAGGCATGCATATTATGTAAGTAGATCCTTATTGCTTATAGTTGTTATTATAAAAACAAGCATTTTCCATGGAGGAACAGTATTTTAGCAGTTTGATTCATTTTCAAGATGCCTTGTGCCCACATGCATGGTTAATTGAGTCGTTTATTCCAATTAGGTGATATTTGAGTGCCCATTCTAATGCCAGCTAACGTGGCTACTCAGGCCTTCACAGATATTATAGTATACCAACAAGTGTAAATGAGTAAGCAGGTTGTTATAATTTAGAGGAAAGTGCTGAGAGCACATGGCAGGGTGACCTAACCCTGACCTTGGGAGTGGGGCAAGAACTTCCTGCCAGAAGAAGTCAGATTTAAGCCAGGTCCTGAAGGCGCAGTGAGAGTTAACCTAGCACAGCTGTTAGGCAGCCTGTGGACTTCAGACCAAGGGGAACGAATGCAAATGCCTGGAGCAGGGGAGCAAGCCGTGGTGTTACTGTGGCCTTCTTCTCAGATATTTACAGGAGCAAGCACTTGAGACTGATTGTGATTGTGACATGTGCAACTTCAGAAATGTTGTGAAACCAGCCTTGACAGGTGCATGCTCTGATACATCCAGAGGTAGCACTTGTCACACAGGTGGTCCCCTGTTGAGGTTCAAGCCCACTGAGCAATATATTCCTACCCCAGGGCCAGGTTGACTTTGGAGTAATTGAGGCATACTGGTGCAGCCCAGAGCTGGGGTCCTCTGAACAGGATGGGACGCCGTTGCCCACCAGAGTTTCCAGGACCGCTCCCATGGGAAGACAGAGGCGATGGGTGTGAGATGGCAGAGCATGTCAGTATTTGTTTCTCAATGAGAAGAAATTTTAGAGGCACATGGAGCATACTCTTATAGCTTAATCTGATTAATTTCCCAAGAAATCCTAAAACTACAAAGTCATGTTGCATTCTAGAGTTGTCATTCGTACATCTTCCACGCCTCATTCCGAGTCACAGTCTCTGGTCTAAGGCATTCAACAGCCAGGCTCTGTTACCTTATTTTTGCCTATGGTCCCTCTTCCTTTATTTCATGTGCTCAGCAATTCAAAACAAAAGAGGAGAAGAATATGATGGCATTTTGGGGGCTCAAAACTTGAGAATATCAACTTTGGGAAGATCAACGTTATTTCTGTTTCTCCCCCATACTGAATGATAAGAGTTCTCACTTAGTTTAACTTAAATGTAGAGATTATTAACATGAGTTTCTAAAATATTCATCAAAATAGTTTGACTCAAGAACTAGCTCCCCTCTTTTATACTCCTTGCAAAACTGCTATCCAGCTCTTGGTGTGAGCTTTGTGTTGAAAGAATGAACTTTTGTTTTGGCGTGATGTGCGTGATGGATGTGCGTGATGGATTGAGGATGAATTCTCTGTTTCTAGGTGGCCATCCTCTTGATGAAGGGAATTCAGAAATTTTCTTTTCATCTGTTTGTGTATGTGGTTTTTTTCCCCCCTTTTTCCATTTTTGGCAGTAGCTCTAAGTATTTGAAGTTGCCTTTGAAAGTATCCAGGCCAGCCTGCGGGTTTGAGATCCACCTGGGCAACTTGGCGAGACCTCATCTCTACAATAAATCAAAAAATGAGCCGGGCGTGGTAGCACGCGCCTGTAGTTCCAGCTACTTAGAAGGCTGAGGCGGAAGGATCGCCGGAGCCCAGCAGGTCGAGGCTGCGGTGGCCGGGAGTGGCCACTGCACTCCAGTCTGGGTGACAGAGTGAGACTCCAACTCAAAAAACTAAAACAAAAACAAAAAACAACAACAAAAAAGAAAGTATCCAGGCCAGGTCAGAGCTTATATAAATCCATGCCACCTACTACCTTGCAGTTGGCCAGTTCAGTTAAGAACCTTTGCAACTGTCTTTTCTCGAGTATTGCAGCAACTCTCTGTCTTCCTAATTCTACTAGTTTGTTTGTCCAGTCTCTCCTGATTATTGATGCGATAATAATTTTTTAAAAAAGAATTTGATGATGCAAACTTTTCTGCCTAAAACCTCTCTGGCTTGACCTTGCCTCCAGGAGGAATTCGCAAACCTGGGTCCATAAATTGCAGTCAGGAAATTGGCGAACTCTACATTTTAATGAAAAATTTGATGAGCAGAGGGTCCAGAGTTTGGGTCAGAGTCTGAAAGGCCTCCTTGAGCCACTCTAGAATATTCTAACGCCTTTTTCTTGCTCGCTTCATCTACAGCCGCCAGCCACCACAGCGTACTCCCTCCCATTGGCCTATTACTGGACATCTCCTGACTCTCTTGTTCTTCCATATGTCTCTGCCTTTGTTTTTTTTTTTTTTTTGAGTTGGAGTCTCACTCTGTTGCCCAGACTGGAGTGCAGTGGCCGCTCCCGGCCACCGCAGCCTCAACCTGCTGAGCTCCGGTAATCCTTCCGCCTCAGCCTTCCAAATAGCCGGAATTACAGGCACGCGCTACCACGTCCGGCTGATTTTTTGATTTATTGTAGAGATGAGGTCTCGCTGCCCAGGCGGGTCTCGAACCCGCGGGCTCAGGCAATCCACTCACCTCAGCCTCCCAAAGGCGCGGGATTACAGGCTGAGCCACCGAGCCCGGCATATGTCTCTGCCTTTGAAACCATGATCTTTCTGCTCGAATTCCCTTCCCCCATCCTCAACTTTGCCTACTGAACTTGTGTTTCACCTTTCAGATTTTACCCCAGGGCCACCTTCCCTGGGGAGATTTGCATTTGCTTTGTCGGAAATAAAATGCTGCTCTTTTGGCCTCCTTTATGATGCTAACTGCGTGTCCCCACTAAGTTTGCAGATGAGAAATAAATTCTGATCGTCTGTATATTCTTAGCCCAAGGATGATGCTTGCCCAAAGTAAATGTTTATTAGGTATCTTTTTTTGATTGTGGCCTTCAAAGCAAATTGGGTGGAGTGGGAGATCATCCTCCTTCGCGACCTATCACAGAAACACTGAATACTGCATGTTCTCACTCATAAGTGGGCCCTGAACATTAATCACATTGGCACCCGGGAGGGGTCGGCAGGGCCAGCAGCCACAGGACGCTGCCAGTGGAGGGCAGGGGGGCACATGGCAACACAAAGGGTGCCCAGTCCCAAACCAGGAGAAGTGAGGACCAGTTGGCGGCCCAAACTTCACCGTTTCTTTCTGAGACGGACTTAGGATAGCCTGAGAGAGCCATAGTGCTGGAGTCAGTGTTGTCTTCCTGCAGGTGAATGGTCCAAAATGTAATCTGGGCATCACGTCGCATGGCCCCTGGATGAGATATCTCAGTCTTGTATGTTAAATAATAGTGCATCGATTCTCTGTTCAACACCAACAGGTTATAACAAATAACTCTTAAGTTTTATGAAACACGAGATTTCTGGAGCTGGAGATTGATTTGGTAGTTACAGGCTTCTCAGTAAATCTCCCAGGGGACAAAGGGCCTGGGTGGTTAGAAGGATTTCCCCTAAATCAGCCTGCTAAAAAGTTCTGCATGGCAAGAGAGCCTTTGTCTTGCATGAAAATGCACTTTTCTCACCAAGTGACTTTGGCAGGATGGTGAATCCCTTAAGAATAGAGAGATGTGGGCCAGTGTTGTGGTTCCCCAGGAGATTCAGGGGCTGTTGAGAGGCTCTGATGCCAGCAGGGGACCAGGAGGGTCAGCACGGCTTATTTCAGGCTGTGGGGATGTCAGCCTGGTGTTATGGGAGCCCGAGCTACCTAGGCAGGCGGTTGCTTCATGATTCGGGGATGGGGGACACAGATTGAGCAGCGACCAATACAGGACGCTTGTCATGCTCTTTGAAGCCTTCTTTTATTTTATTTTTGTCTACTGAGAAACAGGACCCACCTGCTAATCTACAAGGCAAAGCTATTCTTATTTCAAAGTGTATTTGATACAATGAAAGTTCTTTGTGCTGGAAGACTCTCAAAGGCCTCTGAATTTCCTGAAATGGGATTTAATTTGAAGTTTGAATCCTATGCCTTCTGTCCAAAGAACAACCCCTCCCAAGTCCCCCTTGCTGTATGTGGAGGCAGAAATTTCATAATTAGAATCTCGTGACTTTAGCTGAAGGCTTGATCCCTTGTGAAGAACGCATGATGCTTTTTAAGTGAGGTGCGTATTTGCCTGGATTCGTCCGCCAGAGGTTTCCTCGTTGAGACTAGCCGTTGCTGGAGATGAGCGAGAGAGCTGGTCCAGACTTGTGGCGAGAAGCAGACCCAACAGAGAAGGGAAAAAGTCCCCCCAGCCCCCGCCCCACAGCATTGAAGGCCACTAAAGCTTGCACTGCCTCTGTCACTGTTCACGCGGGAGGCAGTGTCCGACCTGCATGTGCTTCCCTGGATCTAGAAAGCCTAGTGGATGCCCTCTCGTTTTGTGATGAAAGAGGTTGCTTAGACAATTCCTTGTGGAAAAGTAGGGGAATTGATCTGCTTGGCCATTGCACACGTCTGTGAACTGCACAGAGGAGAGGAGATGATCGCAGGTTGGGACGGGAGGTTGCGAGTGTTGTGTGGGGATGGACGAGGTTTAAGGTTGCGAAAGAGCCGCTCGGCTTTAAGAGTCCACGTCTTCTTTCTCCACTCAGCAAGGGACCCAGTCTTCACTGACGTGCCTCTTTCTAGCAGACTCCATCCCCCACGCCCATCACCCAGATTGCTGCTGCGCGCTTTCCTTTAATGTTACTTTTGTATTTAAACCTCGCGAAGGTTAATAAAGTCTTCTCTTTCTATGTGGTGTGAAAGCATCACTGATGACTTTATCGGTGCAGATATATTATGGCTGCTTTTGACATTTATGTTTTTAGCCCGGATAGATGAATGATTCCAGTGAAAGTAAATCAATGGCACCCAGACTGTGGGTATAAAACACCGTGCTCAGGGTTTTGCTTTTTGTCTGGCAGATAGTGGAGGGGGTGAAATATTGAGATTTGACTTAATGCTGTGCGTTTCTTCTGAAAAAGAGAATTCCCTTTGTCTCTGTCCTAAAGTACATCCGTGATGGATGTTTGGCTTGGCATTCAGTGCCAACCTGGGGACCAGGTGCCTCACGTGTGGGGCCTGTGTGCTGTCCAACGAGCCTTGATAGTGTAGCTGGAGTAGCTTCATTTTTCTTCTGGAGGACTGAATTCAATTAAAAATGATTATAGACACCATTGCTAGGAATCTTGTCAGAGATGGCAAGTGGAATTTTACTGGCTTCCCAACAATTGACAACACAAGAGAGTAATTCCAGTTTCTAGGCTGGGTTTAACCGGCTTTTATGATTAAAAAAAGGCACATTTCTTGGTCATGCAGAAGTTTTTGCGGTTGTTGTTGCTGTTTTTTCCAAAGGTCGTTTGAGTTCATAGTAGAAGTCAAAACCAGATGCAACTTGAACCATCTAGATGCCGCATGGCCAGGACTTGATCAGCCATTGGCAGCTTCCCTATTTTTTGTCCCCATTTTCAGCTTAGGACCAATCAGAGAAAGCCAAGTACACACCCCTAACCAGTCACACAGGATGTCCCACTCACGCTAGTCTGCAGCTTCCCTGACCACCAGCCTCCAGGCAGGAGATACCTGACACCTCTTCTTCAGGATAAAGCTTCCTACGCCTCTGCCTGCCATCATGTCTCTGCCAAAACACAAGTGACAGCTGACTGGCCCCCTGGCTCTAGCGAGCACAGCAGAAGCAGCCGTTGCTTGTTCTCATTTGGTTGGTCTTAATGTATTTCCACAGGGCCTGGTTGGGCAGGAAATAACACTGTCCAGGAGCTCTTTTCAGTTTCGTGGTCGGCGTAGGCGGGTGATGCCATGTGGCTGTTGTTTTTGAGGGCCCGCTGGCGTGTCCTGGCTTTGGAGGGGCCTGTGGCCGACCGGTGGGTGAGGCACCCTCGCTCCCACTTGCCATCGCGTGTGTGTGGAAAGGGCAGGGCTATGAGGCACATGGCAAACGTCAGTCAGTGCATGCGCCGGGCATCCTGGTCTCACCTGATGCCTGTGTCACGTGGGAGGTCGTGTTCGGACATGACTGTTCCCCCTCTACCTGGCCTCTTTCTGCCCACTCAGGGAGCAGCCTCTGGCCTCGGCTGGTCTCTGAAGTGTGTGCATAATCCCAGGAATGAGTCATGGGATGCAGGTGACCTAGCAAAGCTAACAGTGTAGTGGTCGCTCTTAATCGATGTGCTTGTACACATTGTATAGGAATGTGAATGACTAGCTTGATTGCCTTGATTGTAAAACTGCTGGCTGTATTGCCCTGAGGCGTGGATTCTTCTTGGACTTGCTACCATCGGTGCCTCTGGTAAGTTCTAGTAAACCAGTGTCTTTCCCTGCTGGCCCTCCGGTTGACTTCTTTGGAAGAAGTAAACATTACGCGCAAGCCCTCTCAGATTGGGGGTTACTGCGTTACCGCCTTACCCCCATCTGTTGGATGGTAAATTCAGGCAATGTCCCCCTATTTTAAAAGGTCTGTTCTTTGGACTTCCCTTCTTTACCCTGCCTCCCACTTCTGCATTCAGGAGTGCTGTGGTCTTGATCAATCAAAGCAAATGCTGGCTTTAATAGCCAGCATGGTGGTGGAACTGCTTCTGAATGTCAGCCTTTTCCGGTCCTTTCTGCAGGAATTAATTGCATTCTCATTTGGAGTGCCGAGAACTTCAGGATCAATCTCCCTTGTGGCATTGATCACATTGTATTAAAACAATTTGTTTATTTGTCTGGCTTGATTTCCTTCTAGACAGTGAAGGATTTGAGTGCAGGAACTGTTTTTATCCATCTTTGTGTCTTTATTTCCGACTTGGTGCCCAGCACAGAGCCAGCACTCTGTAAATATTTTCGAGATGAATTAGAATTGTAGAGGAGGTTTAGGACCTTTGTTCTAAGAAAATGCAAATGTGTCTTCATGTCAGGCACTATCTGCATTTAAATCCCACCTAGAGCGAGTGTTAGGCTACAGCTGTTTGGTCTATACCCTAACACTGACCAGATGAGTTTCTGGCCTATACTTTAAAAATCCCCAGGGGAAAAAAAAATTCCAAAGCTTCCTTGTTATTCCTTTTAGAGATTCGACTACAGTACTAATCAGTACCTACTGACTCTCGAGGATGTTTCCAGGATTATTTGTTCTCATGTGACCACATAGCACATATCTAAAGTGCTGTGAAAGATTTGTGGCTATGACCGCATGGGGAACTTGGAAGATGCCGTGCTGTGCTCCTCTAGTAAGGGATGCTGTTTCTGGAATCTGTGTCCAGGCAAAAAAAAACAAAACAAAAACAAAAAACCCAAAACCTGCAAATACTCATTTGCGGAGCATTTAATTTCATTACCCTGTTAACAAAGTGTGTATCTGGAGATGAACACCAATCAGCTATAATTAGCTTCAGGCCCAAGGGAATTGAGGTTAGGACGTCAAGGCAGGAAGATGGCCATTGTAGTAAAATACGTTTGTACTAGGATCCTCCTATCGAAACATGGACATAGACCATTGCACAGAGGTTCGCCTGCCACCTAGAAATTTTAAGAGCGTTTTAGTTCAGGGGTGCCAGCTTTTAAGCAAAGCCCTGTGGTTTCAGTGATACTGTGAATCAAATCACGATTCTTGGAAGACCCTTCTCTCCCTCTGAAGTATAGCTTTCACCCACACACTGATTCTCATGGTATGGCTCTGTTCTGTCTTCCGTTCCTCCAAGAAGGGCAGAAGCCTGATTCTTTCCCTAAAACACCTGCATGAACCAGGTTCATTCACAGGTGGTTCAGTAACCTTGCAAAGAAAGGCCAGTTTGGGGTGAGACCATAGGAAGTCCTCTTTCCAATTCATTTCTGCTCTATTTTCTGTCTGACTTAATGGACCACATTTCCTTGTCTGCTTTGTACTCTGGGTCAAACCACAGCAGCACATTAAAAAACCCAGTAGGAAGTAGGTCTTGGAGCTCTGAAGAACTATTATGTCAGTCTTACAAATTACGTTTTAATTTCTCAGACTTCCCACTTGGTTTATTTTCGGGAAAAACGCCATTTCTGTAAATGACATGTGCTTTCTCCTGTCAGAAAACATAAGAATATGTATCCCCTTTTATTTTGGTTGAGAGTAAATTTTGATTCAGATGGTCATGTATTTGTTTGTAAATTTGAAATGAAACAACATGAACAGTGGTTTCTGCTTGGAGAAGGTCATGCTAGTTGGAACCCTGGGCATTGATAATCATCTTCGGGTGATTAATGTTGATGGACACCCAAACAGAGAGTAACATGGAATGGGGGCTTCAGCACATTCACGGTAGACTCATCAGGCTAATGTTCACTGCACCTGCTCTGATTTCACTGAGAGCTGAGAGACTAAATATAATAATGGACAATGGCCAGGCCCTATTAAAAATAGAACCCTGACCCACAACCTGCAGCATCCTGCCCAGGAAACCATTCTCGTATTCAAATAAACAGCCCAGGAAGCTGGTCTGCCTGCCATAAGTTAAACTTGTAGGAGGAAGTCAGACTGCTATCTCCAGTAACAACCCAGGAATCTAAGCAATAACTTGTGAAACGGTTGGCCCCAGATGGCCAGGACTTGATCAGTCACTGGCAGCTTCCCTAATTTTTGTCCTCATTTTCTTTTTTTTTTGAGTTGGAGTCTCACTCTGGGGCCCAGACTGGAGTGCAGTGGCCGCTCCCGGCCACCGCAGCCTCGACCTGCTGGGCTCCAGCGATCCTTCCGCCTCAGCCTTCCAAGTAGCTGGAACTACAGGCGCGCGCTACCACGCCTGGCTGATTTTTCATTTATTGTAGAGATGAGGTCTCGCCAGGTTGCCCAGGCGGGTCAGGACCAGTCACACAGGATGCCTCACTCCCATCAGCCTGCAGCTTCCCTGGGCCACCAACCTCCATCAGGGCATACCTGACACTTACCTTTTCTTCAGGATAAAGCTTTCTCTTCTCTGCCTGTCTTTCACCTCTGCCGAAACACAAGTGACAGTGTGGCTGGCCCCCTGGCTCTAGTGAGTGTAGCCTAAATAGCCGTTACTTGTCCTCATTTGGTTGGCCTTCATTTATTTCCACAAGGTCTGGTTGGGCAGGAAATAACACTATCCAGGAGCACCTTTTAACTTCGTGGTTCGTGTAGGCGGGTGATGCCATGTGGGTGCACTGGCACGCCCTGGCTTTGGAGGGGCCTGTGGCAGCCTGGTGAGAGGGGCATCATTGCTCTACTTGCTCTTCCTGTGCGCCCAGCGAGGAGGGCCAGAAGGGCCTCTTTGTAATGGAGATCAATGACCAGTGGCTTTGTTGTTGTTGTTAATGTAAAACTATAGCGGGAAACCTTTCCAAACATTATCTCAAGAGATTTGGAAACTGAACATCTGAGCATGGTGGGTCACCAAAGGACCAGCACTTACTTGCAAGCTGGCTCAGAAGCTCCAACTTCCCATGCTTTGGTTTGTACCAGGAGGCGGTACCAGGTGGTTTCTTTTATCTTTTTTCTAATGAGGATTCAGTGACATTTCAGCAATGGCCTCTCCCTGGACCTTAAGGAGTACATATGAGCGTTAGGGTGAGCAGAACTCATTGCCTAAGAACACTGTGAAACCGTATCATACCTCATTTTGTTATTATTGTCGGTTTCTACTGCATTGACTTCATTACCTGTGTTCACTCTGTTACCTCTGTATTTAAGAATTGTAACCATAGAACTTCAACTGGATGAAAGGAAAGAAGGATGGAGAAATACTTTAACATTGTTTCTGGGGAAAGATCTACATTATTTTCAAATTATCTTTCATTTTATTAGTTGAGCTTTCAGGATCCTGTGGCAATATTCCAGAGTCCAAGTATTTTTCAAAATAATTTAATTTTATGCTGTTATGATGAGGTAAGCCTACCGAATTATATCAGCTTATAGAAAAGTGTGAGATTAGCATTATTAAATTTTATATTTTAGCCTTTGGTTTGTTTGTATGTGTGTGTGTACAGATGTAGGTATGTACTAAAGATTTCAGTGGTGAAATGCAGACTCCTATTCATAACTGATGGCTTTTTTGTCTTCTCTCTTATCAGAAGAAATACATTAGACGTGTATCAGAATCAACTTCAATTTGTCAATTGGCAGGCATTACTGGAACTTTAAGAATGTCGCAACAGAAATAACTGCTTATTAACTGCTTCCTATGTGCCAAGCACTGTTCTTAGTGCTTCACTTTCTTACCTAAAATGGTAGTTTATCTGTAAAGGTCACTGTAAAATTTCCTTCCATTGTTGACGCATGTGTGTTTGCCATGTGAATTTGCTCTCTGCCCTTCCTCTCTACTGGAGGGGAGACTCTTTTCCCCCTCTCTGAATCTGGGCTGGCCTTGTGACTTTCTTTGACCAACAGACTATGGTGAAAATGATGCTTTGCACCTTGCAAGAAGAGACCTGGAGAGACCCTGCTACCTCCTTTCCCACCTTCTTGGAACGCAGGGCTGGGACAACAGACCGTGGGGAGAAGTGGGCCCAGTCAAGGGCTAGCAGCAGCCCTCGATCGCAAGTGAGGCCATCTTGGACAACTCAGGTCCTGCGAAGCCACTGGATGGCAGAAGGCAAGACCCAGCACAAATGGCGTTCCCCGGAACTGTGCGCCAAGTAAATGGCTGTTACCGTTGAGTTTTAGAGGTAGATACTATTAGTTCTCATTTTACGAGGTGGAAACTTTTAAGTCCTTCAAGGTCATGTGGTCCACAGATGGAGCCAGGGTTTGATACCATGAGGTCTAGTATCGGAACTCACACTTCACTACTGAACAGCTCACCATTGTCTAGCCTATAGTGCCCCACACCGGACCGAGAGAAGCATCATTAGCTAGCAATATCGAAAGGGTCCCTATAGGCTGGTCTTGGTGGCTCAGCCTGTCATCCCAGCCCTTTGGGAGGCCGAGGCGAGTGGATTGCCTGAACCCGCGGGTTCGAGACCAACCCCGGGCAACTTGGCGAGACCTCGTCTCTACAGTAAGTCAAAAATTAGCCAGGCGTGGTGGTACGCGCCTGTAGTTCTGGCTACTTAGAAGGCTGAGGCGGAAGGATCACCGGAGCCCAGCAGGTCAAGGCTGCGGTGGCCGGGAGCGGCCACTGCACTCTAGTCTGGGTGACTGAGTGAGACTCCAACTCAAAAAAAGAAAGGATCCCTATATATGACTGATACCATTCAAGAAAACGCTGTAAGAGTGAGGACCCCCCACCCGAAACCCGGGATTTATTTATGAGAAACTGTATTTATTTGACATGTTTCAACTTTGGTCACCTTCAAAGTCCTCTCTACTTGATGCAGTCCTCCTATCGAGTCCTTTTTCCACTGCTCAAAACAGTGTTTGAACTTGTCACTTTGGATGCCTTTTAGTGCCACTGTCATTTTTTGTTCCAGCTCTTCCATATCCACAAAACATTTTCCTTTGGAGACATTTTTCATCTTAGGAAAAGAAACATGTTGCTCAGGTGAATAGGGAGGGTGGGCACAGGGCTCATGCTATTTTGGGTCAAAAACTGCGGAACACGCAGCGCGGCGTGGGCGGGTACACTCATAAACCACCCATCGCGAAGTGGGCAAACGCCTTGAAAGAATCTCCAGAAAAACTCCCTGAAGTGGAATGTGGCATCTCACACCAATGCTGGGTGGTCCACCAATGCCGATGGGTTCCTAGAACACTTACCTAGCGGGGCGAGCCTGCACTCCAAGGGACCCACCCTCCAAAAGATAGTTCCGTTTTGGGGGTCTCCGCACATTCTTCTGCAGTTGGTAGTAGTTGCTCCTTGTATGGTGGCCTCTGGGCTTGCCTCTGTGTCGTCCGCGGGGCTTACCTGGGGGTGACGAGAAAGGCACTGCTTGTCTGCAGGAAGGTCCGTTCACGTCTCTCTAGGGCCTCGGGTCCTCCTGGCACACTGGGCCTGAGGGAGGGCCTTGCCAGAGGGCATGAGTGGGCTCTGGATCCCAGCTGTAGTTCACTCAGGTGCGGCCAACCTGTGGCCTGGCCATCTGGGAGTAAAGGGCCCATTTTTAAATTGCTTCTCCCAGGGAAGGCTTCTTTGTGCAGCGCTCCTTTCTCTAAGTGCCTCTGTGTCCTGCTTCAGGGTGCTCTTGCCTGGGATGGAAGGGCGGCACTGAATTGCAAATAAATCGCTCCTCAGCTCCCTGTCTTGCCTGCCAGCATGTCCCTGCCTCCTGGTGCTGGGTGACTGTTGGTTCCTTCTCCATCAGGATAACCTGTGTCTTGGAAGAAGCAACTAGATGAGACCTATAGTTCAGTAATGATGAACTCTTGGCTTGAGGATTAAAGCCAGCCAAGTAGAGATACACCCAGCTGAGCAGCCATCAGCTGACTGTGTACCCAGGGGGTCTCTTTATTTTCAGGACCTATGGGCCTGGGCTTTGGGGCCAGAGCAACTCCTGGCTTTACCTCTCAGGTGCCGGGTGGCTTTGCACACTGTACTTCACCTCACCAAGTCTCTGAGAGCCAGGCACATGAGCAGTGTTTGGCTTGTAGGACTGTTGTGGGATCAAAAAATCAAGTCTCCGGAGAGACTGAGAGAGCGCCTACTGTTTAGCCCGTGTTCAACACGTGCTCACTGCTGCCACACCCATCCCCCCAGGTTCCTTCCATCTTTCACCTCCTCCCAAATTCCTTTCCAGGAATAACGTTAGTGTTGCAACTGTTACAACTGAAACCTCTCCTACCACTGCTAATATTTCATATAGTGTTAACAGTGGAAGGGGCCAGTGTCATTAGATTTGGTGGTATCTAATATGACTGAAGTTAAGAGAGTTATAAAGACCTGCTCTCCTTTGCAAGGATCTGCTTGCAAAGGGATAGGATGCCTGAGATGTGGATTAGCAGCGACATTATAAAAATGATGGACCAGTTTTGGTTGAGAGTCATCTAATATGCTGTGACCACAACAAATCATTCAAACAAGCCCAAAAGCAAGGAGTGAGGAAGAATGTCCACTAACCATGAGACCAAGGAACAGCATGGAGTCTCCAGGAGCGTGAAGATGTGACCAACGGTTTAATCCCCACAAGGGGTAGACACTGAGATGGTCGATTTGTTTTTTAAGAACTTTATCCTTCTAGATGGGCGATGCTAGTGCTTGATCCCAGGGTGCCAGTGTAGTGCCTGCTGTGAAATATTTTGAGTGTCACCCTTGGGGCTAGGAACCTCATCCACCTCCACGTGTATCATTAACTCTTGACAACAGCCATACGTGGTGTGTGTACTCAGCGGGAACAATAGCTTCCCTAGGGACAAAGATGATTCTTGGGAACAAATAACCTTGCTTTGTGTATGTATGAAGCATATGCATTTTCATGAAGATCTGTGTGCTGAATATAAATGGATATAGGATGTCTGCGATAGTCAAGTTTAATGGGGGGCAGTTAGAAAAAATACCTAAGAAGCCTCTTTGAGGGGGGTCAGTATTAAAAAGCTTAAGAAGCGTTACCACCTGGTCTTATTTTTATTAAATAGATGTGAACGTGTGGGTTGAGCGCTTACACAATTGGCTTTAGAACATAAATGTAGCAGGTGGGAGTGGGCGCTAACTCACACCTGGGTGTGTGGGATGCGGAAGTGGGTGCTTTCGGCCCCTGTGCCACGTGGCCCCCTCGCTGTCCATTCCGCTCTGACCTTCCACTTTCCAGCCGCCTTTCTGCTTCTCCTCCTCCCAGCTTGCTCCGGGCCCTCCCCGGATGATGGCCTGGGTCCTCCTCAACGGCTGTGTCTCCCCTCCAGGACCTGAGACCCTGCCTCGTTGGTTTCACCGTTAGCTCAAGGGTGCTCCAGGAGACATTTCTGCTCTTGGGTTGGAGGAATGGGTGTTTGCGTTTTAATGCCCACGCAGAGATGTCACCCCAAGGATTGGCTCTTTCCCAGTGGATTTCAGGGTCTCTCTCACGCCAGTGGGGAGCAGTTTGGAACTGTGTGCTTTGCAGACCCATGCACATCATGGCAGAAAGGCGGATGCCTCTGTAATGGAAGCTCATGTGTTACATACCTGACACCTTGGCTGGAACCCCCTGCTGCTGTCCTGAAAACATGGCTCCACACCTGAGTTTTTCTGTGTAGCAATTCCAGGAAAATTTAATCTTCAAGACACATTTTATGGTCAACAGAAGCAGCTGTGAAGAATGTTTTGTTGTTGCTTTGAAAGATTGTTGTTTTAAAAAGAATGGATGGACAGTCTTGGCCTTTTAACCAGGGCTTCTAGGATCAGTTTATCAGGAATGACTGAATTCCTTTCTCTTCTTCCCAAGGAGCCTGTGGAAGATGAGGAACTGCAAATCAATCATATTCACATTGGAAAGCGTCCCTCACAAGGGCACCTTGGAGGGCCCTACCTAGATAATCAGATGCTGACACTGTCCCCTCCCAGATACAGTTCACCCCTGCTCAGGACCAAGAAGGGTGGGCTGGGTTCTCCAGAGACGCCGGTGGCAAAACTCAAGGTAGCAGGAACTGACCCGTGGGCACTGCCACTCAGGGTGCACTGAGTCAGTCATATAGTTAGTGGTTTCTGGTTCTAGAGGGAAGAGCAATAACCATTCAGAAATATTGTTCAGAAGGGAAAAGGCGTTGCTCCCGAACCTCGGTGAACTAACGCACACCTGTGAGTGTTAATACTAAAATCTGCTTACATTGGATGCCTGTAAAAGCCAGGGTTATTTTATTTTCTTAGACTCCTAAGTAAACAGGTATGTCTCTTTTGATATCATGGATAAATTCCCATGCCTCAGTTTCCCTGTCTTTAACGTGGGGAGCTTAAGAATACCCACCTGTGTTAGTTTGCTAGGGCTGTTGTAACAAAGTCTCACAAACTGGGTGACTTAAATGAGAACTTTGTTGTGTTACATGTCTGAAGTCTGGAAGTCTGAGCTCAAAGTGTCGGCTTGGTTGGTTCCTTCCTGAGAGCTCCTGGTAGTTTGCTGGCAAATTTTGGTGTTCTCGATATCTGCCTTTGTTGTCTCATGATGTTCCCTCTGTGTATGTGTGTGTCCCAATCACCCCCACCCTGCCTTGTTTTAGAGACAGCATCTCGCTCTGTTGCCCAGGCTGTAGTGAAGTGGCACAATCGTAGCTCACTGCAGTTTCGAATGGCTGAACTCAGACGATCTCCCACCTCAGCCTCCTGAGTAGCTAAGACATACCAGGCTAATTTATTTTTATTTTTTGTAGAGAAGAGGTCTTGCCATGTTACCCAGGCTAATCTCGAATTCCTGACCTCAAGTGACCCTTCTGCCTTGGCCTTCCAACCAATCAGTTATACTGATTAGGGGCCTATCCTATTCCATTTGACTTCATTTTCACTAAATAAATCTGCCATGACCCAACTTCCAAATAAGGTCACATTCTGAGGTACTGGGGCTCAGGGTTTTAACATCTGGATTTCAGGGGGATCAGTCCATCCCATGACGCCACCTCATATGGTGTGGTGTGAACTGAATGAGTATATAATATGCCGTGTGAGGGTTTGCTCTAATTATTACTGGTAAGTAGATGTCCTAAAAGACAACAATATAAACAACTATCACTACTACCTGGGGCTTGTCATTACTACTAAAGCATCAGGCATGATTTCATCACAAACCCCATCTACTCATGGAAACCTTCAAAGTCTGCTATCTGTAGTGTCTGCCATGATGTTCAGTGTAGGAAGTTCCACTGTTAATTAACCAGGCATGAACCAGTCATTTCAATCTTGTCAATGATTTCTTTAAGGTAGGTTCTGGATTCAGCTAGCATTCAGGGAAGGGAGTCGTGGTTCTGTGCTTGGAATCCCCAGGCCAACGAAAGCTGGCTCTTGCCTTCAGAGAACTCACTGTTGATTTGGAGAGTGTGCTGGGGGCGTGGACCATGGGACCAGGCAGGCATCTATGAGAGCCTGGGAGGAGGCTGGGTGCAGTGGGCAGGTGCACCGTGAGGAAGCATCTGCTTTCGAATGAGCATGCCACAGGGTTCCATGGGGTCAGTGAGTCATTCAGGCTCTCCTACAGAGGGGGATCTTATTTTCCTTGCAGTGGGAGGTGAGGGCCCACGTTTGCGGAGCCCTGGGTTCTTTGAAGAAACCTCTCAACAAAGCTGAAATGTTTGACACATGCTTAACTGTAGTAATCCATGCCTGATATTCCAGAAATAGGGTGAAGTTAAACAGATGTCACAGGCTCGGGATTCAAGGTAATCACAGCGACTGGAGGGAGGCTGGAAGGAAGACACTTGTAGGGAATGTAACACCCAGTCACCCAGAGGGGAACGCCGGCTTTGGCGTCATGTGGAAAGTTTTGTTCAGCATCAGTCATGTGCAGAGATGAGTGTGGTGTCACTCTTGCGGTAAACGAGGATGCACTCTAGTAGAGGAAGACAGATTCTCCAAATTCCACCTTGCTTGCCTGGATAACCTCGCTTGCCTGCCGATGAAATACTTCCTGCTCTTGGATGAATTATGTTGAAGTTGATGAATGATAATGGAATAATATTACTTTGCATTTGGAGGATGCTTTTAACTTCGCAAAGTGCTTTCCACATTATTTCTCCTGCCAGACTGTCCGACAAGCGCGGGTAGAGATGGGGCTGGGCTGACGCTGGGACTGGCCCAGGGCGCCTGGGAGCCAGCCCGGCTGCCGCTTTCCCTAGCCGTTTCGTAGCCTGAGCGTTCCACCCTTCCTCTCCAGTGCCTGCGCTCTGCTTCCTGTGTTTTTGTCCTCCACGCCGTTCCCGTGGAGTTGCTCTGTATCCCACGGTGCTCTCTGGAACAAAGCTATTACAGAAATCTAATAAATAATAAATTCCATCGCCCAGACGGATCAATAAAATGCATGCTAAGAGGAGGCCATTACGGAGAGTAAGAAGTGCACAGAGGATGCCCACAGCGCGAGTCAACCTTCAGCCGGCAGGAGCTGCGCCTCCTGAAATGCCAAAGACCCAGCGGGCCATCTCGGGGTGCCTTCATTTATTGGTGCATCCACACATGGCTGTTGAGGGTCTGTTCCACTAAGCCCCGTGCTGGGCACCGGACACGCAGAGGCCTCCTGGGTCGGCTGCTCAACGGCTAGCCGAGGAGACGGGCGATGCCGCTGTGGCTCCTGGCGGTGCACCGCCATTGCCTCTGCAGACAGTGGGCAAAGAGCAGCGAGGGTTGGGGGGCGGAGGGAGGCTTTCACTGAAGTGGCCGCGTTGAACTTCAGCTATCAGGGATGGGCGGGGCCTCTTCAGGCAGAAAAGTTGAGGCAGATGTGGGATGGAATGTTTCCCAAGGGCAGGAAATTTCACTTGTAAATGTGCCGGGTTGTACACGCGCTGACATTCAGGGAAACACCATTCACGGAATGTGTCTTGATGTTACCAGTCTAGGGACTTTTGGGCCCAGACTTTTGATTTAGATGTTTGAAGTCTTGCTCATTCTGGGCCCGTTGAGATAAGCAGCCTTCTTTTCCCACTAAGCCTGCTTCCTCCTGACCCTGCTCTCTGTTTCTCTTTTCTTCTTCTTCTCCTCCTCCTCCTCCTCCACATTTTCTGTCTCATGTAAAAATGAAGTTCAGCAAGCAAGAAGTGAGCACAAGAGCAAGGAGTTTCTGGACTTCAGGGTCTTGGATGGAGTTGGTTGGGGCCACTGGCTGACTCCTGGGATCTCAGGCCTGGAGCCCTGGGGTGGCCTCCTGTCCTCCTCCCTTCACTGGCTTCCTAGAAGGGAGAAGCTGAAGGGAACGAGCCCTCCTTTTGATCACCGTGGCCACCTGGAGAGAACAAACGGAAGGGGCACTTAGCCTCAGTGATGCTCTTCCTTCTCGTGTCCCAGATTCCGACCGTGTGGCCCAAATCGGCACCCTTGAACTTGGCCAGTCAGTGGCGATGAGCCTCTTCCATGGGGGGAAGAGGGGAGGTTGTGGAGAGAGGAGCCTTGAATTTTTCTATAAGGAAATATCAACGTCAGTTTCCAACTACAACGTTACCATGAAATTGGGTGCAGGGCTGAGATGAGATGCAGAGAAGGTTCAGTGCTAATAGACGATTCTTCGGGGCTGGGCATGGTGGCTCACGTCTACAATCCAAAGTGGCCAAGGCAGGAGGATCACTTGAGCCTACGAGTTGGAGGCTGCTGTGAGCTAAGATCATGCCACTGTACACCATCCTGGATGACAGAGTGAGATTCTCTTCTCAAAAAAAAAAAAAAGAAAGAAATTACTACCTTCATCCTTTCCACCTGGAGACTTGCCCTTCTGTTATCTACTTCCACCTTGCAAGCACAGGATTTTAGCCTCCTCCCTATCAAGGTGGCCATTGAAAGATTAATTCTGGGACAGGCGTGTAGAGTTTGGAGTCAGAGCTGGGTTCAAATTCAAGAACTGTTCACTAGCATCGCCTCATGACTTTGGGAAAGATGCTAGAAAAGTTAAGTAAGATAACATAGGCATAATACATCATAATGCCTTGTAGTCCAGGCACTCAATTAAACAAAAGAGGAGTGTTTTTTCACTATTCACTCTTTTTCTGTGTTGTGATATGCTGAAAAGAGCTTTCAATGGAGAGATGACTTCTTCCATCTAATAATTATTAGCTGTTTGTCCGTAGCCAACATATTTAGCCTTTACTAGTTTCAGGATTTTTTTTTTAATTGAGAAAATAATACCCATCACATTGCTTTTGTTGAAGTAATTGGGATAACACAAATAAAATGCTTAGCATGGTGTTTTATGTAAACCATACTTAAAAATGCCAGACTCTCCTCCTCTTTCGGGACTAAACCAGGTTTCTAACTTGTTTTACGTTTAACTGGCAGTTCTGCCTCAGTTCCTAGAAGAATCATATCTAGTTAGCCAGTGCTGAGCGCTACTGCTTGTTGTCCCCTGATGTCCGTTCTCTGGTTCTTCTTCAATTTGACCATCTTCTTTCTTTTTGTCAGCCTTCTTTGTAGTTAAGTGTGATTACCTAAGTGTTCGCCAGTGGCATGTAAGCAGAAGTGGTGTGCGCCACTTCCAGGCTTGGTAATTAGCTTCAGGCTTGAGGTTAACTTTCAGGCCCAGCAGTTAATATCCAGGCATGGTGATTGACTTCCAGTCTCGGCAATTAATTTCCAGGCTTGGCGATTGACTTCCAGGCTTGGCGATTGACTTCCAGGCTTGGCAATTAACTTCTGACCAGCACGTCTCAGTGCTCCTATCTCCCACAGGCCACCGGGTTGGGGATGCCCAGAGCAACCTTGGAAGCCAGTCAGCTGAGCTTCCTTTCAGCCTGAGTCCCTGAATGACTGTGGTGCCAAGTATCTATCCTTCCCTTTTCCCTGTAACATACACACACATATATACACACAGACCTAGAAGGAAATGGAATATTTGGAAACAAACTGTTGCCTTTGAGCCATTTAATTGTTGGGCATCTGATGAGAGTCTCAGGTGCTTCCTCATGGTGGAAGGTGAACGGGTGCTGATACGTGCAGAGATGCATGGCAAGAGAAGAAACGAGAGAGGGGAGGGACAGGTGCCAGCCTCTTTTAAATGACCAGCTCTTAGGCCGGGCGCAGGAGCTCCAGCCTGTAATCCTAGCACTTTGGGAGGCCACGGCAAGAGGACTGCATGAACCCAGGCGTTTGAGACCAGCCTGGGCAACTCGGGCGAGACCTTGTCTCTATAATAAATCAAAAAATTAGTGGGCATGGCGGCGCATGCCTGTCGTTCCAGCTATTTGGAAGGCTGAGGTGAAAGGCTCACCTGAGCCCAGCAGGTGGAGGCTGTGGTGACTGTGAGCATGCCACTGCACTCCGGCCTGGATCACAGAGTAAGACTCCAACTTAAATGAATGAATGAATGAATGAATGAATGAACGAACAAACAAATAAGTAACCAGCTCTTTGCAGGAACTAATAGAGTGAGAACTCATGTATGCTTCCTCATCCCCAGGGAGGGCATTACTCTGTTTATGAGGGATCTGCCTTCATGACCCAACACCTCTACAGCACTCCAACACTAGGGATCAAATTTCAACATGAGATTTGGAGGGGACAAAAATCCAAACGACAGCAATGCCTGCAGTGTGGCTAGTCTCAGTTGAGGTACCCTATAAGTGTAAAATGCACATGGGATTTCACAGTTTTAGTGGACAAAAAAGGGTGTCCGGCCGGGCTTGGCGGCTGAGACTATCATTCCCCGGCACTTTCGGAGGCCAAGGCAAGTGGACTGCCTGAGCCCGTGGGTTCAAGACCAGCCCAGGCAACTTGGTGAGATGCATGAGATGCATGCGTGCAGAGATGCATGGCAAGAGAAGAAACGAGAAAGGGGAGGGACAGGTGCCAGCCTCTTTTAAATGACCAGCTCTTAGGCCGGGCGCAGGAGCTCCAGCCTGTAATCCTAGCACTTTGGGAGGCCACGGCAAGTACTCTCTACAATAAATAGAAAATTCGCTGGGCGTGGTAGCACACGCCTGTAGTTCCAGCTCCTTGGAAGGCTGAGGCGAAGGATTGCTGGAGCCTAGTAGGTCGAGGCTGGGGTGACCGTGAGCGTGCCCCTGCACGCCTTCCAGTCTGGGAGACAGAGTGAGACTCCAACTCAAAAAATAAAAATAAATAAATAAAAGGATATCTTAAAGGTGGCTTATTAAAATTTTTAAATAGTGATTACATGTAGAACTGCTAATATCTTGAATATATTGGGTTAAATAACTTATGTTATTAAATCAATTCATTTTTATTTGTAAGGTGTCTACTAGAAGATGTGGGATTACACCTGCAGGCTCACATTACATTTCTCTACGCCAGCCCTGCTCTGGACATGACCGTATTATTATCTAGTGCAAGCAGGCATTTGCTATTACTTCTGAATGTGGGTAGTGGGAGTTGGGCAGCAAGAGTTCTCTAAATGGAAACGGTGATTTTCGCCTTGCAGGGCTGCGGCTGGGATCACAGACCTTGCATGCCCTGTGTCTGGCTCACAGAAGCGGCTCAGCCAGCGGCGGCCGTTCTCCTTCTCCCACTGCCTCCTCTTCCCAAAAGCCGCTTCCACCATCACGGGCTACATGGCTCTGGCTTTTCCCATTCAGGATCCTATTCTCTTGCTTCCTCTTGATAAACCCTTCTAGAATGTATTTGCAGTGTCAGAGCTGAGACAGTTTTTGTTCTCCTCGATTGCCTTGTTAACGTCACCGTCTCTCTAAGCATGCAGTTGTAACATCTGACCTTTCTCGGATCTGATCTAAGGAAGCTGAGAGCAATTAGCTTTGTGGTTCTAGGGAAATGGGTTTCAAGTCTAGCAGTCCCTGCTTAAAGCCCTTTTCTTAATGCATGCGTCTCTTTAATCAAATCACTGTTGTGTGGGTTCTGAAGGAGGGGGGTGAAACGGAACAGCCGTCATCTCAAACCCAGGAATGTTTTAGTCTTCTTTGTTTGGTTGATGATCCGTAATTTCGACTGTCTCCATGAAGCATGTGTCTTCCAATACTGCCCTCTTGAAACGAAGTACTTGCTTTTCCCTCTTCTTTTGTTCTCTCATCTTCCTTCTTTCCCCTCAGTTTTCTCTCTTCCCCTCTCCCCTCTTTCCTTTCTTTTTCTCCCCTGTTCTCCCCTTTCTGTCTTCTCTCTCTGTCTCTTCCTGCCCTTTTCTTTGTTCACAAAGACAAAGATGGAAGGAGGTTGACACATTAGGAAGACAGCGTCCCATTTGTGGCCACCTGCAAAACAGAAGTTACTAAGATTCAGCACTAATACATTTCTGATCAAAGTTCCGATTTATCTTGCGTTAACATGGCTCTCAAGATGCTCTAGAGACCAGTTTTCCCCTCTCACTTCCTGGACGGAGATTGCCTACGTTTTTACTTGAGGGGATGCCCTGGAGAGTAGGATATGGATTCACAGGTTTATTTTATCTCTTTTAGAACATAATACCTTTATGGAGATATAATTTACTTATCATACAATTCGCCTTTTTATAGTATTTCATTTTTGGTTTTTGGTATGCTCACAGAGTTGTGCAGCCATCTCCACTGTCTAATGTCTTTATTCTTCAAGCTTCCAAAATCCAGGTGCCTATTAGCAGTCATTTCCCATTCCCTTCTTCCCAGCAACTACGAATCTTTCCGCCTTTATGAATTTACCAATTCTGGACATTTTCTATAAAAGGAGTCATATAATATGTGACTTTTTGTGACAGCCTTCTTTCACTTGGCAAAATATTTGAAGTTCATCCATACTGTAGCTTGTTTTGATGCTTCATTCTTTCTTATTGCCAAGTATTTTCCATTCTGTGTTTTTACTGTTTTGTTTATCTACTCATCAGTTACAGCCTCTTTGGGATATTATTAATAATTTGTATACAGGTTTTGCGTGGATATGTATTTTTAATTCTCTTGGGTATATGCTTAGGACTGGAAGGACTGAATCATAGGGCAGCTCTAAGTTTAATTGCCAAATTGTTTTTCAAAAGTGGTACATCGTTTTACAATCCTACCAGAAAGGAATGGGGGATACAATTTCTCCACATCCTTGGCAAGACTTAGTATTGTCCACCTTTTACATTTTAGTCATCCTAGTGAGTGTGACATGTACCTCATTTTGATTTCCATTTGTCTGTTGATTGAAAATATTGAACATCTGTTCATGTGTTTATTGCCTATTTGTATATCTTCTTTGGAGCAATTCTTATCCAAATCCTTTGTTCATTTTTAAATTGAGTGTTTGTATTGTTGAGCTGTAAGAGTTCTTTGTATATTCTGGATACAAGCCCATTTTCAGATATATGATTTGAGATTTGCAAATGTTTTCTCCCGTTCTGCGGATTGTTTTTTCACCTCTCTGAAAGTGAAGCACAACATTTTAATTTTGATGAATCCCACTTTACCTGCCTTTTCTTTTGTCACTTGTGCTCCGTCACGTCTAAGGACTCATGGCCAAATCCAGAGAAGTTTCTCTCATGTCTTTAAAAACAGAGATGTATAAAACAGGACGGTTTATAATTTCTAATTGGTCCTTGTCAGGCCTCAGTGGGCCTCCGGACAAAGTTTTGGCTGTGCTAGCAAATAAGTGTTAAAATCTTATTTTCACAGCTAGCTGGTGTGTGAGGAGGGCACAGCTGCTAGGCATTTGGACACTGCAGCAGTTGCCTTAATTGGACATTCCTCACCCCTCTAGTCTGACTTGTTAATGGCTTTTTAAGTGAGACACACCAGCCAAGTGAATTAGACTATCTGGCAAGTCAATTCCTGCTCACTTGGAAGCGTTAATCCATGGAAAACAAGCAGAGGCCTTCGGCCAGGAGGAAAGCTGAATTTCATTTGGAGAGGTGAAAGAGAAAGAGCTGCTGTCTGCAGTTTCAGGACTTTACAAGTACGCTGCCAAGGGCTGTCTGGAGAACGTCTTCCTCTCCGAGTGCACGCTTTCAACCTCACTTCTTCAACGAGCGTGTTTATGAGTGCCTCCAACATGCAAGGGAGGTCTGTGGTGGTGCCTGCCTATGGAGGAGAAAATACATGTATGAAATAATTAGGGATAATTTGCCAGCCGTGTAATATACTTTCTATTCTTCTGACTTCCTGTAGTCTGACTTCAGTCAACCACTCTACTCAAATTTTTCTCTCAACAGTGATGGTCTCCGAAGTGATGACTTACGGAGTATCAAGCTGGATGGTTTTCCAAAGCTGTGTTGACGGCCTTGCGCTTTCTTCCGGACTCCGCCCTGAGTTCCCACCTGCCCATTGCACCTCTTTACGTCGACTTCCTAGCAGCACAGCTTTCCCACATCTGAAGGCAAACTCCTTCTACCTCTTCTTTCTCACCTCTTCCACCCTCGGCAATCTGTTCTCCTCCTCTGATCACAGCACAGCCACCTACCCCAGTTACCGGATTCTCCCATTCACCCTCCCATCGCGAGTTGTAGTCTATTTATGCTACTTCCTTTCCATTCCCACGGCCTTAGTTTAGACTCTCTTTGCTGAGGATAATGATATAAGGCTTCTTCCACATCCAGCTTCTCTTCTGATCCTTTGTCTACATTTCTGCCAGAATTGTTCTTCAAAGCCATGAGCCTCATCCTGCCGGTACTTTGGTCACACGTCTTCACGTGTTCTTCACTGCCTTGGAGATGAGCTGGAAGCCCGTGCAGCTTCTGTCAAGCTGCTGGTTCTTGCCTCGGCCTCCCTTTCTAGGGTTTTCTTGCGGGATGCTCACTGCCCTTGCCTCCCCGATGGCCTTCTAGTCTCTCTGTCCTTTCTCTTCTCTGTAAACTCCTGCTCACTCTTTAAGTTCTTGGACTCAAAGTGAACTTGGAAAGTCTTCCTTGAGATCCATGGGAACTTGCATAGACTTATGGACGGTTCTTACTCTTTGGGGATGGTGTGCGAATTTTTCTCTTGTTCTAATCCCTTATGCTTGCCTCCTCCGTCGCATTTTTTAATCCCTTGACCTCCTGTCTCTGTCTCTGTCTCTCTGTCTCATCTCTATCTCTAGCTCCTAGATAAGCAGGCTCCTTCCTGCCTGAGCACTTAGCATATTGTCTCACTTAGAAGCGATGTTCCATAAAGAACCTAAGGAAGGAATTTCCTGAACCCAATATGCTTAAAACTACTGTGCCCACCCACCTAAAGGCAACCATGCCCAGATTTCAAATCAGTTTACAGCATGGTTTAAGGGATTTTTATGTGATAATTGCTGTTGTTATTGGATGGTGGGAGAATAGTTGGCACTTTGGGAACAGAAACAAGAAAAACCAAATGCGAGCAATTCAGTGATGCTGAGTTGCTCATGGAGGGCCAAGGATCAAGCCTGGTATGTGATGCTCGTTGGAGTGAGGGCACTGTTGTGTGGCGGTTACTCGGACACTGGTTTTAGAGCCTGGATTCGAATCCAGGCTTAGACGTGTCATTCGAGATTGTCTGCCTAACTTTTCTGAACTTCAGTCTCTATCACTGTGATGTGAAACAAGCATCCCTCTTGAGAGCTTTGTAGGGTAATACCTCTGCTGTGTTTAGTTCAATCTTTGCATGGGCAAGTGCTTATCCCATGGGACCTATTTCATGTTCATGTTTAAAAGAGTATTGTGTATTATTTAACTAGTTTGGAAAAATTACAGGTGGTGTTTCTTAATAGATCTGATCAGTTCCCTTGAGGATGGTTCCTTGCCTTAACTTCTGGGCAGGGGGCCAGGCTCTCATTCCTCCTGACTGCCATGAGTGTTGAGAGAGATGTGCTGTTAAAGTCAGAGAACTGAAACTGTGCACAGTGAAATTCTTCCTGGAATTTATCCTTGGGAGTATTTAAAGAGCAATGTCCAAGGCTGTAAACACAGTTGAGAAATGCTGTTATTGCATTTAGGAATCTCTTTTCTGTAATATTAAGACATCTTGATTTAATTGGTAAGCCACCCTGTGCTAGCGTTCGATTTAAATGAGGTTTGTGGAGTGAAAAATCATAAGGCAATCTCTCATGCACCGAGGATTGCTGATGATGTCTACCTTATTGCCGTGTGTCAAAATTAAATCACTGTCTATTGTCATGAACCAGTCAATCAGATTCTCTAGTAGGAGAGGTAGAGAAAGTGAGGATAGAAAATGGAATTTTCCCACTTGTGTATTGTGTTGCTTACTTTACGGTATTGGATATACTCTTGGCTCACTGTGCTAGAATAGTGTCGGTAAGTATTTTCAAAAGAAACCGAAATATAGACACACGCACATCTATACCCTTGAAGAATGGAAATATAGAGAAAAGTATGATTTTGTCTTTAAAAAAATCTCCGAAGACTTAGAATCCTGGTATCAAAATTATTTTCAATTGAAACATTCTCCTGCATTGTTCATTCTTAAGCAAATTGGAAGCAAAGCATATGCCCTGTCTCCTGTGTGAAGAAGGAAGGAAAACGAGGGTTAGTTGAGTATGGAACCCTCCCCCCCCAAAAGTGCTGTCATTAGTGTCTTTGGCTTACACGAAGATGGAAGAGCTCATTTAAAATGTGAAGCCTTTTACCATTAAGCTGCCCATGAGCCTGCACTGGCACAGAATCACAGCTATTGTGAGGACATGATGGAGAGAGATTTCTGTCAACACATCCGGTCTCAAAAATGTTGTGAGGTGTCAGACTTCTTAGCATCTTCCATGATGCTGCTAGAATGTCTTTCATATTTGATCAAATTACAGAATTATTTTACGAGTTAGTATGTAAGGTGAGCCCAAGGGGAAGCATGCCTTCCTGGGAAAACTGTGATGCAGTTACATTAATCCTGATCACCATGGTGACACACAACTGTAAGCAAACTTGCCTGAAAATGCCCTCGCCAGGCATACCGGGCATCCTAGACTCTCTGAGCGCAGGGGTCCTCTTTCCAGAGCATTCTGACTTCCTTAGTCTCCAGCATTTGAGAAGATGACATGGGTTGTTAGGCACAACCAGTTCCCTGTACACTGACTCACGTCTTCCGGTGGGGTTCTCTGGGAGGCTGGTGTGCACAGCACATGTCTTGGGATCCTTCAAAGCATTCTCCCAGACTTTGAGTGACCCGTCGGCAGTTAGGAGGGAGATGATGGTGCATGAGGTAGATGTCCTCTGTGGATGAAGTCATGGTCTGGAAGGGGCTGTAGGTTTGGGTTCTCATCCTGGGAGTTTTCTCTGCGCCCTTGGCAGATGACTTTCTTTCTCTGCTTTTGCAGATGGAAGGAATCATAAAATTGGTCCTCCGAAACCTTGAAACCATAAAATGCTGTAGAGATGCTAAAAATACACCCGTGAGTGTGCTGTTTTCCTCTGTTCTTAGGGCAGTTGCTATTTGTAGACCACGGTGGATCAGAGGAGAATGGTGCTCTAACGCTCTAAGACGACGCGTGTCAAGCTGGCTACTGGTGTGCTTAGCTGCAATTAAGAAGGCTGCTGTGGAATTAGTGACTCACCCCTCATCAGGGCGACGGAGCTGTCGCATGGGGTGGTTTTGATTTTTCTCCCTGTTCAGTTTATTTGAAGTCTCTCCTTTGTGATAGGGGAAAATGACAATTATCTTCCTCTTGTGTTGTTTCCATTTTGGGTAAGCAGTGGGCAGAGTTTACTTTGGATAAAATTTCAAAGGATGTTTTTGTGAAAATTTCTTCCCTCCTGACAATCGCACAGTGGCAGGGGAGAGACTATCATTGCTTTTCTTCCCCCAGGTTTCACCTTCTGTGAAGGCTGAATTCAATGCCCTGTGGACATTGGAGATCTAGTTACTGCTACTATCGGCCTGTGAATTTTCTGCCTTAAGATGATCCAAATTTTACATTAAGCTATTTTTGCCCTGTAATGTGTCAGAAAACAAAATTTCAACAAATTGAGTTTTAAGATCTAATGGGCTTTGATCAGCAATTCATGAGTCATGTGATATGCCGTCTACAATATAGAAAGGTACTCTACTGGGAGTGGCAATAGAGCTGGTTTTTGTAAGGTGACTTGAGCAGGAACAATGAAACAGCAGAGTGCAAAAAGGAGGATTGGCTGGCACGTCACTGCACGTTCCTTTCTTTGTGTTGCTTTGAGCAGGGCTTCCTTTTCATGGCAGCTCGGGTAAACTGGGCCCCTTCTAACTGATTGCTGTGAATCTCCTGTTTTTTTTTTCAGAAAATTGGCCCATTTTTAAGTTTGGTTGGGTGACGTGACACCTGGCATGAGCGACTCCGTTCTGGTTTGATGAGGAGCCTAATTCCAAACAAGAGGCTCCCAGACATTTTATTTAACAGATTTTGTCTACACCTCTGTGTTAACTCATCACCTGTCTCAGTTCATCACCCTCTCCTTATACCCACTGAGTTGGTTGAGCCTGGGAGGAGCACAGAGTATTTTCAATACAGGGTTAGCAAGAACAGTTTTAGTTAAATGCTACATTTTGTAGAAACAGCAGTGCGCGCCAAGGTCATCTGCATGCAGATATTGAGATATCTGCTTTTTTGTGTTATCTGTGTTATAGCACTTTTCCATTGGTGCAAATGAGAAAGAGTTCATGGACCTCCCCCCTGTCTGCCTGGAGAGCGATAAGATTGAGAATGACATCTTGTAGAAGTTGCATACAGGCCCCGAAAGGCAGCACTCAGTCCTTGTATATATTTTGTTCGCTTGGTACAAGTTTAAGGTTAACCGAATGCAAGGTGTTTTCAAATGTGGTGTGCTACAGTCCCCACCGCTCCTTGGTGTTTCCTGCCCTGCCTGTTTCAGGCCTAGTTCCTGATAGAATTTGAGTCTGCAACGCTTGGCTGTCCCTATTGCGAAACTGTGGGTACTTAAACGAAGATCTTAGCCTTCTCTCTTATATGGCAAGAAAGTATATATATACCAGAATAATAACTGGAAATCAGGAGGGTAGAAAAAAACAAGGATGAAAGCAGAAGTCAGGAAAATAATGATAAAAGGAAAATAAAATATAGATCAAATATGTCTATTACTGTGAGGATTTCTGTAGAGGAAAAGAAAAACACGAAATATGATGTGAGGCATCAATAAAGTTAAAGAACTTTTTTCTTAAAGATTGTTCACCGGTAACACATGTGCATGCACACACACACTGAAGTGCATTTAGGAAAAGCCATGAAAGGGTCCCCGGTCTAACTTGGCCACACTGAAAATATGTAATATGTTTAAAATAAAAATTAAGGCACCTTCGTTTAAAAATATATCTCTACCCTATGCACATTTGTGCTGTTTGACTTGTCATAACAAGTGTTAAATTGCCTTTGTAATTTAAGAAAGAGAAGAGAAAAGGTAATGGTCCTCCCTCCCTCCTTCCATCTCATTCTACTTCTTTGGAACAGATTTAAGTAGACTGCAAATCCATTCACTTGTTGGAGTGGTAGCGATTTTAAAAGACAATGCTCATGGAAGAGAAGGCCAGATATTCGGAATCTTTCTTGATCATAACAAAAAGACACTGCCCCTCAGAGGCAGCAAGGAGCCCCACTATGGGTGCAAAGAGCGGCGGTGGAAACGGAGGCAGGCTGCCGAGCACGTTGCTTTCCAACAGGGCGGGTGCGTATTACAGTGGTGTTGTAAGTGGCATCCCACTGCTTCCATGAGTTTACATTGTATCCGCCAAATATAAAATAGAAGCCAGTGTACGAAATGAGAATTTGAAGGATACACGTGGTTGGGCTGCAGAGGGTTTTTTTTTTTAAAGTAAGATTTGAAACTATCTTCTCTTTTGGTATTTATTGTGGATTCATAGGATGACGGCCGTTATCTCCAAGGAAGTGGTTAGGAGTACATAAAATTACCTGGGATTTTTTTTTTCCTTTACATCTCTAGGAGACTTGAGGAAACAAGTGCTGTGTAAGGTATAAACAGGACACCCTGAATACTGATTTCACAGGAGTGGGAAAAATACCCTCATCCCATCACAAAAGTTAAAATTAGAGTAATTGGAGGCATTCACAGTACTTTGAGTATCCTGTCCACGTTCAGGGCTACTGATTATATTTCTAAAGAAACTTATAAAACCAGATGTCTAGCTGGCAATTGGTTTTGATGAATCTCCAGATCTCAGCAATGAGAAATGTGACAGTTGTCAGAAGGCAGCTAGTTATTACGAGTGAGCCAGGGAATTTTCTTATCTGTTGCAAGTATAGAACTATTACAGGGAGGCATTGCATCATAATGTCATGTTTATAAAGGAGACTTCAGAGCATATAGTTCAATCCCCCAATTTTTAAGAATGACAGTTCATTTTCTTGGATGTTGAAGGATGCTCTCATACCTATACCACGTGAGTATGGTTTTATCATCACCATCAAAATGTCTTGGTATTTCTTCATTTAAAGAAATTCATTTTATAGGAATTACATTGCCAAGAATTCACACTGTGACACTGATTGGCTTAGGATAGTGATTCTAAAACTCCATGTGCATCAGAATAATTTGGGGGTGGGAGGGGCTTATTAAATATACAGTTGCTGGGTACCTGCCATCTTCCCAAGATTGGGTTTAGTTCATCTGGGGTGGAAGACAGGCATTTATATTTTTAACAAGCACCATGACCAATTCTGAATCACAGTCAGGTTTCAAAAGCTCCAGTTTGGGCAGACCTGATTTATTTCAAAGAGTTTTCAAGCATCGTTGGTTGTGCTATTCAGTCACAGGAGTGCCTCTTATGACCGTGCGTATTGTCGTAAATCTCTTTCCCGTTTACTCTTTCATTGCCCCACTTGGGGTCCTTCTGCTCTGTCCCTGTCTCTTTGGCCTCTACCCACTGTTCGCTAATGAAAGCCTGGGTCTTGTAAAATGGGCCGAGATCCACAGTTGACACAAGCTGAGACAGGTGGAATTGGTCCGTAGTTAGAATGATTCACATGTAATCTCATGTGTGTGCTGTTAGCAACCTATCTCCAATTTTTATAGTGAAATTCAATTGTAAAATAAGATGAGGTGTTGAGTTTAATTTTTTTGAAAGAAGACGAATATTCATTCCATAAATATCAAGGTATGACACAAGTACCGGACCCCTCCTTACAAAACCATGCAATCTTTAAACTGCAAGGCCAAGTATCCCCACACGGTATGGCCGCTTCACGTCTTTGCTTCCGTAGCTCTTTGACGACGTGGGTGCCTTTGGCATGGATGGGTTGACATCCAGATGATGATTCCAAAGCCATCAGGAATTCAAGTTTTGCTGGCAGAAGAACTCAGTTTTATTGTCACTTGAGGCCTCCCCTGGGATGAAGCAATTTCGGAGGAAGGCATACATTCTGGAATGTTGACTAGTCAGAGGTTTGGAGTCTGCTTAAAAAGATAAATGATCTGTGAATTAATTACATTTCTTTTGAATCCCTACCATGTAGAAGGTGCCGTGGGAGGGTTCGCACGCAAGGTGTTCTGAAATGTGACTTTAGCCCTCTGGAATTGCAGTCTAACTGGAAAGAAGGACCTGGTGAGTAGAAAGCACAGTCAGCCCGAATGAAGGGTTCAGACTCTCTACACGACAGAACACAGAACGTCATGGAAAAAACCAGAGTCACCAGGCTACACGGCAGACCTAATACACCCAGCAAGCCTTTTTGGGTGTACTTGTGACCGTCAAAATTTGCGTCCTCCAGAACTTTCTAGTGAAATGAAGGCACCAAAGGATTCCAGACTTTTTGGAGCGGGAGCGTCTTGTTTCTAGGAGAGGGTTTATATTCTCCCTGCCTTTTCAGTCCTGTTTTCCTACCTCACATGCTATAAACAAAGCCTCACTTGGGAAAATAAAAGACGAATGCATGCTCTGAAAGAATACAGAATCATGACGTTCAGTCAAAATGGCCATGATTTCTTTCGGGAGATGAAAGAATTAAATATGGAGTTGAGAAGCATTAGAATGGAATTCTCTAGGTTGCCATGCGCTTACAAAACAGTGAAGGCAGCTGCAGCAGTGGACTCTTCTAACGGCAGAAAACACGAGATGCTGGACACACAGGGACAGTGGATGGCAATGTCGTGGAGAGAACACGGTCCTGGGAGAGACTGCCTGGTTCTAAATCCTGGCTCCATCACGGACTGGGAACGATCGCTTGACTTCTCCCTGTCCCCGTGACAATATCTGTCCCACGCGTTGTTGGGTAAAGCCCCTAGCATAATGCCTGGTGCCTCGTTAGTGCGCAGTAAATGCTGGCTGTTGCTGTCATCACCACCACCCCTCTCACTAATTGTCTAACAAAAATCAAGCCCTTCTCTCTCGAATACACCGATCATGTAATGCCAGTGGCTCCTTTTAAAGAGTTTAAGAGCAACCAGCACTCTGCAGTGGAGAAAACTCTTACACGAAATGGCTGCTCTGGCCTATATTGAAAATAACCCCTTTCTCCAATAGTATATGGGGGGGGACCCCAAAATCTCTGGAATTTATTTATAAAAAAGGTGTATTCTTACCTGTTTAAACGTCTGTCACCTTCAAAGTGCTGTCTGTTGGATGCAGTACACGTATCAAGATGCTTTTCCCACCGCTCAAAACAGTTTTTGAACTCTTCCATTTTGATGCCTTTTGGTGCACCTGTCGTTTTTTGTTTCACCTCTTCTATATCAGCAAAACGGTTCCCTTTGAGGACGTTTTTCATTCGTGGAAGCAAAGAAAAAAATCACTCAGGGTGAGATCAGGTGAATAGGGAGGGTGAGGCACAGGGGTCATGCCATCTTGGGTCCAAAACTGCTGAACACTCAGTGCAGGGTGGGCAGGTGCACGCGTAAATCACCCGTCATGAAATGGGTAAGCGCAGTGGAGATTTGAAGAATCTCCAAAGTAAAATTCACTGAAGCTGAATGCAGCCTCTCGCCACACTAGTTGGTCTACTGATGCCAATGGGTTCTTAGAACATTTATTAACACATAGTGGAGGAAGCCTGCATTCCAAGGGACTCATCCTCCAAAAGGTAATTCTGGTGTTTTATGGGTCCCCCTTGTAGGAATACTTGTGCTTAGTACACATACTCTGAAGTTGAACTTGGGGCAGTAGTACTTTTACTGTTGATGGGCTTGTATTTATTTGCTCTGACTTACAGAGCAACTCGTCTTGTCCAAAAATCTAGAAACTACTTTCCAGAATGTAAAATGGCCTCCTTCATTTGTACAGTTCTGGAGCCTGGGCGGCGTTGGAAGGTGAGTAGAGACAGTCCCGCTGTCTTCCTTTCCCTCCCTCTCGTTCTAGGTTTGCTTTTTTCTGGTTTTCTGACAAGTACATGGGATACCTGGGCTGCGTTCATCGAGCTAATTGCCTCATCTGCTTCAGGGCCTTTGAACCCAAAGACCCATGGGTGACCTGTAACAGTGGCAAGCAGAAAGCCTGGGGGGCCATGCTTCATCTTTGGAAAAGTCCTGGTTGGAAATGTGGGAAGAAAGCCAGGCTACACGGCAGACCTAAAACACCCCGCCAGCCTCTTTTGGATGCACGTGTGAGCATCGAAATTTACTCCCTCCAGAATTTTCTAGTGAAATGCAGGCATCAGAAACGTCCATGCTGCTGCTGAATTAGGAAGTGTTGAAATGGAAAGATGTTGGAATAGAAAATCAAATGACATTTATTCATCAGCCTCCCCTTTCACAAGTGCCTTCCTAGAAGCCCAAGCATATACTTTGTGGCGGTGGCCTTTTAGATGTCAATCTGTGGGGCGATTTCTGTTTTGAGTCAAGGCTCATCTTGAAGACAATTAGATAACAGTTTAAGTAATAGGCACCACTCACTGAGCACTTGCTATGTGCCGGGGACTGGGCTCAGCACTTTCCTTCCATTATTTCAGTCAATCAGGATAACACCCCCATGAGATGATAGGGTGCTATCATCTTCATCATCACAGTTCATAGTTGAAGAAGCCGATAAGTCCCGTCCCCAAGGTCACAGGTAGTAAGTCACAGAGATGAGACACAAACCTGGGCGTGTCTGACTTCAGAGCTCGGGCTCTTAACCACTTTGCTAGTTTCCTCCTGTACCTTTCATGGGGCACAGTTAATACTGCAAGGATATATTAGTTTGAAGATAGATCAGGAAAACCTAAGGAAAACAGGTCCAAACTCTGAATAGATTTAATATCTCCATCCCTTTGTTTTATTCCCCTTCGGCACATTAAAAATTTTTTTAAAGGACCTTTTTTTTTTTTTTTTTTTTGAGTTGGAGTCTCACTCTGTCGCCCAGACTGGAGTGCAGTGGCCGCTCCCGGCCACCGCAGCCTCGACCTGCTGGGCTCCGCGATCCTTCCGCCTCAGCCTTCCAAGTGGCCGGAATTACAGGCATGCGCTACCACGCCCGGCTGATTTTTTGATTTATTGTAGAGATGAGGTCTCGCTGCCCAGGCGGGTCTCAAACCCGCGGGCTCAGGCAATCCACTCACCTCAGCCTCCCAAAGGCGCGGGATTACAGGCTGAGCCACCGAGCCCGCTTTTTTTTTTTTTTTTTTAGCCTACAAGTATACCAGGACATACAGCCAAATTAATACATATGCAACTGTCCTTTAAACATTTTAAAAAGTAATTTTAGTTGGGAAGTTAATTTCTGAAAATTTATGGTATTCAAGATGAGTTTGTTATATAGGTACACATTATGTAATGGCAAGCCGATGAACATGCGTTACCTCACATACTTATCTTTGTTGCAGGTAAAAACAATAACACTAATTGCTTAGTAATTTTCAAGTATATAATGATCTATATCATTAAGCATTCCTTTCATGGTGTACAGTCACCCTCTTGAACTTATTCCTCCTAACTGAAATGTTGTGTCCTTTGACCATCATCTCTCTAATCCTTCCTCTCCCTTTATGTATGTCATCTATCCATCCATCCATCCGTCCCTCTATTGTTTATCTAGCTATCTTTTTTGAGACAAGGTCTCTCACTTTCTCCCAGGTGGAAGTGCAATGACACAATCTTAGCTCTTTGCAGCCTTGATCTCCTGGGCTCAAAGTGATTTTCTCAACTCAGCCTCCACAGTAGCTGAGACTACAGGTATGTGCCACCATGCCCAACTAAATTTTTTTTCATCTTTTGTAGAGATGAGGTCTCACTTTGTTGCCCAGACTGGGACTTGAACTACTGGGCTCAAATGATTCTCTTGCCTGAGCCTCTCAAAGTACTGGGATTATATGTAAGAGCCACCATACCCGGCTTTTTAATGTATGTCTTTTAATGCCGGTATAATGTGATTTGAATACACTGTAATTTATTCAGTTATCTTTTTATTGATTTGGATATACCATAATATATTCAGCTATTCTCTTATTGATGAGCATTCAACTTATTTCCAGTTTTTTGCCAGTTAAATAAATTTTCCATCTGAAAGCTACTATGTCTCATCTGATAAAAATGGAGCATTGAGGATGCTTGCACAATCAGGAGACACAAGCCCAGAGGCGTGCTCCTGTGGGGAGACTCCTATAGACCCTGGCCCAAGTCCTGGCCCTCCCACCTACCTGCTGTGTGACCCTGGACAAGCCAGTGACCTCTCTGACATCTCAGTTTCTTCAGATGAAAACGATAGAAACAGTGCTGCCCTCAAGGAATAGCCATGAAGAGAAAGAGAGTAATGTGGTTGTTTCTACTGTTTAAGATCTGCTCAGTGCACAGGGCTTAGCTCAGAGCCCAGCACTGAGCAGACCTTAAACAGTAGAAACAACTACATCACTGGGACCCAGCTGAAACGCTGTCTTGCTGGAGCCAGGAGAGACCTTGGAAGTCCCTAACTTTCACCTTTGGGCCTGACACATAACAGGGACTCAGGTTTTTTTTAAAAAAAAAAGTTTGAAAAATGACAGTAAGTCCCCTATATATGAACTTTCAAGTTACGAACTTTAACAGTGTATGCTTATGTTTTTATGTATTATTTCTCTCCACCAGGGGTCAGTATAGCCTGCTAAATATACATAGGACTATATAGTTGATTGTGTTAGTTGGGTACCTAAGCTAACTTTGTAGGACTTAAAACAAATTGGACTTACAAATGTGCTCTTGGAAGGGAACTTGTTTGTATGTTGGAGACTTCGTGTACTGTTCTGGACGATATTTGTTTCTTCTTTCCTATATCTTTATTCTAACAATGACTACACTATGTTTCAAGAGTGTCTGGGATGGAGAACCTCTGGTGACTTAGTAGTTTTAATGAGGAAATGTTTTTCACCTGAAAAGGAGACTGGGCTGGAATTTAGAGACCTTGCTTCCTCATTGCCATTTGCCCAAACTGTGTGTTTTTGACTCCAGCGTCTGAGCTCTTCAGCCCTAAGGCATATTGCTGTAATGATGGTGGTGTGTTTACAGGTACCATTTATTAAGCGCTTACTGTGTGCCAGAGAAACATTCCCAGCACCCTCTACCAACTACCCCCGATCATCACAGTAATCCTGTGTGGAGTATACCCTCTGCATCTCCATTTTATATTTGGGGAAACTGAGGCTTATCAAGACGCGCCACATTTTCCCTGGTTGGTAGAACAGGACTGTAACTCAGCTCTGCCTGACACCAGTGCCACCATGTGAAATCCCACATCAGGCTACTGTGACCGTGTGCTCTTGGGCTCAGTTTTCATGGACCGCTGTGTGCCTAAAGAGACTGGGAACTTTAACACGAAAGGGAATAAAAGAGGGCGTCCAGAGGGCGAAAAGAGGAGAGTATTACCTGGTCAGCTTTGATGTCTCTTCTTGCATGTTGATATTTGCATCCTCTAAGTAAGTGTTAGGATGAAAAACAGCGTTCAGGACCCTGGTCTGGCTACTTAGCATAGAGTAAGGGCGAGGTGGTCAAGGCTGGAAGGAAGCAAAGCAGCTAAGAGTCTGCTGTGGGCATTAGGCACGGGGTGAGGACATCTGAAGGAGAGGGGTGCAGTGGAGGCAGGAACGAATCAGCAAACATGGAAAACGTGGTGGGGCCTAAAACAGGGAGTGTCTAGACTGGGGGGGCGTGGGGAGTGGGGTGTAGGGAGCATGGTTCATCATCTTTGGGACGTCATCTCTCCCAGTGGAAAAGGTGCCACTGTAACTCTCATCTGTCTGTCTGTCTGTCTGTCTGTCTTTTTGAGATGGGGTTTCTCACTGTCACCCAGGCTGAAGTGTTGGGTGACACAGTCTCAACTCACTGCAGCCTTGACCTCCTGGGCTCGAAGTGATCCTGCCAACTCAGCCTCCCCAGTAGCTGGGACCACAGGCGTGCCGTCTTACTGCCCCTCTTACTGCCCCTGCCCACCCTTGAGGGAATGATCCCACGCGGTCTTCCCCACCCTCCCGAAGTCGTGCCTCCAGCTTGCTGTATCCTCGGTGAAGCAGCACCCCCTCTTACCTGAGGCTGTCTGGGTCTGGTGTTCGGTGGCGACCCGAAGGCCGTGCCTGGGAGGATTTTGTCTAAAAGCACCTCAGGCAAGCGTGCTAGGAGCAGCGTCTTAGCTGAGCCACCACCCTGCGGGTCTGGTCTTCACGCTTGTGCGTATAGAAAGTGGATATTTTCAGGCCACTCGGTCTCTGTCTCGTGAAAACTAAATTGGATATAGTTTTAAACGGAATATAGAGGTCACAGATCAAGTCCTTTGCCACTCTCAAACTGTGTAAGCTTGGGTGAGTTATTTAATCTCTCTCAGCTGCCACTTCCGTGTTTGCATGAGGTCTTCCTCATCAAATGCTACGCCGGTTAAGGTGGGCCCAGGCATGCAGAACACGCGCTGTGCGGGGGACACTGCCAATGGCTGAGAAATCTCAGATACTGATATGTTCATGACTGGTCTATATATCAGAATTGCCTTTCCATGCGATGTTCTTTTTCTAGGGGTGTCACATCTCAAGCCTCCACATCAAGGGCTCTCCTGGTGATTTTTGTCACCTCTTCTGTCCTCACCCCCTTTCTCATACTGAGGTTACTGGGAAACTGGATTGTTATTCAGATGACAGCTGAGAGTAGGGTCCACCAAGAAAGGAAGTCACTGAGACAGTGATGGAATATTCATGCTCTACAGTAGCAGAGATCTCTCTGGAAATGCAGCTGGTTTCCTTTCTTAGCTCCAGCATGCCATTCTGTTGGAGATTGCTGAGTAAACACATTTTGTCCCTCAGAACACCATGTTTCACCAGCGTTCATCCCAGGCAGTCGGTGTAGTCTTTCTGTTGATGTGTTAGATTCACTCATTAAACCAAAGTCAAAGTCACCCTTCTTGTGGGGCTGGGAAGGGCTCTTTCTCCACCTTTTGTCCTTTGATTAGCTTTTGTGCCTGAGTGGCCATCTTGTATCGAACGGCATTCAGTCAAGATAGGAAGAGGTTTGAACAGGAACGGCAACCGAGAGGCATGAGACGGACAAATCCTATTACGTGTAATTGCTGCAATCAGGGCAGCTGAAACAGAGAGGTAAGATAAGGTTGCCAGAAGTTGTGTCAGTTGGATAAGATGCTCACCGCTGTCATTTTGAACACCGTACAGAAACCACCGTATACCCATGCAGCTGGAAGGAGCCATGGAGATTACCTCTATCCCCCTCATTTTATAGATGAGGAAACTTCTGGGCAAGTAGGTAAGAGTCTGAAATTCTATTAGTCAGAACAAGCAGGAATGGTATCAGGAGAGAGATGAACTTAGCTCTAGGCAGCCACATCAGCATAATAGGAGCAACTTCAATTTTCCTTAAAACTGCACTGAATTCATTTGTAGTAATGAACCTATCTGTCTCTATATATTATAGTCATCAAATTATCTTCAGTAGCTATATAGATGTTATTAGCTTAAACCTTTAAGACGTATGAAAATACTTGGGTTCACCAAGCACGTCTGCCATATGCACTTAAGAAAATTCTTCACTGAATAGTAATTGTGGTAACTGCTGCCCTGCTCCTGTAATATCTTCTATAAAAATAACAATTTGCGCTTCAGATGTCTCTTTCTATGAGTTGCTCAAAGCACCTTGCAGGAGTCGCTTACCTAAATCCATCCTTGGAGATGGGTGTGGGATAACTTCTAGGGGCACAGCTGAGTGGGAGCAGGGGAGAACTGCTGGTGCTCCCGGAATCCAAGTCTAGCTCGGGCTGTGTTCAGACAGGATCGTCACTCATCCTGTTAGAATCACACCTTGTGTGTCCAAAGCTCCTTCATGTTTGTTAACTGAGTAGAAACCTTAAGCCCCTTTGAAATAGTAGCGGTAGATATTGTGACAGTTGCCTAAAACTTGATAGAGAAGTCCTTTTTGGCCCTAAACATGCCAGACTCATTAGTGATAGAAACATTTTACTGTAACTCCAGTGATTATTGTTATTATTTTTTTGTTGAGTCGGAGTCTCACTCCATCGCCCAGGTTGGAGGGCAGTGGCACGCTCATGGCATCCCCAGCATTGACCTACTGGGCTCAGACAATCCTTCCGCCTCTGCCTTCCAAGTAGCCAGAACTACAGGTACATGCTACCATGCCCGGCTAATTTTTTAAAAATTTATTTGTTGTAGAGTTGAGGTCTTGCCAAGTTGCCCAGGCTGGTCTCGAACCTGTGGGCTCAGGCAGTCCCCTCACCTTGGCCTCCTAAAGTGCTGGGATTATAGGCTTGAGCCACTGTGCCCAGCCCTGTGATTATTTTCTTTCACTAGATTATATTACCTAGAGATTTTCTTTGATAATGCAGTGGGCTTTATTGAAGGAATAGTCTTTATTTCTCTGGATTGCAAAATATAAATTACCTATTCCTCATTCTGTAAAGCCAGTTCACTTTTTCACGAACATCAAGAGACCACTTACCCATCCACAAGATAAAACTCACTATCATTTTTCTCCAGGAGTGCTTATAGAGGTAATATTTGACAGTGACAACTACCTTGAGGAGAAAAAGTTATTTTGGCTAGAGTAAGCACAATTAAAAATTGCCTTGGCAGCTTTTAGTGACCCATGCCTCGTTCTTGTCACAGCTCAATTTTTTGAGACCAGGTGGGTCTGAACCGGCCATCCAGGTTACCTTTAGTCTGGTCATGATGGCTACGTGGGGTGGTGTTACTGGTACAAGGTCAAGCTGTAAGCATGCCATGGGGTAATAGCCCAAACTTGCTGACCACTTCTAATCAAGACTATTACAAAAGTCCATTGCAACACCTTGCTTTAGAGCAAACCCTGCATTTGCTTGTCCCTGTGGCTATCTCCCTTCCTCCTATGTTCCTCCCTCCCCCAATGGCTCTTGCACTAATAGACTGTATGAAACTACGTGCCCACCAAACCTAGCCCTACTTCTGCTCAGTTCTTCACAAGCGTATACTCTCATCAAAATATTTTGTGTCTTAGAGGGAGGTCATTAGCTGCTCATTGGCTATGTGACCTTGTTTATATCAGCTTGCCTACTTGAAAAATAAAGAGGGTAACATTTGCTTCTCAGGGTAATCGCAAGGGCTAAATGAGAGTGCATGTGATGTCTCAAGCTTGGGGCCTAGAATGTAGCATTTTTCGATGAATGTGTGTCTCAGTGTTTCTCAAATCGTTGTGTGCTTGTCACCCGTGTTGCTGGTGAAAGCTTCGGATTCTTGTGCTGACTCCCACCTCCCAAGGATTTTGGTGCCGTAGGTCTGGCTAGAGCCTGGGAATCTTTAGCCTCTCAGGCAGATGGTCTGAAGGTCATAGTTAGAAATGCCGTGCTCCGGGTTAGAGGCAAATGGTCTGCATGTGTAATAAGTTCTTCAAACTTTTCTCAGTTATGGTCCAAGTCCCTGAACTTTACAGAGAAATAAACTATAATCTTCAGGGATCACTCGACTAACTGCTGATAGCCAGTAGTAGAACACTGGATATTAACAGAGGGTGCCGAAAAATGTATACGCATTTTAAGAGGTGTTATCTAGGTATGGCTTTTCAAAGTCAGACTGAATTGCAACAGCACTGTGTAGTATGACGTTCGCTCAGCCATGCTTCCGTTTTCTTTGACTGTCCTGCCTGCCACATGGTGCTGCTAGCATTCATTTGATCAACCTTGTGAGTGAATGTCATACTGAAAACATGTCTAAGGATGACTCTACCAAGTAGGTCTGTGGATACTTTCAAGTTCCCCCTGCCAGGACTCTCGCCCTTGCTCCAGAAAGGGGTGGAGTCTCAAAGGAAGTTGTCTTGAATGAGGGACCATCCAAAGCCTCTTCACCTGGCTGGGACCAGATCCTGCAATGCTGGCACAGAAGCAGACTGACTTGTCCTTGTCCTCAGATGTCTCCGGATTAGTACATGCGGTTTCCTGCCTGTGAAGGCCAGGCCCTGCAAAGCCTGGAGGGTGAGACTCGGTCTCTGGGGTGAAAGAGCAGCCATTGCTTCAGAACCTTTCTTTTCTTTCTTTTTTTTTTTTGAGTCGGTGTCTCACTCTGTCGCCCAGGCTGGAGGGCAGTGGCATGCTCCCAGCCACCGCAGGCTTGACCTGCTGGACTGAGGTAATCCTTCTGCCTCAGCCTTCCAAATAGCTGGAACTATAGGCATGCATCCCCACGCCCATCTAATTTTTTGATTTATTATAGAGATGAGGTCTCGCCAAGTTGCCCAGGCTGGTCTCGAACCCCTGAACTCAGGCAATCATCTCGCCTCGGCCTCCCAGAGTGCTGGGATTACAGGCGTGAGCCACTGCACTGGCAGGACCTTTCTAATAGTCTGCTCAGTAGGAGTCTTCAGTACTTATCTACCTGCTGTGTCTCGGTTCCAGCCACTGTCTAAGCCTCCTGTGAGTATACTAGCCCGTGCTCCCTTTGGTCTCATGTGGGGCAGAGACAATCCCAAATGCAGGGAATTACCTGACTTGTCATCTCATCGTTCGCCTCTCCAGCCACGTGTTAGGCCTGGTGGCCACCCACAACCTCATGCTCAACCACCTTGCAGGACCAGCCCCAGGTGGACCAGGGGAGCATTTTCCTTGGAGTTCTTTGGATAGAAGGCATACTCAGGTTTTGCTGGCAGGTGGAATGGCGGATGGGAGAGAAAACGGGGCTGGGAGCTGGCAGTGCCCAGGCGAAGTCCCTTGGCTCCAGCCAGCTTCCCAGCCTTGCCAGGTGTCAAGCCTCTCAGGAGCGTCCCACCCCTCCAGCCCAGAAGTGCTGCGAGGGCTGACAGCCAATGACTGTGTTGGGATCTCTTTCCTACGTTCTGACCTCTTTGACCAGGTCCCTGGCCTTTCGATCTCCAGCTTAAGGATCCTCAAAGTCCAACCCCTCGATCGTGATTCCTTGCTTGCTGGGCCATGGAACTCTCTGTCTCCTCCCTCCAGCCCTAGCTGACCTCTTTGGAGTTGATTGGGAGTCTGCCTCACCTATGCTCTAGGCAGGCTGCTTCCTCTGTCACCTCCTTCTGTGCTGCTGCTTTCCAAGACCAGACAAGGCAGAACTGCCTCTTCCACTGTATTTTCTTCCCCCTTGACTCTGCTCTTTCCTTCTCTGTGCCAAGAAGAACACCTGCAACCGCCCTTGCTGTATTTTTACCACCTTTTCTTCAGGGCCCATCTGTAAATGAAATACAAGTTTTAAACAAAAACATGTTCATACTGAAGCTGAATAAGAATCTGATCTTTATGATTCACAGACTTGAAAAAATACTTATTTTCTGAAGAAAGTAGATGGTTATTTTTAATTATCACCTCTGTAAAATTGCTAACGGTCAGAACCACAAGAAATGTCTTTGCTCTATGTATAATATGCAAATGAAATGAATTCATGGCAGCCGAGACCTTGGCTTTAAAATCAGCTCTTTGTGAATCGAAAGCAGCCAATATTCTGTAAATCCTCCCCAGACAGGGTTTCTTACAGAAATACTGGCGGACTCTCTAATGCCTGTGACTGCTTTGATATGAGGATGTAGTCAATATCTCATGAAAAAAGATTGCAACTCTACCTTCCGCAGTGTGGAGAGGGAGAGGAGAAAGGATGTGGTGTTCTCACGTCCACCTGACTCAGCGACCAAAACGCTTTATAATTTTTTAATTGATTCGTCTGGAAAGAGCCCATTCCCTGTAGGGCTCACAGATCTCCACTTGTGTGGGGAGAAAATTGTAGCTCTATCCCCACAACTGCTTGAAATTCCATTATTGATGAGATGAGCTCTCTGTTCCTCATTTTGATACAGATAAGATATTGAACTGAAGAAAATGCACGAAATATATCTTTCTGCACTAATAAACCAAGAAGTGGTAGCGGTGCTGTTTGTTAATTCAAGATTTGTTTTGCTTTGCCAAATGGATTTGCCATTAATTTCACTCAGGCCACACAAAACTCTGCATCAGTGACATGTAGAAATAGCAGTGGGATTGTCGAGTGGTTGCCAGAACTTGTTTTGATGATGCTTGATGCAGATTTGAGAGAGAGAAAGCAAAATCGATCCATTCACTGGGGTGCTGGAGCCAGGAGGACACGGGCTGTCACACGAGCGGGCCCCTTCCCTTTCTGAGCCCAGCCTGGTGACGGTCAGCTCTTCTCTCCAGCCCCCACACGAAACAGGCCGGTCGAACCATGCACGAGTGATCTTGATTTGAAGAGAGAGAAAGAAATTGGATCTCAGGGTCTCAAAGCTGAGGCCCTTATGCGCTAAACTCTAAGAGGCATTTCATTTTTAACTAGCTTAGCGTTTCCTGTAGTTTGACAACAACCCAAATAAAGAAAACACTTCAGGAAGCAAGGTAGACGTGCAGGAAATTAAGGGCATCATCGGATGGTGAAAGGAATCTGGCAGCCTGTTCTCCTGTTGTTTTGACACAATGTGTTTTGTTCCACGTGGCCGTGGAGTGCCCTTTCTAGCCGTGATGTGCCCATCCTCTGAGGCTCAACCTAGGCCCAACCGAGGCTGCCACGTCAGACCTCTCTATCCTACTCAAGCTCACTGATGCCTCCCACCTGGGACCCTGCAGATCACTTTGGCACCAGCCAAGACCATGTGTTTGGTCCTCCATGCTGCCTCGTCTTGCTCTCTGTTTCATGTTTCATTGCTTCATGGGATTTAGTGCTATTACTACAGAAAGACGGTATTTCACGAATGGGGAGGAAGCTTGACTTTGTTTGGTCTCAGACTTTAAGCTGTGGTCACCTGTACAGAAGCGCAGAACCGGATGTGCAGCCCATCTTCAGCAAAGGGTACGGAATGGTTGGTTGTGACCCTGTTCCTGGCTTCGCCTAGTTGTTTCTTCTCCATCTTGCCCTTTCTTCCTTGTGGATCTGTGCTAAGCAGCTTTCAGTCCTTTCAGGGACTGGGTGGAGTATGAATAACCTTCCATCTGCTAAGTCAGAACGACCGACACTTGTTCTTGCTGACTTCAGGCCGGTTGTGAAATGCAACACAGTGGTAAGTGTATGCATAAGTTTGTAGCGTTTGTGTTTGTCGTGTCAACACTGTGGTGTTGGGAGTTTATCGTTTGTCATTTGGAGTGACGGTGTTGTGCTTGTGACTATGCCTCGCGTTTTGCAGATTTGAAGAAAGTGCTATTTGTAGGTTAAAGAAGATGGAGCATCAAGTAGAAAAAAAGTGAGCGTATTCTTCTGTTTGAGTTTAACGGAGGAGTCAAGGCAGCAGAGGCTACTTGGAACACTTGTGCCGTGTCCGGGGAGAATGCCATTGGAGACAACATGGCAAGAAAATTGTTTTGTCACTTCAAAGAGGGCCACTTTGACCTGAGGGGGGCCATGCTCAGGAAGACCATCGGGCTCTGATGAAGACCACTTAAACACTGTAATCCACAATGTTCCATGCCACTCAACCCCAGAATTGGCAAATGTGATGACCTCTGACCAACCAGCCTCCATGTGACTTTCACATTCCATGGGCAGGCTAAAAATGCCACGAACTTATGCATCAACCCCAGAGCATGACTCAGCCCAGGGGAGAGGCCCTGGCTCTTCTCTGCACAGCTGCAGTCACTGATGTCCATGCTGGAATGAAGGCCTTTTAAAGTGGCCAGATTTTCATATTTTTACAAATAGAAGTCCAAAATCTTGGGCAAACTCTGCAATTTTTAGACATAGGCCGCTAAAGTTTGGGTACATCCTTGGTGCCCCTGCAACCTGAAAAAAATATTTCGGTGCCATATTCATCATGTGCACCACTGGTTTGCACAATGTACTTTAAAGTTTCATTTGTCAATTCCAATCGTATGGAATTGACTCTTCTCTCATGGCTTTCTTAGTATAAGGCCACATGCCATTTGCTGACCAGGAAAAGCTGTTGAAAGATTCTGAAAGGAATAGAAAAAAAGGAAAACGAGTTGCCTAGTTCTCTAAAGACCCTGGACTGTGTCACGTTCACTAGGAATCCATCCTCCAAAATTTGAGACCTTGCTGGCGGCCCTGTCTTCTCTCCCAGATTCTAACTGCTCTGGAGGACTGTGACCTGGACGGGGCGCCATAATGTATGAAGGAGGGCCCCAAAAAAGAGCCAACCAACCCCACGGAATTACCTTTCGGAGCATGGGCCCCTGGTAGGACAGACTTTCCCCACCGGGTAAGTGTTCCAGGAGCCCATCGGCATCAGCGTCCCAGCTCACGTTGTGAGAGGCTGCGTTCGGTGTCAGCGGATGTTTTGCGTGGAGAGTCTTATTTCAGTCATTTCACGATAGGGTGAGAGACCCAAGAGATTAAAAAAAAAAAAAAACTCTGAGAGAACTATTACTATATGAATTCCTACCCCACGTTCACTGTATTCGTTTGCAGTGTTTGTACTTAGAATTTTGTTAAGTTTAATTTTTGTTTGTCGCATAAAATAACCGATTGCTTCCGCAACTGCTGCTAACAGTATGTGAATGTCAAGTAATAAACCCCTCCCGGACATTCCTTTGCTTAGCCGGCCTGCTTGCTAAACCTAGCTTATCTGACATTCCACTCTGCTCATTTAGCAGCTTCCCGTCAATCGCAGGTAGCTGAGCGGACCAGACCAATCCCAAGTGCCCCCGTACCCATTAGGAGAAATTACCCTATCATGTAAAAACAAGTTTAAAGTTCTTTCCCTCCCTCTGTAATGATGTATAAAAACTGCTTGCCGTGCTGGATCGGGGCTCTCGTCCCTGATGCTGCTGCTTCGGGCGTGAGCCCAGACTCGAGCCTGAATAAAGACCCTTGTGTGTTTGCATCAGAGCTGGCTCTTTGTGGGTCTCTCGGATTCTGAAATTTGGGTTTAACAAGGGGATTTGCAAGCACACCTGCCCACACCCCTCTGAGCGTTCAGCAGCGTCTGACCCCGAACGGCGTGACCCCTGCGCCCCACTTTCCTCATCCACCCAATCTCACCCTGAGCAACTTGTTTTGTTGCCCCGGATGAAAAACGTCCTCAGAGGGAAGCCTCTTGCCAACGTGGAAGAGGCAAAGCAGATAAAATGGCAGAAGCACTGAAAGACATCAAAATGGATGTGTTCAAAACTGTTCTGAGCCGTGGAGAAAGTGTCTTGATGGGTATATTGTATCAAAACAAGAGTACTTTGAAGGTGACTGAAGTTTAAAAAAAAAACATGTAAGGATAAGAAACACCATTTTTTTAATAAATGAATTCTGGTTTTTGGGTCCCCCCCATACGTCTGCCTGAAACCCAGTGAGACCGAGGTCCTCTCACTCTCACCTTAGAGTCAGATGTTTCTCAATGAAGCCTTACGCTGAGGCGTTATCATTCTGGAAAAGGGATTCAGGGGCATTTGCAGCAACACTCCCCACGCGGTTGTTCCTGAGAAACTTTCTCTCACCTACAGTTTACGTGGTGTGAAAAAAAGCAAGACAGTCACAAAGTTAAAATCATTCAACTTGTTTTGAGGTTATGTGCCTAATTTTTCTCGTGATTGTGCCAAAATATCCCCTTGGGTATATTTCCTTGACAAAATATAAAGCTGGAAATGTTAGGATAGTTACTCTCATCTCTCTGTTTTCTTTCTTGATTGTGTTGGTCTGTGAAATCTAAACGTCTGTGACAGGCTTGAGCTGCCCCCTCAGCTGGTGACAGGTCGGGGAGAGGGAAGGAAGGATGGGGACAGCCAGACCCACCAGGTGCAAGTGGAGAGTGTCCATCCGTAAGATTGGTCACCTTTGTGAGGGCAGTGTGTCCTCAGTATCTGAAGACTGTAGCAAGGAGTGCTCAGGTATTGTTTTGGGGGAGGAGGCGGTTGACCTTTTCTAGTCTTTGAAAGAGAATTACTCTTGAGAAACAAAAGAACTTATTGTCAGTGTGTTTGCATTCAGCAAACAGACCTGGAGATGGCCCGAGGGATGATAGGCTCAAAGAACACAGATGAGACCATGTAACTTTGACCTATTTCATATGAGCATCTCTGAGCCTGCATTTGGAGCTGGCTGCCTTGTTTGTTTTATAAATTGATCTTCATATCGATTCCTTCCTTGATGGCTGTGGAAAAGAAGCCTCCTTCCTGTTTGAACTTGTGTCTTTGTGGGCTGCCTTTATGCTTATCTCGTAAAAGTCTCCCCAACTCCTGATTTGGCAAGGGACGTCCTTGCTGAGAATTTTACTTGGTGAGAGTGTCAAATGGCTAGCTAGTTCAGTTAGTGAAGAGGATTCTGTCTCCATCTTGAAATGCCACTTCACTGATGTGACTTCCTGGAACCCGGATGATAATGTATTCTAAAAGAGAGAGAGAGCCGGGCTCGGTGGCTCAGCCTGTAATCCCGCGCCTTTGGGAGGCTAAGGTGAGTGGATGGCCTGAGCCCGCGGGTTCGAGACCCGCCTGGGCAGCGAGACCTCATCTCTACAATAAATCAAAAAATCAGCCGAGCGTGGTAGCGCGCGCCTGTAATTCTGGCTACTCGGAAGGCTGAGGCGGAAGGATCGCCGGAGCCCAGCAGGTCGAGGCTGTGGTGGCCGGGAGCGGCCACTGCACTCCAGTCTGGGCAGCAGAGTGAGACTCCAACTCAAAAAAAAAAAAAATAAATAAATAAATAAATAAAAAAAATAAAAAAATAAAAGAGAGAGAAAAACTTATTGATGAAGTCATAATTACTCACAATTATTTGAGCATCCACGCTGTGCCAGGCTCTGTCCTAGGCACTGAGGCTATAGTAACCACAAAACAAAACAGACAGGGATGCCTGTCCTCAGTGATCTTATGCTCTCATGGGGAGGAATATACCAAAACCAAAACAAAGCCCCCAACAAATAAGACCATTGTACAGCATGTGGGAAGGGAGCAGTGCTGTTTGGAAAATAAAGCAGCGTCTGTGACCAGGAGATTGGTGAAAGATGTTGCTATTTAAACTGGGGAGGTCAGAGTAAGTGTCCCCGATTAAGTGACATTTGAGTGATGACTTATTTAAGCTCTGAGAAGACTGCTCTGGCTGCTTTGATGGGGGACAGACAGCAGACTAGCCAGAGTGGAAACATGGAGGCCAGTTAGGAGATGGCTGCACTAATCCCAGCAGGTACAGGGCAGGCGCCATGGGCGTCCTCATTTGTAGTCCAGCTCGTCCATGGCTTCCATACTGGAGCCACGAATGATTTGTCCTCCTTCGTGTCACTTGGAGTGAGTGCCAGCAGTGTGGAAGGTTCGTTTGTTTTCCCACTGGTGCAGCCTGATGGGCCCATTCTACCATTCTCTTCATCTTCTATCAGGTGTCATCCTCTTAAATTTGTGAGCCCTTGGCTGTCCCAGCACCCCACAGCACGCTCTTGGGACTGACCAGATGTTTGTGCCCTAGAACTCGCGAGCCATGAGAGGGTGGGATAACTGGGCATCTTCCCTAGTTTGGTGGGTCACAGCAGGAGAAGAATGGCAAAAAAGGAGAGGTGAGTGGATTGCCTGAGCCCGCGGGTTCGAGACCCGCCTGGGCAACTTGGCGAGACCTCATCTCTACAATAAATCAAAAATTAGCCGGGCATGGTAGAGCGTGCCTGTAGTTCCGGCTACTTGGAAGGCTGATACCGAGGGATAGACGGAGGGCTCGCCGGAGCCCAGCAGGCGAGGCTGCAGTGGCTGGGAGTGGCCACTGCACTCCAGTCCGGGCGACGGAGTGAGACTCCAACTAAAAAAAAATAAATAAATAAAAAATAAAATAAAAATGGGAACCAATGGCTCTCTTTGGCCTGAGGCCAACTTGATGGATGAATTACTGTTTACATAATGTAACAGGGGTAGGTGTGGGGAGAAGAGTGGCCATTTAAAGAGTATCACTTCCTAGCCCTACATTTATAAACTAAAAAAAAAGCATTTTTTCTATTATAAAATAAATATATCTTGTTATACAGAATAAAGTAGTATATTTGATAAAGAAGGTACTGCTGAGAAAAGAATATTGAGAAAATTAGATATCCAGGGAAATATCAAGCTGTATTTTCATTTCATATTGTTGACAGAAAGAAAAATCTTCATGGATTAATATTTAAATAAGAAATTTTTAAGAAACTCTAGGCAAATTTAGTGAATATTTACTTGCTCTCTGAATAGAGAAGGCCTTTGAAAGTTTAAAAACAAAGAAAAAATAGGGAGAATCGCATACTATTTATCACATAAAAAATTAAAACACAAGTCAGAAAAATATTCACAATAAATACTAGTCAAATGTTAATAAGCTTAATGTGAAAAGTTATCTTTTTCTTGAATAAAAACATAATGATGTCAATAGATAATAGAACTGAGAGAAAGTACTCACAAAAGGGGAAACACAACCATGGCAAATACACTTACAAGAAAAGATATAACCTCCTGAGTCATCTAAAAAGACAAAATTTAAACTAAAATGGGAACCTTTTTTGGGTTCTGTTTGTCAGATTGATAAAGTTTAAATAACATTTTTAAAACCCAAGAGCTAGCAAGTTAGGACAGACCCATCTATATGTTCCTAGTATAAACATTGCCTGGCATGTCAGTCTGGAAAGCAATTTGGCAACATGCATCGAGAACCTTAAGGCATTGATAAACGTCGATCCATTAATCTTGTTACAGCCCGACAGGGTTCTTATGCCCGCTGTCCAGAAAAACCAAGACTGATGCAACCATTGCAATGGACAAAGAGTTTAATATCACAAAGCAGCTGAGTGAGGGAGCGGGAGAGGAGTATTTCCCAAATCCACTGCTCCAAGAACCCAGAGTATTTAAAGGGACTCTGGTGGAGTGGGGATAGGGACTGCTGATTGACTGATGTCATGGGGAAGGTCTTCCTGTGAAAAAGCCGATTTCTGGGAGGGGACTGTACTGTATGTGTTCTGAGGCTGGGTGAGGCCTTGGGTCTGTCAGAGTACAGGGTCTGAAAAATACCTCAAATCCCATTCTTAGGTTTTACGGTAGAAGCGACTTATAAAGCCATCCCCGCGACCATCAGCTCTTAGCTCCTGGGCCCTGAGCTGCCATAGAGGTGGTTTAGGAGGAAGGTATGGGAAATGGGTCCCTGAAAACAGACACACTGTTGTTCTTCCCTTCTGCTTTTGCATCTGTATTGTCTCAGGCCCATAGTTTAAGGGAGAATATGGTTATCAGCCTTACAGTTCAGCTCCTTCCCCCAGGGGTGAGGACAGGAAGATACTCAATTGCCCTCTATTGGAGTGAAAGCAAACGTAGAAACAACAGATTTGTTAAGTTCTAACCCTAGCTGTAGCTTTTCAGGACTTGGATCTCTTTTACAGCTTTTACCCTATACTCTGATATTAATTTTATATAGGTGGTTTCAGTCTCACTTTTGAGACTTTGTCCTAAAGAAAAAAACAACTGACTAAAATTTGAGCAAAAGTTTGCATCATGGTTTTACTTATCACAGGGAAAAATGGGGACCAGTCTAACCATCCACTCTTAAGATGTGTAAGCGAATTTTACTATACTTCTGTGATGGAAAGATGTGTCTGGAAGGTTATCTTCCTCACACGTCTCTTCATGCCACTCTGTGTTTTATGTGCTACAGGCGTCTATTGTTAAAAATCTCACTGTTTCATTCAGTGGCAACATGTTTTATGGTCCCGAGATGAGAGTCCCATTCATCACGGAAACTTTGGAGGACATGTAAAACCCAAAGGAAGAAAAAGACCAGCTATAATCCCAACATCCAAAGTCAGGCATAGTTAATAGCTTAGTATTTTCCTTTCTAATCTTTGCAAAATACATCCATAGTTCAAGGGAGTTTTGCTTAGTTGTTATCTCTTAATGGTGGAAACGTTTTCAAACTATGCATCGATGACACATGAGTGTACATGATGGTACAATATATATATATGCACATAGACAGAGGGTGCCAAAAATGTATACACATTTTAAGAAAGGAAAAAACTGTATTAAGATTATAATACTTCATATATACCAGTAACAAAAGATGAACACCATTTTTTGAGCAAACGTCTTATATACATTGCTACCGTAATCCAATGCAACTTCGAAAAAGTGACACATAGATAACATCTCTTAAAATGTGTATACTTTTTTGGCACCCACAGTATATGTGTGTGTAAGTTTATTTCCCAATTCTCTGACTTAATATTAGACTTGGAACCTATTTCAACTCATCTTAAATTTTTAAAGTTTTTATAAAAATTCTAATTTACCCACAGCGTGTTAGAGGCACACCTGCTATCCGGAATGATGTCAGAGGCCCCTGCTGTGAAATCTGTCTCTGTGGCGGTTGTAACAACACGGTGGCCTGCAGCAAGCGTGGGCAGTCTTTGATGAGTCTGCCCCCAACCTCGCCCAACCTCCCGCAGTGTAGGCGTGCCACGTGGCGCCACCTTAACTCTGATCGGCCTCCTTGCCCACTGCTCATTATTCCACACCAGGAATCCACAAGTATGCACTTCAAGAACCTTGAGTGGAACATGAGTGAAAGCTATTTCTGCGGCCTAAACCTCTTCCATCAGTACAAGGATGTCAGTAGTTCTATAGTCTGAACTCATTAAATTCTGATATTATTTTGAAAATGCTACCACTGGCCCGCTCTGTCTGATGTTCTAATCTCTGCTGGAAACAGTAAATGCAAACAGGTGTATTTTCAAGGGACAGAGGTGGAGAGAGGATGCTTTCCCCAGGTGCGTGCATATCACTTGCCTGACAAACTTATGTGATTTAATGGTCTGGTAAAGTCTTTCACCAACAGTTTGCTACTGTGACAGCAGGAGCACTAAAATCCTTTATCGGGCTTCATCTTGTAGTGAATTCAGACCTGGCGGAAGGCCATGGCTCGCTAGAAGATGGAAGAACGTCACTCTCTGAGACTGCAGTAAATGGAGCCGAGGGTTCTGCTGTGTGTACTGAGGACAGCAGTGTGGCGTCCCTGGAGACAGAGGCTGACTATGCTGGATGGAGTCAGTGTTTTCCAGAATGTGTTGAGGGCACTCCAGCTGCTCACCCTGTGATGGATGTTCCCCTAGATGTGTCTGTTGCTCGAGGGTATTCAGGGACTTGAACGTACTAGAGTGCGTTATAAACCAACAGGCATGGGCTTTAACAAACCACATTTAAACCCACATGAACGTGAAGCCTTTCTCCAAGCGAAACGAGGGTTTTCCAAGGTCTACCTTGGGATGTTTTATGTTGGGGCCTTTGCCTGTGTTGCAGGTTCGAATCCTGGTCTGTCATCTCAGAAATGGAAGAAGTGACACATTTCACTCTTTTGAAATTTGGAATTTGGTTTTCAACGCCCCCATGCCGCCCAGGTGGCAGGAAGTCTAACCTTGGCTTTTTCTTTTCTTTTTTCTTTTTTGAAGACCCAGTGCCTGAATGTTTTGTTTTATTTTAGCTTAAAGATGGGGGTATGGTTCAGGGTTGGGTATGCAAGTGGTCATTGTACAGGTAAAGTTAGGGCCTTGCTTTGGTCCTCACTTTACCTGGTTTGAGACCAGGTATCCTTATGGATGAGGTGTGTTCCTGCGCCGTCCCCTGGCTGTTTCCCACTCTTGTGACCCTGCCTTTCTGTGGGCTCTGTCTCTACCTGTTTAGCTGTGCCAGTGTTCTAATAATGCTCATCTGTCCGCACTTGACCAGCACCCCTCGTCTCCAGCAGTGCCTAGGACCCGTTCTGAGGTCTTTCTCCAGGGTGCTTCGTGGGCTACCTGAGCCTTCACCGGTGGGGACGGGGCACAGATCTCCTTTTTCTCTTTTCCCTCCCCGTCTACTCCAAAGTCTTTTTCCTTCCTCTTCTTACGTATACCTGATATTAGGGTCTACATTTTTATTTTCTTCCCTCTTAGTATATAAAAAAAAAATCACCTCCTTTCGGTATTCACATATTTTAAGTAACAAGACGATTTACTGACATAATTTGGGTGGATCACAGGTAGTGGCAACTTCAGGACTGGTTTGAATCAGCAGCTCAACTGCGTCATCAAGGGACGAGTTTCCCTCTTTCTCTATGTTTTGTTCACTGTGATATGACATTGAACCTATGATCTATTCTTTCATGAAGGGGAGACGGTTAAAGCCTCATCAGGCTTTATGTTGTCATACATCTTCCGGAAGTCGAGAGACACAATGGCTTTGGGTAGCTTTGCAGAGACTGTGAGAAATCCTCTCATAATATCACCCATCGAACCTCTACTAATTGATTTTCATTGTATCCCTTAAGTCCGTTAAATTATTTTGAAATATTTTATACATATGATAGGATTTTTATAGTATATAAGGTATTTAAAGAAAAATGTAATGCACATTTGGAGACCCCTTTTAGGCCTCCCTTGCTGTGCCACCTGCATTCCCTGCCAGGGGTAAGGTTTCTTTGTGGTTAATCAGTATTTTGCCTTTCTCTATAAGTTTACCCTATATGTGTACGTTTCTAAACAATACATTCTTCAGTGTTGTGTGATTCTAAATTTTACATTAATGGCATTATCTGTGTGTACTCGCCTGCAACTTGCTTCCTCATTCTGTGTGGTCAGTGAGACTCACTCGTGCTAGTAAACGAATCTATTCATTATTTTTTCTGCGATACAGTATTCCATTGTATAATTAAACCCCTGTTTATGTATCATTTTACTGTAGGTAGACTGTTAGGCTGATTCTAGTCTGGGGAGTATTAAAAATAGTGCTGCCAAACTTGGGATCCTGCGTGAAGGGGGGCCCCAATGTACTTGTATATACTGAAAAAATTACATAGTTGAGTGAGATCATGCACAATTTTTAATATTACAAAATAATGCAAAACTATTTTCCAAAATAGGATAAAGTTATTTTCAATACAAGGAGAATGTAAGAAGTCCTGTTGTTCCATATCTTTGCCAACACTTTTTTTCCCAGCATTTAAAAAAGTTTTGCAAAGTTGATGTGTATGAAATTATATTTTGTGGGTCAGCTTACCTTTCTGGCAAATCAGTTAGGCTGAGAAAATGTGTAATTTTTATTTCATCTTTTGTGAAACATCCGCCTGTGATTTTTACCCACTTTTGCGGGGGGTTGTTTTTCTCTTTTCAATTGACTTGCAGAAGTTCTTATGTATTCTGCTTACTAACCTAGTGTCAGTCATATTTGTTGCAGTATCTTCTCTCAGTTTGTGATTTATACTTCACTTTTAAAAATAATTTCTTTTTGTAAAAAAAAAAAAATTTAAGACGGTCAAATGATCAAATTGTGACTCAGGGTTGGCATACTGGCGTCATTAAAAATTTATTTCCTACTCCAACTTTATATATATGTGTGTGTGTATGTGTGTATAGATATACACACGTATACACACACACAAGGCACTGTGATACTGACACAAAACAAACATACCAATGACACACAACAGAGAGCCCAGAAATGAAACTACACGTATACGAAAATTTGGTACATGACAGAGATGTCATTACAGATCATTGGGAAACTATAAATCAATTAGTAGCATATTCAAAAAATAAATGGAATAAGATTCCTCCCTTTATGACAGATCAATTAAAGACATCTGTGTATATGTGTGTATATATATACACGTATTTGTACATACAAACACAGAGACACACCTATGTACAGGCATATACACACATCTTTAATTGGCCTATCATGAAGGAGGGGTTCTATTTCATTTATGCTTTAAATGTGGCTGTTACTTCTCTCAGCATTATTTAGAAAACATAAATGACCTGTAATGACATCTCAGTCATCCACCATACTTCTCTAGCTGCGTGGATTCACTTCTGAACTCTCTGCTGTGTGCGTTTGGTCTGTGCGTCTGTCTTTCTCGCAGTCCCACAGATCCACCACCTTTTATGCCCTCAGAATAAGCTTGAAGTTTGGTTAAACAAGTCTCTCTACATGCTCATCCCTGCACCTTCAGGAGTGTCTTGGTCATTCGTGGCCCTTTGCATGTCTAAATAAATTTTATAATTGGCTTAGACAGTTCCGATATTTTATTAACTGATATTACATTTATAGATTTGGGGACAAGTTAATATCTTTTTTTTTTTTGAGTTGGAGTCTCACTCTGTTGCCAGACTGGAGTGCAGAGGCCGCTCCCGGCCACCGCAGCCTCGACCCGCTGGGCTCTGGCGATCCTTCTGCCTCAGCCTTCCGAGTAGCCGGAATTACAGACACGCGCTACCACGCCCGGCTGATTTTTTGATTGATTGTAGAGATGAGGTCTCGCTGCTCAGGCGGGTCTTGAACCTGCGGGCTCAGGCAATCCACTCACCTCGGCCTCCCAAAGGCACGGGATTTCAGGCTGAGCCACTGAGCCCGGCTGAGTTGATATCTTTATAGCATCATATTGGGTCTTTCTATCTATATCTCTGTCCATATCAATTCATTTAGATCCTTATTGTCTCTGGTTGCTATTAGGAGTGGTGTTTCCCAGCATCACGTTTTCTCACTGTTGCTGGACATTCTAAGTCAAGAAGAGTCTGTGGCATCTCGTTACCACAACTTTTTGAGGAGCCCAAATCCCGGAAGCAAGGTACCATGGAGCTTGTCTATCTTCTTGAAAGGAGAAGAAAAAATCAAAGTGAGAACAGTGCATCTGAAGGTTGTTTGAGCAAATTTGCCAGCCACACCTACAAAAGAGTACTTAATTCTCACCATAATGTTAAGCTGGGTGTTACCTGTCCTATTTTAATGACAAGAAAACCAAGGTTTAGGAAAGCCAGAGCAAATGTGTTTACGGTGGAGCCAGGGTTTAAAATCATACAGCTTTCACTCCCAAGTGTTCCTGTTCATCACGGGGTACCTTTCCTCAGGAAGGGAGAATGTCCAGAATTTTCTAAGCATTGAGGTCAATAACAAAAATGCACAATCCTTTCTGTAGCCCAATTATATCACCCTGTCATCCTGCCCTGAAAGTCAGCAGAGGTTTGAGCCTGCTCTGTCCATCTCTTCTTGTCATCATTGCTGCCTGAGCAGGCCACCTGGCCCCCAGGAAGAGGTTTTGCACACCTGAGGAGGCAGATAGCACATATCACCTGGTTGCCTATGATAGCATGCTTCACCCTGGCTACATTTTGATATACACAGCCAGGCAGGGAGGGCACTGAAATTGTAAAGCAGCAGTGTGCATGGAATTCTTTTAAATTGTTCTTAGTCAGTGATAAAAAACTCTGATAACAACTCCGGTGAAAGCTTATGGCTACAAAAAGTCTCCTCTGTGGAACTGGCTGGAAAGGATTCTCTGCTGAATATGGCCTGGCTGTCTGAGCCCCCTGTTCTTAGTGAGAAAATTATCATGAGTCATTTGCCATCTGTGATCCTCAGGGATGGAATCTTCTGGAAGACACGATTGTTATCAGTCAACCTGCACTGTCCCACAGGCTTCCAGAGCTTGGGGGCATGTTGTGATGGATACTCAGGAGAGAGGAGCCTTTTGTGGGGTTCTTGGTGGCTTGCCAGACGCCACAGTGGCCATCACCAAAGTGAGTGCAGTGCGTGAGCTGGCTCAGCTGTGGTGCCCAGAGTCACGGATGCCTGGAGTGGAAGTGGCACCCATGGTGGCCATTCCTTCAGGCAGGCACCCCCCCCCTTAGGGCCTGAGCACTGTTTGACTCCTGCACTGGGCATGCTGGGCCTCGGGGGCCTCTCCGAGGTCTTCTCAGCATGAAAACATGAAATTGGAAGGGTCAGGAAGAAGCTTACAAAACTTAACAGAGAGCCTCTTCATGGGCGCCATTTGAGAAGCAGGGCACAGGTGAGCAACTGTGTGTCTTCCTGTCCCCGCGGGTTTGGAGAAGGGGGTGCTCATGCACACTGGTTCCCTCCCCTGCGCTCCCTCCCCCTCATCGTGCCCCTTTCTCGTTTTCATTCTCTTACTTGTTCTTCCTGCTTTCCTCCCTTCTCTCCCTCTCTCTCTCCCCCTCTCTCTCTCTCTCTCTCTCCCCCCTCCTCCCCCTTTTTCCACCCAATCCTTTTCTGTGTTCTGAGTCAGCGGTCCCCTAAGTGGAAAGTTGGAAACAGTTCAGAAGATCTTACTGATATTTATTTCATTCTGTCAGTTGTAAATGTCTATTTATCTTTTTGTTTGGGATACAGTCTCAGAAATATTTTGCTAATGACATGCATACATGCTGGAGACTGCCACCCTCCAATGACTTTCTTCCTCCTTGAGCCTGCCTCTGCATCCTTCCGGCTTGGGTTGATGGGTTGTTTGTCCTGTATGGGACTTTCAGCAGTTATTATTACTTTTTAAAAATTTTTGGTTGACTGATACCTGGTGGCATCTGGGGAGCTCCACATGTACTGGTTCATCAGGGGTGAGGGCCATGGCACTCTTGGCAACTCTCGATTGCTGCCCCCAGAGAAAAAAGATGAAGTTAGATGCACTGTAGGCAGACACAGGGCCTGGCTTGATGCATCTATCATAAAGAATTCTCGTAAGAACTAAAATCATGGGCATGAGATTCACAATTACATCAAGACTGCTGGTGTTGCTGTTGTTCAAATTACGTGCATTGTGTGGTGCAAAGTTTTCACTCAGATTCCAGCTCGGTCACTCACTCAATGTGTGAACTTGGGGTAGTCACTTTGTTCTACTTGAGTCTTGGTTTTTTTCCTCTGTAAAACAGATTAAAAAACCACTCATTTTCATGTTGTCCTAGAGGCAAGATAACATACGAAATCACCTTTCACAGCGGAGATGCTCACTGTGTATTGCCTTCTTTTCCCCATCCAAGTCAGTATGTTTTTATCCATCAAACATGTACCTAGCACTTACTTTGTGCCAGCCGCTGTTCTAAGCACATTGTAACTTTGCCTCTTTGATACCACAACAACCTTTTAGTAGTCACTGTTATTATCCCATTTTACAGATTGGGAAGGTGGAGCACAGAGAGGTTTTTTTTTGAGTTGGAGTCTCACTCTGTCGCCCAGACTGGAGTGGGCGACACCTGCTGGGCTCCACCTGCTGGGCTCGGGCGATCCTTCCACCTCAGCCTTCCGAGTAGCTGGAATTAGAGGTGTGCGTTACCACACCCGGCTGAATTTTTTTTTTTTTTATCGTAGAGATGAGGTCTCGCTGCCCAGGCGGGTCTTGAACCCGCAAGCTCAGGCAATCCACTCACCTCAGCCTCCCAAAGGTGCAGGATTACAGGCTGAGCCACCAAGCCTGGCTACAGAGAGGTTTTAATAGCACCCAAAGCCACATGGCTAGTAAGTAGCAGAGCCACTAGCAGATATTTTTGTGGACACTTTAATACCAGATTTTTCTCCTGTAGCTGAAGATATTATTGTCCTGACATATTGTCTTATAATGGATATAGATTTCTCTCTTGAGTTTGCAAATGTTCTCTCTGAGAGGCGTTAGGAAAAAATAACATTGAGCAAAAGCACACATAATTATGAGTTCATTTCTGTGTTAATGTAGTAAAGAGGTGAATGAATGTCATAAAACATATTCTCTTTGGGTGCCAGTCTGAGAGAGGCGCGGGACTGTGGCCTGGCACTTTTCAGCGGGAAAGCTGGCCCAAGGGGCCTGAGTCTGCCTGTCGAGGAGTGTGTGGGCACCTAGGCTGGTGGTGTACCCCACTTCTCATCCGCACAGGGCGTGCATGTTGTGCAAAGGCACACAGGTGGGAGTCCAAGTGAGCCAAGATCACTGGGGAATGTTTCGGAGGAGACCTGGCCACCAGACAGCGCCCTCCTATTTAACAGAACACGGGAGTCAGGTCCAGGAGCAATGACCGCAGACCCACTGTGGCTTGGGCTGACTTAGCGTCTTGTTCTCATTTTCAAATGTCTGGTACTTGGGAAGGTCCCAGAGCTCACTTTGCTACACAGTCTTACTGCCTAGCAAGGAGTTGCCAAGGAAAAGTTAACACACGTGGCCTGGACTTACTATTATTTAAGAGCATTCACAGATTTCTCGACCCAGTTAGCAATGAGGAAAGGGAGGAAGGGAACACATGAGGGGGACCCCAAAACCCGGAATTTACGTATAAAAAATTGTGTATTTATTCTTACACATTCAAATTTGTCACCTTCAAAGTACTCTTCGTTTGACACAATATACCCATCAAGATGCTGTTTCTACCGCTCAAATGTTTTTGAACTTGTCAATTTTGGTGCTTTTACTGCTTCTGCCATTTTTTGTTTCACCTCTTCCTCATCAACAAAACATTTCCTTTGAGGAATTTTTTCATCTGGGGAAACAAAAAAATGTTACTTTGGGCGAAACTGGGTCAATAGGGAGGTGGAGCATGGAAGGTCATATTGTTTTTTGTCAAAAACTGCTGTGTCCTCAGTGTGGTGTGGGCAGGTGTGCTCATAATCACCCATCACGAAATGGGCAAATGCGTTGAAAGAATCTCCTAAAAAACTTCACCTGTACCTAAACCATTGATATACCCATCCCTAACTTGTACCCCAACGCTTTAAAAAATTAAAATAAAATTAAATGGAAAAAGAGAAATTCGCTGAAGTCTTTCACAACAACGCTGGCTTGTACACAGATGCCGATGGGTTCTTAGAACACTTACCTGGCAGGGGAAGCCTGTACTACAAGCCTGTACTAAAAGATAATTCTGGTTTTTGGGGGGTCTTGCCTCGCATATTGAAGTCATACTGGGTGCCAGGTGCTTCAGTGGACACTTCTGTGTCAGCGCCACTGATGATACCGGCGAAGCAGAAATAACTTCAGTTGGTAATGGGAAAGATAGGCAAAGACTGACAGAGAGGGTGGAAGTTGTGAACAGTAGACTTTTGAATTCCAAATCAATGCTCTCAAGTCACCCAGAATGACTGAAGCAGTTTTTAATTGCCCTTCATGAGGAGCCAAAAATTATATGTTTCTCTTCTTCTTTCTCTTTCTGCTTGCTGGAGTTTCCGACTTGTTTAATTATTTCCCTCCCTTTTGTTCTTCCCTGAGAGACTGGCTGTGCCAACCTTTGAGATGAATCTCAGGAGAGAGGGAGGGAAGGAAGAAGAAAGAGGCTCACGGGCACATGTCCTTTGTTCATGTGTGCATGTGTCTTTTTTGTTTTTTGAGTAGGAGTCTCACTATCACCCAGGCTGGAGGGCAGTGGTACGCTCACGGCCACTGCAGACTCAACCTGTTGGGCTCAGGCGATCCTTCCGCCCAGCCGATCCTTGCATCTCAGCCTTCCAAGTGGCTGGAACTGCGGGCACACGCTATCACGCCTGGCTAATTTTTTGATTTATTGTAGAGACGAGGTCTCACCAAGTTGCCCGGGTTGGTTTCGAACCCCTGGGCTCAGGTAATCCTCTTGCCTCTGACTCCCAAAGTGCTGGGATTACAGGCTTGAGCCACCACACCCGGCAATGAATGTATCTTTATGTGACAGATACAAACAATTTCATATATATGATAAATTACATAGACATCATAGAATGCATTTACACCATCCTTAATCTTTTATCTGTTTGATTTCTTTAAGTTTATTATGAACATTTTCCCATGCCAACAGATTTAAAAACCACAATATCATTTTTAATATTGCCGAAAACTCTGTGCTCAGTATATGCCGATACTTGATTGTTAGATATTAGAGCAGTTTCCAGTTTTCAGTGTTCTGAAAAAACAGTGCTGCAATGACATCTGAAAAAAGAAATTTGAAATGGCACAAATTTCTATAGCTCTGATTTCTTAAATCAGGGTTATGATCAATATCGCTGCTCTCATTTGTAATGGTGCTGGAATCATTCTTGTACCCATATCCTATAGGGAACCCCCTGGATGAAACCCACAGAGATGGCACTTTTCTCCTTGGGCTTTCCTCTGCCCTGCCCAGTCCCATCCCTCAGTGACCCCTGAGAGAGCTGCAGGACATGGTGGTAAGACCACTGAGCTAGGTGCTAGCTCGATTTTATCTTTTTCCCTAGGACACTATTACTCTTATTATAGTATTGAAATTTTTTTCTTTTAAAAGAGAAAACTATATTCTCTTTAACTTGTATTGATCTTTGATGTACTCTTTTGTTAACTATATTCATCATAGTTTTTCTTTTTTAAATCTGTGATATAATAAGAATCTTTATGCTTAAGAAAACTTAAACACAGGCAGGCGTTATGGCCTGGAGCTCACTGAAAGGGCTATGTATACCTGAGCAGGACGCCCAGAGCAACTTGGGGAAAGGTCCAAGGGGTCGGGACCTACCATATCTCCTGGTTGGTACAGCTGTGTTTCTCCATGTCTTGACCCTTTTGGTCTTCTAAGTGTGGGCTTGAAATGTAAACCCTACTCATCTGGTCATGACTTTTAAATGATCACAGTATCTTCCTGGGCAACTGTGCTCTGTTTCATCCGAGTTTCCAGTTTCTTCAGTAACTTTGGGGTGTGAAATAGAAATACAGGCATCAGCCTTTGTGTTTTCATTGCAATTTGTTTTGTTTGTGCCAAGGTGAACCTCTCTGAATGAGTGTGATCGTCTCTATCACACGCTTGGAGTCTTTCCTTCAGATGCTGGGATTTATATTGTTTGGAAATTTCACATGTTGAAGCTAACTCAGCAACTTTATGTGACCATGTATAAGGGAGCCTTCATGAACATGTTGTTAGGATCTTGATCTCTTTGCCATTCATCTGTTCCGTGCTTTTGCCCGTTGGAAGTGAGAATTTCATGACTGGCTCAAACCAATGGAAATTCCAGAGAACCGAGCTAGATATGACTGGAATGTTGAAAGGACAGAGATTTATGCCATCAGGTATCACCATTATTACATCTATAATTTTAATTTTTTTCCCCTCTGGCCCTAAATAAGGTGAGTTGCTGACAGGCATCTGAGACTGGAAGGAAGTTAGAAGGTAAATGTGTGTTGATAACACAAAAGGATCGGGGTGAGGTCCATTAGCAAATGAAAGCTAACAGGAAGAGTGAGTAATCGCTGTAAGCAAAAACTGGCAGAAAGGGGGATTTGAGGCCAGAAATAGTCAAATAGTCCTTCCAAAAGCAAGAAATCGTTTTTTTTTAAGGAGCACATGGGACGTATTTTTCTGTTCTTTTGGGGCCAGGGGAAACAGAAAAATATGATTGAGCAGGTGGGATTTAGTTGTTTTTCAAAACTTTAACAAGCAAAAAAGGGTATGTTTTTGTTCAATTAGCAACATTAAGATAAATTTAATGTGCTGGTTTCCTGGGATTTGTGTCTTCAATTTACAAGTTTGACTGATAAAGAAGAAAATCGATTTTATTTTATTCTGTTTCCCAGGGAGATAGGAAACATCTTGAGGATTTTCTGAGGGAGTCTTTTTAATTAGGACTATTATAGAAACAAGTGAAACAGCCAAGTATCAAACCTAAAAGCTACCACTTGAGGCTGGAGTGTGGATGATGGTTAGGATTGGAGGCAAACTGTTGTTAGGATTCTCACGGAGGATTTCTTAGTCCTCGAAAGCAAGGGTGACTAAATCTGCCAGTCGCCCTAGACTCCTACCAGGTGTCACTGTCCCATCAGTCCTCCCAGCTGACAAATCAAGCTTTGTTACGCGTGAGATGCCAGAGCATCCAGTGACATGGTGGGTGCCCGTCAAGTCACAGTGGGGCGCCAGCATGTGCTCATGGATAGGAAGTGGACGGGTGGCCTCCACCCAGCCAGCTTCCACCGTAAGGGAGGCAGGAAGCGAGGCGAGGCAAGGAGCATCTGGATCCTTCTTGGGCTTGCATCCCAAGGCAGGTGTCTAGTGGACATGGCCTGGCCATGTGCAGAACGGCTTGTGAGTCACTGGAGCTAAGGCAGCGGGGAACACACGCTGAGCTTAGTTCTATCCCGAAGCTTGGGCCGGGCGCGCATACCTTCACATCCCGACATAACGAAAAGACAAGTGTCACCAGCCTCACCTGTGAAAAGTAAGCGTGTGGGAAAAAAATCACATCCCCCGAAGCCTCAAACTGGACAACCCAGAAACCTAGCCTATAGGTCTAGCTGGGATAGCAGTTGGTCAGCCCCTGGTTGGGAGGGTCTCTGTGTATGCCAGGGTGGGGAATGACTTATCCCCTTAGCACCACTGTCACAAAGGGCCTCAACTGCTGCTGTGAAGTCACTGACCTCTCGGCCAGGCTTTATCCGAAGCAGTTGAGCAGTGTGAAGTCAAGATGGGCTGGAGGCAGGAAGTGCCCCCCCCCGCAGGACAGCTGCCTTGATTGGAACCTGAAGACCTTGTCCCTTGACTGAAAGTGAAACAGTTCCTTTTTGCTTTCGGTGTCTCTGAAAAATTGGAGAGGGATTGTTTATAAAAGACCCAGTAAGGTGCATGCCATTGCAAATGCCCTGCAAGAAATCCCAGTGCAGCCGGGCTCGGTGGCTCAGCCTGTAATCCCCCGCCTTTGGGAGGCTGAGGTGAGTGGATTGCCTGAGCCCGCGGGTTCGAGACCCGCCTGGGCAGCGAGACCTCATCTCTACAATAAATTAAAAAATCAGCCAGGCGTGATAGTGCATGCCTGTAATTCCGGCTACTCGGAAGGCTGAGGCGGCAGGATCGCCGGAGCCCGGCAGCCTCGAGGCTGCGGTGGCCGGGAGCGGCCACTGCACTCCAGTCTGGGTGACAGAGTGAGACTCCAACTCAAAAAGAAAAAAAAAAATCCCAGTGCAATGAATAATTTCAATCTGCTCCAAAGTTTGGCCTTTTAATCTTACCAGGGATAGTTGTAAGAAGAAATCAACCCTAACTTACACAAAAGAGCAAAGTTGTTCAACCAGGACCTGCTTGACCCCCCCCTCCACTCAGCTGGAGAGGAAGCAGCAGGCATTGGGTCCTTGGGAAAATGCCACCAGCCAGCCCCAAGGAGGAGCTGTTCCACCCGCGGCGCTTAGTCGCAGAAGACGTCTTGAGGCAAAGGGATTTCTCATTTTACACAAATGATTGCAGCAAGTGTCTGTGAGTTTAGGCCCAGTTGCTTTCCAGTATCAATATGGAGATAATTGTTTTGCTAAGAGAGCTAGGGCAGTTAGAGTCATCTATACATTTGCATTTTATCAGTTGTGGGTTATTTTTCTGCCATTTGTTGACACCCGTGGAGTGTAGGCTGGTGCCTGAGTCCCATGAGAACTAGAGTTATTTGGTCACAGTAAACTTAAGCTTCTCCCTAACCCCCTAGATAACAGCATGTGCTTTGGATTCCTTTCAGCAGGTGTGAAAAGCTCATCTGTTTAACAGGTGAATATTGTATAGGATTTTGTAGCAGATTAATGAAAGAGCGACTCTGTCATTCCCAGCTCCAATCTCAGGCATTAGAAAAGCAAGCCTGCTTTATGACTGCCATGTGAGAAGGGTGCACATGGGTACCCCAAGAGCTGAAGCTTTGTTGAAGTGAGTTCGCTGGGTGGATGTGTTTTTCTGCCTTATACCGCATGCCTGGTAGTGTCTTCTCTCCTGATTAGATGCCTCTCTGCAAACGGTGGACTAAACCGCACCACGCTTCTAGGTCTGTCATGTTTCATTTCAGGTGGGAATACAGTTTTAACCCCAGTGTACAGATGAAGAGGCTGAGGCAGTAGTTAAGCAGCTCCGTCCAAGGTCAGCAGAGGGGGCTGAGCAGTCAGCCTGCCTCGGGAGCCCTGCGTTTGCTACCCACCATCCCCTGCCCCCTGTCCCCTGCCCACCAGGAAGGCACCTGGGAAGTCATCCCACTCACCTCCGGGTAGTGATCCATCATTCAACTTGTAGGGCAGATCTTCCGCTTGCTGATTTTCTCTTCAGCTGCCTTTGTAGTCTAAGGGCCTGAGCCATGAGAGTTGTCTAGAAGCTTTGGGAGAAAGGTGAGATCACAGTGTACAATCACAGTGGAAGCCTGGAGCTGAAGTTATCGTTGTATCTTCTCCAAACTTATACCAGTGATACCGTGTTTCTAAGGCCAGGGGTCCAGTTTCCACCTGCAGAGTGAACAAAACAATGCTCCCCCCCACTTCCTCGACATACAGAGGGTGCCAAAAAATGGATGCACATTTTAAGAAAGGAAAAAACAGTATTAAAATCGAAATAATGTATACCAATAGCAAAAGATGAATACAGGTCACATTTGACTTCTGCTGGTACAAGAGGTGCTCAAAGTGGTTCCCATCAGTGTCCAGACACTTCTGATGACGGCGAACCCGAAAGTTATATGTGGATAACATCCCTTAAGATGTGTATGCGTTGTTTTGGCACCCCCGGGTAGATGTCTTAACACACATTCTCAAAAGCAAACGACGTCAGATACTGGTTTCCTAAACATGTCGTCCCTGGAGGCATCATGCTGCATGCTGGGCTCTGGACAGAGTCTCTCGAAGAGTAAGTTCTGGCCAGTCCTCCCCATCGAGGCACTTGCGGTGCAAGAGAAGATGTGACCCCAGGGCCGTCAGGTCCACCTTACCGCGAGGTTCAGATGAGCGTTGCACACCAAAGGTCATGAAGGGCCAGATGAGGGAGAAAGGAGGCGTGGCTGGCTGGTGAGGGTCTCCAAGATGAGGATGCGGGCTTGTCTGAGGTAGGGATGAACTTCAGTCTGAGGTGGACCCTCAGCGCCAGACTGCGCTTGAATGAACGGAGAGCAGGGCAGCCGTGTGTGGGGCAGGGATGCGAGGACGGGTGATGGTCAGAGCAGGGAGGACAGCTCTCTTGTGGGAGTCGTGGCCGAGGGGACTGGGGTGCACCCACTGCCCAGGTGCCACTGCAGAGAGCAGAAGAATGAACATGTGGTACTCAGCTCACCCAGCTTTGCTCTTTTGTGTAAGAAACCTGCCTTGTTCTGTGGCGTGTAGAACCAGGCTTCCCCCTCCAAAGGGCGTCTCGTGCCATTGCATATTCTCATCTTGTCTAAGCAGCTATGTTTCCAAGTGCCGTAAACTCCAGTAAAAGCAGGTTTGTTCTTTCCGCCTGCTTGTGTTTCTGAAACCTGTGTTTATGGGGCCTTACGCTCCTTACGCTTCGGTGTGTTACTAAACTTTAATCTCAACCCTGTTTGCTACAAATGCCACTGGAAGGTGACAGTTTCATTTGGCATAAACTCCGTTGATCTCTCTCCGTGAGGCAAGATATTTTTCTCAGGCATCTGGGGGCACATTTTCTCAGGGAAGCGGGGTGGGGCCATGCATGGTCACAGATGGGAGTCTGACTGCCAGGGTGCCGATCCCAGCTCTGGCCCTGACTGCCTCAGAGCCCACGGTAAGTACGTAACCTCTCTGTGCCTCATCTGCTTTTGAAGGGAAAAATGTGTTAATTCAGATATAATGCTTTAAGCAGTACCTGGCGCATGGTACGAAATAGCTTAAATCATGTGTTCCTGGCAGAGTTGATATCACCTGAAATTTCTTGAGTGGTGTGATTAGGAAAATAAATGGTCTAAAGCGAGGGCTTGCGGGGTGGGGTGAGAGCAAAAAAGTGGTTTGGAAACACTAGAATAAGCCAACTCCACTAAACAAGAGCCAATAGAAAGAATCCCCAAAGAGGTTTAGACGCTGTCCTTCGAGGCCCAGTAATCAACAGGCCTTTCCTGGGGGCCTTGAGGCCAGGGTGTTCACCTTTTGGTGATTTGCATATGAGGGAACCTAGGGAGGCCCCTTCCCTTCCTCAGGGTCCCTTCTGGAGGCTGGTGCTGGGGGGGGCAAAGCAGAGGAGGGAGTGAGCCGCTCTGTGCACCTTCTCTGAGGGCAACGTGGCCGAGACAAGCGCGGTCTGGCCTGGGCAGAGCGAATGGTGAAAGCGCACATCTGCTCAGCGTCTTCTGTTTCTCAGAGTAGTTTCACACCTACTATGTCGTAAGTGCGCCTTTCCTTTAGAAACGACTTTAATTATACATTTAGTAAAGGAATACGTTATTTTATAAGGAAATTGAAGTATTGCTGATACAAGTAAAAACTCCCCAGGAGCAAAACTTCTGGTTCCGGTTCCCTGCAACCTCCACAGGGTTCATCTCCATCAACAGTGTGTGTCCAATGGAATATTATGCAGCCATAAAAAAGGACAAACATATGGACTTAGCAGCCACTTGGGTGGATTTGGAGTCGATCATACTCAGTGATCTATCACAGAAACAACAGAGCACCACATCTTCTCACTCATAAGCGGACCTTGAATAATTATAATGCTATGGGGAAGGGATTGGCAGTGGTAGAAACCTGTCAGGGGAGGGGGGTGGGACTGGCTGTTGAGGGAAACTGCTAGGTGACGGAGAGGCATACCTTATCACGGGGGTACCTGCTTAATCAGCGTTTGTGTGCCTAACCCTGGATTGTGCCCCACGCCTTTATAATAAATAAAAAGAAACAAAAAATAACAGTGTGTGTCCATCACTTTTTCTATTCATTTGCACTCAGATAAACCTATAAAAAAAAGTACAGCATTGCCTTGCAGATCTTTTTAACACTAGGAATAGCATACTGTACATAACTTTCTATAAGTTCTTTTTAATATTTTTTCCTAACTCATAATAGTTCTTGGAGATTGTTCCACAATAATATATACAGATCTACCTCATTTTCTTCATGTATTCAACAAACGTTTTTATTTTCATTTTATTTCGATAGCCTTGGGGGGATGCATCGGTTTGGGTTTGCATGCTGCATTGTACAGAGGTGAAGAAGTCTAGACTGTGAGAGGACCCAGCCCCCCACCCGAGCACGTGGTACTGGACAGGTGATCCTTCATCCCTCCTTCCCTTCCCACCCTTGCACTTCTGAGTCTCCAGCGTCCGTCGCACGATTCTCAATGCCTTTGCAGACGCTCAGTTTGGCTCCAGCTTGTGAGAACACGCGGCGTTTGGTTTTCCGTTCCTGTGTTAGGTCAGGTAGGCTGGTGGTCTTCAATTCCATCCCAGTTGCTGCTGAAAACACTATTTCATTCCTTTTTACGGCTGAATAGTATCCCATGGGAGATGTTTTGGCTGAGCATGGCTGTGGGCACGGCAGTTTCCAGGGAGGAACTGGAGTCCCCTGAGGCTCAGGGGCTGGGCTCAGAACTCTGCAGTTCCGTCTCTCCCGCCCCTTGAGTTTGGAGGCTGCGTGTGGCTTGTGCGGTGATTCAGACGAGTCTGCCCGGTTTCAACCTTGGCTGATTGATTTGTTCTCTTCCTTACACTCTCTGGATTGTCACTTCTCTGGTGAATTGTGGGCTGTGCTGCTGGTCTCATTCCTCTCTGAGGATGCACTCTCTCTATGTTGGTTCCCTCCAGGGAAGAAACTCACTGTCGCTGCTTCTCATTGGCCGGCTTAATGCTATTTCCACAACCCTGTTCTTTCAAACTGCTGCATGCCCATGAAACGGACCCCTCAATATTAGCCATTTCACCTTTTCGTAGATGTTGATGTTGTTTCCATTTTGTTTTCTGGCCCCACACTTAAGAATGCTATCTCTTTGGGTATGTGGTTAAGAAACCCATACCCAACTAGGTGAAGAACTGTCGTGTCCACAACTGCTCACTGAAGCAGATATTTCACAGCAAAGGAAAGAGGCCCAGACAGCTGACACAGGCAGTGAGTAGCAGATCCAGGACTGGAACCCAGGGCTTTTTGTTCCCAATTCAGTTTTGATGGGTTTTCTTCCCTCTCATTCCGCAGCTGCCTCCCACAGCTATCCCAAGACTGGGGTATTTGCATTTGGCCACAGATTCCTTAGGAGCGATATCCCTGGGGATGGCCCCAAACATTGCGGCTGCTTTTCTCACTTGGAGGGGATCATCTGCTTGTGTCTAGGAAGGAAGGCGGCTTTCACGAAGTGGACAGCTGTGTAGGAATACAATGTGGGAGGAGGGGATCTCCCAGGTGTCTGACTCGACCTATTTACTGAACTGTGGTGTCAAAGCAGCGCCATGATATTCACCCATGACTGAAATTTGAGAGGTCCAGCTGAGAAGTGTCAGGAGGAAGTAATGCTTACTTTATGAAGGAAGTAGAGACTAACAGAGATGGAGAAGAATAACCTGTGAGGCGATCCTGTTTTGAGCAGGAGAGGAAGAGATGGATGTTCCAAGTGGCCCACAGACTTTATTGTTTTATTTTTCATTTTTTATTTTTTTTGAGTTGGAGTCTCACTCTGTCGCCCAGACTGGAGTGCAGCAGCCTCGACCCGCTGGGCTCCGGCGATCCTTCCGCCTCAGCCTTCCGAGTAGCCGTAATTACAGGCATGCGCTACCACGCCCGGCTGATTTTTTGATTTATTGTGGAGATGAGGTCTCGCTGCCCAGGCGGGTCTCGAGCCCGCGGGCTCAGGCAGTCCACTCACCTCAGCCTCCCAGAGGCGCAGGATGACAGGCTGAGCCGCCGAGCCCAGCTGGCCTGCAGACTTTAAAATAAAAGGGGTTCCTGGGGCTTACTGAAAGTTTCAATTTCAGAAAACCCAAGCTGCTTTTTGATGAGCCTTCTTCAATATTTTACTATGGCCTCTTGAAAGGGTTTCTTAATTAAAATCCCCAGCGCATCCGAGGGGCAGGCTGGCGGAGGCTGCAGTGCCCACAGGCAGGGAGCCTCCACCAGCTGCCCCAGCCGAGGGGGCACCCTGCAGCTCTGTCAGAGGGGATTCCTGCCGGAGCAGACCCCAGCAGAGAGCATGGAGCCCATGGAGCCTGGCCAGCCCGACGCGCCCGCCAGGACACCCCCCAGGACCCAATTAGCGGGTTGGAAGTTGCATCCGAGTGTGTTACAGCCACTAAAGTTAAAGAGGAATAACAGACATGAAAGAATCAAGTGGGAAAAGCACATTCTGGATCCTGAAAGAGCAAGTTGATTGTCGGAGGGCTAACAAACCGAAACAAAATACGTCGCTGATCCTTAACCTCTTTTCTAACACTGCTGGATGGGTTAGTGTTGAAAAAACACCAAAATTGCAACAGAAAAAAAATGCCTATTGTTCCTATGCTTACTTTGTTATTTAATATAACTTGTTTTTTTTTAAGGGTTTAATAAAAAAGGGAGGACATGATTAATTTTAGATTCTGCAAGAAAATGAAAAATGATCTGCTGATTAGTGATATGCAATTTGTTCCTCGAATGTCTTTAGTAATGTGTGAATGTCACATCACATAACACTTATAATGATTAAACCAGAAGATGAAATAAGAAAGGATAGATCTTGTGTTCTTCCCTTGACTAGTGGGCAACTCATCTCATTAATCTCTCTCCGGCTTGTGGCCTTAAATTGAATAAGCAGTGTTATTGGGGTAGATTTATGGCCAACAGACTTTGCAGCCTCACTGAGGAAATCTTACAGCACTATTTTGAGAGCTCTCCAAGATAATTCCTGGGATTTGTATTAATTGTACCTTGTCATAAAACATTGCCCAAACCAGTAGTGAGCACTGAATCTTCTCAGGAACTTAATATTACAGCAACATTGAAAATGGGCTGTTGATGCTTTGTCTCATGAGAAGTTAAAACATCTCAGTCCCATTTAAAAATTATTTCATTAGAAATGGTGGCTTCAGTATAGTGGGAACTGATAAGCTGGTCTTCCTGGCATTGAGGAGTGTTCGTGAAAATCCAGTGAGTTTTTGCCATCGCAAGGGGAGACCCGCATGGTGCAGGGAACAGAATGTCCTCCTGAAGTGTCCGTTGAAGGAGTGAACCAGCTGGGAACTGCGAGTCCTCCTTCCTAAATTTAAGTTCTCTTTGTGACGGACGTCTTGACACTTGGTGTCTCAGAACCAGGAAGAAAGATTGGCTCACTTTATTCAGTCTTTATGAAATTGCCTTGCCACGTCTTGAACCAGTAGCCTGGAATTAAAGCCAAAAAGAGGTTAGATGCAATAACCCACCCAGAACATACAGGATTTCCCTTTCAAAGTCATCAGTCAGCCTCGCTGGACTGCCTTGTGCTTTGGATGGTCACGTCCTCTCATAGTAGTATGTTGATCACTGGACTGTGGGCTCCTTGAGTGTGAGTCTGTGCTGTTTTTATCTGGTCCTACATCTAAATGATGCCCGGGGCATCATAAATGCACCTGCACACTTTCTGATGTATGAAATAAAAATTATTTATATGAAGTCAAAATCTGCCTGTTTGAACTTCCTTTTCGTAGGCCTCATTCTGTCTTCTACACACACAAAAAAATGTGCCAGATCTCTCTCCCGTGTACGTATTTTGATGCTGAAATTCTATTCTTCTCTCTTCCAGATTAATCCCTAGTTCCTTAAATTAATTATTTTCTCAAGCAGCTGTGTTAATCATATTGCACTTCCTGGTCAACTAAAACCTCGGTTTTTTTTCCTCTCAAGCAGAAAATATCTATATCTGTCTTTTGTTGGAGTAATTTATTGTTAAACCTTTTATCTGGATCTGTGACTTATCCTAGTTATTACTGTAGAATTTAATCTTACTGTTTTCCCCCATCTTTCTGCCTTACTGAGAGTTTCTCAAGTGCTTATTTTGCCAGTAATGCTGTTGGCACAGTGTTGTATCTTTTGCAGACTTGATCAACAGAGTTGGTAATGGAAAAATGTTCATACTTTGGTAGATGCTACTAGCATCGTCTTCTCCCGCTATGAGGGCATGGATCTATCTCCTCATGTGATCATTAGGCCTAAACAAATTTCCATATGACGGTCGAAGTGACTTTAGAAAATAGCAAATTCATTCATTCATCCTCTCTATTGATTTTACACATGAGGAAACTGAACCCCAAAGAACCCATGACCACACTGCTGATTGGTAGAAAAACCCAGACTAGATTCGAGGCCAAGTGACACCAAAGGCAGGGCCCTTTGCTCTGTTTCCCAATGGCTACTCAATGTATCATTCACAAGGTCAATGCAAGAGACATTCAAGTTTCTTATTGAAATCCCAATGGACTGTGGTAGGTTTCCTAGTCTTTCTGTGAGGGTCATATGCTACCGTTAATTTGAAGGTAAAACAAAGTAGCGGTCTTTTCTTCTTTGTTCTAATAAGATCTTTAGTAGGATTCATTTTGTTTCTAAATATAAAGCTTTAAAACATACATTGAGGTTACCTAACAACTGGCACATTGTTAAGTGGAAGCGTTTGTGTGTATGTGAGGGAAGGGTGTGTGAGGGAAGGGTATGTAGGCGTCTTTGTTGGCGTCTGTGTTTTTGCTTTATATCATAGTTGAGGAGTGGGAGAAACAGGAGCTTTACTGGTCAATGGCAACTTTTCAGAGCAAGGCCAGTTGGTCATTTATGCAAAACCGTTTGGGGGCATTTAGTCTTGCTTTGTGCTAAGTGTCATTTTTTGTGAGAAGCTACATTTATTTGTTCAATGAAAAGACAATAGCTCTTTATAACTTGCTAACTAAATTGCTAACTATTCTTCAGCCACAAGTCTCATTGTGCCCTTTATTCATCATTTGAATCCACGTAATTTCGTGTCTTTACTGCCATTGGTCAGTATCTTCAAACAGCTCTTTTTCTTAAATCTCTGAAACCCCAGGACCAGGGAGCAGTTTTCACTTAGGTGTATGTTATTATTGATTAGAATAGAAACAATCAATACATTTTCAGAGTTAAAAAGCACCGAGAAAAAGGTTCTCTTAGAACCTTCTTAGAACTTATCTTTAGTATGGGAATTCAAAAAAAAAAAAACCTCTTAAAATCTATTATCTCATCAGAATTGTTTGTGGGGGAAAATGTAAACCTCAGTATTGTTTAAATGCAGTCCAACAGAGAACTATCATATTGCACTTCTAATCAAAAAATAAATTGAACATAGTGGTAGGCTTACAGAAAGAGAGAGAATTAGATTTGATTAGATTAGCTTTAACCTGCCTGGAATAAAACCGTCTTCCCTTCCTGTTATTTGTCAGTGTTTATAGCAGGTTTCGTCTACAATGCTTTCACGATTATTTCCAGGTGGTAAAAGGCAGTCAAGCAGAAAAGACACTCATAAATGTCAGAAAAGAGTAAGTTTTTTTGCATTTCAAGGGCTTTGAAGGTTAAGTTCAACCCACTTAAGGGAAGCAGAGTGATGGGTTTGCAGTAGCATGTTGTTAGATGCTGTGTTTAGGCATATAATTTATGTGAAGTTAATGCACTTGTCTATCACTCTAAGAAAGCAAAATGTCCGGGGAAGGTTCTGTTTATTTCATTCACCTTTTAGAAAGTGAAATAATTCATCTTTCCATAATTTGTGATGAGGAAGGAAGATGTTCAACTTGTTAACGACTGATCAGGGCATGGAGCGCTGTAATTCTTCCCTGGTTCTTCCTGCTATAATTTGGTTCTTCCCGGCAGCTGCTCTACTCCAAGCGATGCAGAAGAACTCTGTTAAGAATTTTTGCAAATCAGTGAGAGACTCCCCCCCCGCATCTGGAAGCCTTTATTGAAATGTTTTCTTTCTCTTTTTCTCTATGAGACTTTATTTTTTTTTCACACCAGGGAGCCTGAGTAATTATAGTTTAAAGCTACCAAAAATAGGTATGTTCTTTAATATCAAAGAGCTTCTCGAAGATTTTTCAAACTAGAGACACCCAAAGGTTATATTTTAAGGTTTTAAGGTGCTACTCGCGTAGTTAAAAACTCTCAAGCTGGGCTCGGTGGCTCAGCCTGTAATCCCGCGCCTTTGGGAGGCTGAGGTGAGTGGATTGCCTGAGCCTGCAGGTTCGAGACCCGCCTGGGCAGCAAGACCTCATCTCTACAATAAATCAAAAAATCAGCCGGGCGTGGTAGCGCATGCCTGTAATTCGGCTACTCGGAAGGCTGAGGCAGAAGGATCGCTGGAGCCAGCAGGTCGAGGCTGCGGTGGCCGGAGCGGCCACTGCACTCCAGTCTGGGCGACAGAGTGAGACTTCAACTCAAAAAAAAAAAAAAAAAAAAAAAAAAAAAACTCTCAGAATGGCTACCAAGTGTATTCTTCTTTATTTGGAGATGTTGGACTTTTGTACTATTGCATTTGTTCAAAGTAGGTTGTTTAGGTTTCGGTCTTTCTCCTCCCCACCCTTCTCTGCCCCCTCCCTTCCTCTCTCTCTCTCTCCCTGCGTCTCAGTAGTTATAAATTGTCTCCCTCATGATGTAAGATGACTAGAGAGAGAACGGGGCGTAGGGAATGGAACAGGCATTTATTGAGCACTCACTACGTGCTAGAGTCCCTGTTCCTGGGGAGGGAAATTTTGCTTCTGTCCTTTTGATTTTTTCCCAGCTGGTCTGAGAATTGAATTGGCATAAGACAGGTCAATGGGAGGAAATCATACATTTATTTACGACTAGTTTTCTATGGCACAGCAGCTGTCATAAGGAAATGAAGACGTAAAGGCACAGTTATTCTTGAACACGTATACTGAATTGGACAAAAAATATGAAGTAGTGGAAAAAGCAAATCATTATGTGGACAGGCTAGAATCTAAGAGTTATTGTAACAGAACTGCATAGACAGAATTCTCTGAGTCTCAACTTCCTGTCTTTGAAGATGAGAATTTTGCTTTCTTTCTAGTATAGGGAAGGCATCTTCCACGTGAAATTCACGTTGAATTTCATCTTCTGCTTTTAAGAGACAGAAGGAGGGTCCGAGAGATCTTTTTTTCACCTGCTGTTTTTTTAAAAGTGATCTCAGCTCAAAATAATTCTTATGCCAGAGTAGCATATTTTGCGAGTGGTGTACTCTGAATTCTTGCATTTATATTACTTCTTTCAACTCTCAGTTTCTCTGAGAAGTGGCTGGTTACTACCTCATTTTCCTGGGTAGAGGTTCAGAGAGGTAAGTTTACATACCTGTGGGTCAAAACTGGCTTCTGTAATGTCCATGGTTACCTACTAGTGTCGTCTCCAGAGAGGAATTAGAAGAGAGAGTCTGAAAAGCAAAGTTCTTGGGGAGTGTGTGTGTGTGTGTGTGTGTGTGTGTGTGTGTGTGTGACTGAGAGAGAGAGAGAACATTTTGTGCACATTGTTTTGTGCACAGTTTTTTTTTTTTTTTTTAGAGATCAGGATTTATTGAGGACAGAAAGGCTCCCACAGCGGGAGGAGACCCAAAGGGGTTGTCCATTTTGTGCACAATTTTTGTGCAGTAAAATGCTTTGAGTACTGTGGTATTACCAGATCATAAAAGTTCGTGTGTTCTCTTTTCTTCTAAAGAAACGTCTTTGAGTCACCCCACGGAGGTCCTGGCTTGCTCCTACTTTCCTGGACTGCTTTTCTTTTATTGACCCTTCCTTTCTCCTATTTGCCAGTTTTCAGTCTGCAATTTCTTGTATCCTTTCCTTATGGAAAATTCAGTCCTCTCTTTGCTTTTATTCTTCATTTCCAGACCCTGCCTTATTTTAGAATCCCCAAATGTTCATGACAGTATTTTACCAAACAATAAATTTTGAGCGTGTATTCAATGCAAGTTTCTTGAGTGCCACCTGTATAGCAGATATGACACCAGGATGACATAGTGGTGGCGGCCAGAATGGGCACAGTTCTAGTCCTTGTAGAATTTCACCCCTAGTGAGAAGGAAAGGTATTACATTATTTTGTCATGGATACATTCTAGTCTTTCTCCTTTATGTTTTCTGCTACTACCAACTTTCTTATTTTAGGAGAACAGATAAAATTTGGAACCCATATCTTGTATGGTGTAGGTACTCAATAAACATGTATTGATTGGTGGAAAATATCACATCTCTTTAGCCTTCATTTTTTTTTCTTATTACAAAAGTAATATTTTGAAATGAATGGTCATTGAGGAAAACCATCAGGACTAGTTGACCATCAGAATCAGTCAGCATCTGGGTTGACCTTGAGGGTCTATGGAGGAAGGTTTTTACAGGCTTTAGCTGAGGTAAGCCTCATAAATCTATGAGGAGGGGGGGTCTCTTGTTATGTCCTTTTATGGTTAGGAAATCTGTAAATAAGAACTAATTTGTCCAGTGTGGAGCTGAATCTGCCTCCAAATCTTCTTTTCTTTTGACCATATTGCCTCTTGAAAATTATTAGAACAAACATCAAGAGATCTATAAGCATCTCGATTTCTACTTACAATAACTACTTTTTACATAAATAGCACAGAGGCAAATCACTGTTCTCATTGAACTTATTCATTCACCAACATTTCTTGCATGCTTGCTGTGTATCAAAGAACGAGTTTCCAAAACCAAGATGCGGTTCTTTTCTTCATACTTTAAGGGGGGAATAAACAGAAACTTCACTGACTAAACATAGGATACATATTTAGTATATATAAGGATGCATAATTAAATAAAATAGAACAAGACATCCTTGAAGTATAAGGTAAAGATGAGTAGCTTTTTAGACAAGTCTGGTGTGTATCTTGACAGCATCATTTACTAGCTGTTATCCTGGGCAATTGATTCATCCTTTTTAACCAATAGTTTTGCCAGCTATAAAATTTAAATAAGGATATTTGCATGTATTGTAGTTGTAAAGATTAGATATGGTGTGTGTAAAGGGCCTTGCACAATTCCATAAACATAGGAGGAGCACAACTAATGGTATTATAATTATAGTGTGACCATTATATATGTTATATCTATAATGTGTACAATATCTATTGTTTTATATTTGTCTACTTAATCTTTATCTATCTATCTATCTATCTATCTCATCTATCCGCTTACCTGTCTATCTGGCTATAAACTCAAGAATCTTGGAACTAACTTCTTGACGAAACAGTAGAATTGTCAGGGAAACAGTGAAAGAAGAGGTAAAGTTTTTTAGGGTTTAAAGACAGGTGATTTTTTCCTAAAACATAGATTTTGTAAGAAAAAAAGACACCAGAGCCGAGCTCGGTGGCTCAGCCTGTAATCCCGCGCCTTTGGGAGGCTGAGGTGAGTGGATTGCCTGAACTCGCGGGTTCGAGACCCGCCTGGGCAGCGAGACCTCATCTCTGCAATAAATCAAAAAAATCAGCTGGGCGTGGTAGTGCGTGCCTGTAATTCCGGCTACTGGGAAGGCTGAGGCGGAAGGATCGCCGGAGCCCAGCAGGTCGAGGCTGCGGTGGCCGGGAGCGGCCACTGCACTCCAGTCTGGGCGACAGAGTGAGACTCCAACTCAAAAAAAAAAAAAAGACTCCAGTGTGTGTATGAGGCAATAAAAAAGCATAGAGCTTGCCAAAAGCCACAAGATGCTTGCTGTTGCTGAAGTATGGAGTATAAATTTGGGGAGGCGTGAGATGAGGCTGGATGAACAGTCAGAGGTAAGATCACGGAGGGACTTTTATAGCATGTTAAGACGCTTGGACCTTACCTTGCCATACGGACAGCTTCCTCTCACCTGAATAGGAAATGACAAGCTGGGTATTACAGAGCTTGAGACAACATATTTTGGTTTGTGGAATTCTTGGTTGCGCAAAAAGAAGAGGAAATCTATTAAAAATTTACCCCCCGAACCAAGAAATCATATATTGAACAAGGATCCTTACGATTGATGGGTAATGGAGAAGGTGAGATGTCTAGTGAAACAGACCATTAGAAAGCATCATAAACCAAATCCCCAGAAGGAGCATGCAGTGTTGAAATGCTATAGGCCACAGCGTCCTGGGCCAGATTTTGTCCCTACCCAGCAAGTTCTAAAGCGGCAGGGACAAGGCCAAGAGCGCCAGAACCCAAATGAAACACCTGCAGCACTTCCCTGAATGTCAACATCAATATTTGATGACGCCTCCCTTTCAGTGAAGGTGCCTATCTCAGTGGGAGTGGTGTCTGGTATCCCTTAGCAGAATTATTTGTTTTCTTAAGCTTTTCTTTATGTCCTGGAGGTGGATTCTAAAGGCGCCAAAGGATTTTGATTTGGGATTCTCACAAAAGTATTTTTTTCTTTCACAGTAATTCAATAGAAAAGGCCATAAAAGTGATATATTCAGAAGTATTCGGGACCTGCTATCAGCACCACACGGGGAATAAACTGTCTTGCCACTTGCACGTCCCATGGGAAAGGAATCACAATTCACACCTAGGCGACATCGCCCGTGTTTGCCTCCGTCTTACTCGTATTGTCTGCTCTTCTGAAAGGCAGATTTTTTTGCAGATAAAAGCTGCCCTGCCCTGCTGAACTGCTCATCTGTTTTGCTCAGGAAGAAAAGGCTTTGTCAAAATCAGAAGCAAAACCCGATTTGCAGAATATCACCTAAAAATAAAATGCATAAAAATGTCAAAATATGCTAAGAATATGGGTCTAACTTCACGCTTTGAAAAGTTACCTAACAAATTCGGCAAACACCATATTTTAGTGAACATAAAGTATGTGATTTCTACACGTTCTCTTGTGAGTTGATGGCTCAGTGCTGAAGACACGAGGGTGTGGAGGTGGCCTTTATCTCCTCGCTGCCCGAGGGCAGTAGATCTGTGGTTACAGTAAAAACTGGGCAGCCCTCACTGCAGCCTACATAACACCAAGGTGCTCCTTGTTTTCTAGGTTTGTGTATGTGAGGCTTTTGGCTTGGCTAATTTTGTTGACGGGGAAGCATCGGTGAACAAAATAGATAAAGCTCTGATCTTCAAGAGCTCACAGTCTAGTAGATCACCGCAACAATTAAGAGGAGATACGTGTCAGGCGCCGCCGTGGCTCACGCCTATAATTCCAGCACTTTGGAAGGCTGAGGTGCGAGGATTGCCGGAGCTCAGGAGTTCAAGACCTGCCTGGCCAACTTGGCGAGACCTCGTCTCTACAATAAATCCCAAAACATTAGTGGGGCGTGGTGGTGCACACCTGTGGTCCAGCTACTTGAAAGGCTGAGGTGGAAGGATCACCTGGGCCCACAGCAGGTTGAGGCTGTGGTGGCCATGAATGTGCCACTGCACTTCAGCCTGAGCGAGAGAGTAACATTCCTACTCAAAAAAAAAAGTGATCCCAGGTGCTGAGGGTTAAGCTGTTTAGGGATTGTGAAACTTATCCTAATTCTGCAGATGAGGAATATCCACCAAGGTTAGGACCACACTTGAGCACCAGAGCAGAAGTTTCCATTAAAATATCAGGATCTATAACAAACTTACTCCCGCCAGTGGAGTCTGTTTTCTAAATTTGGAGAAATTTGTTTATTCACAAGTTTTTTGGTCATTCTTTCCCTGGAGACTAGCTTTGTGCATGTTTTTATGATAATGCTTATGGAATAAATCTGAATATTTGGCTTATGGAAGCAACAAATAATCTCCAGAGAAAGTTTTATCTTTACACAGTCATATGTAAGATACAGACGAGACTTTTTCCCCTTGTTTTAGAAAATGTGCCTAGGATAAAAATGATCAGTCCCTCTTTGCTTTGGTTTAGCATCATTTGCAAAAATATTCCAGGTTTTCAGTAAACAAACTCAGCGGACATTTAAAATTCCCCCCAGTGAATGCCAGGGCTTAGTGGAAGTTCTTTGACTGTATGTTTTAACCTATCAGCGTCCCTCTGCGTATGGGGAGACTGAACCTGATCTATTCTGTACAACCGGATTAAAAAAATATGGAGGCTTGCTTTCAGCCAAGGGTTAAAAAAAGGGCGTACTCTTTTTTTTTGCTGCGAACTTTTTCTCAGCAGGTGCAAAATAGCTGCAATCAGGTAGGCTTTGGTAAGTGGCAGCTGCTGTCTGCCAAGTTGAAAGATCACAAATTCTCACTCCATTTATATTTCAATTACGTAGACACCAGTTTCAATTTTTGAGTGTCCAAAGGCATGCCTAAATCTGTGATAAGAAATGGGTGTGAACCCAGAGTGGAAGACGTGTGCAAGGTATATTGCAATCTTTTTTTTGTAGTGACACTGGCTCTGGCCAATCGTGATCCCTGGGTTATCATTATAGTTATTAAACTTGGGAGCCAGCAAGGGTCCTAACCAATTGAGGCCCAGAGCCATTAACAATCTGACTTATGATCACAGAGGTTACAGACTTATCTAGTATGGCCTCTGGCCTAATGCTGCTGCTTGTGTAGTGCTAAGTGGTAAATTGATTAGTACCACGACTGCCTGGAACATCCTGTTGAAAGGATTCTGAAGTTGAGTAATGACTTGGGGAAATGGTGCTGTGATTGATTAGCAGTGTCTGTCTTGGGGGGAAGGTGGGGTGTGGTATGCTAGGTAGTTGCTGAATTTGGTTGAATGAGGGATGTTGATGGGTAATCATGTAATTGCTACATGCTGTGAAATGTGCTTCCTTCAGAACAAAGTGCTTTAAAATCTTCCTGGAGGGGCAGGACAGTTTCACAGAGGAGAAGACATTTGAATTTGGCCTTGAAGAATAGGTAGTTTTCCTTAAAGAGAACGAGGAAGAAAGGAATGAAGAAGACATTCCGTGAAGAAAGCATAGCTCGTGTAAGGAACCTGGTGTATAGAGAGAAAAGGAAATTATGTTCACCGGTGATCTGTTGTGTGCTGGGCACTAAGCCAGGCCCTTCCTTTGTTATCTCATTATTTAACTTTTTTCATGGCATGGCATCCGGGGTATCTGGATGGGGATGGCCAGTCAGCTGTTGGAAGCATGGCGCTGAGCGGTCTGGTGGCGATGAAAAATCGGACTCCCTGATAACAGTGCTTTTAGGCTCCTGCTTGACAGAAAGAGCTTTCTGCCTTTGTGATTCTAGCACAGGATTCTGTCCGTAATAAACGAATATGCTTTATGTTGTATTGGCGATTCAAATTACTGTCGATGCAATATTAAATTTAGAATTGATAGGAAAACCGTCCTACTTAGAAATTCAAGTGTTCTTGGCACCATATTATTCATTATCACCATGAGACCCGTGCTCTGGCAAGACTCTGCTTGTGTTTCAGCAAAAGACTGTTTAATATGTATGTGTTACTCTGCTGAGGCTCAACTTTGACCTGCAAGAGGACAGTGTGTAATCCTTAGAGAGATGCTGGGAGGTTGATCTCTTTGCCACGGTTGATCTCTTTGCATGGGGAGGGCATGGGATATGAGCAGTATAATGTAAACCGTGTCTGAGAAAAGAAGGGTCGTTTTTTTACAGGCACAATCTTGACAAGAAGAAAAAGACCCCAAGCGTGTTTTACATTGGTAAATTTCAATGTCTTGGGCAGACCCAGAACTGTTCATCACCCTCTCCTTATGGACTTCTGGTTATACCCCCTTAGGAATGTAGGATGAGGGATAAATGTTTAAAATAGTCCACGTACCATTCCTAACTCTGTTCCCTAGGGTGGTGACGGCGGTGATGGGGTGACTACAGCAATGATAATGATACCATCATACTTTATTGATTTAAAATATTTTTTCCCATCCTTTCACACGTCTGACAATACCTACACTTCATACTACCTTACGGTCACTGTCAGCCTACAGCAAAGTTAAATTTGTCCAGAGAGGACTGGTGTTATTTCACATGGTCACCTGGGGACACTACAAACCTGAGACCAGTTTAAGCTAAATGATTTGCTCAAGTTTTTTCTTTTCTTTTTTCTTTAAATCACACTGGTAGTATGAACTTGTATCAGAAACCTGCATGAGTACCTGCTTGTGGTTCAAATTCTCAAAGAAGATTATTTTTTCTCTCGCTTCTTGCTATGTCTTTCTGAATGGCAGCTTTATTTCTGGAAGATTCTAACTCTAAGCGAATAGCTGTTTGGTATTTTAGCACTTTGCAAAGATCTTTTATTAGACTCCCTATCTTATTTTTCTTTCTTTTTCTACTTCGGGTAGCAGTGTAACTGACAACTGAGGACGTCCTGTGGCTGAGGAAATTCTGTCACAATGAAAGCTAACATTTCCTTAGCGCTTCCCTTTGGACAGGCCTTTGCTCCAAGGCTTTTTCTATGCAGTAACTCATTTAAACCTTCATTCATTGTAGTGGTAGGTACTTTTATTTATCTCAATTTCAGGTAAGAAATCAGAGGCACAAAGAGGTTAAGCAGTGTGCCCGCGGTTGTGTGTACTGACTCGTTCAGTATAACGTGACCACCCTGAGTCTACAGGTGTACTCCTGGTGAGGATTCGCTCTCAGCTCTGTAGCATACTTGGCATGATACTCGATAGGTGCTGGGCACATGGCAAACTGTGCAAGTCCCGTTCCCTCAGAGACTGGGTCGCTGTCCTTATTAGAAGGACATGGCTATCAAGTTCTCATTCCTTGATACAAAATTCCAGCGTTGTGTTATCATCTCACACAAGCGTTGGTTCTCTAAAGAATACGAATTCTTGTAGGCCTTTGCGTGCTGCTCCAAGCAGGTTTACTAGTTTACTGTCATGCAGATTTACAAGTTGCATCAGGAACTTCCCGGAGATTTCTTAGGGAAGAGTCCAGGTAAACAAATGCTTGCGTTTTCCTCGCTGTCCTTTGCTTCCCCTCCCAAACCTCCTCTCCCACGCCTGGCCACACTCACTTCGAATCCACACGGAGTCTCTGAGTGAGATGAATTAAGAGGAAGAGAATAATTTATGTTTTTCCCGTCATAAAAAGCATATTTTCCCCCTAATAATCCTAATGTGAGCCTTTTCAGATGATTTAGAATTTATATTTAGAAGGGAATCACATTTAATTCCTCTGCCCTTCCTTTTTCCTCTCATTATTTCATTTATTTCACAAATACTAACTGAATACCTTCTAACTTCAAGACTGCACTTGGTGCTGCGTATGAGAGTTTTTCAGACTTTGTTCACATCTTAAAGGAATTTTCAAAGACTAAATTGAAGGGGAATCGTCCCTTCCTCTCTCTCTCCCTCTATCTCTCCTCCCTCCCTCTATCCTCTGTCTTCCTTCTCCACCCACCTCTTCCCACCCTCATCCATAGATGGGAAGTCAAGGAGAAATAAAGAGGGCTCGAGGGCGGATACACCCTTTGAGCTGAGTTATGTTTGAACTTGCAGAGATGGGGATGTAGAACATGGCGGCGGGGGCAGGTGCAGGGAGGAGCCATGTGTGAACAAGGTAGCAGGAACTGGGGGGCACAGGGACTTCGGAGAATGGTAAGGAGACCAGCTTGAGCCATGGAGACAGGAAGGGGAGAGATGGAAGAGGAGACTTTCAGACATCCCTTCTTCCTCCACCGTTCTAGCGAGAGCTGGGTGAGGTGGCAGGTGTGAACGTGCCTGAGAAGTGTCTGCTGTGTAATGTCAGGTCAAGTCGATTCGCAGAAAGACAAGAGGTCCCAGTTGGGCCGTCGTCACCCTCATCACGGTCAGTTCCATCATCGGGATGTCTCTGGACAGGACTCCTGCCTCGCGGTACCAGGACCCCCCACTGATGGCCCACGTCTGGGTCCCGAACACCCGGGAAGTACAAACTGGATTCTAAGAGCCAAACTCACCTCTTTTAAGAGCGAAAACAGTGACAAGCAGAAGTTCACAGACGCCAAATAAGACCCGCAAAGACTGTTGGGTAACTGAGAACTCAACAGAAGCACCCGGTCTGTTGACCTGATTGCCTTCACTGTCCCTGGCCGGTCAGCGCCTCTCTGGTCTCCACAGAATGCCAGGGACACGGGGAGACGGTATAAAGGAGGACGGGGGGTGGACTGGCACATACGTTTCTTCCCTTGAGGGCTAGGGTTTGATCAAACATAAGGACAACCTTGGGGCCACCTGCCCCAGGCTCTGAGAGTCTCATCATCAGAACCCCTCTGGATTAAATTTCTGTATGTCCGTCTGTCCAGCCACACTCAGAGACTTTGCTTTCTGGGCTCTTCATTCTACGTGTGTCAACCTTCAGCTCTGTCTTGTGGAAAACCTTTGATTTCTTTCTGCTATTAAAGACATGTACTGAGACAAGATGATAAACAGGCGGAATAGAAAAACTGTTTTTAAAAAATAATTTTACAAAACGAAACAAACTCAGTGAGTTTAGCCATGATTGTTTTAATGTGACATTAGAGTCGTTTAAAAATCCAGTCAGGCCAGGAAAACCGAAATCCACTCCCCCAATGAAATAAGAAAATGTGCAGGCATAGTAAAAATATCAAGACTTTTTATTATGATTTTAAAATAGGTATTAGAAAGTTTAGTGTGACCTCTTATCATGTCATCTGATAAACTCATCATGCTCGTGCTAACTGGAAAGTCTCAGTAATGTTTGCTGCCAAGGACGATCTCCTTTGGGAAGAAAATCCCTCAGGAAATTTTGTCCCCCAGCAATTTTTCTCTAGGACTGGCTTTTTGTACCGAAGAATTTACGACAGAGGTACCCATGAGCCCTTGCTGCCTTGGGTTTTGTTTGTGGGATTTGTAATTCTCACTGACTATCTCCGTGTCTGAAGGTGACATACTGACATGTGCTCTAAATCCTTAGTTTACCGTATTGAATCTGTTCCATTACTTTTAAACTTTTTTTAAAAAACAAAACTACCAACATTTTGCTGTTAGTCGTGTGTTCGTTGAATAAAAAGACCATGGGATTGTGGAGCTTAGAGAGGAAAACATACCCATCCCACCATGTTGGTTTCCACAAACTACCTACAGTAAGAGTCCATGCCAGTGACTGACAAAGGGTACCTAGTGTTTTCTAGCAGAAGTGGAAGAATAATTGCTTTAATTTCCCTGAGTGCTAACTAAGTGTACACTGTAGTTGTCTTTTTAATACTGGGAATAAAGCCAGATTTAGGATAAATGAATTAAATTTGTCCACAAATTGCTGATTTTGAAGTAAATGTAATTACCATGCTTCACATCATTCTCTTAATTTTCCATATGAATTAGGAATTTTGTTTATGACAGACCACATAACAAAATCTACTTAGGGCTGCTACCAGTCTTAAAATTTCTGAGCCAGTTCTCTAAGAGTGCTTCCTGTTGCCATGAGTAACAATGAACAACTCAATTAATTAACACAGTCTGTGATGAACAACTTAGTGAATTCACACACAGACTCTGGGGGCAAAATATCTGAGTTCAATTCCTGTTTGTACCACTTCCTTAATCTGTGATTTTGAGCAGGTCCCTTAACCTCATCATGCCTCTATTTCTTTGTCTGGGAATTTGAGATTTTATAACTACTTATCTGACTGATAACACTTATTAAATGTTATTTTTTTGGCTGGGCACAGTGGCTCACACCTGTAATCCCAGCACTTTGGTAGGCCATGGTGGGAGGATTGCTTGGGCCCAGGAGTTTGAGACCAGCCTGGGCAATATAGCAAAAATCTTGTCTCTACAAAAAAAAAAAAAAGATCAGAAAATTAGCCAGGCCTGGTGGCGCACTCCTGTCGTCCCAGCTACTCGGGATGCTAAGGTGGAAGGATCGCCTGAGTCTGGAAGGTCAAGGCTGCTGTGGGCTGTGATTGTCATGATCATGCCACTGCACTCCACTCTGGGTAACTTAAAAAAAAAAAACAGGAAAAAAATTATCTTTTGCTGAGACTATGGTAATGATCTGGACTATATTCCCCTACTAGTGCCCCCTACTAGGAGGAGAAAAGTTGACCTCTGAAAGTAACCATGGTTGGTTTTCATACTGATAATTTATTGTCTGCTAGTGATATCTGATGAAGTGGTTCATTGTTGTTCTTGATATTGTCTTTCCCGAAAAAGTCTTTACCACCTCCCCATCCACTGGCCACACCTCCTCCAGAGTGAGCTTTCCAAAATCAAACCCGAGCCTGTCAGTCCCACATTCAGGCCCTCTGGATGCCGCGGTGTAAGTCCAGACCTTTGGGGGCGATATCCAGGACTTCCGTGATCACAGCCCTGCCTGTCTCCCTAGTTCCCTCCTTCTGCCTCTTCAGAGCCCGCTTTCAAAATCTTTTACCAAATCACTCTCCTTCCTTAGCCTCCTGGATCCTGACGTGCCGTTCCTTCTCTCATGTTGCCCTCCTTTGACATTCACACCACTGCTCTCCTCTTGTGTTACCCTTCTCTCCCTACTTTCACCTCCTCCCCAAATGAGTGAGATTTCCCCCAGAGCTCACTAGAGTTTAATAAGCAGGACCCAAAGAGACAGTTGATTCAACAGATAAAGTGAATGAAGGGTGTATTTATATACCCTGAGCTTTGCTATTTCATCTTTATGCAAGTGGCAGGAAGAAGCTTTACTGGATTCGGGGAGAACCAGATTTGGAACTTGGTTAATGACACAAGGTAGAGCTATACTGATGACACAACTTTTATAGGGGAGAAGAATTAGCATTTGATAAAGTCACAGAGCAGCAATAGGCAGGGGACTCACCCATGTATGAAGTGGTTGGGCACTGACAGAAATAACACAGTTGACAGTTCATATTTATTATTGGGTAAACGACAGAAGGATGGACAAAAGCCATTTTACCCTGGTAAACAACTGCTTAGTCTATAGTTAATAATATTATTTAAACAAAAAATAAACCTTTATACCGTTGGTTATTATTTATGAAAACGAACACCAAAAAAATAGCAACTGACTGGATGAAAAGTTAAAGACATTATTCTGTGGCTAAAGACAAATTCTGTGGTAGAAAGAATAAACACACACACATATTAATATAGCTGGCAAGTTTGCTAGATCCAAATTTCTGCAGTTGTGTTCTCTCCCTGAGTTATGAATTCTCTGTGGGTTTTATTGTGAAATAGGCATTCCTGCTATAAAGTCTGATAAATGATATTCCCACTCTAAAGAGCGAGCGACCAGAATGCCACATTTTTGATGCATATTCTTGCAGCGCAGAGGGGATTAAATTCGAAATGTCTCAGCTGTTAAAGGGCCCTTCAGACTTGCCCAAAATGAAGAACAAAGAAGGAGAAAGAGTCCCCTAAAGCAATTCATCAGAGCTATTTGGGCATAGTGACATTCTCTCAGAACTTGTATGGATACGTTACACTGAATAGCTCAAGAGTTTGCAGCTGCTTGGAATATTCGAGAAAAAAATATCTCTAGTTCTTAGGCATTTCACATGGCCTGCCCAGTGCACAACAGCTGCCTGGTATCCACCGGTAGCTTCTGTTTCTTGAGCGCCCCTTGTGTGCCCGGAACTGTGCTCTGGGTTTGCTACCCGGTGTGTCATCCAGTAGTCACACTTCTGATCTTATGGGGATGATTGCTTATCACATTCATGTCTGTTTTGTTGTTGTCGTTGTTGTTTTTGCAGTATGAAAAATTTGTTGAACCAAGTGTTATGCATTATAAACTGACACACACTTACTGTTGTTTTCTCTAATCTAACTGGTGGCGGTTGATGCTAAAGGATGTTCTGACCACTTTAATGAAGGCGGAAGGGATCACGTCCATACATAAGTCATTAGACAGAGAACACATGTGTCCGCAAGTAGTCTTCTAATTTGCTGAGTGTTGATGGACTCTAAACGGTTACTAGAACAAGCCCCCAGATGGAATACATTTATTGATGAAGTAAGTCAAGCCACTGGAAACAAGGCATTGTGGTGTGTTAAATGGCCATTTCAAATACAATGAAGTGATTATACATTTTCACGTGATTGGAAAGTGAAGAATATTTTTGAATTATAAGACATTGTACTTTTAGACATTTACCCTTCCATTATCCTAATATAAGGTAGATAGGACAGATAATTGCATCGATTTAATGTTTTTGGATTATTATTTTTTTTATTTGTACTCTCTCTAGTACCATTTCCTATCAGATAATCTATGTCGCCTTCTTGTCAAATGACTTGAAGATTTCTGACCAAATTATGACCTTTCAAACTGCTGTTCTCTCTGCCTGAGATACCCTTCCCATCTTGCCTAGACCCCCAGTCTTGAGCTCTGTTGGAACACCACCACCCCAGGCAAGAATTCCCTGGATTGTTCCTCCCGCAACCCACTACCCACCCTTCCTCTGGGCTGCCACAGCACCCTGCACATACCTCCACCAATCTCATTTGGTGCATGGTATCGTAGTCTTCTGTTTACTGGCCAGCTGCACCAAATTGTGACCCTTTGGAAGTGTGGTCTGCCTTTTACAGTTTTATTTTTGCTTTTTCAGCATCTGGCCACTTCTACACAGAGTGTAGACCCAGTGAGTGACTGTGACTTGAAGTGTGAATTCTTTCTTGTGTATCATATATATCAGTACTCTGTTCCCTTCCCTACCTCCTGTGTCCCTACCATAAACACACACACGCGCACACACGCTCTCTCTCTCTCTCTCTCTCTCTCTCTCTCTTCTCTCTCTCTCTCACTGCATTTGGACTTCTAAGTGTCTCATATATGGTCTTTATTGTCGTTGCTTAAGTTCAGGGTCACGCTCTCGTGGAAGGTGCATCCATAGTGGGTTCCATGTCCTTTTCATCTGGAGTACAAGATGTGCTTGAAACTGCACCTTTTCTAGGGAAGTTTGGGGGTGGATTTATACCAGCACTGTGAGAACACTTTCATGCCAAATGAGACACGTAAACATGAAGAAACATGAAGAATCGGGTTCAGGAAGTGAACAGAAATGGGGCTGGGCCCCGGGCGGTGGAGGGAATACCTCTGCCTGCTGCTCAGTGCGGTCCCCGGGGGAGCACCTGCGTGTTGGGTCCGGCTTCCACTCTCCAGCCGCTCCCTCCAGCGTCAGTGAGCTCCTTATTTGGTTCCCTTTGATGGAGCATGGGCCTGGAGGTGGACTGCCAGGGAGCATGCTTTGGCAACCGTGATTTCGTTCCATGTTGAAGTTTCTCTCAAAAGTTTGCTTTATTTGCCTTTCACGGATGCTGTATGTCCGTGGACTCAGAAGGGCCCTCCATGCCTTTGTGCCCAGGCCCCCAGCCGTGAAGGCAATTCAGCAACCAAGAGAACCAGAGAGCCGTGCCTGGCTCTGAGTGGGCGAAAGCACACATCCCATCTGGGGCAGCTTCAAAGCAAACTGCTGCTTTGCAACAAGCTACCAGATGACTATTAAAATAATAATAATAATAAAAAGATTTCCTACCTGTTTACTTAATGGGTGACTGGCTACTCTGCTTTTATTTCACCACCTGTTCTGGTCCACGTCTCTTTAAACTCGCAAGATCCATCACTTCATTTAAGCTGTTACCTTGACACATTGCAATGTTGTGGACGTAACGATTCCACAGAGGAGCAAATTAAAATGATTTTTCATGATGAGAAGGTTAAGTGAGGTAAGGCTGTGGTAGTTAGTGGTGAGATAAGGGGTGTTGAGGAGGACAGAGCTCAAGAGACTCTCGGGTGATGGGAAAATTAGGCTGGCCAGACAGAGGGGTGGGGCCTTTACAGATTGCAGGATTGAGGAAGGACGAGAACTTTCGTTGGGGGTTGCTGACTCCTGGGTATTGGTTCCACTGCCCGTGTGGGGGAGCCCATGACCATGGGGCCTGGGAGGAGTTGGGTCTGGCTTCAGGGTTCTTGTCTTCCCTGGTTCTGTGAGGAGCAAAGAGAGCTAATTCCACGAGGAAGTGCTAAGCTGAAAACACAGCAAGCGTGTCAGTCTTTCCCAGAAAGTTATGTGACTCTCCTTAAGTTTGAAAAGTCAGGGGCCCAGCTTCATGAAAGAATGTTTCACTGTGTCTGCGCTTCATGGCAGATGTTTTTGAGATCTGCCTTCCCAGTGCTCCTTCTTGCTCTGGACTTGACTTTCCACCTGACTCCTTGACAACCAGGAACGAACCACCAGTTCCTGAAAACTGGTACCTTAGATCAGTTCCTGCTCTGATACTCTGGTTTCCCCATGACATGACTGGTATTCCTGCAGTCACTTAGACTCAAATCTCAGGTGTTGGGAGTTTGCAGCCAGCTGCTTCTACCCATCAGTACTCTAGCTCTCTTCCACCTACACAGAGTCTCTCTCACGTCTTTTTCACCTTGTTATTCCCTCTGCCTCTGCCCTGGTTTCCATCCCTCTTTACCTCTGTCCTAGCCAATTGGGATAACCTGTCCACCGCCGGCCTCACTGTCTCCCTGCTCCAAAGCATCGTAAGCATGGATGTTTGATTATAACTTATAACTGTCCCCTTGAACGAAATAAACACAAAAACCTTTCATTTGGCGTTCCTGCACATAGCAGACTCAGTAGAGGCATGTTAGCTCGGTGACTGAGGCAGTTCACCACAAAGTTGTCATTTGTGTTTGAGTTCTAGTCTTTTCTCCTTCTTTGTGTTCCAGTAAGGCGCTCTGCTCTATGGCTAGGAATAGCCCCATGTTTTCTCGTCTCCTTGCTCCAGTCTCTCTACCTAGAAAGCTCTGTTCACACATCCTGCCAATTAGGACTCATGCATTTTATCAAGGTCCATCTCAGACACATCTGTGCTTTCTCTGCCTCTAGCAGATTCAGTTCCCCTGCTTTTGTTCCATGGCAACACATTTAGGGGAATGTTCTTATACTGCTTCGTGTGAAATGTTGTCTCCTCTTGTTATTAGCTTTCTGAATCTTTTGCACAGTCCATAGTTCCCTGCTCTTGGAGGATGCTAGATGCAGAAACAGAAGAATGGGTGATAATGAGGCGGTGTCTACAAGAATGTGAAAAACTCATCCATTCATCATCGATTCATTCTTTAGTTTCACTCCAGTGTTTGTTGAGTGTCTGTAGTATGGTATGGTATCATGTGAGGGACCGAGGATACCAAGATCCGTATGGCACGGACATTTCTGGTTTTCGGGAACTCACAATTCCATGGCGAAAGAGTCACATAAACGATTATGCAGTGAAACAAAGTGCAAACCCCAGCAGAAGTGCCTTCCAAGTAAAGAATGGGCGTGCTGGGGCTTTGACTCTGCTGGGGTGGGAGGCTAGGGCTGCCAGGACGGCGGTGGGGAGGGGACTGAGCAATGAGGAGAGGCTTCCTGCAGTGGGAAGTGTCTGACTTGGGTTCTCAAACTGAATAGAAGTTTGCAAAGAATACAGGTAGACACGGACTGGAAGAGTCCACGAAAGCTGCTCTGCTTACCTAGCACACCATGGCAACCTGGACACCAGATGATTATTTCCTGTCCCACGTGAAATATCCTAAATGACAGATTCCTTCAATTCCTGTGAAAGGAAAAGAGAGAGATATGAAGGAACTTCTCTCTGTGACTGTGTTTGTTTGAAAGTCATTCATTCATTCTTTTTTTTTTTAATGTTTTGTAGCGAAAGTCTGTGATTGCTATGAGCTTCATCGCTGCGTTCCTGTTCCTGCTGGCTGTGCGCCTTGTAAGTGAAGTGAATTTCCCGCTGCTGCTCAGCTGCTTTGGACAGCCTGGTACAAAGTGGATACCATTCTCTTACGCATACAGGCGGCCCCTTCGAACTCACTATGGATACGTAAATGTGAGGACGCAAGAGGTAAGACCTCAGAGGGTTACCTACCCTTTGGAGGGTATCCATGGTAACGGTTTCTCTTTAGGAACAAGATGGCTTCCAACTCAGAACTTACTGGCTCTGGCCTGGAGAGCTTCTTTGGGTATCTGACAACATCTTCTGTTTTCTCTCTCTTAGACATTTACTGACAAATGTCTAAAATCCGCCACCCCTTCCACATGAAATCTTCTGATTCACTGGCTTCATGTGGAGTTGAGGAAGCAACTATCTGTTTTCCTAGTGGTTTGTGGCAAAACATACATATCTTTGCATTTAGAAACTCTGATCAGCAGTTGCCAGCTGGAGAACTGGCAGGCTTTATTTCCTGGGTCAGCTGGTTAGGGAGAGCTCTTTATAGAACTTCAGAAAAGCATTTATATTCTTTAAAACTCTGTAATCCTTAGACCTAGAACTAGAAAAGGCCAAGCTGATTTTAAAATTCGCAGTGGCTGCAAAGATAATGGGATTTAAAGAGTTTTCAAATTTAAAGGGGTTAAAATCATTTAAATCCTATGATCACTGGACCTTTAAATCTTTGTAGCCAATTGGTAGTACAGGAGGGGATAGAGATTTACTGACAGCTAGAAAGCACAGACTGTGCTGGCGTTTTACAAGCAAACATTGGTCTCAAAGGGAAAAATAATGAACCTTACAAAATGTGGGATGTATGTAGAGGTGGATAATAACATTGTTTGCCCTGTTCATTTCTATGGCGTGGGATGAATGTGAGGTAAATATTCCGAGATGCAAACTCCAAGACTGCTTGAAGTTATTTTGACAAAGGTACAGGCTACCAGTGTATCTACAAGACCAGAGAGAGTTTTGGATCAGATCCCATCCAGAGGTCATTTTGTGAAGATACTGGAGAGAAGATTCACGCACAAGACGCTACTCCTGTCCCGGGAGTTATTCTTAGCACCCTGGGATGGGATGTGGAAGTCTCGCTCAGTCTCTTTCCTTTTGAAGGCAATATCATATCTGAGTCATTGCTTCTGGTTCATTTGATTCTTTGAAAATTGTTTCTGTACTCGCAGGATTTATAGGCTTTTTATTAGACCTTTATAGCTGTAAAAAAGATACCATTAATAACATATAAATTCTTAGGAGCCTTGCTTGATGTTTATCCTTTAACTGGTTTTAAATTATTATTTTTTAAAATGTCTATTGCTTGAATTTTTTGAGAGCACTAATAAATTGATTATGTTTAAAAAAATGTGTCTCTTAGAGAAGAGTTAGTCTTGCTCTCTTCTTTTGTTACTTTTATTTCTGTCACTTAATATTCTGTAACTCTGCTGTATGGTGTTAATCATTTCACAAGTGCCTGTCATGGGCTAAATATGAAGCAGGTGACTAAAGTGTCTTGCAGATTACTCTCATGAGGGAAAGCCCACCAACTATCAAAGAGCCCTTTATTTGTTTAGATATTAATGAACTAGATTTCGGAGTGTGGATGGAAAGCTGACCTTATGATGCAGTCATTTAATTATCATATTAACTCTCTACCTTTGAAATCCTTTTGATATGGTTTGTAATACCATGACCTTACCAAAAGATATGGAGTATTATTTTCTTTTGCAAAGGTCATTTCTCAGGAGAAAATATGGTTACCAGAGAGAATTTAGGCTATCTGAGCTCTGAAGGCATCCAAGCGTGGTTTGAGTTTCAGCTCTGGCTCTTAAGTGACATAAGCAGTCTGTTTGCTTTGGGGTACATTTTTTAACCTCTGAGGCTCAATTTCTTTATTTGAAAACTGGGGATAATGAAATCAGCCTACTGAAATTATTTTGAGGATTAAATGGGACAAAGTGCATAAGGTTCCCAGCTCCAAATGGCTGTTTAACAATTGAGCTTCTTTTTTTTTTTTTTTGGAGTTGGAGTCTCATTGTGTCACCCAGGCTGGAGTGCAGTGGCATGCTCCCAGCCACCGCAGCCTTGACCTGCTGGGCTCAGGCGATCCTTCTGCCTCAGCCTTCCAAGTAGCCAGAACTACAGACGCGCACTACCACGCCCCAGCTAATTTTTTTTTTTTTTTTTATAACTGTAGAGACGAGGTCTCACCATGTTGCCCAGGCTGGTCTCGAACAGGCAGTCCTTCTGCCTCAGCCTCCCAAAATGCTGGGATTATAGGCTTGAGCCACCACACCCAGCCACGATTGAGCTTCTTTTACTCCCCCACACTTACCAGTATGACAGGGGGTGTTCAGTGATGACTAACACCAAAAGACTGAAGTCCAGACTCTCAGAATTTATATTTAGAATTTAAAGACCTTGGATTCAGGACAATACACTTATAAAGGGGTTCTCAATCTCATTAGCATGCAGGATTTTTAATCACAGTGACAAAGTTTTTAAAGCAAAAGGAAGAGATATTACTAGCACAAAATGCCACACTGGCAAGAGCTAAAAAGTCTGACAATACCAAGTGTGGGTAAGGATGCGGAGCAACAGAACTTCTTAAACACTAGCAATGGGAGTATAAATGGGGGAAAAAAACCACTTTGGAAGAAACTGCTGCACTCTTTTACAAAGTGAAGTTGAAGATCTGTGTGCCGTGTGGCCTAGCATTTTCGGTCCTTGATATCTACACAGGCGGGGCTCTTGAACCCATGCACCAGGGGGCATGGGCAGTACATGGAGCAGCCTTGTTCCTCGCAGCCAGGGCCTCGAATATACCCAAATAGCGACTGGTATGAGAATGAATTAAAGTTGTCCCGCGGCAATGACGACGAACAAACTGCAGCTGTAGGTCACACTGTGGAGGATGAAGGAGTGTGCCCAGTGTGGTCCCATTTATAGATCCCAGGAAGAGGCAAAACTCAGTGGCGCCGTTTAGGGACATACATGGGGGTGGACTACAAAGGAAAAAATGGCGAGGAAGTTATCCTCGTGGAAGTGGGAAGAGCTGTTGTCTCTGGTTGTGGTCACGGCGGGTTTCTGGGAATTCAGCAATATGCTATCACCCGATCCTGTTTGCGGTGACACAGGTGTTCACCGTCTAATTGTTAAGTATATACGTATGCTTTTTTGTACTTTCCCGTGTGTCTATTTTATGTAAAGAATTCAAAATATGTTCTGACCCCAGAAAGGATGTTTATTTACCACTTACTCTGGGAAGCACACAAAACACTTCACGTAACTTACCAGCAGGGCATAACGGAAAAGAAGCAGGGCGACATTAAGTGATCAAAAACAAACTAGAAATATTTGAAATCGGCAATTTTATTTTACATAAAGACTAACAGGTACCTGGGAAGCTTATCCTTCTAGTTCTGGTCCATGTGGTAGAAAGAGAGACACCAGATCGCAACAAGGTTATACAGCAGAAGACATTTGGCATGGAAGCTGAAAGCACATTAGAACACTCGGAGAATGGCAGAGTTCTCCGAAACTCAAACAGTTCTAGGCTCAGCTGGGAGGAAGGCAAAACTGGATGTCGTTCCACCTCCTCACCGATGTCATCCTTTGTGCCGACAGCCCTGCCCCTACCCGCATGCCGGTGCTCCAGCTTACTCCCAAATGGTGATGCACTGGGCTTCACCAGTAATGGCCTCAGGTGCGATCCTTCCCGGAGATGGTTGCGTTTAGTAGAAGACACAGGTTGGCAGTCTTCAAGAGCCAGAGTCATACAGTTAAAATGGCGGGCAATGGAGTCAACGTTCTGAGGCAAATGGCTTTTGTAGTGACCCTCAGATGATGCTTCGTTGGTAGCCACCCCCTCCAATGTCCGACTCACTCTGTTCTGCTCCTGAGCAGAGTCAGTAGGCGTGCCTGAGTCAGGCACTGAGTCAGGTGGCCACCAAGCTGGCTGAGAGCCGACCACTTGAATTTCAAGATCTTGGTCCTTAAGGTTTTCTCAGAAGATTCTTTCCCCTAAAATACATAGGCCTTCTGGAAACCCCTAAGCTTCCTATAATCTTTTTTTTGTAAACATGCAGGTATGCCAGCAATGTCTCCAGACCTAGGGCATCTGCAAACATGATCGTTGTTGATGACGGTTTTATTGCCCGATGCTTCAGCTGGGCTAGACGTTGCTGTCACTAGGCATAGATTTTATGAGCTAAAACATTTATAGTAAAGAATATCTCTTCGCTACTGTATGAAGCAAGGTGGGATAGGAGGCAGCAGAATTAGGTCAAAGATCTAGTGGATACCGTGGAGCACAGAGTTGCTGAGAAGCAAAATCTGATTCTTCAGTTATCTTTAAAAAATAGATGAGTTCTTGTCCCTCTTCACTGGGGCAACTGGAAATATAGGCAGTCTTGTGAATCTGTGATAGTCTGTCCTGAGGGCCTCACACACTGTGAATTATACCCAGTTCAAGCTGCACTTCACTTGATCAACTCACCTGGCTTTTGAATAATCTGTTCCCTGGGGAAATACAAAACGCAAAAGGAAAATGAACACAGGACAGGTAACCACGTGGCCTTGCTTGTATTCAAATTGAGGGCTTCCCCCCCACCCTCTGGCTCAGACCCACAAAAGAGTATGTTGTGGGAACTGTGATGACCATTTGTAGCGGAGTCGAAACACCCCTGACAGTCTGCATACAAGGCCGTCGGTGATTGGTTCCCGCTCTTCACCCAGCCATCCTGCCCTCTCCCAACCCTTCGGTAAAGCCAAGGGTCTTTTTTCTGGGGGAGGAGGAATCTTAAGAAGCAGGGAAGCCAAAGGGGTGCCAAGTAACTGGGTGAGCGCTGCGATTCTGGGAGTCTGTGCCGGCCGCAGAATTCCTCATCACCACTTACATGTGAGTTGACAGCCGTCACGATATCATTCTGAAGCTTGGACCAGGAGCGATTTAGACTCTGCAAAAGGTCCCGTCCTTCCCCGGCTCCCCCACCTCCCTGTCATGCTATTATTTTACCTATAATACAGTCCCCCATTTTTAACAGAACTGAATATGGAGATCCCACCTATAGCACCATGGCCAAGTTACTGTATATTACCACTGACCTTGCACGTGGTAAAATGCCTATGTCACCCATCTGTATTTCCAGAAAGGAAAAAAACCAATCTGTGCTTGGCAATATCCTAGGAACCTTGTGTTCTCCTTAACCTGGGTTTTGACTCTTCATTTTAAACGATCAGTTGCAGCAGATAGAGAAGGTATAAAGGACTAAGGTGTTTCAGGGTCTGGTTCAATGCCACTGTGTTTTCTCCCTCTTGAGATTGTTGCGGATTTGGGGAAGCATGAAGGAAATGAACTTCAGGCTAGGTTCTGTCTGTGGCTTTCCTGTTTTGTGTTGCTTTTTGTGGCATGTGACCTGGTGTGAAGATATTGCTCAGAGCAAGCAACCTGGAGCTCTTTGGCATTTAGTGCCGGATAAGCAAATCCAGCTCTGGTGGTCAGTAGGGTGCCAAGGCCCGGTCTTTGCGGATCCCAGTGGGGGTGACAGATGTCTCCCTCAGATCTGATGGGACCTGTCCCCTCACATGCTGGAGCTGCAGAGGGCTGCTGGTAGTGAGGACACGTGCCCTCTCACCTGCCGCCTAAAGATGGGCTAAATGGAGATGCAGGGTTTCCAGCGTGTGGGGCTGCATACTGATGCACTTCACAGCTAAATGAGGCTGAAGTATGCCTCTTTAAAAAATGAGAACATTTTCTAGCCTCAAGTAGACTAAATAAGAATATTTAGAATCCATCGCTGTGACAGACAGGCCGCACTAGCCTAATTAAAGATGTGTATAACATATTGATGTTGCAATAGAACTTCCCAAATTGTGGTTATAGTAACAATTAAGGCACAAAACTGACTTTCTTGGCAATAAAAGTGCACACGCCACACATTCAGATAAATGTACACATGTAACTAAGGCTGGCATGAATAGCTTTCTATATTTGGGAATACAGTCCTTGGCTTTTACATAAGTGTATTGAGAGCAATTATATGCAAATGTACGTTCCAGAAACTTAAAACTGATCAATTTAATTGTTAATTAAAATCCGAACACTCCCATTTGTGTGATCGTAAAGCAAAAGAAATTTTGATTCTCAAATTGTTACAGAAAAAGAAACAACGACGTTAACGTAGGCGAAAGATTGCTTATTTGACACGTGCATACTGGGTTTGTCATTTTAACAACAATTTACAGTTTTCCCCAAGTATGAGGGCACGTATTTGTTGAGTGGAGAAGAGATGATTAGGTTTCTCAGTCTGATTGTGCAGTGGCCACTCTCAGTCCACGGCCACGTCTCCAGGCAATCTAGGGTCAAGTGCCACATGGCAGGGACAATCGTCACTGTGGGTTGGAGTGATTCTGGGAAGCTTTTGTGGAGGAGGTGAGGCATGTGCTTTGGAGAAGGCTTTGGACGGGGCCGAGGGAGAAGAGAGAAGAGCTGGCGAAGAGAGCAAAACTCAGACTAGATGCCGTGCATTTTCCCTCAGCCCCTAGACGAGGACCCTTCGCCAGCAGACCCCCCCCGAGTGTCGCAGTGTACTCCTGATATCTACGCGGGTGTCACCGTTGCCTCACACTGGGTCGCAGCATTTCTCATCTTTAGTTCCAGTCTCATGGCTCTTCTTTTTGGGTGGCTGGTTACTCAGTCTTACCGTGTTCTTTCCCAGATATGCTGACTTGCAGACCACAGAGGGGTCGCTTCTAATCGTGCTTTCCTCTGTGTCCCCCTGACCTCAGCACAGTCCTTCATGGCTCAGGGGCCCCTGAGGCACTGCCCTAGACCTGTGTGATCCTCTGACTTTTCGAGAGGGAAATCAGACATGTCGGAGCAATATGTAGGTCAATCGAGCTAGAATTAAACTCACTCTGGGGTACTGAAGAAAATAGAAAATGCAGTCAGTGCGTAATTGTGGTCTAGTAAGATGAGGAGTCATGAAAAGGGAAAGACCCCATGCATATTTACAAGATCTTAATATATGTGGGGGGAACCCCTCAAAGAACAAATGTTTTTTGGAGGGTGGACCCCGTGTCGTACAGGTTTCCCCTGCTAGATAAGTGTTCTAGGAGCTCATTGGCATCAGTGTACCAGCTAGCGTCGTTGTGAGAGGCTGCATTCAGCTTCAGTGATTTTTCTTTTTTCGGAGATTCTTTCAGTGCGTCTGCCCATTTCATGAAGGGCAATTTACGAGCGCACCTGCCCACACTGCACTGAGTGTTCAGCACTTTTTGACCCAAAACAGCATGACCCCTGTGCCCCACCTTCCTTATTCACCTGATCTCATCCTGAGTGACTTTTTTTTTTTTCTGGATGAAAAAGTCCTCAAAGGGGAACGTTTTGGTGATGTGGAAGAAGTGAAACAAATAACAGCAACAACAACAACAACAAAAACAGAAAAAAACAGAAGCACTAACAGGCATCAAAATTAACAAGTTCAAAAACTGTCTTGAGCAGTGGAAAAAGCATCTTGATAGGTGTATTGTATCAAACGGAGAGTACTTTGAAGGTGACTGACATTTAAACATGTAAGAATGAATACACAGTTTTTAAATAAACAAATCCAGAGTTTTTCTTTGGTCCCCCTTGTGCATACATATAATATCCATACCCATCCATATGTATGAACCAGTATATACAAATACACAGAGAATATATACATACACGCATGCCTCTGATAGATGTCCACACACATGTTCATAGAATGATTTCTACTTTCTTAAATACGTGCATAGACTACATCCATGCATACTGTGCTACATAGCAGAATGGTTACTGTACGTGTAATTAGCCAGGCAGGTGTAGACAGTGCCTCTTGAGCTTGTCTACTCTCTACCTCTTCTTTGTTAGAGTAGGTGGCCTGTTCCTTTGACCGCAGGTGTCGGCAGAAAAGTCAGGATAGTGGTTGGTGGATCAAGCAGTTGGTTGAGAGGTGGGCATGCAGCCCAAGATGAGCCATTCTGAAGCCTTCCCAGTGTTTCTGGGTAACATTGGCGGGAAAAACCCTGGTTTTGTTGGTGGTGGAGGTATTGAGATGGGATTCCCTGGATGTCAGTGACTTTGCTCTCTGGAGCTAGTGAGACCAAGATGCTGAGAAAAGCAGAAACGAGTTGCAGGCTAACATGAGGGCTCAGACAGTATTCCAGGGCCTGAGCCCAACAATTCTTGAACCCAGCCTCTCCTCCCCTGTGGTTTGGGTGTGTATGCCAATGAATGTCTCCTTTTTCGCCTTTTCCGGTTTGAGCTGTGGTTTTGTCACTTGCAAGCAAAAGAGTCCTAGCCAATCTATTGTATTTACTTTACAACAACCATGAGCAAACATTCTATAACTCTTCCTTACACAAGCTACCAACAGAGGATTAGATGAGCTGTCTTTTTCGTACTGGACTCTCCACCATGTTGGAGGGCCGAGCATAAGTCACACCCATCAGTCTGGTGAGGTGTCTGCCAGCGGTGAACACTGCTGCTTTCTGGTTAGGAACACATTGCTCAGTAAGCCAGCTTATCCTTGAGGAAGGTAGACGAAGGTTACAATCTCCCAAGGTCGCCGAGCCAGAAAATGGCTAGACAAGACTGATGACTAACTGAATTTCTAGTTTTACTCAACTGATAAATCATATAGTTTTATTATAATTGTCAGATGAATTTTTCTCTATTGCTGTGAGGCATCCGCAGTCAAAATAGATTGATTTTCACTTTACAAATCACATTTTTTATTGATGAAAGATCCATTATTATCATAGGTTTTAATGTAGTAATTGGTTCCCCAGGAAGATACAAGGAAATTTTATTCATTATAGAACCTTAGGTAGAAAAATGCCCGTTTGCCAACTGTCATGTTAACACACTTGAAAGGAGCCTTTTAGAAATTCAAATATCAAATTACCTCATTTGCGACAAGCCAATGGTGCACCTATCACAAATACCTTGCTTTGAGGGCTGAAAACATGGTAGAACAAAGTTCCCCGATGGTAGAAGTTTTTGTTTAGCTTGGCAGACTGACTAGCATGAAAAACATTCATCAAATGGCAGTTCGTATTAACTGTGAATATTAGCCAATCACCAAATATTACTGAGTGTTTATCCTGTCCCAGACAAGGCGCTGAGGATCGGCAATGAACCTTACTTTAAAGAAGTGTTCAAAGTAGGGTTCACCAAAGAGAGAAAGATGGACTATTAGTAGAATAATACCACCTCAAGGATGCTGACATTTCAGTCTGTAATTACAAAGTCTGAATAACCATGTTACCTAAGAGATTCATTCCACTCCTGTTAGGAATGGTGAACATTCAAGTAATTTCAATTAAACAATTGTATTCACCATCGGAAGAGAATTTATCACTAAGTAGATGGCATAAAATTGTGAATTGTCATTTATCAGAGTAACCTTACAAAGGCTTAGTCACAAAAGAAATATATTCATTACAGAATATTTTGTTTGAAAAATAACTATATAGTGCATATCAAATGTTAGCCCTCAAAGCTTGGGAAATGGTATATCTGTATAAGTCATCTGGCTGATAGACATTTGCCAAGTTAATAAATAGTTTATTGATATATTGGTTTGAAAGGAAAATGAAATTGTGACGTGGCAAGAACCTCACAATCCCCCGGCTGTAACACCAGGACATGCAGGATAAAAGCGGATGCACTAATGCCCAGCAGGCCTTGACAAGAAGGAGGCAAACCACCAGGTACCAGAAGCTGAGAAGGAATGCAAAGAGAGCTTAGCAAGAAAGCTGAAGATGTGGCGTCCTGGGGGGTTAGCAGTGCCAGTCACTGAAGGGAATGGGTAGTAGCCACCTTATGTGTCAGGAAGTAGGGCCTGGGCCCTGAAAAGCCAACAAAGGAGAACTGCTGTCATGTAGACCCACCTAAGCTGGATCTTTTAGAAGCTCTACTTTAGCGAAAGGATGGCTAGAAAAACAAATGAAAAAAAAAATGCAAAAATTACGAAAAATATCACAGATAACAGACAGGGAGGCTTATAAAGAAGTTTGCTCTTTGAATAACAGAAAAAATTATCCCTGGAAATTCAAGATGCTAGATCTGTTCCCTAGTGGCCTTACAGTTGGAATTTTATGACTTGCATTTTTTTGGCACACCTGTAAGCTGAGCAATTGACCAAAAATTGGTCCCCAGCTAATGATAAAGTGAGCATAAAGGTACTGAAAACCCCTCTAGAGAGGAGTCACACTACCTAGACACAAGGGATTCTTAAAATGCACCATTAAGAATTACAGAGTGCACAGGGAAGCAGTCTGTTGTGATGAGTCACATTTTGCTGCAGAAAATAATTCTGTTTGATTACAGAGCATTTTCCCATACCCTGCTGTGGTGTTTTATAATATACTGTATATGTCCCCTATGGTCTTCTGCAAATCTGAAAAATTCTGAGTTCTAAAATATACCAGGTTCCAGGGATTTGGGATAAGGGTTTGTGGCATGTGTCAAACACAAGACTATAAAAATGATTAAAAATGAATAAAGTAGGCTGGGCTCGGTGACTCAGCCTGTAATCTCAGCACTTTGGGAGGCCGAGGCAAGTGGGTTTCCTGAGCCCGTGCGTTCAAGACCAGCCTGGGCAACTTGACGAGACCTTGTCTCTACAATAAATCAAAAATATTAGCCAGGCATGATAGTGCGCGCCTGTAGTTCTGACTTGGAAGGCTGGGGCGGAAGGATGGCAGGAACCCAGCAGGTCGAGGCTGGGGTGGCCATGAGGTGCCACTGCACTCCAGCCTGGGCAACAGAGTGAGACTCCAACTAAAACAACAACAACGAATAAATAAATAGATAAATACAGTATTTGGAAAGCAAGGTTCTAGTAAAAAATTAAATCAGATAACACTGAAGCATAGTTGAATATAGTACATGGAAGTAAACCAATTAATTAATTAAAAACCCTCAGGGGTTAGGTTAAATGGCAGTCACAGTGTTAAGTACTTTACATGCCATGTTGTCTTTTAGCTCTTACAGAGTGTGTCCTATTTTGCGGACTTACCTAATTTTGCAAGACCCCAAAGTAGCGATTCTACACTAATGAATTTTGTTGTTCTGTGTGAGCCAAGGCAGAGCCTGAGATTGTCCTGATCAGCAAATTCCTTTCCATGGTTTCGGGAAGGGTTCGTCAATGCATCAAATAAATTTGGCTGGGTTTGGCAGCTCAACCTGTCATCCCAGCGCTTTGGGAGGCCGAAGCGAGTGGATTGTCTGAGCCTGTGGGTTTGAGACCAGCCCAGGCAACTTGGCGAGACCTTGTCTCTACGATAAGTTAAAAAAAAAAAATTAGCCGGACCTGGTTAGCACGTACCTGTAGTTACGGCTACTTGGAAGGCTGAGGCAGAAGGATCGCTGGAACCCAGCACATCGATGCCAGGGTAGCCGTGAGCGTGCCACTGCCCTCTAGCCTGGGAGACAGAGTGAGACTCCAACTCAAAAAAAAAAAAAAAAAAAGAATAAACCAGTGAGGAAAAAACTGACAACTAAACTGTGACCCAACACAGATTATAAGATATCTGCCAATTTCATAGATACTAAAATATGGTGGGATCAGTTGCAGTGGCTCATGCCTGTAATCCCAGCACTTTGGGACCATGAGGTGAGCAGATTGTCTGAGCCCACGGGTTCAAGAACAGCCCGGGCAACTTGATGAGACCTCATCTCTACAATAAATTAAAAAAAAAAATTGCCTGGGTGTGGTAGTGTGCGCCTGTAGGCCCAGCTCCTTGGAAGGCTGATCGGAAGGATCTCCAGAGCCAGCAGGTTGGTACTGGGGTGGCCGTGAGCATGCCACTGCCCTCCAACCTGGGTGACAGAGTGAGACTCCAACTCAAAAATAATAATGATAATAATAAGTTCATGGCATCCCATCTGCTGAATCCACTACATGCCAGGCACAGTACTGGGCTCTGGACGTGTAAAGACTAAAACACGTTTTGTGTAAAAATGCATCACAACTTTTTATAATGTGAAATGGAAGGAAGTAAGGCCGGGTCATAGGTGCAGAGGACCATTTCAACTCTTTGGATGTAGACGCAGAAGGGAGGTTTGGAGATGGAACTTCAGCGTATTAACTGGTCCAGATCTGAGCTGTAAACTTCAGGGATTTTTTTTCTTACTTAAACATGTTTTCTGATTTTTCTACACTAAGCATGTATTGCACTTATTAATAGAAAAAAATATTTTTTAAGCAACATCTGTGAAACACTCGGGCGATTTTTACTATCCTAAAAGCAAAACAAAACAAACAAACCAGGGCTCAAGATGTCTAGATAAACATATTGTTGGGGATACTTTAAAAAGTGAGTACAGTAAGTCCCCAACATACAAATGAGTTTCATTCTGAGAGCACGTCCGTAAGTCCAATATGTGTGTAAGTCCAAAAAAGTTAGCCCAGGTACCCAACAACACAATTGGCTATATAGTACTATACTGTCATAGGCTTATAATATACCTCACACCAATAATATATAAAGAACACACACACAAAATAAAGAAAACACGCATACTCTTACAGTACCTTGAAAAGTACAGCAGTACAGTATAGCAGCTGGCACACAGGGGCCGGCATCAAGTGTCCAGGCAAGAAAAGTTCCCGCCTGGAGGAGGGAGAGGAGGTTGGGGACGGCAGAGCTGAAGGATCGTCAGCAACAGGAGGCGGAGGGCAAGCTGCCGTGTCACTCACACCTGGTGTTGATGGCACAGCTTCTGGCTCCTCGCCGGATTCAGTTCTATCTACCTTCTTGAAAAGACGATTCAGCGATGTCTAGGTAGTAGCTCTTTTATTCTCATCGTAGATGGCACGATAGCCTTGGATTGCATTCTGAATGGCGGTTGCAAGCTTCTTGTGCCATTCTTCGCTCGGGTCCTGGGCCTCCAAAACCAGCAGTGCCTCCTCAGGTAAAGAAAATCCCCTTGCCGTTTCCTGCGTCATGAGTCTCTCCGGTTCTTAAGTTACTTCTTCCTCTCGTCTCCCTCCTTTCTCAGGGAGCTCCATCAGGTCCTCGTTAGGAAGCTCCTTGTATTGCACAGCTAGGGGGTCAGTGAAGTTGTCCTCTTGCAGACCGAGCTCCAGCTCTCGCTGAGGGTCACTGAGTTACTGGACTTCTCAACCACCTTCTCAAATCCACGAAGATCGTGGACAAACTGTGGACAGGGGTTCCTCCAAACCCCACTCATGGTGACTGCCGTAACCTCACACCAAGCAAAGTCAATGTTTTTTATGGCCTTGTAGATGGTGTCCTTCCAAAATTGCTGCATGGTTGTTTCTGATCCATCATCAGTCGCCTTTACTGCCTGGCCACAAGTGTGATGCCAATAATATTTCTCGAAAGTCACTAATCTCCCTGGTCTACGGGTTGGATGAGTGACATAGTATTCGGTGACAGATGCCCTGCTTTGAGGTTGGGATGAAAGTCGTCCATGAATGGGTGGTGGCTCGGAGCATTGTCAAACAGCAAAAGAAGGTTGAATGCAGTGTCCTTTTCCAAGCAACATTTCTCTACTGCCAGGATCAGGTGGAGGAAAAACCAGTCTTGGAAAATGGCCCGTGTAACCCAAGCTCTGGGATTCCTCTTCCACACAACCAGAAAAGAGCCCTTGACTATGTCTTTACGCTCTTGGGTTCTCTGAGTGGTAAACTCAGAGCATTACCCCCAAACAACAGTTAGCTTATTCTTTGCTGCTTCATAACCGGACATCAGCTTTCCCTCCATGCTGATGTGACTTCAGTCTGGCATTCTCTTCCAGTACAGTCCTATCTCATTAAAAACATGCTCAAGTAAATGTTAACACGTGCCTTTATCAGTGTGAGGGGAGACACAGTAAAACCTGGAAACATCTTTCAGAGGGCGGGTCGCTTATAGTACAGGCTTCCCCTGCTAAGTAAGTGTTCTAGGAGCCCATGGACATCAGTGGACCAGCTAGCATTGTTGTGAGAGACAGTTTGCAGAAGAAGTGTTCCGAGTTGTGGCAAACAGGTGATGGGTTCTTCGCCATGACGACGTACCCACCGCTCTGAGTATTGAGCAGTTTTTGACCAAAAGGCAAGACTCCCGTGCCCCACCCTCCCTATTCACTCAATCTTGCCAGAGTGACTTCTTTTTGTTTCCTCAGATAGAAAAAAGAAATTCTCAAAGGGAAATGTTATGCCCACGTGGAAGAGGTAAAACAAAAGACGGCAGAAGCACTAAAAGGCATGAAAACTGACGCGTGCAAACACCGTTTTCAGCAATGGAGAAAGCATCTCTAGGTGTATTGCGTCAAATGGAGAGGACTTTGAAGGTGACTGAAGTCTGGACATGTAAGAATAAATACACAATTTTGCATAAATAAATTCTGGGTTTTTTGGGTCCCCTCTAGTAATTTATTTATTTATTTATTTTTTTGGTTGGAGTCTCACTTTGTTGCCCAGGCTGGAGTGCAGCGGCATGCTCACGGCCATCACAGCCTCGACCTGCTGGGCTTAGGAGATCCTTCCGCCTCAGCCTTCCGAGTAGCTGGAATCACAGGCATGCAGCACCACACCCAGCTAATTTTTTTTTAAATTGTAGCGACGAGGTCTTGTCATATTGCCCAGGCTGGTCTCGAACCCCTGAGCTCAGGCAATCCTCTTGCCTCTGCCCCCCAAAGGGCTGGGATGACAGGCATGATCCGCCATGCCCAGCCTCCCCTAGTAATTTCTTGAAGCGTTTCAAGAAAATCCTGGGCAGGTATCATGTCTGCACTTGCTGCCCCACCACTTTTATTGTGAAGGCTGTCTCTAGTCTTGAGCTGAGGAAAACAACTATGGCTGGCATTAAAAGTTGCGCCCTCTGGTTCTGTACTGTCTTTCTTCTTCAAGTTGCCATAAAGGCTCTTAGCTTTCTCTTGCATCAGCATCAAGCTGAGCAGGTCTCAACGCTGAAGCTGACTCTGCATCCACACACTGGGCCGTTTCTCCATCTCCTCCGTCACTTTTCCATGCTTCTTGATGTCACTGGCACAGAAGACTTCACGTGTTCCGTGGTCTTGTCCTTGGTTGATCGATTCATGTTGTAAGAACGAACAACGTCTGTCATCTTTTCTCCTTGCTTCACTCTGTGGATTATTTTCACTTCTGTTTCCATCGTTATTGCTTGGCGCTTCTTAGCAGGACCGGCCCTATGTCACCGATGCTTTTACGCTTGCTTCCGGACAGCCCGTGTTTGAGATAAAGGTGCTATACTGCTGTACTCTATATAGTACTGTAAAGTACACAAAAGCACAATCACTTGTAGATATATGCCAGTCCTGTGAACTAACTTACGTAATGGATCATACTTATGTGTGTCCGCAACTTGAAGGTTCACAACTTGAAGGTTCGCAACTTGAAGGTTCGCGACTTGAAGGTTCGTATGTGGATGACTTAAGTATATTCTCCCATTCCTTAAATGTGGGTTGCTCATAGGGACTCCCTTAAAGAGAATACACCTGGGAAAGGGGAATCAATAGAAACCTTATGGTGGAAAGCCTGACTAACACTCTCTGGGCTAGGTGATGCAGGTTCACGTGAATAGTGACCATCGTGTTGTTAGTGTGTATCCTTGGTATGGTGTGAGAAAGGTGGCACTTCACTTCTGAGTCCTTTCACCCTAAAACCCCTAGCCCCTGTCTAATCCTGAGAAAAACCCAAGGCAGATCAGAACTAAGGGGCAGTCTACAGAACACCTGACCAGTACTACTCAAAACTGGTAAGGAGAACAAGGAAAGTCTGAGGAACTGCCACAGCCAGGAGGATCCTATGGGGACGTGATAAGTAAGCATAACGTGGCCCTCGATGGGCTCCTGGAACAGAAAAAAGACATCATTGGGTAAACAGTAAGGACTTCTGCATGAAGCATGGACTTTTGTTAATAGTGGTTTATGGACATTGGCTTATAATTGTAGCAAATGTTTCATACTGATACAAGATGTAGATAAGAGGGGGAACTGGGTGTGAGGTATGCAGTACCTAGTCTATCTTCTCAATTTCTCAGTAAGTCTAAAAATGTTCTGAAAATAAAAAGTTAATTTTAAAAAATGACTTTAGGTTTTTGACTCGTGCTACTAGAAGGCTGGAATTGCCATTGACTGAGATGGGAAGGCCACAGAAGGAAGTGAATTGGCCAAATTTGAAATGCATTAGTCCAGCTCCCTAGGGAGGGGCTGTATAAGACACATGCATTGTGAATACATCTTAGTTTTCATATTCTTCACTGAATACAGTAAGTGTTTTGGTAGAAAAAAAGTGAGTATTCTAGAAATAATTCCTATCCTGGGTATGAAGAGCAAGTTCTTCAAATAGCTCCTAAGAACACCTGTGCAAGTAAGTCAGCGTGAGCTTTCTAATCCTTCTCATCTTTCCTCACACCTGTTGTAACGCCAGCCACTTGTTTTGCAATGTAAATTATTTGTGCAACTCCTGGGAAGGAAAGGTACAACATAAATAACTTTTTGATGACTCCGTATGGCACTGTATTTCGCCAATAACTCTAACAAGGTTCACTATTGGATTGAGGAGACTTAGCTATCTTTTCAGATATCTTTCCCAAAGCTCACAGTACCATATTATCATCATGCCCCAGACTATGTTAGCTATAATATAATAGTAATAGTAATAATAGTGATAATAATTTGCCAGCACACACAGTGCTTCCTATGTGGCAAACACTGTTCTAATGCTTTACATCAGCTAATTTATTTGAACCTTATAATGACTCTAGGATGCAGGTATTTTCCCATGATACACATGACAAAACAGAGGCTCTAAGTGGAGGAGCTGAGATTCGTATCCTGGCTCCAGCGTCTCTGCTCCCAACTGCCTCCCATACTGCCTCTTGTAATAATAGCTACCGGCTGCGTGCTGTGGCTCAAGCCTGTAATCTCAGCACTTTGGGAGGCCTAGGTGATAGGATTGCCTGAGCCCACGGGTTCAAGACCAGCCTGGGCAACATGGTGAGACCTCATCACTACAATAAATCAAAAAATTAGCCGGATGTGGTAGCATGCACCTGTAGTTCCGGCTACTTGGAAGGCTGAGGTGGAAGGCTCGCCTGAGCCCAGCAGGTTGACACTGGGGTGGCGGTGAGCATGCCACTGCACTCCAGTCTGGGTGATGGAGTGAGACTTCGAAGCAAAAAAAAAATAGCTACCACATAAAGCAATACATTTCTGCTAGGAAATGACTTGTAAAATTCAGGGACAAAGAGGAGGACTGGTCTCAGTTCATTGGACCACCTTCCTCCCCTAAAACGTCTCTTTCACATTTCTTATATGAATGAAAGCTGGAAATGGGCAAATGCTACACACACACGCGCGCGCATGTGCATGCAAACATACACACTATATATGTATATATAATATAATATAAAATATATGTATAATATATAATTATATATATATAATATAGGGTGCCAAAAATGCACACACAATTTAAGAAATGGTACCTATGTATTACTTTTTGAAGTTGAACTGAATTGCGATGGCAAGGTGTAGTACGACATTCACTCGACCGTGCCTCTGTCACGTTCTTTGTCCTCCTATCGCATGGTGATGCCAGCATTCATTTGATTAACACCATCTTTTGAACGAACATTAAATGTAAAATGTGTACACATTTTTTGGCACATGTAGCTTTTTTCATTTTTTTGTGCTCTTGTTTCATTAGTCAACTTATTTTTTGGTAAATAGTATGTTTAAATTACTGTTTCTTATGGGATTAGACCTACTTCCTCTTTGCTCATCTTGTTTAAAAAAATCTTTAATAGATTCACCTCTGTGTGAATTTCCTCATCATTTTGTTGAGTAAAATGGAAAATCTTGGTTGTATCAGACTTCTATTTTCATAACAGTGTTGCCTAAAAAATTACTCTAGACTCAATAGCTGAAATAACAGTGACAGGAAGTCCCCAACACATGAGACTTCCATCTCGAGAGTATGTTTGTAAGTGCAACTTGTTTTAAGTCCTACAAAGTTAACCTAGGTACCCAACTAGCACAATAGGCTATAAAATGCTAAACGTATTTTACAGGCTATGCGAACATGTGGTGGAGAGTAATAATGCATTAAAAAATGCAGGTGTGCATCATTAAAGTTCGTAACTTGAAGGTTCATACGTAGAGGATTTATTGAATTTATTCTTGCTCATGTTTCTATAGGTCAGCTGGGAAATTGCCCAACCAGGCTGGGATCAACTGGGCTTAGTTCCACAGTTGCATCTGGGTCCAAGTCTGCTTCACCTTTTTCTCTTCTCTGATGACCATTGTTCCACCTGGGGCATATTCTCGTGGTGAAGACAAAACCACAAGGCATTAAGCCCAATTTGAAAGCACATTGCAAACCTCTAGTGACCTGACATCTGTTAACATCCCATCACTCAAAGCCAAGGCAAAAATGAAGGGGCAGGAAAGTACACTTTGTCCACCATGAGATCAAGGCAGGTTACATGGCCAAGTTCAAAACTGATAAGTGAGAAGCATACTCCTCCTACGGACATGAGTGTCCGTAGGAGAGAGCGACTGTTTGCCAAAAATAATTTAATCCACTATACTGGTGGACTATTTATTGGAATTGCATCATATGTTAGCTTGATAAAAAGACACTATTATAACATTACATTTTATGTTGAGAATATCTTACTTGTTTATAAAGACAATAACTTTTAAGTAATTTGCTTTAAAAGAGCATGAATATATATATTATGCAGAGTTCTTGTGGCATCTCATAGAAGCTAAACACATGTTGACTAAACTGTTATCTGTGAATATTTTGTATTTTTCTTATCTTGAGCATGGTCTCTTAAAATATTTATTATTATTTCAGCATTCAGAAATATATTAATTTTATGTATTTCTCTTGCATATGGTTGTTTACTGAACTTTTCTTTTTTTTTTTTTTTTTGAGTTGGAGTCTCACTCTGTCGCCCAGATTGGAGTGCAGTGGCCGCTTCCGGCCACCGCAGCCTCGACCTGCTGGGCTCCGGCGATCCTTCCACCTCAGCCTTCTGAGTAGCCGGAATTACAGGCATGCGCACCACGCCCGGCTGATTTTTTGATTTATTGTAGAGATGAGCTCTCGCTGCCCAGGCGGGTCTCAAACCCGCGGGCTCAGGCAATCCACTCACCTCAGCCTCCCAAAGCGCGGGATGACAGGCTGAGCCACCGAGCCCGGCTTTACTGAACTTTTCTAATTAAGTTTTAGAAGTTTCCTTTGAATTGCTTAGGTGTGAATCTCAGTGTTTTTGAATTATCTTTTTTCTTGTTTCTTTTCTTTGTTTATTACACTGACTAGAGCTTATCAAACATTAGTGAGCAATAATGTAAGAATTTTAAAGTCAGTGCTTCTAATGTTTGGTCACTTTAAGTTGACTGACTTAATTTTTTTTTTTACCATATTAAGAATCCAAATGTTTTAAAAATTATTTTTCTAAAATAATACTTATACATATTAAATTTTATCAAAAGACTTTTTGGCATCTATCAAAATGATTTTTCTCTTGAAACTTCTCAAAGTGGTACTTTCTTATTTTGAACCACTTTTGCCAATCAATTAATTAAAAAAAAATTTTCATAGCGTATGTATCTGTCATGGTTCTCAAGAAAAAAAGAAACAACAAGATGTGTATGTTGTTTGAGAGACAGAGAGAACATTTTAAGGAATTGGCTTATGAGATGGTAGGGGTTGGCTGGAGACGCAGGAAGCCGTGTAGTTTGAGTTCAAAGGCATCCTGCTGCCAGAATTCCTTTTGGCTCAGGGAAGTCAGTCTTTGTTCTAATGAAGTGGTTTGAATGAGGCCGACTCACATTATAAAAGATAGTCTTGCTTACTCAAAGTCATGTGATTTAAATGTCAATCTCATCTAAAAAACACCTTCACAGAGCTTCCAGAACAATGCTTGACCAAATATCTGGGCATCATGGCCCAGGCAAGTTGACCTATTAAAGTTAACCATCACAGTGTGTAATTCTTTAATTGTTGCATTTTAAAATCTCTCACTCATATCTTTGGGTGATGTACAATTATTTTCTCATATTAATGGTGAGGAAATTGCAGCTAGGCGAGGTTGTATGATTTGCTCAGAGTAACAGATGTTCAGTGTGGCTGGACTGAGGCTTGAACCCTGACTCCAGCGCCCTGGCCTTTGGTCATATGATCAAGTACAGAGAAAGGGCATCCCATGGGCTGGCACGTTATTCTGTAGATGGGCCCTGCTCCCTTTGCTCAGGGTTCAGTGTCGTAGAGCGCTCATGTGTGAGTTGGTCTCGACTGCTTTCGTTGAATTAGAGAACTTCATGGATGAGGATAAGAAGAACTGAGGTGTCTGCTTTCCGGTCTGAGCTGCTGTTAAGCCGATTGTCTTGTTGCAGTCCACATCTGCACCAGGTATAAAAGCGAAGCTCTCCTGGCTTTTTACTCCACTGTACCAGTGGGAATAGCAACCCCAGCAGTGCCGTTCTTGCCATCTTGCTGATCAAGTGACCTCATATTTCTCTCCTTATGTTTTTCAAAAGAAATAGCACTGTTCTGTGATTTGCTTAAGCCCCCTCTCAAAACGGTGTGGTTGATGACTGTGTTTCATCCCTGGTGGCACTGGGCTTTCTAACTCTGTGTCCTTGGAATAAAGAAGCTTTTGGACACAGTATGTGCAGGGCAGCCTTTCAGAGTGAAAATGTTGACTTCCCCAAATTAAAGAACTAGAGGGATATGGAAATATCTGCTTTTGCCTTTCAATTGGGTGACAATGGACATCCATTGAGAGAAACCCACTGAGGATAGAAGTGAGGTGACTCTCAAGGTGCTGAGCTCTGTGCCAAACAGCCCTTGTGTTTCTTTCCTGAACATCAACTTCAAAGCGGCAGATTCATCTTTGTTATCCTTGGGAGTCACATGAATATGAACTGATTCCAATTGCCCTCATCATCTCCAGAATTTATTTATTTACTTCGTAGCGCCTGGGTCTGGGGTCAGTTTGCTTGTTTGCTTCTCAGAACTAGCATGATCATTGTAATTCTCCTTTTCACGAAGTCATCCACTCTCAGCCTGTTGTTATTCCTACTCAGAGGTTGGGAATGAGGGCATTCATCTCTTCAGTGAGCGGTGTGCCTGTGTCAGACATGCTTATGTGGACAAAAACGCAAGAGGCATCATGGCAACAGAATCATATTCACCACCTGAGCCACCGTGACATTTTTCTGCTAGTTGGAAGCTCTCTTTTCTCTTTTGTGCTTTGAACATAGAGACATGCATCTCCAATTCTGTGGACTGCACGGACATGCCCGTCAGCCTTCTCTTCACAATGTCTCCTGCCCCATAACTGTTTTTCTCTGTGAGCGACGTTAACTATGCAGAAAGCCAATTAGGGGATTCCACTGAGGAGTCCATCTCTGCACTGTTTCTCAAAGCTTCTGTGCTATGACTGCCAGAAAAAAGTTAGAAAAATAATAATCCATTCTACATTGGTCTTTCTGTTTCTTTCCTACGTACCTTAGGTCACACTGGCAAGCTTCTGTACACCATCTCTACCTGCAGAAAGTCTCCCCACTCCTTAAAACCCACACCAAAGGCCTTTTCCTCCATGGTGGCTTGCCTGATTCTTTCTTACTTTCCAGTCATGGCTCTTTCCTGGCATTCCTTTTAACATTTTTTTATGGTTACTAATAAACACTTGTATAATTCTTGATGCTTTCCAACGTTGTTGACCTCTCATCTCATTTCATAAATAATCTTGTGACCTTGATTATATCCTCTATTTTCAATGGAAAACATTAAATACATAAAGCACAGAGAGGTTAAGTAATTTGTTACGTGCCACCCAGCTGTTCTCTGTCTTCCAACCTCAAATGTCTTCATTTGCCAGCCATATCCTGTTGGTCTCAGCTTATTATCTCAGCCAACCCTTACTGAGGCCTCCTCTGTGCCAGGCATTCTTCTCAATGGGTTACACACAGCAAGCAGTGATAGCGGACATCTTCTTGCCAGATAGTCACTTAGTCTTTAAGGCAACCCTCTGGACAAGCGGGCCCTAACATTTTTGGCATCAGGAACCGGTTGTCCCATAGACCAGGAGGGTGGTGGTGGTGGTGGGGGGTGATGGTTTCGAGATGATTCAAGTGCATAACGTTAATTGTGCACTTTGTTTCTGCCACGATTACATTGTAATATAAATTAAATAACTACGCAACTCACCATGCAAAAATAGAGGCGCGGTTGGAAGTGGTAAATCAGATAACGGGCTGGCCACCCACAGATGAAAATAAGTGTCAGAGTCTGACTGAAAGCCTGCCACCAGATGCCGCTGTGCAACTGAGGTACATCAATGACAGGGTTTTGATAGGAGTCTGCAAGCAGTTGATTTATGATGGTCTCTGTGCAGTCCAACCTCCCTGCTCACGTTCATCTGTGTCTGCTGCCACGCCCCAGCACGAGCATCACCGCCTTAGCTCCACCTCGGATCATCAGGCCTTCGATTCTCATCAGGACCAGCCACCTAGATCCCTCACATGCACAGTTCACAATAGGGTTGGCGCCCTTCTGAGAATCGAATACCGCTGCTGATCTGACACGAGGTAGAGCTCAGGCGGTAATGAGGGCGATGGGGAGTGGCTGTAAATACAGATAAAGCTTCCCTCACTCGCCCGCTACTCACCTTCTGCTGTGCGGCCTGGTTCCTAACGGGTCACGGATCGTGGCCTGGGGTTTGGGGACCCCTGCTCTAGATATCATTATTATTCTACTATTTACAAATGAGTAATCCAAGAGACAGAGGAGTTAAGTAACTATTCAAGGTCAGATAACTACAGGAGGCTGCTGGGAATGTCCATCTTTACAGATGAAAAATGGGTGTCTAGTCAGTGAAAATGCTGCACACTCTCACATTTGACAGAGGCCACCTTCTACCGTTGCTACAGGAAGATTAACTCCACCTTTTCCTGCATTCCCAGTCTTGAAGGAGTGCACTCTACTGGTAGACTCTACATGGCATTCAGGACCCCAGTGGTAAGAAAGTTTGGGGTATGTAGTTGTTAGACTTCCAGCCCCTGCCATGCAGGATGGGGTAAGAGTGTAGCAGAAGGTAAGAATGGATACCGAGTGCCTGTAGACGATGCCTAGCATAGCCACGAGAGTGACGTGAGATTACTGACATGTCTTTAGAATGAGACCCTGTTATGATGGCCGTTGAGCAGTTAATCTCTCAGATATGCAGTGGTATCACCTGACCGTGGGGGGCGGGAAGAGATGAACAACAGCATAGTTTGATGTCTTGAAGACAGATGACTTGCTAATGAGTAGTGGGGAAAAAAATGACCGGGGGAAAAGAGGGGATGTTTTCTAAGGCTTATGAGAAGAAGCTTATGCTATCTTTAATGGAAAATTAATCAGGCAAACGAATGCCCAGAGGGCTACCTCCAGCTGTGTTCCAGTTTGCAGTTGCTCTGTGGATGTGCAACCATCCAAAAGCTCCCTTAATCCTCAACTCCCTAAGTAATGATTGAAGGGAACCTTTGCCCCCCCCTTTTCTGCTCAGATACTCCTTCATTAGCATAATTTCTTGCCTTTGATCGCCACTTCCTAAGCGCTCTGCTTCTTGTCTGTTTTTTTTTTGAGTTGGAGTCTCACTCCGTTGCCCAGGCTGGAGTACAGTGGCACGCTCACGGCCATCCCAGCATTGACCTGCTGGCCTCTGGTGATCCTTCCTCCTCAGCCTTCCAAGTAGCCAGAACCACAGGCATGCACTACCACTCCCTGCTAATTTTTAATTTATTGTAGAGACGAGGTCTCCCCAAGTTCCCTGGGCTGGTCTCGAACCCGCAGGCTCAGGCCATCCACTCGCCTCGGCCTTCCAAAGTGCTGGGATGACAGGCTGAGCCACTGAGCCCAGCCTCCTTGCCTATTTAAATGCGGGATAAAGTACCATCAATTCCTCATCTGACCAGTCACGCATTTCATCGATGGGACTTGCTGATTCCCATTCCAGTAATGGTCCCAGAACACAGGAGTTCAGTTCCCTGTTTTCTTCACCACCTCCAACTCATGAGGCCAGAGTTTGTTCTGATGAGCTTGTGTCTCTAGTAGACCTTTCTTGGAAAAAAAAAAAGTGTCAAGACTTCTTTTCTGGGGAATAAATATTAATATCAATGTACGCATTTATTTGTCAAAAACAGTTGTAACTTAAGAATTACTAAATAATAACCACCCTATTTGTCAGTGTGTTCTGTCTTTTCTGATTATTCCTCTCTTTTAATACAGAGACTGGCCTAAAATATCCCTGATTTTTTTCCCTTTAGTGTACATTTATGAAGTGTCCCGGGAAACTGATTGGAACACAAGGAGTTGGGTTCATGGCATCCTGTTATTCATCTCAGATTTGTTAAAGTCATTTGTGTTATCCATTCCCATGGGCTCACACTTCCCCTTACCCAAAGCTAGTTCTGTAGCCGCGTATTTGTGCGGGCAGGGTGTCTTCTACCAACTTGGTGTTTTTAAAGAAGCTTGCTCAGGTTAATGACAGGGAGTAATGCCCAAAGAGAAAACAGGGCACTTGCCTCAGATGTCTTGTGGGAGTGGAACATACTAGAATGGTCTTCTGGGGTTTTCATCACTAATCTGCCAACCACAAAAGTCTGTATTCCTTTCATTTCTCTTCGCTAAAGTCGTGAGATGTGCTGTGCTTTCTTGATCTGGTCACTTCCTTTCTCATGTCTTCTGATTCGTGAAAGGGAAATGGACACATTGGGAAGAACTGGAACTCTGCAGATGATGAGATTGATTTCCCTGTGTTCATCCCAGGGTGTTCTGATTGAGGTAAGGTACTCAACTTCACTGAGCTCTCCACTGACCTTGGAAAGAATCAAGGTCGTGATGGGTCGGGTGTTCACCACAAGTAGGCTGTGCTAAGTGTTTTGGGGCTGATGGCATTCCTTGAGGCAGTGGATAAGTTGGTAACAAGGTTAGAGCTTGTGTGATGAGTCATTCATGCGTGGTCCTTAAGGCCGTTTGGTCTACAGACTCTGATATCCGCCCACCTCTCAGGCTCACCTCTCATTGTACCCCGTCCCCATGGGGTTCAAATCACTTTGAATTCTAAAATACACAGTATGAGGTCGGACAATTAAGTTTGCAAACTTGCCACCACCGAGCACTCATGTTGGCAACACTGCAGACAGCTCGGTGAGGTTTCATAACCGTGGTATATCCATATCTCACAGTTGTGTTTGTGTTGATATGTGGTGGTGTCTTGCTGAGTGGCATTCGTGCTGTTGGTTGGAAGGTTGGAAGATGGATTTGAGTTCGGTATAAGTGATAACTTTCTGGGCATCAAATTGTTCAAAATTGGAATGTGCTGTCTTGTCAAATAGTGAGGTGTCAGTGACTAGAAATATTTATACCAAGACTCACGGGGATGCTATTGCATGTATTTTTTTTTTTTTTTTGAGTAAGAGTCTCACTCTGTTACCCTCGCTGGAATGCAGTGGCACACTCATGGCCACCGCAGCCTCGATTTGCTGGGCTCAGGTGACCCTTCTGCCTCAGCCTTCCAAGTAGCTGGAACCATAGGTGTGCACCACCACGCCCAGCTAATTTTTTGATTTACTGTAGAGGCAAGGTCTTGCCATGTTGCTCAGGTTGGTCTCGAACCCCTGGCTCACTCAGTCAATCCTCTTGTCTCTGCCTCCCAAACTGCTGGGAATACAGGCATGAGCCACTGCGCCTAGCTACACATCTTATTTTGGTTGGAATAGATGCTCCACAAGATCCTTTCCAATCTTAAGATTCTATTTTGATTTCTATAATTCAGTTCAAATATTAACTTCTTATCATTGTCAGTTATGGCTCTGAGATTCATCATCATTCATTTGACATTCATCGTTCACCCATCGTTTAAAAGTTACATGCTTTTGTGTGCCGTCGCAAGAATGTCAGAGCTTGGATTAGAGCAAACATTAAATTTCTTGTTAAACTTGGCAAGAGTGGATGTGAAATCAGGCACATGCTAGTCCAAGTTTATGGGGATAATGCCATGAAGAAAACGGCAGTGTACAAATGGATTAAACGTTTTTCTGAGGGGAGAGAAATTGCCACTAATGAGGAAAGGTCAGGACTGCCAGTAACGAGCAGAACTGACAAAAAGAATGCAAGAATTTGTCAAATTGTGTGTCAGAATCATCGGCTGACTACGAGAAGCGTATCAGACCAAATAAACATCGATGGAGAGACGGTGCGGAAAATCTCAACTGAAAATCCTGGCATGAGAAAGGCGTGTGCAAAAATGATCCCAAAGGAGTTCTTGCATCATGACAGTGCACCAGCTCACACAGCCCTATCTGTGAGGGAGTTTTTAGCCAGGAAACAAGTGACTATTGGAGCACCCGCCCCACTCCCCTGATCTGGCCCCAGTGACTTTTTTCTTTACCCGAAGAGAAGGGAATTATTGAAAGGAAGACATTTTGATGACACTCAGGACATCAAGGGACAACAGCTCTAATGGGCCATTCCAGCAAAAGAGTTCCAAAATTGTTTCGATGGGTAGACTGGGCACCGACATCGGTGCATAGCTTCCCAAGGGGAGGACTTCGAAGGTGACCGAAGTGATATTCAGCAATGAGGTATGTAGTAGGTTCTCTAAGACAAGTTCGCGAACTTAATTGTCACCGTCTGTATACTTCATATCTTCCTGAATTTTCAGGTCTCTGTTCCTCCCCCTCATTTACCTGGTAAAGCACTCACCTTGTAGTTCTTTGCCGATTGCCTCCTCCTTCCTCGTGTACCTGGGTTCCTAGGGCAGCCTCCGATTCTCTCAGTGCACCTATGACAATGTATTGCCATTGCTTGTGTGCAGGGCCATCTCCCTCTGTACAACCATGTGCTTCTAAGAGAGAGACGTCTTTGCGTCTCAAGTCTCTTCTTTCATTTTCTCCCTACCAGTAGTTGCTCCTCCAACTCAGGACGAGGCACATCTAAAAATGTTTTAAAAGATGTGAATTTCAAGGCAGTATGCATTTCAATCCTTAGAGAAACTGGGATCGGATTTGTCCAGAGATGGGGATCTCTTCAATGATGGTGTGGTCGATGGATGTGAATGCGCAACAATGTTTGCATTTCACAGGAAGCACAGGAATGAGGACCACTGGTTGGAAGGTTGGAAGGTGGACTTGAGTTCAATATGAGTAATAGCTTTTCAGGCATCGACATTGTTCAAAATTGGAATGTGCTATCTTATCAAATAGTGAGGGGTCAATGACCAGAAATATTTGTACCAAGACTCACAGGGATGCTATCGTATGTATTCTTATGTTGGTTTGGAATAGATGCCTTGCAAGATCCTTTCTAATCTTAAGATTCTATTTTTATTTCTATAATTCAATTCAAATATTAACTTCTTATCATTGCCAGTTATGGCTTTGAAATCCATCATCATTCATTTGATATTCATCATTCAACCATCATTTAAAAGTTTTTTTCCTTTTTTTTTTTTTTTTTGAGTCAGAGTCTCACTCTGTTGCCTGGGTTGGAGTGTAGGGACATGCTCACGGCCACCCCAGTGTCAAACTGCTAGGCTCCCACAATCCTTCTGCCTCAGCCTTCCAAGTAGCTGGAACTACAGGCACGCGCTACCATGCCCAGCTAATTTTTTTGATTTATTGTAGAGATGAGGTCTCGCCAAGTGCCCGGGCTGATCTCGAGTCTGCAGGCTAAGCCAACCCACTTACCTCGGCCTCCCAAAGTGCTGGGATGATAGGCTGAGCCACCAAGCCTGGCCTAAAATTTTTTTATTTATCAAAGTCAGTGAAAAAAATTACGTTTTGCTTCTCTCTCTAGTGGCTCAGGCTGTCCTTGCAGCCCATGTCCTCTCACCTCTCTCTATACACCATGTTGGAGACTTTCAAAAATATCTTCGAATTTAAGCCAACAGATACTTGAAAGTTAGGCCAGATGCAGTAGCAGTTATAAAGAAGACATGGCAGTGATTATGGTGGCTGATGGTAATCAAGTGCTCACTGGCATTTCACATGTGTGAACTAATTTGTTTCTCAGAACGATGCTATGTGGTATGTACTGTTTTCCCACATTATAGGTGAGAATACTGAGTCATAGAGAGACTAATTAATGTTCTCCAGTTTGTATGGCTGTTAGGAAGAACACGCTTGAAATCTGAACTTGTAACTGTTAAGCATCACTGATTCTTAATGAGTAAATAGAACGATACTATCTCTTATCTCTGAAGATGATTCCACCTGGTAGAATCACGCATACTTACTATTCGCGGGACAAGGCAGTCTTTGCCTTTTCTCATTCTAAACATTTCTTCTTTTAAGTTTCTCTGCATTGCCCTCACTTTATAGTCTTCTGGCATTGGACAAGCAAAGCCATGTTTCCCTTGTTTAGACCATGGATGATTTTCTAAACTTGCTATCTAACTATATGTCTTTCGTTTGAACTCATAGGGGTATGATTGCAACTCGTTGTCCTTCCCTGAGACCTTTTCAATTACATTTTGCTTTTGTGGAAACCACAACAGCATGCAATAATCCAAAGACAGATCGACCTTTTGGTTGGGGTCTAGTCATTTGTCCATGTTACTGAATGTGTATCACATTCAGAATGTAGCCTGGGAAGAAGTCGAAGATATCCATCCAACAAAAGATACCATGTGTGAACTACAGATAGAGCGATATTGGACAAATGAAGTGAAATGAGCCATCACGTGAATGGGAGTCACCAAGATGCCTTTTCAAGGGCCTTTGCTGGCACTTGTAGAACTGGTTATCACACTGGTCATCTCATAGTTGGCAGGTAGTAAGCTACACCGATTCTCCTCACCTTGCCTAAACAGACTCTGAAGCACATATGAGTCCCTGGAAGATATACTCTAAAAGAGCGGGTTTTAAATGTTAAATGCATCCTCAGATTAAACTGACGGATTAGGTAAAACATCAACTGCTGGGCTCAGCTCCAGGGTTTTGCATTCTTGAGAGCTGAGGTGAGTTTCAAGAGTTTGCACTTGCAACATCTTCCCAGGTGATGCAGTGCTTCCGGTGCTGAGTCCACACTTTGAGAACTACAGATATAGAGGCTAGTCTGCACCAAAAGAATCAATATTTTCAGAAAGCTTCACAGGTGAGTCTAATGCACACCCAGGAATTACACATATTTATAGTATTATTCCAGCTCTTTCAAAATGCTCGAGTTGATCCCATTCGATCCTCTACTGACTTTATCAGTTTGGTGTAGAGGACTCTACATTTTTCACTATTTGATAAAACGCCTGAACTTACTTTCTTCAAATGATGGTTTGGGAGCAGGACTCTGCCAGGTAAACCAACCTCAGTAAAGACCAAGCAAGTATCCTAAGCCCTCACTTAATTCGTTGACAACAGGTTGGTGAAAACTGCAACTTAAAGTGAAACAGTGTATCATGAAACCAATTTTGCCACTAGCTAATCGATCTAAACAAGAGTTAAGTTCCTATGGCATATTTTTGGTCACAAAAACATCACAAAACTTCTAAATAATGACTCAAAGCACTTCTAATATTAAACAATGAAATAAATGTGAGCTATATATACCTTTGAGAAAGATTAATGCCAACAAGTAAAATAATGATTTACCCAAGTTTCAGTGAATCACTCACTGAGTCACGGGACGCATGATGGTGGTGGGTTTAATCAAGTATTACATGTTAGCAAAGCGAACGTTGTCAGAGAAGCACCTCCTCCACCACCACACAGTTCAAAAGCCATCACAAATAGGGCAGGCTTGCTGAGCTCTTTCATACCTCGTGGGTTATTGTCATGCATTTGTTTGATTATTGTCTACGTAGAGTTTTTTATTTTACTATGATTTGTCTTCATTCGTTCATTCATTTTCCAATCTACTTATTCAAGTTCAGGGTTGCCAGTTGCCAGCACCTGTCTGGGTGGCTCAGAGCTCAAGGCAGGAACCCGCCCTGGCCAGACACCATGCCATTGAGGTGCACCCACAAAAAACCCACACTCAGTCATCCAGGACCCTTTAGACATGCTGATGAATGTCACGTGCATGGCTTGGGATGTGGGAGGAAACGGAAATAACTGGGGAAAACCCATGCACACCAGGGAGATGTGCAAACTCTGCACAGACAATGCCCCGGAAAGGGAATTGTTGTTTTTCTCATCAACATTATAATGAAATGCTGTTGAATGAAATGACATTATTTGAGGCCCTGCTGTCATTGATTGAAGCTTTTAGTACCTCCTTTTCCAATTATGTTTTCCAGTTCCCAAACTGGCACATAATGTTGGTTTAAAAAAAAAAAGGAACATAAATCATTCTACAAAAAAGACACCTGCAGGCATATGTTTATTGCAGCACCACTCACAATAGCAAAAACATTGAACCAGCCCTAGTGCCCATCCAAAGTGAACTGGATCAGAAAATGTGGTACATATACACGATGGAGTATTACGCAGCCATAAAGGTGGACAAAATCGTGAACTTGGCAGCAAATTGGAAGGAGTTGGAGACCATCATACTTAGTGATCTATCACAGAAACAAAGAACCAAATGCTGCACATTCTCACTCATACGTGGGCCCTGAACACCAGTCACACTAGCGCAGGGGTGGAATGGGCAGCCTGGGAAGGGGAGGACTACAAAACCCAAAGAGTACCTGACCCTAAACCAGGGAAAGTAAGACCAACGGGAGGCCCAAACTTCACCTGCACATAGACTGCTTATGTATCGGATCCTGACTCATACCCTACATCTCTATAATAAAATAAAGTAAAAAAAATCGAAGTATATCTCTTAAAATAAAAAATTTTCCTCCAGGCTAGTCTGGCTGAGCACATATCCCTAACTGTGCTGGAATGATTTATTTCTGATAGAAAGTATTAATTTTATTGATTCCCCAGACAGCCATGGGAAATTGCTCCTTCTTGCTTGCTATTATCAATGTTTCCAACTTAGCTCAGCCAGCAGCACCAGGCTGAGCAATCCGCATCCTTAAACAAGGACTCTCGTTTCCTGGAAGGGCCGTGCGTGAGTCTGAGGCTGGGTTGCACTCCCAGAGCCCTTCTTACAGGAGGCACGATTAGAATGCACAGGCAGACCAAGAAGGAGAGAAGCTGCCATTTCTCACTGTGGATTTCCTCGCAGGGCCATGAGCGTACCAAGGGGAACTCAGAGGAGGCTGCATATACGTGCGGGACGCCAGTGGGAGCATGGTGGGTTGGAATTTGGGGGGCATCGTTTCTTTCAGTTATATGTTGGGATCATTGACCTTTCACCTCAAACATGTTGCTTGGTGTTGTGTGGATTTGTAGGGAGGGCATATTGTTTCCTGTTTTCCCCCAGTGATCGTCATAGAATGCCCTTAAATTTACTGCGTAAGTGAATCCTGGATAGTAGTGTGGAGGTCTCCAGTTCCAAACTGCAGTGTCCATAGAAACAAGGCTGGCTTCAGCATCCCTGATGGGATCTCCATGCATTGGGTGGCTCACGTCACTGTCATGTTCTTATTTGATCATTATTAGCCACTTCTGAGATAGCCTGAGATAACAGGGTTATATACACGAGGAAACCAAGTTCCTCCAAGTTTCAGTGACGTGTCCAAAGTGTCACAGCTGGTGAGGGCTGAGGGCTGTGCGACCTCTCAAGTTTTCTTCCTGAGGCTCAGTGGTCTGCTCAGCTCCCCTGTGAAGATGAGCTCCTTTCCCCCGACTCATTTGATGAGAAAAACATGAGGCCAGGGAAAGTCAAGTGCATGGTCAAGGGCAAAGGGGCAAGGCGTTGTGAGAGCGGACGGACCCGCATCTCCTGAAGCTAAGCCTTGCCCGCCCTCCCTGAGGGCTTCTGCAGTCATTCCCTTCCTCCCCAGGTCCCTGGTCCCTTTGTGAACCGCAGTTGCATTCACTAAGGAGCCAGGACTTCCTTCTGATGAGCGAAGGCACCGCCAGAGCAGAGACAAGCAGGGCTCACTCCACAGGCCAGCGAGGACATCTGCATCTTCCTCCCAATTTTTCGCAGCCCTGCTTGTGGCGGGCGGACCGGGTCCCTCCACGCAGAGTCCAGCCTCTGACCTCCGGACTCTCCTTCCCCCAGATGTGCTCCCTCCTGCTGGTCGAGCAGAAGCCGGCTGGCCCCCTGGATGAGGAGCACGTCCCTCCAGCCTCCCCGCAGCCCTCCCCAGCTGCTGAGTCAGCACCTGGATGCTTGCCCAGGCTCTGCGGGGCCCTGGAATCTGGAGCCACGAGGGCCACCAGATGTGTGTGCTGCCACTGTCGGGGGCTCCTGTGCCGTGAGAGTGGTGCGCAGAAATAAGACAGGAAATTACCGCTCCCACTGGCATTAGAATGCAGGGAAACTGAGGCTGCAAACACACTTCTCTGCGTGCGCAGTGGCCGGTGCCCCAGGGGCCTGCCTTCACAGATGTCCTCCTCTCAGAGGGAGGCCTTTTGGAGCTGCCTCGGGTAAGGGGTCTAGAAGCTGGTTGGCTGGTGCTTGAGGCCTACAGTGTGGCCTGTCACTTGTCACCTGGATGCTGGTTTCTAGAGATGTGGCATCCCAGCACCCAGCTGAGGCCTGTGTCATCGAAGTCTGCATTTTAACAAGATCACCAGAGGGTTAGTTTGCATGCTTGAGAAGCCCTGCCCTAAACAGCGCTCTGGATCCTAGGGAGACCCTTCGTGGCTTGTGAGACATCTGAGGGCTGTGATGCTTCCTCGGGACTTTTGCAGCCTAAGTTGGCCATAGCTAATTGCCCAGAGCTGGGACTGGGATGATATGAACTGTCCTGTCTTTCGTGGCCCAGACTGACATTTCCAAGGGGCTGTGCGAGGTGGCCCATGCACAGACAGGGCATCAGCCGTCTCCTGGCGGTCTTTGGGCCACGTGACCCTCCATGGAACAGCTAGTTCTAACTGGGCCTTAGAGTCAGAAAAGCCAGCATGGGGGCAGCACACTGCTAACAAAGGAGCAGCGTCCTGAAAATGATGTTGCGGCTATTAGTGTTTTTATGGGTGGACTGCTTTGCAAAGCTGAGGGGAGAGTATTACTCTTCCAGGATTCATATATTTAACAAAAAATCTGCCAGGAGAGGAGGCTTTTGCTGATAAATATAATTCTGCAGTAGATTTGTCTACTAATGGAGACTTGAAATTACAGGAATCAGTGTGTATGTGGGAGCCATTGTCATTTGGTTAATTACGTTTTGCCAGCAGGGTGGGGAAGCACTTCATGCTCCGTGCAGCCAGATGTATTTCAGCCAGAATCCTGTATCGTAAATGATGAGTCCATACCTGGAGATAAGACAAAGACTCCTGTGATTTTAGAATCCTGGACGCTTGACGCCTCTGGAGGCTCGATGTCCTTGGTCCCCTGCCCCGGGGCTATGGCATGCGGCAGCGGGCCCCAACCTTTTTGGCATCAGAAACTGGTTTCATGGATGCCTTTTTTTCCATGGACTGGGGTGGGAGTATGGCTTGGGGATGATTCCAGCGCACAACATTTATTGTGCACTTCATTTCTGTTGTTGTTACATTGTAATATGCAAGGAGATGATGCAGCTCGTCATTTAAAAAAGGAGTGTGGAAGGAAGCGGTAAATAAAATAATGGACGGGCCAGGTGCAGACTAAAATAAGCGTCAGATCCTGACTGAAAGCCTGCCACCAGGTGCAACTGTACAGTGGAAGTACATCAACTCACTCGTCCACTGATAGGGTTTTGATGTGAGTCTGCAAGCAAGTAATTGATTATGGTCTCTGTGCGGTCCAACCTCACAGCTAACATTAACCAGTATTTGCAGTTGTTTCCCACCCCCCATGCTAGCATCACCGCCTCAGCTCCACCTCAGATCATCAGGCATTAAATGCTCAACAGGAGTGGGCAACCTAGATTGCTTGCATGCGCAGTTCACAGCACGGTCCACGCTCCTAGGAGAATCAGATGCCGCCACTGATCTGACAGCAGAGGAGCTCAGGCAGTAATGCCAGCGATGAGGAGTGGCTATGAATACAGATGAAGCTTTGCTCGCCCACTGCTCATCTCCTGCTATGTGGCCTGGTTTCTAACAGGCCATGGACCAGGACCGGTCTGTGGCCCCAGGGGTTGGGGACTCCTGACTTACAGCATGCGGAGGTCTGCTTCCTTTACAGAAGCCATTCTTTTTTGTCATTTAGAAATGCTTGATATCTATGTCTTTCTGATGCAACAAATAGCATATTTAAATTGTGGAAGGCTTGCTAAATTATGCACCCATAATGTTTTATCATATATACACCTATAATAGTTCTCACTTATTAATCATTTATTATATGTTCTTTAATTGTATTATTTCTCTCAACTCTTAGGAAGGTGTTGTTATGAGCTCATTTTTTAGAAGAGAAAAGAAAGTTTGAGAGAGAAAATTCATTCGGAAGCAGCTCTTCACTGGGGCTCTTTTGTGCACCACGGGACCTTAATAAATGTCTGGACACATTTTGGTCGTTGTAATTGGGCAGGGAGGACGGAGGCAGTGGGTCGAGGTCAAGGATGGTGCTGAGGCTAGACGTCCTACAATGCAGAGGACAGCCCCGCCCCTGCCCGCAGAAAGACTGACCCACCCCAAAGTGCCTGTGGTGCTGAGGTTGAAAAGCCCCACTCTAGAGCACTCTTATCTGTGATTCTGACCCAAAGAAAGATGGTCGGGTTCCACATTTCGTCTGTTGAAGGAAACTGGGTCTGGGGGTCACCCCTGGCTACCGAGGGCCATCCTTCAGGATGTCCACCCAGCAGGGTCGACTCAAGAGGTGCACATCGTAGGAGGGGCCAGAATGGCTCCCAGCCCCTGCTGCCTGTCTGAAGAGGCCTCCTGCCATCGTTGGTCACATCCTGTGGTGCTACGCCAGGCTTCCTTGCCCTGCATGCTAACGAACCTGCCGTGGGCTGGGAAGCCCGACCTGGGCTGCAGTCTCAGCTGTGCTGTTTGCTGAATGAGCCTGAGACAAGCAGGCAGAATCACAGCCCCCAGAGCTGTTCACATCCTGGCCCCTGGAGGTCGTGAATGGCGAAGGGGCCTTGCAGATGGGGTTGAGTCAAGGATCTGGGGAGGGGAGAGAGGCTCCTGGATTATGCTAGTGGGTCTTTGCAGGGAAAGATGGAGACAGGAGGGTCAGTGTCAGAGGCTTAAAGGCACAGTGTAGCCGGGCTCGGTGGCTCAGCCTGTAATCCGGGGCCTTGGGAGGCCGAGGTGAGTGAATGGCCTGAGCCCACGAGTTTGAGACCCGCCTGGGCAACTTGGTGAGCCCTCATCTCTACAATAAATCAAAAAACTAGCCGGGCGTGGTAGCGCACGCCTGCAGTTCCAGCTACTTGGAAGGCTGAGGCGGAAGGATGGCCAGAGCCCGGCAGGTCGAGGCTGCGGTGGCCGGGAGCGGGCACTGCACTCCAGTCTGGACGACAGAGTGAGACTCCAACTCAAAAAAAAATTAAAAAGACACAGTGCTGCTGACTTTGAAAGTGGAGTGAAGATGAGGGAGGGGCCGTGAGCCAAGGAACATGGGAAGTTTCTAGAAACTGGAAAAGGCAAGGAAACGGATTCTTTCCTGGAACCTCCAGAAGGAACATAGGCCTGTTGATACTCGATTTTAGCCCAGTAGGACCCTTTTTCACTTCTGGCCTCCATCGCTGTAAGATAAAAGATTTGTTTTGTTTGGTTTTGAGTTGGGAGGTCTCCCTCTGTCACCCAAGCTGGAGTGCAGTGGCATGATCAAGGCTCACTATAGTCTTGACCTCCTGGGCTCAGGGAATCCTCTTACCTCAGCTCCTGAGTAGCTAAGACTACAGGCACGCATGACCACACCCAGCTAATATTTTTATTTTTTATAAAGATGAACTCTCACTATGTTGCCTAAGCTGGTCTAGAACTCTTGGGCTCAAGCAGTCCTCCTGCCATGGCCTCCTAAAGTGCTGGGATTGCAGGGTGAGCCACTGTGCCCAGCCTGTGTTCTTCTAAGCTGCTAAATTTGTGATAATTTGTTACAGCAGCAGTGGAAAGCTGATATATTAAGAAAAGCATTCTGGCTGGGCAGGGTGGCTCAAGCCTGTCATCCCAGCACTTTGGGAGGCTGAGGCGAGAGGATTGCCTGAGCCCACAGGTTCAAGACCAGCTGCTACATATTGAGACCTCTACAATAAATCAAAAAATTAGCCAGGCATGGCAGTGCATGCCTGTAGTTCCAGCTACTTGGAAGATTGAGGTGGAAGGATCGCTGGAGCCCAGCAGGTCAACGCTGGGGTGGTTGTGAGTGTGCCACAGCACTCTAGCCTGGATGATGGAGTGAGACTCCAACTCAGAAAAAAGACATTATTCCTATTGAGTGTCCCACTGTAGAAAGGGCTCCCTTTGTTACAAAATGAGCTCTGATTACGTTCATTCAACAATTATGTGTTGAGCGTCTACTATTCTGGCATTTGGGACAGGGCAGTGGACAACACAGACCAAGCAACTCCTTTAATCTAAGACACTGATAATAAATTACCAAAAACACATCAGTGTATACAATGATTGTTATGAAGGGAGATGAAGCACGGCAAGGTGACTGGAGTCCACATCTGTCTCCTTGGAGGCAGACAGAGAAGGTTCTGTGGTAAGATGACGTTTAGCAAAGACCTCCAGGAAGTGAGAGAGAGCCATGCAGGTATCCTGCGGAAGAGCTTGCTCAGCGGAGGAAGTAACAGGAAGCCGTGCCCGGAGCAAGGGGCTTCCTTCAGAGATTCAAAGAACGGGGAGGGAATTCTTATAGACAGCAATAATTACCTCACAAGGCCGGTGTGAGAATTTTGAGCAGTCTGCGTGACACCTCCTTGGTGAATTTCAATGCACTGTACAAATATTAGTTATCATCGCTGTAGGCCCAGCATTTGGGGTACTTCCAAGTAATCTCTAGGGTGACCTTTTTTTTTTGTACAAAAGTGAAGAGGAAACAGCTGTTGGCCCAAGGCCCCGAGAATTGTGCAGAGGCCCAGAAATAGGAGAGTTTGTGTAACCCGGAGCTGATAGGGACACTAGGTGTGTCCTTTGCAGTGGCAACCCTTCAGCAGGTGGGGATGGGATGTCGGTGCTTCTGTGGTCCAGAGAGGTCCTTCCTTCATGCCAAAGGGGGCTCAGAGAAGTCAGCTTGCCTCTTCTGGAGGCGTCTGAGGAGAGAAATCATGGAGGAATTCCAAGGCCCAGAGAGAAGTTAGGCTAGCCTTTGGCAGTCCAGCCTTGCCAGCATGAGAATGGCTTCCAGAGGCTGGAAGGAATCTGCCAAAAGATGAAATGGAAATATTTGAAATATAATCTACACACCCCTCTTTCCAGGGCAGGTGGTGAGATGGTCTCGTTTTTATAAAAGACCGAGGAAATTAAGATGTGGAAGTGTGCACATGGCTTGGAGTTTGGGAGTAGGAATTTCCCCGGAAGCCAGGTAGGGATTGGGAAAGGCCTGGCCTGAGGTGCCCAGAAGGCTTTTGGAGTCGAGAGTTGGCCCGGCTGCCCACCCGGTAACACCCAGGCTTCAGGGGCGTTTCAGTGCATTTTGCATCTCTGGTCTTGGAATGACCAAGGTAAGGTCATTGCTGGCACGTGTGTGTCTCAACCTTCTTGAGGCTGAAGAATCCATTTGTAGCTGGAGGGCAGTTTGCTCATTAATTTGATTATCACGTTGTATTCTTTGTTCATAAATGAGTTTCTTTAAGCTGTTTTTCTAACTTCTTGATGAGACAGATGAAATCTCTTAGAAACGGAAAGATGAACATGTGTGCCTTGTTTTCTTAGGCCCTTAGTAGCACAAGCCATCCCACCCTTTCTGTGAAAGAATCTCTTTCATAGAACCTGAATCTTTATGTCAGTTGTCTCTGCAGTCTGGAGGGACTTTCAGAGCAAAATACAGGAAGTCTGAGCAGGATGGGCAGCTCGACTTCAGGAGACGTGAAAATGAAAGAAGGGTCAGGTCAGGGCGTGCTCTGAGTTCCCTGGGAGCTGAGTCTGCCTCCTGGAGAGCTTGGGAAGGCGGTCCAGGCCAGAAATAAACCAGGCGTGCAGCCAGGACCAGCCGCTAGAAAAACTCTTTGGAACCCTGGCCTGTCGGATACTGGCGTGCTGGCAGCTTCCCCGTCCCCAAGGTCAGAAGAAATTCCTATCTTGCTTCTTCTTTCTTCTTCTCAGCATCTAAAGCAAAACCCTACAGAGTACAGAGGAGAAGGGGGGCCGGGCAAGCCCTTCCAGCTTGGAAGGTCTTTGATAGGCTTTGCATTTTGGTTTCCTAAAAATGTTTTAAGAACTCATCTTTAAGGTATCTTTTACCTTCGTGGCTTGTTAATGCCACAGAAGAGCAGGACTGCCTTGTATTGTATGGCAAACGTGCTAGTGAAAAGCAATTGTAAAACAAGTTTGAGAGAGGAATTAGGGCAACCTGAGAGAATGGCTTCAAGGTATGTATGTCCTCATTATTCATCAGAGTTGGGGCACCCACCAGGTGTCTGGCTTTGAGCTAAGCCTTGGACAGGAGGCGGGTGGGAACAAGACCCTGCTCTGGGCTCCCGAACTCCCAATATAAACAGTGGTGTAGACAAATATGCAAATAAACTGGCAGGCGATGGAGTTACTGGTTGTCAAAAGTGTTACAAAAGAAACAGGCCTGATCCTCAACTCGAGTGACGACTGGCAGGCACAGAGTGAGTAGCCAGGTGGGCCCCTCTGAGATGTAGTCTGAGCCCTGGGACCACAGCCATGGGGTGGAGCCAAGTATGTCCTTAGAGGCCAGGATCAGAAACAGTTTTCACTCTGGCTCTGCTGGTAAGACATGGAAGCCTGTGTTGACAAAGGGCGACCTTGATGAGCGGAGTCCCATGACCTGGAGAAAAGCTTTTGCTTCCGCGTCCTCCTGTCTGCATTTCATGTTCCCTTTCCCTGCACCATGTTTTTCTCCCTGCCCCCTGCTATGATTACTGTCTGGCATACTTTCTAATGTACTTATTTATCTGGTGTATTGTCTGTCTCCACCACTCAAATGTAGGCTCAATAAGGAACCGGGTTTGTTGTGACGACTGTGTCCCCAGGGCCTGGAAGAGGAATGGCGTATAGTGAATGCTCAGTGAATACGAGTTCCGCCGTACTAAGCTACTTCTTGTTACCCCTGGGGAGGGAGTCAGGTATAGAAAAAGATCTAGGATTTTGAAAACTGCTGGATCTTGAATCATGTGCCAAATAAACCTTACAAGGCTGTGGGCTTACAAGGCTTTCATTTTTTTGAATGAAAAAAAAAAGATATATCAAAGATGAGTTCTGGCCGGGTGCAGTGGCTTATGCCTTTGTTCCCAGCATTTTAGGAGGCCGAGGCAGGAGAATAGCTTGAGCCCAGGAGTTCGAGACCAGCCTGGGTAACAAAGCGAGACCTCCATCTCAAGATATATGTATATATCAAAATGAGTTCCATGCTGGTGCATAGTCAGGGCTGAGTAAATATCCTTCCCTAGGGGTTCCCTATCTCTAAATCCTAAGCACTCTCATCAGATAGGAGCTAAACAGCATTATGAGGCAGGAGAAGTGATGTCCAAGTCCTCCTTTCCCTGCTGGGGCCCCCTGGTCCCTCCAGGTGCCTTTCTCTAGCTGTCATTGCACACACCGCACCCGAGTCCACCATTTCCTCATGCCCCCTCAAGTCCTTCCTGCCTGTCTTCCTAGACCCTCAGAATCCTTGGCTTTGGCTTGCACGGACGCCCAGTTAAACTGCCACCAAACCATGCCAAGCTCTCACTGACTGCTCCTTTGCCAGGAGCAGGCCAGCCCTCTTTCCCGTGTGCGAGCACAGCGGAGACCCCCTCGCTCGGCCCGTGGGTACAGGCTCCCTCTCCCTGGGCGCTTGTGAGGACATGCTGCCCCTGTGGGCCTTTCTCCTTTCCCATTCTAAAGCTGCTGGCCATCCTTCATGGCTTGTTTTGAATTCCTCTTATTGGGAGAGAAGCCAAAGAGGAGGGGAACACAGAAGAAGAGGGAAGCAAGGCCGGAGAGGACAGAGAGCAGAGGAGGAGGGGCAGGAGAAGGGGCGAGAAGACAAGGGAGCAGGCGGCGGGTGGACAGGGCCTGCTGGCCTGGCGTCACTTTACGCAGAGGGAAGGCGCTGACAGCAAGTCTGCAGAACCCGGCGTGGCACAGGCGCTGTGCCTCGAAATAGCATTTCTGGTGATCAGAGTAACAGCACAACTGTATTGATTAAATGCTGTGGCGAGAGCTTTACGTGTGTTATCTCCTCCGTGTGTTCATTTTGGGGATAGGCATACCTTCCCGTCCGTCCGTTCTTCCTCCCTCCCTCCCTCCTGTCTGTCCATCCGTCCATCTGTCCCTCCAATATCTGTGCTCATAATTCTTCAGCCGCGTCTGATCTTCATCTGAGTAGCATCCAGGCCCCTTGTGGGATCTGTCCCTCCCCGCCACCTCCCACCAAGGCCCATCTCCTACCCCGTCTCAGCCGGTCTCTCCTCTCTCTCTCTCCCTCGCTCCCTGCATTCCAGCCACACTGGCCCCCTTCCCATTCTGAATGGAGCTAGTTGTCCTGCCTCAGGGCCTTTGTACTGGCTGTTGTTTTTTGGGGAGCAGTCTTCTCCCAGATGTCCTCATGACTTTCTCCCTTGCTTCCTTTAGGGGTCTTTGTCTTTCGCGTCCTAAGCAAAAGTCTCCCGTGACCAACCCCTACAAAATGGCAGGTCCCACAGCCATCCTGTCCTCCAGTAGAGAGTATTAATTTCTCTGTACGGCTTATTGCCACTTGACCTATGATAATTTTTGGCAGCCTTTTGTCTTTTGCCGCTAGAATGTGAGCACTGGGGCTCTGTCAGCTTTCTCCTTGACGTACGCGTAGTAGGTTCTCTCTGTGTTCTCACGGGAACCCAGAAGATGTATACAACCTTTCATTCCCCATGGGAGAGAAGAGAAGAATGAAACTCCATCAAGTAAGTAAACCTTCCAAGGAGGAAGACAGGAGGTGGTGGAACCAGACTTCCAGCAGAGTGTCGCTGTGTCCCCAGGGCCCATACCTCCAACCACAGCACTCGACGATTCCCAGGGGCTTTCCCCACTGCCAGGACGCCTGTTCCCAAGGGTAGGGCAGCATTTCAGGAGATACTTTTCTGCTCTCAGTCGGGATCAGCGCAAGTGTAGATGTGTAAACCAAGACAGGAGGAAGAGACAGCAAAGCCTGGCCTGTAAGGCAAGAAGGGCGCTGAGGCACATGCGGCAGGGACAGCCGGTAGGACTTCTTATTACTGCAAAGCACAGCTACAGAAGCCGAGGTGTGATGGTTACTGATTCACATGTTGGGAGATGAGAGACGGAAGTCCTTCAGATTCTTGCTACACCGTGTCTTCTTGAGACCTTGGCCAAGTTGCATAACACTCCTGAGCATCCACTGCCTCCTCTGTGATGTGGGGTTAGACAGGTGGAAGCAACCCTGAGGACTGATTGAAGGATTAAATATGACAGGTATACACTGCTCTTAGCACAGTACCTGGCTCAGGTAAAGGGTCAATAAAGAAATTACTATTATTATGGAGCTTACTTAATATATATGAAGAGAAGGTTTTGGTTGAAATTTTGTGTGTTTATACATTATTACTCTCTTTTAAGAATGGCAATGTAAAATCTGGAATTAAGACAAAAAGATGACTGCATATCATTTCACTGTCATACCAGAGCATTATCTAACAAGCCCTCTTAAGGATCATCTGACTGTCAGACAGTCATTGTTTTTTCTTAAAATTTACCACTGATTATAGTTTAGACTTGGTAAAGTGGTTGTTAACATGTAGAAAACTAATGAGATGCAAATTGCTACTGTCCAATAGAGAAGGCAACTGATTTCTAATAGTAGAGAATAAAGACCAAAATGTCAGGATTGCATTGCCCTCTAGACCATCCAACAGTTATTCTAGCAATATTTTCCCATCCACCCACCCATCCATTCACCCATCCATTTACCCATCCATCCAATCATCATCCATCCATTCATCTATCTGCCCATCCATCCATCCATCCATCCAGTCATCCATATATCTGCTTACCTACCTATCTTGCATTCTTCGTTGAATCCACTTTATTGTCTTGATGGTTCCCTTATTCATGATATTTTTTTTTTTTTGAGTTAGTGTTTCACTCTGTCACCCAGACTGGAGTGCACTGGCCGCTCCCAGCCAACGCAGCCTCGATCTGCTGGGCTCCAGCAATCTTTCCGCTTCAGCCTTCCAAGTAGCCGGAACTACAGGCTCATGCTACCATGCCTGGCTAATTTTTTATTTATTGTAGAGATGCGGTCTCGCCAAGTTGCCTGGGCGGGTCTCGAACCTGTGGGTTCAGGCATTATTCATGATTTTAATGAGCCCCTTAAATATTTGTTGAAGAATAAGTTTTTATTATATATGTGTACGTGTATGTATACATATATAGAATATGATAGAATAATTATATAATATACCATGGTCTCCTAGAAAGGCACTGGTGATATCTAAGCTATTTAAATCTTGGCAAACCTTGTTAGATAGCTAGTTTCTAGGCTGCTACTCCTGATGAAATTGACTACTTACAGCAATTTTTGCGGTACCTTACTAGGTAGGAGAAGGATGTTTCACAGTGGTGAAGATCAGTGACTCTGGAGTCAGACGGCCTGTCACTTGTTAGCTCCATCATCTTGGACAACCCATACTAACCACACCATACCAAGAAAATGGGCCCGCAGTCATACCTCTTATCTCAGAAGATATTTGGAGAAGTAAATGAACTGGTGCATATAAAGTACTCAGCATAGTGTCTGGTCCATTGTGTTTAATACTGGTTATCATAACTTATGATCAATTTTCATTTTTGGAACTTAAAATGGAACTTTGACAGTGTTTGATTTTAATACTCTATCCGTAGATGCTTGCAGGAATTGTGTGATAAGACAACTGTTTTCCCCAGAAGCCTACTCACTGGAAGCTCTAAAAGCGTGTGTTTACTATGAAGGGTATTTTATTTTTAGAGAGCCCTACAAATTAAAATAACCCTTGCAGGATGCATTTGAAAAATGGCCTCTGTTATTTATTTTCTAACTTTCTACACTATGATGCAGACAGAGAGAACTTATTATTCAGTAGTGACTGTTCTGGTCTGTAGTTTTATTGTCTTGTGTACTTTCTGACCCTATTGATTCACCCTGAAAGTCTAATTTAGTGTAAGAGATCACCTGTGATTTTTGTCCATTCCAGAATGTGGAAGTATCTCTCCCAACCACTTGTACATTCTGATTTCCTTTGCACGTGAGAGTTGATGTGGAAGAGGCAGCTGAGCAGAGGCTGGCAGCCTTTCTGAAGTGCTGTGCCAAGTTTCCGTTGATTCACTCTAATTTAAGACTTTCTGTGCCAGGAGGAACCTCTTTACTTCCAAGCCACTGGAGATTGAGAACGTCCAAGACAGAACCAGGCTACAGAAATGGAAATTGTCATTGTGTGATAGATTTTCTAATGTTTTCTCTTTCCGGAAAACCAAGAACTTTGAAAATGCTGATGCCAATTTTATGCAATCCAGGCAGAAGGATCACACACGTGGGGAAGCGAATGGTGAAGAAGGCCGCCGTTTGGAAATCTCTGGAAGCTTTTTGTGCGGCATTGTTCATCCACGCATGCGTACCTGCAGACAGGTGCTGTGCGTGCGTGTAGTAATCTACTCGTGGAATCAAGGTGGGGCCTCTTACAGAGTGCCAGGCAATGCAGTTATGGCTTTACAAGTACCCTATTTCACTCTTTTGAAGAATAAGTGAGACAATGTATTCGCAGCACCCAGCATAGTGGCTGGCTCATAGTATGCATTCAGTAATGAAAGCCATTAGTTTTAATATCTTTAACATTTTACAAAAGTAATACATGTACATAAAGAAGAATCTAACCATACAGAAGAGTTGAAATCATGAGCTGCAATTCCCCAGGCTGCTTCTGATCTCTCCCCATCGTATTCTCCAGAGCTTTGTGGGGGTTTTTTTGAATTCGGTTTTTCTGATGCTAAGCTATAGAGCATTAAATAATGCAGGTTGCCATGGTGCATCTTCCCTGGGACTCTCAGAGGGACAGTCTCTGTTTGTTCAGTGTAGGTTCACCTTGGTCAGAGTTCCCTCTTACTCCTTTGCAAATGGGATTCTTACAAGGATCCATGGCTTCTGAGCACCTGTTGGGTTGTCCAGGGGGATGAGTTGTCACAAGAGAGACCACCGTCATGAACAGCTCATCTACCCAGTCCCTTTTGCACTGTTTTCTGGGCTTGTGTGGGCTGTGGTTGCCTTGTGGTCCCTGCTGGATGTGTCCCCTCTTGCTTGCCCCGGCCTTCTCTCATGCCTTTCTTCTCGTTTGGGGCCCTCTAAGAAGAGGGACTCTGCAAACCTCTTGGTCTGACTCTTTGAACCTTTGTTTTTTGTTCTTTGGTGTGACTTGAGGTGGCATAGGAGGAAGAAGATAGCTATTGGGGTCCGAATGACCCCAAAGATCTGGAAGGAGATGCACAGAAAACAACTCGATTGCTATTTTGAGATAGAACCATCCTGCTGTATTTTCTGATTTCATTATTCCTTGGTTTATCAACTTTAGGCGTTATTTATTGACTCCTCTCTGAAACGGAGGGATTTTAGTTGATACTTCCTTCCTATCTTTCTTTTCCTCCCCAGAGTTTGATCATTATATTTGTGTTTTAGTTCTTCTGTTGGTTTTCTTTGTAGTTATAAATAACAACCTTCGATCTCTCCCGTCCCGTCACCTTGAAGCAGCTCTCTTGACTGTACACCGACATGGCAATATCTGTTCCCCTATGCTTCTGTATCCTTTCTCATTGTCAGAGTTTCCAGTGTTCTGTATTAGACCCATATTTAAAGTTTACAAGTCTTATATATAGCCTGATTATAAAAGTTGAACAGCAATAAAATTTAAAGATGGGCTGTATATTAGAAAATTGTTTCACTCATAAATAAATGCATTATTCATGTAGCTTTTCTGTTGGTTAAAATCTTTTCAAAATAAAAATTTGAAGAGCAAACCTCGCCCCTTTCAGAATCCAGGCTGGCTGGTTGGCCTGCCTCTCTCTCTCTCTCTCTCTCTCTCTCTCTCTCTCTCTCTCTCTCTCTCCTCCCTCCCTCTCTCTCTCTCTCTCTCTCTCTCTCTCTCTCTCTCTCTCTCTCTCTCTCTCTCTCTCTCCCCCCCCCTTCTTCCTTTGTTTTCCTCTCCTTTCCCTCTCTCCTTCCTTCCCTCTCTCCCTGCATTGTCCAGGCTGGACTGATGACAAGGAATGTGCCACCAAACCTGGCTCAAAATCCAGATTTTTGAAACAAGTTTAAAATAGATGAATTTAATCATGATTTACTCTCTCTCTCTCACAAGATTTACTAAGCACTGGGCTCAAAAATAAATATTTAAGTTTTAATTTTTTAAGTTATAACTACTGATAGTTAATAATGTCAAGAAAAATACATGAAAATATCATTTGATAGACATATTTTAAAAGCATTAATCTGGGGCATCACCCTTGGGTTCCATCCCACTATATGGGAACTTTTCTGCCCTCTCAACAAATCCTGCTTTTAAAAAAAAAATCATTAGCCTGAATCAAATTTCTTTATCTCAAGTGCACTTAATAGTCTAATAAAAGAGTCATCAATAAGATGAGTAAAAGTGTGAATTATGTCTTCGATTTTTAAACTAAGACAGGTTGAAAATAAACACATTTTCCAGTTTCTTAAGTAAGCTTTCTGTTATACCAATTCTGTGGCGTGGATAAAACTTATGATAATGGATTAAAAGTATTATTTAATCTAAAACATGAAATGTTAGTGCTGTAATCTCTTAGTACTTACCCTAATATAAAGGCTGACAGTGGTGAAGCAAATACTAGATTTGTGAAGCATCCCTCAGTATAATTATAATTCTGATATATGATCATATTATTTTCAACACCGCGTCTCAATTTTCTGACACATCTTTCACAGTTCTAAGGATTTCCAGCATTACATTCTTCTCTAACTCTTTGCTCATGTGACTAAGAAAAGTGTTAAGCTAAGTACAAAAGTTCAGAGTAGAACTTAGTGTTGAGAAGTAAGCCAGATTTTGTCCCGAGTCTTACATACTAATCAGCTTGCACTGAGAGATTAATTCGCTAGAACTTCTTTTGAACATGCATGTCTATGTTCATGCATGAGATCGGACTACAGTTTTCTTTTTTGTGTATTAGCTTTGTCAAGTTTGGCATTAGGCTTATGCTGGTTTTATGAAATGAATAACTTTCTGTCTTTTTGTTTGGCTTGGGAACAAATTGTGTAGCACAGTCATTATATGTTTTTTGAAGATCTCAATGAACTTTTTTCAAAGAAATGTATGGGCTTAAATTTCTTATTGGAACTATTTCAGTGATAACATTTGTAATTTCTTTCATGATTATCTCTACTGTTTTTAGCTTCTTGAGTCAATTTTTAAAATTTGTACCCTCTCAGAACATTCCCTTTTAATCTAAATTTTCAAATTTCTTAGTGTAAGGTATAGTATCCTGTGATACATGTTGAGTTCATTCTATATATGTTTCCATATTATTTTTATAACTTCTGATTTTCTTTGTGCTTTTTTGTCTTTGTTAGATTTTCTGTGTTTGCCTATTTTATTTTTCTGACAAACCAGCTCTTGAATGTATTTATTCCTCCACTTTAGAACTCATATATCGCCAGTTTAATCTTTATAATTTGCAATTTTTTCAGAGTTTATAATGAGTAGGTTGATCACATATCCTAGTTGTCTGGGATATCTTGATATATGTCATCTTTCTCAACATAATCATCAGTAGCACCCGCTTTCCTCCCCAAAATATATCAATTGGGTAGTAAATTATATGGCTACTATAATGATGCATGAATTACACAGTTTCCCCTAAATACAATAGCAGCCTCTAATTACAACGCGTATTTATAACTATAGGCGATGTTGCATGTTCCAGGGTGTAACATTTATTCTGGGGAGATTGGAGGAGGTAGGGGGCGACAAGCCTTGCTATTTCAAAGGTTTATGACCATCCAAAGGGTTCCAGCACGTCAATAGATACACAGTGTATCTATGGCGTTAACATGTCATAGGGCGAAGGTGCAAGGGGGACAACAGTCCAAACCAATTTCCGTAGAGGGACAATAATTTTTAAAAAGGTTGGGAAACACTGTTGTAACGCTGTTTGAATGCTGCTGTTGATCAGTTTGTTTCCTTGTTTTGCCTTGAAATTTACTCAGGAATTTCACAACGTGTAAGTTACTGCAGTTTCTGTTTCAAAAACAGATTGTTTCAACACTGAAAAGCCGTGGCTGATGTCATTAGTGATATCAGCATTGCCAACACGTTTGTTCTGTCTGGTTTGGGCTGACTTCACCTCTCAGTGACATGTGACCCAGTTGACTTCGTTCTCCTTGTTATAGTGAGAATATTACTGGCCTTAAAGTAGGAAATGAACTAAGACCGTGAAGCACTCGGAACTGTGCCTGCGTCTCCTGTTTCCCTCCCGTCTCACTGGTTATCTTCAGACTTGCTAGGCTTCTTTTCCACCTGTGACTGCTCTCTAATTGCTGGGCCGCTGAAGACCTTGAGCCCTACTTCTTCTCTATGTTTTTATTCCTGGGCGACCTCTTCCAGCTCCAGTGCTTTAAATCATTCTGCATAACTTGATGCCTCCAGCCCTGACAACTTCCAAGAGTTTCAGACTTGTATATCCCATTGTCTGCCTGACGTCTCCATGTGGGTGTGTAATAGTCGCTGCAACTAGGTATGTGTTCAAAACTGAGTTTCTCTTCACATCTGTCATTCTAGATTCCTCCTCATTTCAGCAAAGGGTGCTGCCATCCACTCCGTTTCTCAAGCCAAAAGCCGAAGAAGCATTTGAGAGATTGTGCTGTCTGCCTTCCTGCACATTCCATCTGTCCACATGCAGCCAGTGATGTCTCTCAATCTGTTCAACCCTTTTGTTTTGCTTTTGCACTTATCTAGGGGTGTCCAGCCCACAGCCCACAGGCTGCATGCGGCCCAGGATGGCCAGGAATGCAGCCCCACAAAATCTTTTAACATCATGAGTTTTTGAGCATTTATTTTCTTCATGACCCCATGCGTTGTTCCATTTTTGAAGTTCGCAATCACGCCTTATTCATGGTATCGCTTTTTGGCAGCGTGTGCAGTTGTGAGCAGCTGTTTTCCGTGATGAAGCAGACAAAGCACAAAATCCAAACAAACATTTCTGATGAGCACCTTGAAAATTCACTAAGAATCACAACTGCTTCTATCCAACCAGACATTGATAGATGAGTTTTAGAAAAACAAGGTCAAATTTCCCAGTAGTTTCATATTGTTTTCATTTCTCTAAACTCTATAATAAAAATATAAACAAATAAAAGAAGTCTTATTATGTATATATACCAACTGTATTGTATACTTTATATGCAGCCCAGTTCCTCACTGAGGCCCAGGGAAGGCAGAAGGATGGATGTCTCTACTGTAATCCAAGACGCCCATCAGCTCTCACCTGAATTCCCAACTAGCCTCCTGTTCCCACTCTCACTTCCCAGCTCCCACGCCCATCCTCCATTCCCCAAGGGATCTTTTACAAATATAAACTGGCTTCTTTGACCTCCCCCCCTTAAAATCTCTCTTAATCTTTCATTGTAGTCAGAATAAACTCGGAGCTCCTTCTCAGAGTAGCCAGTAAGTAGCCTTGCCCACAGCTCCCTCCAACTCACTGGCCGTCCATTTCAGGACCCTGCCCACCTGCTTCTGCCCTGAAGGTGCTTGCAGTTTCTTCTGGCCGATGTTCTTGAGGCCTCCAGTCTTCAAGGGGTGGCCATTCTTGCCTAAATGTCTCAGCTCACTGTCACTCCCACAGAGCATCCTCCCTCCTGGCACCGAACGTCGGCTAACTAACATTGGCTCTTTTCCATGCGGACCGGTTTCTTGTTTGTTTGTCTTGAACTGGAGTGTGTGTTGCAGAAATGTGGCGTGGGTTCCAGTTGGGTGAGCCCAGCTGAGGTTGGACTGCACCCCCCCCAGGGCTGGGCAGGTGAGACAGGACAGAGTGGAGGGAGGTGCCAGAGTCTGGGCCCCAGAACCGTGGGAGGGGGATCAGGGAGCCAGGCTGCAGGTGAGTGAGGCCTGGGTGGTCAGGTGCATTCAGGGCCTTCGCCACGCCATGTTCCATCGCTGTGGAGAACCCCCGAACTGTCATCCCCAAAGAGCAGTAATAACCAGGCATCTGCTGACAAGCCTGTCTTCCTCCCAAAGTCCCAGGGGTCAGCCACAGGCTGAACATTGCTTTTGGTAACTGCATCAGTTTAAAGACACTGGCACTCAGACACACACCTGGAGCCCCTTGGCCTCCAGAGCCCCGGTCTCCTGCACAAGCCCCAGCAGGTCAGGTGGGTCTTGAACAGCCAGAGTGAAGGCCCCAGGGACTCCAGACAGCACACCCTCCTCATCCAGTGCAACCTTGTCAGGTTCACCTTCTTCCCAGGCCCTCGTTTGCACATCACCGGTGCCAGGACGGCATCTCTCCCTGACAGAAGCCAGGGCTGCAGAGGCACTGCTGCAACTGTGGGTCCCGCGCGTGCACCCTCCTCTTCCTCCCAGGAGTCTCTCTGCTCCTGTCACTGCCACTGCTCACTCCATGCAGACCCAGCGGGTCCTGAGCTGGTTCAACATCGGCATGCAGTCCTGCCAGTTCTGGCCTGGGCCCTGGGGCCATGACTGTCCTGTCTCCCCAGCCAGGGGCCATTTATCCTGTCCAGTCTTCTTAGAACTGCCTTGGTTTTGGGTGCACCCCCTTTTCTGCTGGCTTTCTACTGCTGCCGTGTCAACCCCATGAATAAAGGGAACTGCTTCTCCATTCATGAGGCACTCGTCCTCAGTACCTAGGACAGCTCCTGCCCCATGGTAGGTATTTGTGTGTATATTTTATGAAATGGACTTTTGGCTTAATTCTCATAAAATCAGATGATGAATGTGAAATCCTCACATGCTGAGGGTTTGCTGTATTTAGAGGCTTTTGTTGATTGATGGGTTGGTTGGTTGGTTCTAAAATCAGGCAATCCATCAGGTTTTATGTAGGTGAAATTTTATGGAATTTGGTGAGGTGTGTGCCTGTGTGGATGAGTATATAAAGGAGAGGTTTCTCTTTTATTTCCTTTCAAATGATTAGTTATGTGTTGCCAGGATTGCCCTAGAAGTTCGAGGAATGCTGATTTGGGGGAAAGCATCTAGTATTTCCAATTCTACATTTATCTATGTTCAGCTATCAGCTGCCATTCTGAGGTTTTTCCTTTCTAATTTGGCCATGGAAAACAAAGCAAAATGAAATACAACTGTATTGGCAGACTTACCGAGATAAGAGGGAGAAACTTATGAGGTTTAAAACACTAAATGATTTGAAATAATCTTTGGATGTGGAGATTGACTTTATTGACTAAAACAGAATTTGAGAAGTATTTATGAATTTGATTTCTTGTACTTAGCATCTTATCTGGGTGATTAGAGCTGCCTATGCTTTGGCTGTTTTCAAAACAATCATGCAGATTCTTTTTTTTGCTTAAACTGAAAATAATTTGTTATGAAATAGAAAATCCACTCCTCAATGGATTAATTTCTTCTCTCAGTGGAGATGCCGTGCTGTCCGAATTTCTTTCTTTCTTTTTTTTTTTTTGAGTTGGAGTCTCACTCTGTTGCCCAGGCTGGAGTGCGTGGCACGCTCACAACCACTCCAGCATCAATCTGCTGGGCTCTGGCGATTCTTCCACCTCAGCCTTCCAAGTAGCTGGAACTACAGGCACGTGCTACCACACCCGGCTATTTATTTACTTATTTATTATAGAGATGAGGTTTCACCATGATGCCCAGGCTGGTTGCAAACCTTCAGGCTCGGACAATCCTCTCACCATGGCCTCCCAAAGTGCTGGGATTACAGGCTTGAGCAACCATGCCTGGCCTGGAATTTCCTAAAAGTGACCCACAAGCTTATGAAGCAGCCCTGGACTAGTAAGCGCTCTTTTAAATAAAGTGTTTTATTTATTTTTTGTTTTCTATTTTGAGAATAGCATATATTCATTGTAAAGAAATGGAATGGAAATTATGTCTATTGCTACCAAAAGTAATTTCTATTTTAGGGTATTTCCTTCCCGTTCTTTTTCTGACCTATGATCTTGTTCTCTTCCACGTTGAGCTATGCATTGTGATTTCCCTTTGTGATAAAAAGGATAAGTCCGCTGGCTCATTTTCTTTTATAGACTGCCACCTTTTCTACCAACCAAGAAAAAGTATATTTTGGATTTTGCTTGGGTTGAAACAATTTATGCTGGAATGATTATAAAATGTAGCATCTGTACTCTGAATTTGGCCCACCACGTATCAGAAAAAAATAACTCTCACCACAGCCAGAGAGGAGACTTTGCGTATCACCCATGGCACCGATGCTTTGAATACATATTTCATGATCACAGCTGAGGCTTTGCCAAACTCAGAGTGCTGTATCATTCATTCACTCTTCTAAACTACAGGATTATTTTTGGCCCTTGGTGTTGGCATGCAGGCCTGCCCAGTGCCGATCTGCACGAACCATTTATCAAGTCAGGGGTTTAATCTGTCAAAGTCAGAGTTTCTTTGTTCTTCCTCTCTCTGTCTCGCCTTCCCATATGGTGTTGTCTAGTACGTGTACACAGTTGGCTTTAAAAAGATTATTTGGAATGGAAAGGTTTATTAAGCTTCTCCATTTTTTTTCAAAAGTATATATTATGGAGCAGAGAGACATTTTATAGGAAACGATCATCATGGCGTTGGTCTGGTTGTAGAACATTACACTGACCATGATGTTTCAAACCTGCTTCTTGGCTGGGGTTCCTGGTTCTGTTCCTGCCTGCCACTGGCTCCTCTTTTTCCTCTTCACTGGTTCTGAAAACCTAAAGGTCTTTGATTTTTCTTCTTCCTTCCTTTCCAGGCTTTTATTAAATGGTCAAATGCTTTGGATTCTATTTCCTGGATATTTACTGAGTCCATCTTCTATGGCCTTTGTTTACTGAACTCATGAGGCTGTGTATTGTCTTCAGAGAAGCAAGGCAATTAACTCAGGGTGCTTTTGCTGGACTCCATATATAAAGCCCAAGACAAATTAAGTAATTTATTTAATAACACTGCCTGCCTGCCATGTGCCAAGCCCCAATCCAGGCTCTGGCACATACAGCAGTGAACAGTAGAGTTTTTTTGTTTGTTTGTTTTCATTGCCTAGTAGAACTTCTATTCCAGTGGTGGAACATGGGAGGGAGACAAAAATAACATAATACAAAATGTTGGTCTGGCTGGTTTTTCACTTTTTCCGCATGGCCAGCACAGTGTCCAGGAGGGATGGGAACTGAATAACAAGGTGCCCAGGGGCGTTTTCAAGTGACATATTCACTCAATGGCAATGTGGAGGTATTGCCCTAGGGGAGTGCCTCCAGATGAAGGTTCTAGAAAAGGTTAAATGTCATGAAATGCCTAATTAGCATGTTGGATGTTGTTCTGTTGCTGTGAAGGAAAGTAAGGCAAAGAAAGACACTGCGGGGAGCTGAGGGGATAGGGAAGGGCTAGGGCTCAAGTGGGGGGGAGGCTGATCATGAAATCGACTGAGACTTGCAGGAGTGTCATGCACAAAAAAGAACGCATCCAAGGGCGTCCTCGTTCCATCGGCTCAGTGTCCTAAATCTCCTAGTCCCAATGGCAAGTGACAGTGATCACTATGCCTGGGCATGATGCAACAGCGACTGTTAAAATGGCTGCCAAGCGGTGCCGCCTTTCTCTGAGTCGTCTCCTGCCTAGGTCAGTTCTTTCAGGGAAACCTTATCGAGACTGAAGCATAGGAACTGTGCTTGAGAGAAAGTGCCAGAATTGATCCAAAGAGGACATCCACAATAGCTAAGCCAAGGTACACAAGGTTGAACTTCCAGGGACCAAGGTACACAAGGCTGAACTTCCAGTGAGATACAAATGGGACCATAAATGATATTTATGTGCGCGTGTCAGCATTTCCAGTGGTGGGGCAGGGGAGAGAGGAAAATGTTGGTCTGGCCGATTTTTCCCTTTTTCCCCATGTCCGGCACAGTGTCCAGGAGGGATAAGAACTGAACAGCAAGGTGCTCAGGGGCATTTTCAAGTGGCATGTTCATTCGATGGCGATGCAGAGGTATTGTCCTATGAATGTGACTCTGGATGAAAGTTCTAGAAAAGGTAAAATGTCATGAAATGCCGAATTAGTCAAAGACATGGAATGTTTAGCTTGGAGAGGAGAAAAGTAATGAGAGGCAGGTTTATTTGGTCTTCATCTCTTCTTCCCCTTTTCTTGTCCCGTATTTTTCTTGACTGACCTCTGACTATATGCAAATAGCTCGCCTCTTCTTTATGTTTGAAAAATTTTCTTCCCTCATTGTCCATGATATGTCTTCCTTCTCTTCATGTCTTTTGCTGGCTTTTCTGCCACTATCCAACCCTTGAATGTTGGAATCCAAGCTCAGTCTTAGACATCCCTTCTCCTCGGTTCTGACTTGTTGAAACTTACAGCTTCAATTTCAACCCACATGGTAGAGATTCACAAAAATATACATCCAGCCCAGAGAAGACCTCTGAATTTCCAACTGCTCACCCGACATTTCCTTCAGCGTGCCTCAAAGGACCCAACATGTGCATATGGAACTCATGGAACCTTTTCACTCTCCCCAATGCCAGTGAATGGCCATGCAAGCCTTCCATGGCTCTAAGCTAGAAGTCACCCCTTCACCCTTCCTCCTCATACAAAATCTTCTTCCAGGCTTTCAGTTTTCACCTCCCAATACATCTATAATCTACTTAGATCATCTCATACGGGACACCATCATCCCTTGCCTAGACTTCTCCAGTAGCCTGTCACTGGGCTTCCCTCACTCACATGTACCTCCCCCGCTCTGTTCTATAGTTTGCTAGAGTTACCAGGGTAGTTTTTGAAATGCAGATTCTATTTCCTCATTTTCCTGGGCAGGAGTCTCCATGACTGTCTGCGACTTTCCCAGACCTCTGGATGTGCTCTCTGCTTCATCTGGCCCGCCCTGCCTCTCCAGCTTCGTCTTGTGTTGTGTTCCCCTCCCCTTCCTTTGGTCTGTCCTCCAAGTACGGAGGACAAATGGCTTCTCCTGTCTGGGGTGCTCTTCTCTTCTGTTTCCACCACCTTCCTTTGAGATCTCTTACCTCTCAGATCAATCATCCCCTCCTTGGGGAAGCATCTCTGATCTTCCTGATTGGACCAAGTCCACTCTTAGCGTCTCTCTTGGCATCGTGTTATGAAAATGCATATTGCTGTGACAATTTTACATTGATTGTGGATTATTTCTGGGAGTGGGGTGGGAAGAATGAGCATTGCAAGAGATGAAACAAGAGAAGGCCTAGGGGCCAGCCTATGAAGGATTTAGGAAACCATGTTAAGACTTTTTGGACTTTATCCTGGAGGCAGTGAGGAAATCATCAGATCATTTTAAGAGAAAATGACAGAATCATATAAACATTTTAGGTGTCTGATGGGTTGAATTTCGTGCCTCCCCATAATTTGTCTGTTGAAGTTTTAACCCTGATACCTCGGGATGTGGCCTTCCTTGGAAATAGGGTCAATGCAGATGAAATTAGTAAGATTAGGTCATCGTAGTATAGGGTGGGCCACTAAACCAATAAAACCAAACCAAAGATAGGCACGCAGACAGGATGACATGTGAATCTTGGAGTTATGTTTCTATAAACCAAGGACTACCAGAAGCGAGAAGAGAGGCCTGAACGGGTCTTTCCGCAGCACCTGCAGAGGTAGCATGGTTCTACTGACACGCTGGCCTCGGGATTCTAGCTTCCAGAACTGTTGGACAGTGAGTTTCTGTTGTTTCTGGTCCTTGGTTGCAGCAGGCCTAGCAGACTGATGTAGAGAGGATAATTATGACTGCACTGTAGAGAATGGCTTAAAAGTGGGAAAAATTAGATATAGGGGAACAATTTGGGGCTATTCAAATGAGAAATGCTGGTGACTGTGAGAAAGAGGTGAGCGTTCATTTGAAAGCAGAATCAAGATTGGGCACGCTGGCTCATGTCTGTCATCCCAGCACTTTGGGAGGCCGAGGCAGGAGGGTTGCTTGAGCCCAGGAGTTTGAGACCAGCCTAGACAACATAGCAAGATCTCATCTCTACAAAACATAAAGAAAATCAGCTGGGTGTGGTGGCACACGCCTGTAGTCCCAAGCACTCAGAAGGCTGAGGTGGAAGGATCGCCTGAGCCCAGGAGGTAGAGGTGAGTGATTGTGCCTCTGCACTCCAGCATGGGCTACAGAGCGAGACCCTGACTCATGAAAAAGAAAGAAAAAAAGTGTAGATCAACTAAGATGCATGAATGATTAGACTTGCAGTGCTGAGGCAAGGAGAATGGCTTGAAAAATGACGGGGGGGTTTTAATGGCTCCCAAAGGCCCGTGTCTAGCTCAGACTTCTCTTCAGTCTTCCAGATTCTCATATCCAAATGCCAATTCAACTGTACCTTCATTTCCCACAGTCTTTTTGACCAATGTTTAGATAAATGAAGAAATACCTTAATGACTAATAATCACGAAGACCATATAGATTAAAAAGGAGAGTTAGTGTGTTATTTTCCTCAAAAGTTGTATGTTAAAGGGAGATCAACTTTCACTCTACCTAAGAAGGAGTTTTTAATAAATCACACTTTCCCAAAATGGAACGTAATGGGAAAACCCACCTTGGGAGGCAGATTTCTATCTCTGATGCGTTCAAATGGGGTCTACATGACAATTTGTCTATGACTTCAGCTTATTTTTCTTTCCTTTTTGCTTTTCTGTGATTCTTTGTTTATAGCTCTCATATTGTTCTTTATATGTGAATTATGCAGAGGCCCAGTCATTGTCCTTCTTTTATGGTCAGGCCTCTGAGAGCAAAGACCAACCTTGGTGAATTTTGCGAGCTCGTGAAGCCCAACGCCAAGCTGTATATGTCATCACTTAGTCACTGCTGCTCTGTTGAGAATGAGCAAGTTTAGGCCCTACTTTCGAGTACTCTATACTCCAGCGATTTCACTTAATGGTTTAGTAATAAATATGTCTGTCTGTTTCCTGCTTAATAATAAAAGTACAAGGTGTTGAGATAAAATATTTCTGGTAGCTAATCAATATTCCTGTTATCAATTATCCAGGCCGGATTATATTATGCATTAATTTGATTCCATGCTTTGCAGTGTATGCTATATGTGTTTTGCAAAGGCATAATTGCTTATGTTCATACATAATAAGTAGGTTGGGGAATTTGTCTGATGGTATATCCTCGTTATTAATAGTGATCGTCAAGTGCACATTTCAAGTTTAGAACCTCATTGGCCTTCTGGGAATCAGCGTCTCCGTTTCAAGGAAAATTTAAATCTCTGCTTTCATGTACTGTTCATTTAATTCTGTCAAAATTGGAGATTTTGTGTCTGAGAAGAAAGAGCTAGAGGCTAATTAAAGAACCGAAGGCCAGGGTTTCGTGACCTTCGGATTTCCCTCCCATCGAGTGATGGATTAAATGTAAATGTAACCTTACGTTTTGTTTTTTTCTTAATTGCGGTTAAAAACATGTAATATGAAATTTACCGCTTTAACCATTCTCGAGTTATGAGTCAGTAGTGTTAAGTGTATTTGTACTGTTGTGGAACAGATCTTCAGGCCTTTTTCATCTTGTGAAACTAAAACTCCACACACATGAAACAGCTGCCCACCCTCTCTCCCCCCATATGGGAGCAACCATTTTTCTCCTTTCTGTTTTGCTACTTTAGAGGCTTCCTATATGTAGAACCCTACAGGATATGTATTTTGGTGACCGGCTTATTTCATTTTATATCATGTCCTCAAGAGTCACTCATGTTGTGTCATGACGTGATTTCCTTCCTATTTAAGGCTGAATAATGTTCCATTGTATGCTTATACCACATTTTGTTTACCCATTCTTCTGTCTGTGGACATTTGGGTTTCTTCCATCTTTTGATGAGTGTGAATTTCTTTTTAAATAAGTGTATTTGAAAATATAAAATTCCTAGATCAATTTTCTTTTCAATTTTTCCTCCATAAAAATGGAGGAATATTTTAATATACTTGAAAAATTCTTAAAACTCCATGTCACTTTGGGCTTCTTATTCTAGACTGATATTCCCTGATAAAAAGTGGTATCAAATATTTTTTAGACAGAATAATATTGTAAAACTCAGTGTGAGGAACATTTAAAACTCTAAAAACAGATACTAGATTTGTTTGGCAGATAGGTGAACAGACTTTGGAAATGTATGGCACTTGATCTCCTGAGGGACCAAGGAGACCTTAGATAGAATTATTAAGATATGCTGGGCTCAGTGGCTCAGCCTGTAATCCCACGCCTTTGGGAGGCTGAGGGGAGTGGATTGCCTGAGCCCGCGGGTTCGCGACCTGCCTGGGCAACTTGGCGAGACCTCATCTCTACAGTAAAATCAAAAACTGAGCTGGGCGTGGTAGCGCACGCCTGTAGTTCCAGCTACTCGGAAGGCTGAGGCGGAAGGATCGCCAGAGCCCAGCAGGTCGAGGCTGCGGTGGCCGGGAGCGCCCACTGCACTCCAGTCTGGGCGACAGAGTGAGACTCCAACTCAAAAAAAAAAAAAAAGAATTATTAAGACAAATTCACACCTTTTACAAAGTAACTCTTTAAAGTGATGTCCTTTTTCACACTTATTAAAGGTAAACATATTATTTTTGTTTTAGCACTGTAATGGTGCGATTTTCTGTGTTCTTCGACGTAATTCCATGACCTAAGTGTCTGTGGCTCAGAGTTCCCGACCAATGGAAATCAGTGCTTTATCCACATCATTAAGGTATTTTCTAAGACGAAGTCACAAGAGCTTTGAGGATGTTTGTGCCAATGAGTCCTAGAATTATTCTACAGTAATGACAAGCATAATTTTTCCATGTTTCCACATTCTGAAAACTGAAAATTAACAGAGTCAGGTACCCTGTCTCTAATTTCCTGAAAGGAGGCTCACTCGTTTCCCCCAGGGTTGCGGTCTTTGGGTCCGCTGTGCGACGGAAGCCTTGAGAAGCATCGTCCTCCCTTTCACTCACTCTGCTACGTCCACTCCCTCCCTTCAGCCCTCGCGTTACCCATAATCCCCGGCAACACGCGGCTGTTCGGTGCGCGCATGATGGGCTTGTCAATAACGGGAAAAGTGAATGCCGTGCCCCTTCAGACTGGGCGCCTCTCTTTTCTCCGCTCGCTCTAGATGCTTTCTTTATTTTAGTGACTGGTTTCTTGGATTCCTTTTTTTCGCTTCATCGTCCATTTCAGAATCCCTTACCTCATGCCGTGTTTTTTTATTAATCCGTTTGCACATGACATGTTCGATTTTTAATTTTAACTATTTCAGTTGTTAAATGTGTCCAATGCATCCTTTTTTTTTATTTTTCCATTTTGCTTTCAAGGCAGCTTGAAACTCTGTGACTTCAAGCCCATGAAATATTTATATTCTTTTGAGTTGGCGTCTCACTGTTGCCCAGGCCAATGCGCAGTGGTGTGCACATGGCCACCACAGCCTCTACCTACTGGGCTTAGGTGATCCTTCTGCCTCAACGTTCCATCACCACATGCGCCATCACACCCAGCTAATTTTTTGATTTATTGTAGAGACGAGGTCTTGTTAACTTGCCCAGGCTGGGCTCGAATGCCTGGGCTCAGGCAGTCGTCTTGCCTCTGCCTCCCAAAGTGCTGGGATTACAGGCACGCGCCACCGTGCCTGGCCACCACGAGCTTCTTTTAAAAACCTGATCTGATTGAACCCTCCAAAATTCTATCTTTTCCCTGGCTTTTCAATTAGCTTTAAAAATAAAATATCTACTACTTATGTTGTTATAAATTTGAAAGTAGATCTTAAGTGCAAAAAATATGCCTAATCAATTCTAGTTGATTCCTGATTTGTTGAAAAAGCACCTGTGAGATTTTTTTCCTCCATAAAGTCTCCTTATTTACCAAAAAAAATGGAATGTCAAGAATAAGGACAAATATAAGGCTACTGGTTGCAAGCTGACTGCCATGTATCTTGGTCTTTCTCTCATTTTAGACATCTTATTTCACTGATAAGGTCTAGGTTTTTTCCTATTTGATTTGACTTCCTCTATGTGATTATGGATATAAAACAAAAAGAAAGTTCTCATCCAGTGAGTGTCAAGATAGAAATCACTTTTTCTATGTGTAAAAACTGCCTTTTATGCTCCTGGCTTGAAAAAAAAGTCCTTAAAACATAAAACTATAAATAGTACCAGCAAAATAGTCCCATTTCTAGGCATAAGATTTGAAAGCCAGCAATTTTCAGAACAAATTAGAATAAACAAACCTCCATAGAAATACAGTTAATTAAATCTCTATTCTGGAAACTGTGAACCAAAGCTTATGTAAAAGAGAGATCGGGAAGTCTTTGTTGTAAGTATTAAAAATTCTGACACAAGGAAGTGACCATTCTAGCATGCCAGCATTAGATTCTCTGGACTCCAAGCCAGAGAATCAGTGGGGCTGCACAGTCTGGACAAAGAAAGGTGGAATAAGATATAGATGCCAGAGAAGAGAACATTCTCCGAGCAACACCAGGGTAATTCCTTGGTGTGAAGAAGATGGGAGTTGATATGGGAAACATATGGCTTATTATTCCTGTAATTATGCTTGTTAACTATGGCGTAAACTACATATAAAATTCTCATTCCATAGTATAAATCCGATAATCAGCTTTTCCTTTTCGTATATACGTTAAGCACATTTATATTGCGGACCCACAGATGCCTTTTCAATGCTGAAAAGACACCACCACTTTGCCCTCAAGGATCTCGCAGGCATGGGGCAGATGGCAAGGAAAGAAAGGAAACTGTGTGGTCCCCCAATGCCCTGTGGGAACAGGAAGTGGGATAGGTATCTGGAGTCTGGGGGCAGAAAAAATAAACCAAGAACGGAAAATGACAGGATTATGGGAAAGTAGGAGAAAGGTTCCAGGCCATAGCGTGTACTGAATTTTGAATACGGCAGAAGTTCGGTGAAACTGTTATTTTGATATAAAACCCCAAAGTTAAGCGTCTCTGCTTACACGTTGTAGATGGCTGGCTCTCTGAACTGGAGGAGTGTCAGCTGTGATCCAAGAAATGATGGTGTGGCCAGACAGTGCGCCACCTCCCTGCAGCATCTCGCCTTGAGAGGGCTTGCTGTCTGGCTTGTCAGTGTGTTTCCTCTGCGTGCTGGTGGGAACCTGAGGCTGCCTTCAAGAAATAGAGTGTTCGGTTGCAGCAGCATTCATTGAGTGCGTGCCTCCTAGTCCCTTGGATTAAAATGCATCCTATAAAATAGGGGCCCCCAACTCCTGCCGCTGACCAGTGCTGGCCCCTGGCCTGTTAGGAACCAGGGCCACACAGGGAGGGTGAGCGGCAGGGGAACCGCAGCTCTGGCTGCTGTCAGACCAACTGCGGCATTAGATTTTCATGGGAGCGCAAACCCTATTGTGAACTGCGCGTGCGCAGAAGCTAGGTTGCCGCTCCTTGTGAGAATCCAATGCCTGATGATCCCCCCACACTCCCCCAGCTCTCGTTCTGTGGAAAAATTGTCTTCCAGGAAACCAATCCCTGATGCCAAAAAGGTTGGGGACCGGTGCTATAAAGGACCCCATGAAGCACAAATGTAAAACATGCTGCAAAACCATACAACCCTTCTTTTCTTTGTGCTGCAGGGGCTACTGCTGCAAGTCCGACTTGCAGTGTGCACAGCAAAGCGAACCCGGGGACTCATTCCATGCTGCTCTCTGCTTCTGTCCAGGCCGACACCTGAGGAATGCTGATGGAAGCTCACTACTTTTCCACTTGCCCTCTATGCTGTAGCCCAGGGTCAGCAATCCCCCCCCCCCCGTAAAGAACTAGCTAGTAAATATTTAGTCTCTGTGACAACTACTGAAATCTGCCATTGTAGCATAAAAACAGCAATAGACAATATGCAAACACATGGACGTGGCTGTGTTCCAATAAAATGACATTTGCAAAATGAGGCAGTGGCCCACAGGCCCTGGCTTGCCCACCCCTGCTCACAACAGTCTCCTAAGGCGTGGCATCTGGTCCCTGGCATATGCTGTTTCTGTTGCCTGGAATGCTCCTCCTCCCTCTCTCTGCCTAGCTAGATTTTAGTCACCATCACCTTCACCTTCACCTCATAGCAGAGGTCACACTTCTCGAAGGAAGCAGCCTCACTCAGGCCCAGGTTTGGTGTGTGCCCCTTCTCCGTCCAAGCACTGTCTGACGTCTAGCTGCCCGGCTGGCGATCGCTCCTCTCTGGAGAGTGAGTTCAGCGAGGGCAGAACCCTGCTTGCCTTTCTCCCCTCTGTGTCCCTGGCACCTACCACGCAGTGTCTGGGACGTCGCAGGGCTTAGTCAATATTTTTTTTATTCTTACTGAATGAAGTGGCCTCTACTTTTCTTACTTTGTGAAAACCCTAAGTGTAGCAGAGGAAACGTATTTACAGCTTTATAGTTTGTGAGTTATGCCACTGTGTTACCATATCGTCACAAAGCAAAGGTCTGCCTCTGTCTGGACTCCGGCAGCCTTCATGGGGCTGTGGAAGTCCAGTGTTTTAGCTAAGTGGAAAGTGTCACCTGGACCATTGGTGACCCCCAGCAACTTGGTCTTCTCTGTTTCCACCTCCGCCTGCTGCTCTGCTTTACCCATCAGAGCCTTCCACTCTTTCCAATGAGGGTGGCAGCACATTGTTGTCTATGCTGCTGTATTGAACAGAATTGTCTTTTCTTTTTTTTTTGAGTTGGAGTCTCACTCTTGCCACCCAGGCTGGAGTGCAGTGGCACGCTCCTGGCCACTGCAGTGTCGACCTGCAGGGCTCAGGCGATCCTTCCTCCTCAGCCTTCCAAGTAGCTGGAACTACAGACGCATGTCATGAACAGAATTTTTAGTGAAGTGTCTCTTTTCCTCTTGATGACGCTGCTTCTCTCCTTAGAACCTGGATCGGGGCATTAGGTTCACCTGGAGTCAGAATAATTTGTCCTTTCACCAAGATGGATGCTTTGTGCCTGGGTCCAAAGTGTTAGGCTCAGCCCTTGGGAAGAATTATTTCCCGGGAAGCTCCCTTTTCCCTGTTAGGTACACACGTCAAGGGACCTGTTCCCCAATTTGTCGGCATGGCCAGATGTCCCTTGGAATCCTAGCCAGGGCAAGCTGGGACCTTGGTGACTCTCTCTTCCTCTTCCACTTGCAGGTAGAACAACAACTGGAAACTATTTTTTTTACTTTATTAAATTTTATCTTGTTACAGATGTGTGGGATACAAGTGGGGAGTAACTCCATAAGTAGGCTGCATGCAGATGAAATGTGGGCTTCCCACAGGCCCTCCTTCCCCCGGTAGTGGACCAGGTACCCTTTGTGTTGTCACATGCCCCCCAGCAGTGCCCAGTGACTGCTGATCCCTCCCTGGTACTAATGTGATTAATGTTCCGGGGGATCATTTATAAATGAGAACATGAGGTATCCAGTTCTTTGTTTCTGTGATAGATCACTAAGTATGATGGTCCACAACTCCATCCAATTTGCTGTGAAGTCCATGATTTTGCTCTTCTTTACGTCTGCGTAATACTCCATTGTGTATCTGCATCCAATTTTCTTGATCCAGACTAGTTTCCATGGGCAGTAGGGTTGGTTCTATGTTTTTGCTATTGTGAATAGTGTGGCAAGAGACGTGTGTCTACAGGTGTCTTTTTGGCAGAACAATTTATGTTCCTCTGGGTGTATCCCCAGAAGAGGGATTGCTGGATCGTATGGAAGGTCAATTTTTAGTTCTCTTAGGACTCGCCACACTGCTTTGCATGAGGTTGAACTAGGTTGCACTCCCACCAAAGTGTAGAGGCGCCACACTCACAGCACCATTTGTTGATTTTTGACTTATTAATGATAGCCGTCCTTATCAGGGTGGGGTGGTATCTCATGGTGGTTTTGATTTCCATGTCTCTGATGATGAGTGAGGCTGACCATTTTTTCATGTGTTTGTTGGCTGCCTGAATGTTGTCTTTTGGGAAGAGTCTGTTCCTGTCCTCTGCCCACATTTTAATGGGGTTGTTTGTTTTTTTCATTTCACGTCATTTGAGTTCCTTATCCTGGATGTTAGGCCTTTGTCAGATGTATAATTTGCAAATACTTTTGCCTTTCTGTGGGTTGTCTCTTTACTCTCGTTTTTTTTTTTTTTTTGCTGGGCAAAAACTTTTCAGTTTGATGTGGTCTCACTTGTCTATCTTAGCTGTTATAGCATTCACTTTTGCGGACCTGGTCAAGAATTCATTGCCTGCTATGATGTATGTACATAAGGGTTATTCCTACATTTTCTTTTAGGATTCTTATAGTTTGAAGTTTTACATTTAGATCTTTGATACATTTTGAGTTGGTTTTTGTTTATGGTGATAGGTAGGAGTCCAGTTTCATTCTCCTGCATGTGGTTTTCCCAGCATCATTTGCTAAATATGGTTTCCTTTTTCCAGTGATTGTTATAGGTGGCTTTGTTGAAGATGAGATGGCTGAGAGACTGTGTTTTTGTTTCCAGAACCTCTGTTCTGTTCCACTGATCTATGTGCCTATTCTTGTGCCAATACCAGGCTATTTTGATTTCTGTGTCTTATAATAAAGTTTAAAGTCTGGAAGTGTGATACCTTCCACTTTGCTCCTTTTGCTGACCATTGTTTTAGCTATTTGTGCTCTTTTTTTGTTTCCCTATGAATCTCTGTATTGTCATTTCCAGGTCTAAAAAAATGAAGTTGGTAATTTGATGGAGATTGCGTTGAATCTGTAGATTGCCTTGAGTAGGATGGATATCTTGACAATATTGATTCTTCCAATCCTTGAGCATGGAATGCCTTTCCATTTGTGTCATCCTTGATTTCTCTGAGCAGTGTTTTGTAGTTGTTGTTGTAACAGTCTTTTACGTCCCTGGTTAGGTGGATGCCAAGATATTTCTTTTTTTGCATGTGTGGCTATTGTGAATGGGATTGTGCTTTTTATTTGGTTCTCCTCCTGCTTATTGCGGACATATGTATGGAAATGCAACTGTCTTTTTGCACATTGACTTTGTACCCCGAGACTTTACCAAAGTCAATTATCTGTGTGAGAAGACCTTTGACAGACTCCTAGGTTTTTCCAGGAATAGAATCATATCCTCTGCAAAGAGAAACAGCTTAACTTCATCCTTTTCCTATTTGGATACCTCTGATTTCCTTCTCTTGCCTGATTACTCTGGCTAGGAAAGTACTGGAAAGTGCTGGAAAGCACTCTGTTTAACAGGATGAGTGAGAATGGGGATCCTTGTGTCGTTCCTGTTCTTAGGGGGGATGCTTCCAACTTCTGCCCCTTGAGAAAAACATTGTCTGTGGGTTTATCATAGATGGCTCTTGCTGTTTGGAGGAATGTTCCTTCTATGCCTGGTGCTCAAGGGTCTTTATCAAGAAGAATTTTGATGAATGCTTTTTCTGTGTCTAATGATATAATCATGTGGTTCTTGGTTTTTTTTCTTTCACTTCATTTGAGTTCCTTGTGCAGCCTGGATGTTAGGATGTTCATGTGCTGAATTTCATTTATGGTCTTCCGAATGTTGAACCAGCTCTGAATCCCGGGTATGAAGCCCACCTGGTCATGGGGAATGATCCTTGAGATGTGTCGTTGGATCTGATTTGCTAGAATCTTGTACAGAATTTTTGCATCTATGTTCAAGAAGATTGGCTTGTAATTCTCTTTCCTTGTTGGGTCTTTGCCAGGTTTGGGTATCAGTATAATGTTAGCTTCATAAAATGAGTTCCATCATTCTTGATTGCCTGGAATACTTTCAATGAGATTGGTATCAGCTCCTCCCTGTGTGACTTGTAGAATTCAGCTAGGAAGCCATTTGGTCCGGGGCTATATTTGATGAGAAGATTTCTTATGACTGAGTCAATTCCTGGATTATTATTGGTCTGTTTAGAGTTTCAATTTCTTCTTGTTTCAACCATGGGAGGCTGTGTGATGTCAGAAAGTCCTCCATTTCCCTTAGGTTTTCTAGTTTATTTGCATACAGGTGTGCATAGTAATCTCTAATAGTTTTTTGAATTTCTTCAGGATCAGTTGTGACTTCACCTTTTGTGTTTTTAATTGTGTTTATTTGGACTTTCTCTCCCTCTCTCATTATTATTATTTTTTTTAGTCAATCTGGCCCGGGTCTGTTAATCTTATTTATCCTCTCAAAGAACCAGGTTTTGTCTTGTTGATCTTTCCTGTGATATGTTTGTCTTCTTTTTATTTTATTTTATTTTAAAATTGTGGGGCACAGTTAAGGGTTAGGTATACAAATATGCATTGTGCAGGTACCCTTGTTGATGAGGTGTGCCCCCCATCCCCAGACAGATATTGACTACCGTTAATCCCACCTTCCTTCCCCTCCCTGCCCCCATGTTTGTCTTCTATATCCTGTGATTATGATTTTATCCTGGTGATATGGAGTCCTCTGCTATATTTAGGATTTAGGTAGTCTTGCTTTTCCAGCTTCTTTACATGTTCATTAGACTGTCTACTTGTGATCTTTCTGTTTTCTTGATGTGTGCATGCAGTGCTATGAATTTTCCTCTTAACACTGTTTTCATGGCACTTCAGAGATTCTGATGTGTCTTTATTTTCATTTCTTTCCGAGGACATTTTTATTTCTGTGTTGACCCAGAAGTCATTTAGTAGCATGTTGTTTAGTGTCCAAGTCTTTGTGTGTTTTGGGAGGATCTTGTTGGTGGCGATATTTATTTTTATTCCACTGTAATCTGAGAAGATACATGGTATTATTTAAATATTTTGAAATGTGTTCATGCTTGATTTATGTCCAATAATGTGATTGATCTTGGAGTATGTTTCATGTGCTGATGAGTCAAATGTATACTCTGCTTATGTTGGGTGGAGTGTTCTGTAGCTGTCTATTAAATCCTTTTGATGGAGCATCTGGTTAAGATTCCAGATCTCCTTGTAGGCTTTTTGCCTCAGTGATCCATCTAAAGCTGTTAGTGGGGTATTTAGAGGCAGCATATTCTCTTAGGAATTGGATATCTGGGAATGATTTTAGTTCATCATCACTGATAAAGCTTAGCTTGGCAGGGTAGGACATTCTTGGCTGGAATTGCTCATCTTTAAGAATGTCAAAATTGAGCTTCGGTGCCTTCTATCTTGTAGTATTTCTGCAGATAAGTCTGGAACAATTATCATGGGTCATCCCCAGTAGGTCATCTGAGCTTTCTCTCTTGCTGCCTTTAGGAATTTTTCTTCTATGCTTATTTTGTGGAGGTGGATTACTATGTGCCTTGGGGATAGTGCTCTCATATGATCCCTTGTGGGTTCTTTGAATTTCTTGTGCTTCAATGATCTCCTCTCTTGCAAGATGTGGGAAGTTTTCTTGAATGACCTCATGGAATGCTTGTTCTGTGGTGTTCTCTGTTTCCCTTTCTGTTTCAGGGCTACCAGTCAGGCATAGATTTGGCTTCTTGACACAGTACGCATCACTCAGAGGCTTTGTTCCTTCTTTTTAGAAACAAATTGTTTATACATAGCTCGCAACATGCCAAGTATTACCATCTGTAAGTGATTTACAGATAGTAACTTATTTGACATTTGTAGCAATTCTATTGCATTTTCTTTATTTTATCAAAAAAGAAACCAATGCACAGAGAGGTTAGTTACATTGCCCAACTCACACAGCTAGTAATTATGGAGCTCGGAATTGAACTTGAACACTCTGACTCTGAGTTGGTGCACTAAACCCATTCTACTGGTACTATGATTGCCAACTTCTGGCCTCCCCCAGCCCCCACTTCCTTAGAATCTACAGCCTCCAATCTACCCACTTCTCTCTCAAAATCTCAGAAAATAGGAACAAAGAAAGGGCAGAAAACACATAGCAGTGCAGAGCTTGCAGCAGAGTCTGAGACTTGAGTGCAATTGTTCATAGACTACATTAAATGCAATGCTTTCTCTATTATAGGTAGAAAATTTCATATATTGAGACTTAAAACTCATGATGGAGATATAAGGCTCTTAAATGGCCATGCTGCCTTCTCTTTGCAAAGACCTAGCTTAGAACACTGAAAGAATATTCTTATTCACTAACTATTTTTCACTGTTTGAGTTTGAAGTAGAGTTTTAGCCACGAATGAGATGTTTTCCCTAAAATTGAAGTCAGTTTGTAAAATAATATAGAGAATATAAAGCCTCTTACTGTTTCCCCCAGTGACAAAGCAGCAGGGGCCAAGCATGAAAAATGTGGCCACCCTGCTAAACTTTGCACCAGGTACTCACTTCATTTTTAGAAAGGGAAGACACATGAAAGGATTCTGCCTAGTCCATGTTGCAAATAAAAATTAGTAAACTAATAGTAATAAGTTTGTTGTCTCATTTGTGACACAGGTACTGACCACTGTGGGTAAGAGGATATTACAACCCTATCGTTTTGTGAAAATAGTCACCATTCCAGACTTGATAGAATTAGCATAAATAGATATCTTGTCTGTCTTTTCAATTTGAAAATCTTACTTTTTTCTTTCAAATTTTTGTTTTCTCATAGACCCATACTCAGTGCTTAGTTCTTACCTGAAAAGATCATTCCCTTTGAAGGAATATCTCCAGACCAAAAGATGATTTTTATAACCCAAAGAAATTATTTCTTCATAAACTCATAGACATTAACATATTTTTTACAAAGTTATTCAAAGTGACTTGTTCAGAAGTGCTTAAAGTCAATATGGCAATAAACTGAGAAATCAGATTCTCTCTTCTTTATTTTCTCAGATTATTATAGATGAGGTGAACCATCCCTTCTTTTGGCCCCAGAAACTGACTTATATAGAGATTCAAAACATTTATAGAAAGTTTATTTTCCCACTAATAAAGCCAGTTTTTTAAAATGGTGTAATGAATCCATTCACCTACTCATATACCCATTCATCCAAACATCCACCCATCCACCCATCCATCCATCCATCTGTCCATCCATCCATTCATCTATCCACTCATCCATCAATCAGCTCATCCATCAATCATCTCATCCACTTATCCACCCACTCATTCATCCATCCATTCATTCATCCATTCGTCCCCACCCACCTGTTCACCTTTGGTCCATCCGTCCATTCATCTATTCATCCATCCATCCATCCATCCAGGCATCCAACATATAATTCCAGCCATCTTGACCCTTTTTATATTGTTTCTCTGCTTTGTTTTTCTCTTTGCCCTTATCACCTTTTACTATTTCACAACACCTCTTCATTTTGCTTATTGTCTGCTTCACACATTGGAATGTAAATTCCATTAGGTCAAAAATATCGGTCCATTTTATTCATGGTACATCCCAGCATCAGGGCGGCACTTGGCAGTAAATGATAATACAAGTGAAGAATGTTGAGTGAATTTTTATTGGATAAATAGTTATTTAGCATCCGCAACTTTTAAAGCACTGGACTGAGTGTCAAAACGGATCTAAGTTGAAACATATGGATCTCACTGTCAAGGAGATTCCAGGCCAATAAAGCCATCCCCAAAGTATATTCTTATAATGGCATCACTATACAAAGGGAAAAAGTTGTTTTTATATGAAAACTTAAACAGAAGATGTGCTATTTGTACTTCTACCTGAGAGAAAGGCTTTCCTGAGAAATCAACATATGAGATGGACATTGAACAAGGGGTAAGATTTGGAAGTGGGGAATTGTAATGGAAAGGCCTTCTAGAAAAAAAGTAACAGTAGGAATTAACAAGTGGAGGTAGAAAATGCAGGGTATGTAGGAGACAGAAAAGCAATTGGTTCCGTTTAGAGGAAGCCTGGGGACCAAGAATACAGCCATGGAAGATGTGTTTGTAAACAGTGTTTAGAACAGATTATGGAGAATTTTGATGTCACCTGTGGCGAGTGATGAGTCTGAGAGTCTCTTTTTTCTGTCTGTCTCCCTACGTGTAACTTTTGAGTGACAATATTTTGTGATTCCTGTTTTGGGTTTCAAAGCAGCAATGTGGCCAGCCAGTTGACTAGAGCCTGGAAGGAATCTTGTATGAAATGCAGATTTAGTCTTTGATCTACATTTTGTAGGTCAACAAGCTCAGTTACTTGGCAGTAATTACAGGCTCACAAGGATGTTGTTGTTGAATAATGTATCTAATATATTAGCCACAAACAAGCTTTCACCACCCACCATCTCCCTTCCCCTGCTGCTGCTTTTCATGAGGGAGCTATGAATTGTCCCCAGTTCCTTGAGATTTCTTCACAGTTGATCTGGAGTCAGGATGTGCGCCTTCACAGACGTTCCACTTGCAGCCCTGGAGCTGTGGAATAGCAGATCGTATGTTCTACTCCTGGCCTCATTTAAGCAGGACTCAAAATTGTGGTTTCTGTTTTGGCATGCCTGTCTGTTTAGTGTGACCTTGAGGCCGTAGCTTTCAAGTGATGGGAGACAAAGGCTGATTAACAGTAGTCACATTAGCACAGGAGGGAGGGATCAGTGGGTACTGCTAGAGGATGAAGGGAGGGAAAGAGGAGGGTGGGGTCACAAACACAAAGCATACCTGGTTCACCACCAGGGGAGTGAAAGCTGGTTCGAAGCCGAAACTTCGCAAACTGCATGCAGCCTCCTTACGGAGTTAATCCTCACTTGTACCCCACATGTCTGTGATAAAAAAAAAAATTTAAAAAGCTTTTCCTGGGCAGAAGGTACTGAAGATACTTGCATAGTCCTTGCCTCAATCATTTCAGTTTGTTTTTATTCACGTTTTTATTTTTAATTAGCAAATAATTTCATGTGATACAATGTAATATTTTGATTCACACACACACACACACACACACACACACACACACACACACACAATGTATAGCAGCAGCATTCACAATAGCCAAGACAGTTTGGGGAATCTAATGAAAAGAATTCCAACTTCAAATCTTTTTTGGTCTATTTTATTATTTCCCCATTCTCAGTTCCTTTTCCTCTTGGTTATTGCCATCCATCATTGTCCTACCTTTCCAGATGCCCAGAATTAAAACTTCAGTTTTAAAGGGAAAACGGGTATTAACATAATTTATTTTATTTATTGATATATATGTGTGTGTGTGTGTGTGTGTGTGTGTGTGTGTGTGTGTGTGTGTATTTTTTTGAGTTGGAGTCTCACTCTGTAACCCAGACTGGAGTGCAGTGGCCGCTCTCGGCACCTGCAGCCTCGACCTGCTGGGCTCAGGCGATCCTTCCGCCTCAGCCTTCCAAGTAGCTGGAACTACAGGCACACGCTACCACGCCCGGCTAATTTTTGATTTATTGTGGAGATGAGGTCTTACGAAGTTACCCGCGGGCTCAGGCAATCCGCTCACCTCAACCTCCTAAAGCGCGGGATTACAGGCTGAGCCACTGAGCCTGGCTAACATAATTTATTTAAAATAGATTTAAGTAATTTATTAACTTAAGGAAACAAAATGTAAAATGCCTTATTTAAATTAGCACCGAAGGCCAGTGCTAATTTTCATGGCATGGGTGTTTGTTCTTGGAATTCCTCTTTTCCGGTTATTTTCACTCCTATCTTTTGAATAAATTCTGGGATGGTTATACTGTCAAGTGCAGGTCAGAGAGTGCTGTTTCTCGCATTGTGCTGGATGTTGTAAACCTGTCTCCTCACAAAAGTGATCTACATCGTTTTCGCCATGGCTTCCCTGAACATGGCAGCCAGGTAGGCTTCTTGCCTCCTCTACCTTTTCTGTAATGACAAATGGTAGCACGAATGACCCCGTACTTATTTGTACCACTCCCATGGCTCAAGTGACTGTGGCTTCAAAGTGTCATCGTTTATAGTGGCCAAGCAAACTGGGGTTCAAATTATGGCTCTACTACTTACCTACTTGGTAGCCTAGGGCATGTCCCTTGACTTTGCAGGAGAGTTTTCTCACCTGTAAAATGGAGGTAACAGTAATTGCCCTTCAGGGATGTCGTGGGAGGTAAATAAGTTAATATATGTAAGGCACGTGCACATGTCCTGGGACCCGGTAACAGGTGAGTGTGTAGGGGATAAGGTGGAGCACTGAACAGTGGTGTCTTTTGCTTTCCATTTTAGTAGACTTTCTTATTATCCCGCATCCTGGCAATGAGGAAGGGGAGAAGGCAACTGATACGTACATTTGGTGCAGGCAAATCATGTTTTGTCTCTAGACCCTGGATACCTACTTGCAAGAATGCCATCTGTGATAGCTAAATGTTTGCTTTGCTTTCCAAATCAAGCTAAGAGAAATAAATGCAGGGTTGGCATCCAAAAAGCCCTTTCAAAAAGGAGGGTGCTGTGAGTATTTTCATTCCCCCAGAACATCCTAGAGGCTGAAAATATGTTTTCTAATCACCTCCCATCCCCATCTTTCTTTTCTTTCCTTGCCTGGTGGAGATTACAGTAGGATAGGCAAGAACATTCCAGGGGGCCCGAATTGCCTGCCTCCAGGGGCCACAGCGGAATGTCTGAGTTTTTTCTCCTGTGATTTGTGTAGCCTGTACTTCGACTGCTGCTAGTTGGAGAGAAGGAAAGCTCACACGTTTTGCAACGAGCCAAGGTAAAAGAGAACTCCTCTGTCAAGGTAATAATAACACGTAGCACTTATATAGAACTTTTTATCTTCAAAGGGTTTTCCAAACATTAGCTAATTAAGAAGTCTGCTCAATGTGCAGCAGCTGTGGAAAAAAGGCTTAGGTGTATTTTTTTTAAAGGAACAAAAACACGAAGGTATTCGTATCAAGCAGCTCTGGTCCTCAGTCTAATTTGTTTGCTTCACCCGGTGGAACAGATCAGACGCTGAAATAGTCCTGCCCACAGAGTAATCATGCTTAGGGATAAGAGCTTGCATGTGACAGAATATCATAAAGGTGGCAGGATATTTACCTGCAGAGGAAAGCCCAAAGAAAAGCTTCATCACCTAATTTTTATCAAACTTTCATAATCACAAGCCTGTGCAGCCCTAGTAAGACAGGCACCTGAAATGCGGATGCAGATTCTCTAAGGAGAACCCATTTGCAGGAACAGGCGTTTTCACTTGTTCATTCACGTGTGCAGCAAATATGTATCAAGCATGTTCTAGACACTGGAGGCATACGCTTAAACCTACACGGGGACGGTTTTGAAACTGTTGTGGATCTGTCGTGGTGCATGTTATTTACCTATTGTGTCTTCATTTTACAGTAATATTGACACACATACACATTAAATTCAATCAGCATTTTTCTTTGTTGACTCTTTGGTGGAAGTCACCTAAGATACCAGTGTAAGAGCTGAGCTGTGAGTTTGGTAATGAAAACAAAGTAAACAAATAAGCAATGCTTTTTGTTGTGGTTTTCTACAATAGGCACTGAGAAGTGGCAGCTTTTCTTTTTCTCTTTCTTGTTTTTCATAGCAACGTCCATTGGCCTACACCTGCTATTCTGCTTAAAGTGCCTGTTTCTGAGCTTGCAGATTTCACAGAGTATTGGAGGAGGTGGTGCATGAAGAAAAACAGAGAGAGGGATCCTGTGACATCAGATACAAGTGCCTACACCCCATTAGAGTATACACCAGGCTATTTCTACATGTGTATACGTCTGCGAGGCATATTAGAATGCCTTACATCTATTGTGCTGAAAGAGGCAAGGGAATCATGCTTGGGATTAAGCTGTTTGTCAAAATGGGGTCGTAAGAAGAAACATTTTCTCATTCAGGGAGGACAAGTTATAAAAGAGATGAGAGGGAAGTGAATAAAGAAGGGAAGGTGTTCTAGGAACGGGGATAGAATTGAGATGGAAAATAATCCTAGCTAGGAGAAAAATGTCTCAAGGGAATTATAAATAGGTTCTCGTTTGCTTAGAGAAAGTTTCTAGCCTAAAAATAGAGTCAGATAACTCTGAGAAGCCAAGCAACGCAAAGCCACAGCCTTGAAGCAAGAGATATGCATCTGCCTGGAGTTCCTATGTTCAGAGCACAGCATACCGGGAAGAGGTGGGATGGTCTAGGCGTGATCCCGAGCCCAGGGCCAAGGATTGGTTTTTGAAGACATGTGGTTGGGGCAAGGCTGACTTGGTAGAAAAAAATCAATTCACTAATCACTGACTCACCTGGGAACATTGTCTATAATGGGAAATATTTGGAAATAAATCAAGTGTCTATTTTGTTTTTTCGGATCATGTTTTTCTGTGAAGAAAGGATTAATTAAAGACATCAGGAAAAGGGGGAATAAATAAATAAATAAGGATGTATTCATATAGTGGAATACTGTGCAACTATTAAAACAAGGAGCTCCATCACTACTGGAAGCTCAAATGTACATTGATAAAGGTGGGGGCAAGCGTAGTGTTAAAACGTGTAGAAAGCCTGCAAATCCATGTGCTTATTCATCCATGTGTGTATGTGAAGAAACAGACTAACTGTGAATGGAGATGTCTGAAAATGTCACAGTGGTCACTCCTGGGGAAGGGACATGCAGGAACTAGGAGACAGAGATAGACAGAAGACTGTTACTTTTCAGTGTATGGTTCCTCCTTCCTCTCCCCTTTTTCTAAAAAGCACAAAACTTTTTACTTGTAGATTATTGTAGATTCACATGCAGTTGTAAGAAATAGTACAAGCTGGGCTCGGTGGCTCAGCCTGTAATCCCGTGCCTTTGGGAGGCTGAGGTGAGTGGATTGCCTGAGTCTGCGGGTTCGAGACTCGCCTGGGCAACTTGGCGAGACCTCATTTCTACAATAAATCAAAAAATCAGCCGGGCATGGTAGTGCATGCCTGTAATTCCGGCTACTCAGAAGGCTGAGGTGGCAGGATCACCGAAGCCCAGCAGGTCGAGGCTGCGGTGGCCAGGAGCGGCCACTGCACTCTAGTCTGGGCGATGAAGTGAGACTCCAACTCAAAAAAAAAAAGAAAAGCAAAGAAATAGTACAGAGAGAGTCCATGTACCTTCTCTCCAGTTTCCTCCACTGGTAACGCCTTGCATAAATATAGTTTAATATCACAATTAGATGGCATTGATACAATCTGCTGACCTTATTCAGATTTCATGAATTTTATGTGTATTTGCATATTTGCATATGTGTGTGTTTACTGCTATGCAATTTTATCACATGTGTAAGTCTGCATAACAATTATCATAGTCAAGACACAGAGCAGATCTATCAAAAAGACATCTTGTGATCTGCACAGCCACGGCCACCCTCCTCCTTCTCCCCACTCCTTTTTCTGGCATCCACTAATCTGTTCTCCATAGCGATAATTTTGTCATTTCAAGAATGTCGTATTCATGGAATCATACACTGTGTAACCTTTTGAGATTGACTTTTTATGCTCGGCATAATTCACTTAGAGATTCATCCAAGTTGTTGAGTATATCAGTTCTTATGAACAGCATATTATTGGATTGTTGTTTTTATGTACTCTGCACTCTGCAAACCTGGCTTTTAATTGGTGTACTTAGACCCTTTTTATCTGAGATAAGCACTGATATGTTAGAGCTTAAGTTTGCTATTTTGTTATTTGTCTTCTGTTTGTTTCCTCCATTTCTCATCTGTTTGTTGAGTGAATTTTTCTTCCTTAGGGTTACTTGAACATTTTTAAGTTCCCATATTTATTTATTTACTCATACAGTGTTTTGGAGTCCATCACTTTGAATAGTTTTCTTAGTGTTGCTCTAGGTGTTATAATGTGCGTCTCCAAATTAGCAAAGTCACCTAGTATTAGATTCCTTTTTTCCCTTTTGGGTTACTTTGTCTTATCTACAAGTTAAATTTAAAAATAAAAATAGTAGACCCAAACACCCCATGCACATTCACTCAAAACAAATGGAACACACATAAAATCACCTGAGTACAGTGACACTGCAGAAAGGAAGACAAGTGAAAATCAAGGCATGTCCGAAGAATTAGCTCAAAGAAATCTTGAATAAGAAGAAAGCATGAAATCACATTTTTCCAGGACACGCCTGAGGAATTGACGATTGGGGCAGTCCAGGACCCCTGAAGCAAGGAGCAGAGACAGCCCTGTGGTTGAGCATCTAGGCCTTGGGCTTTTAGGATCTGCCACCGACTGCGTGGGGGGCCTCATTTTATTCCCTAAACTCTCTAAGCCCCCACTATAAAAGGAAGTTAAAAATGGAACCTACCTCATAGAATTGTTGTGAGGATTCACCACCTGGATGTAAAGTTCTTAGTGCCTTGTCTAACACATGGAAAACTCAAATACTTGCTATGGGGTAACCAAACTTGCCCCTGAGTGTCTAGCAGGGTTGACGGGGGTGGGAAAGTTGCAGGTTACAGTGACTTGGTGCCATTTTTCAGGGTGAGAAGACAGTGCCCCAGACATACTTACAGACCTTTTGATGCTGTTCACCCCAACTGTATGGTAACACCCTCTTTCCAGGTTTTTCACATGAAGACCAAATTTTGCCATATCACTGTGTTTGGGGTGCAGAGGACTTACTGCAGGCCTCTTGGCTCAACTTTCCCTTAGACTGATGGCTTTGGTATCTGAAATATAGTTTAGACTTGAAAAACCAAGAGTCAAAAAAGGTTGGATATGGATTCACAGGCTCTTACTTTGGGAGGATAAGGAAATTGTCAGAGCTAGTAACATTTGCCCCTAGTAGAAAAAAACATGACCAACGACCCCTGTCTTTCTCGACATTCTTGTTGATAGACTCTCTCGCAAAGAATGGATGATGCTTACTTATTTTATATAGGACCCAGAATATATGTAAACGCTTCTTAGAGTTGCTTTTTTGAGTGTTTTCTGTGTAAAGCATCTGCTGGCAATTCACACAGTCAGAATGGTCCTCTTAGGCTATTCTAACCACGCAAACAGCACTTCTTTGGAATGTTCTTTCCTTTTATTTCCATAACTCCCAACTTCTTTGTTGTAGAGCCCTGGCTGCATTTCAGTTCAGCAGAAAAATTATTGTTGGACTTAAGAACGTTTTTCTCTCTTTTTTCCCTTTATGGGTTCTGACCTTTTGTTTAAACAATTTCTAATTAATTTTGACTATCTATACATTTTCTTCCCAGGCTATTTTTCTGTGCCTCATGCCAATATCCCTAACCCCATCTTACCTCCGGCAGACCCTGCTTAATCTCCCACCATGAATTTGATTCCCAGGTTAGAGTTTTGACTGCATCTCCCATTCTGCTGAACAAACTGTGAAAAGATTAATACGAAGGGCAATTTAGAGTCAACAAGAACTGAAAAAACTTGCAGCTGGTGGTACCATCTGTGCCTGTCAAACTGTGGCCAAGTAGTTTTTCATGGTGGAGAAAGACAGAGATTCTGATAAAGCCTTTTGGTTTGGGGTTACTGAGGAATGAGCCTACCCTGGAGAAAGATGAGGAGAGCTGAGAGGCAGCTCGGTTGCCTTGTGATATGTGGCTCATCTCCTAAAAAAGCAGGTTTCTCCTGGAAAAGGGTCAAATTTGGCATCTGAGACCTGAGCGTGCTCCCTGTGTGTCCTTTCTCTCCTAGCCCATCTGTGAAATCAGTCTGTGCCAGGCACCCCTCATGGTTGAGGGGAGTGGTAGAGCATGAAAGAGAGTTAAAAACCACACACACACACACACACACACACACACACACACACGTGCACACACACACAGAGCATACAAGAATTTTCTAAAGAGAAGATTTCCAGGTTTTGGCACTGCAGAAACAAGAGGATATAGGAGTAGCAGCAGGGGAGGAAGAGAGCAGGGACACCTACCTGCATGGGTCCTAAGTTTCCTTTGTTGGAGAGTCTGAGGACCGGAGAAAGCAAAGAGGCAACGAGAAAATCATGGCAACTAGGCCGTGTCATTCTCCATCAAAGAAAATAAATGAGAGGAGGTTAGAGAGACAATCTTGAGAGAAAAGTACAAGGACAAAAAGAGACATGTAGGAAATGTTCTTTAAAATGGGCAAGAAACGTGAACAGGCACTTTCAGAAGAGGATCGTGAGATGAGCAGTACATGAGTGAAAGGGCACTCAACTTCACCCTCATGAGGGCAGTGCAAATTCAAGCCACAGTGAGATAAAAATACTACCAGAATAGCCAGACTGAAGATGACTGACAGAACCAAGTATTGGCAAGGATATGCAGGAATTCAAGTTCTGCAATGTGAGTGTAAGTAATACAACCTCTGTGGTGAACTTTTTACTGCTATCTATTACAATTCAACATATGCATATCCTGTAACATTGCAATACTATTTCTAGGTATATGGGGGGAGGGATAAGAAAGAAAACCTAGAATCATCTTTTGGGGGGTGGGCCCCTTGTAGTGCAGGTTTCTCTCACTAGGTAAGTGGTTCTAGGAATGCATCAGCATCAGTGTACCACTAGCATTGTTGTGAGAGGCTGTGTTCTGCTGAATGCAGAATTCTTTTTGGAGATTCTTTCAACACATTTGCCCATTTCTTGATGGGCAATTTACGAGTGCACCTGCCCACATTGCACTGAGTGAGTGTTCAGTAGTTTTTGACCAAAAAAGACATAATCCCCATGCCCCACCCTTTCTATTCACCCAATCTTGCCCCAAATGACTGTTTTGTTTCCCAGGAGTAAAAGTGTCTTCAAAGGGAAACATTTTGCTGATGTGGAATCAGTGAAACCCCAAACGGCAGAAGCACTAAAAGGCATCAAAAATGATGAGTTCAAAACTGTTCTGAGTGGTGGAAAAAGCATCTCAATAGGTGTCTTGCATCAAACAGAGAGTACTTTGAAGGTGGCTGTAGTTTAAACATGTCAGAATAAATGCACAATTTTTTATAAATACTGTTTTTTTTGCCACCCCCTCCCCCATACACAGCACAATGAGTATATGACCTGTGGAAATCATGTACATAAATGTTTATAGCCATTTTATTCATAATGGCCATATCTGAAAGTAATAAAAGTTTCCATCAACAATGGAATGGAGAAGTATATTATATTTTTTATGGAATGTTCATGGAACCTTATATAGCCAGAAATAAATAAGATGAAAGAGTGAAATGTAGACGAGTCTCACAAGATAATCACAGAAAAATTTAGACGTTATGTGTGTAATTCCAGCTACTTGGAAGGCTGAGGTGGAAGGATCGCCGGAGCCCAGCAGGTCAAGGCTGCGGTGGCCGGGAGCGGCCACTGCAGTCCAGTCTGGGCGACAGAGTGAGACTCCAACTCAAAAAAAAAAAAAAAAGCTACATGTGCATGATTCCCTCTCTAGAGAATTCAGAAGCAGGCCAAGCTAATATACGTTTGAGAGAGTGGTTGCCTTTTGAGAGCCAGGAGGGTAGTAATTGGGAAAGGGCAGGTGGGGCTTCCAGGGACTTGGTGGCATTCTATCTCATCACTTTGGTGGGGGTTACATACCCGTGATCACTTTGAAAGAATCCACCAAACCACACATTTATGATTTCTACCTATGAGTGTATACTTCAATTTGAAAAAGGAGGAGAATTATCTTCTTATCTACTTGTTTATCTTTTTTTTTTTGAAAGAGAGAGACCAAAGTAAGATTGGAATTGTTTTTACATTATTGTATTTGTTGAATTCTATTCCTTTCAGCGTGATATTTCACTCAAGTATATTTTACCTAAATATGCATGTGATATTGCACCTGGATGTATTTCATCTAATTATACATGAGATAGTGCACCTGGATATTGTTCACCTAAATATGCATGTGATAGTACCTGGATATTGTTCATCTAACGATGCATGTGATATTGCACCTGGATATATTTCACCTAACTAGACATGTGATATTACATCTGGATATAGTTCACCTAACTAGACATGATAGTACACCTGGATATAGTTCACCTAAATATAAATGTGATGTTGCCCCTGGATATAGTTCATCTAACTATGCATTTGATATTGCACCTGGATATAGTTCACCTAAATATACATGTAATATTGTACCTGGATTTAGTTCATCTAACTATGCACATGATATTTCACCTAGATATATTTCACTTGGATATATTTCACCTAACTATGCATGTGATATTGCACCTGGACGTATTTCAGTGTGACACTGCCATGTGGGCCTAGAAGGTTTACTCTTCCACACAGCATGTTTGGTTATGCATCATTTCCCTTCCTTCTTTCCTTCCTCGTGCTTTCATGCTATGGCACGTACTTCTGTGCAGACTCTTCAGCAACAAAGTCCAGAACTGGCATTCAGAACTTCCTGCATTGGAGCTGTCAGTGTGAGGTGGTTCCACCTGGTGCTCGTTCATTCTGGCTGATGAGCTAGCTCAGTACTTGTGGAATTACGCATATTTAGTACATTCTGGAGACCATATAGTGGTAATCTGGATTCAGGTGAGCTCTGAAGAGAGGGAGTGATATGTAACAATCACTAGAAAATGTTGGTTAAGCCATCCTGAGTCTTTCTCTAATGAGACCTAAATGGGATAAAACACTGGGTAATGAATCATTCCCAAGTTATGGCATTGATGTTCATGGTCTATTTTGTACTAAGAGATGCAGTGTTCAGAAATTGGCATGATGGCAGTCATTTTTTAAATGGGTTCCTTGGAGCTCTTGGACTCCAGGACTGTCTAATTCAGAAGTATTATCTGCCCACCTAGTATCTATTTATCTATTTCAATATCTATTTCAAAGGAAGACTGAGATAAGAGTGCACAGAACAGGCTGCACTGGATTCATTTGTTTGGGATCTGCATATGATTTTGTTTGAAAATAGTTTCAGTGGCTAAAAAAAGACTTTTTTTGTTTTTAGAGGACAGTTTGTTAATCAACATTTGGAATCGGGAGATTAGAATCAGGACTCCTAAGAATGTTATTTTAAAAGATGCCCCTGATAAAAGTTAGCCAATAGGTTCAATAATAATATTAGTAAACATTTATTTGGTATTATTATTTAGTAATGTTAGCTATTTTTAGACTTTTAATCTTCACAAGGGCACAGTGCTTGTAGTCATGATAAAGTTGCTCTTATCAGACTAACCCTCCCAACAGGAAGCTGGGTCAATAACTCTTTGAAGATATTTAAGCACACCGAAAGGGGCAGAATTTGAGGGGCCAAGACCACCGAGAGAAGGAAATGCATTGATGTGAATAGGACCTTTGTGGGATTTTTTCCTGTGATGCATTTGCCGTGCATAAAAAGGGCACAAAACCTGAACAGAAAGTAGTGGCCTAGATCTTACAGGAATTTCGGTAGAATTGTTAGACAAAAATTCATGCTTGGGAATAGTCAGACATCCATAAGGTGAGGGACCAGGGTCCTGGAGAAAGGGAAACCACACCATTCGCATGCGACTTTCCCTGAGGGATTTACAGATTTCTGGTCACAACCAGCCATGAAGAAAGCAGCTGTTAAAAGGCCACACATCTAAGCAGAGATTTAAGCAATCCCATGGAACTGAGGAGACAGAAATTGTAGTTCTGAGCTCTCTGCAGAATCTCGATGGAGACTCTGAAGAGCTAGACTCCAACTGTACCGGCAAACTGGAAAAAGGCTATTCGCTACTGGATCAAGATATTCTGTCTATGCGCTGTCTTCCAGAAGAAAATGGAATCCACTGTGTAGGAAGACAGCCTTATCCAGGACCTAAATACTTGTTTTACTTAGAATGTATGATCGTCAATAGAAATTACCAGGCATGTCAGGAAATAGGACCAAATAAATTAGTTTCTAAGAGAAAACAAACAAACTACAAATTGTTAATATATTGAGATTACTACACAGGTTTTAAAATAACTATAATTAATATGTTTAAGAAAATAGATACAAAATTATTTTACAACTAGAATCCCTAGACAAGAACTAAGTAGAAATGTTAGAATTGCAAAACTTAAATTAAGAATGTTAAGAGATGTATTTAATAGCAAATTATATGAAGTAGAAGAGATGATTCGTAAAGCTGAAAATGTTAGTAAAAATAACAGATCAAAGCATCCAGAGACAAAGGATAAAATATAAGAGTTTACTGGCTTGTGCTACCCAGTGAGAAATCTTGCATGATGCTTCTCAAAGTATGATCCTGAGACCTCTTCAGGTACTTGTCTCTGACAAGATAAGTCAGTATAAAGTGTTTATAAATGGTTATAACATCTATAGGTATTTTATGACAAAATTGGTCTACAGGGATTTTTAAGTAAAATAAAAATTACTTATCATACCTGGTGATAAATCTAGAAACACTGGCATAGCGTATGTATACTTGGCATAAATATGCCAGAAATTAGGAAAAGAGAAAATGAGACAGAAGTAACATGTGAAACTATAGTGACTGAGAACGTTTCAAGACCAATAAAAGCCTCAAGGAGTGGCGTGAATACCCTGCAGCATACAAGTAAGACCATGCCTGGGTACATCAGAATAAAACTGCTGAAAATTTAAGACAAAAGATAATCTTCAAGCCAGCCAGAAAACACAAGCAAACACCCTCCACCTTCAAAGTAACAGTAGGTGAGACTGAAGCTGCCTTCTCAAAAGAAATGGTAGAATCCGGAAGTTGATGGAATGGCATCTTCAAAGTGCTGAAAAATAGCTACCAACCTAACCCTTCAAGATAAGAATGAAATCTAGATGGTTTGTGGACAGCAAAAGCAGAAAGTGAGTGAGTGACCAGCAGACCCACACTAAAGTTTGAAAAGGAATTGTTTGGGCAAGAGCAAATGACCCGAGGCGAAAGTACAGAAGTGAAAGAGGGCCTGAGGAACACGGGAAAAGGAAAAGTTGTAAAAGGAAAATGGAGATAAATGTACAAAACAAACAGAACAACGTTGAGTGAAGTTAAAATGTGATGCCATAGTGGCCAGAAATGCCAGAACAGGAGCGAGTATCCACATGTCATAAGGGTCTTGCAGTGTTTGGGAATTGCTAGAGTTACTAAATTATATTACACTCAAATAAGTCAAGGATGACTAATGCAATTTCTAGGGTAATTACTAAGAAAAATAATAGAGGAATGACAAAAAACGAATGCAGAAGACATGGGAAGAATTTTAAATGCTTGGTTAATTTTTTAAAAGAAAAAATATAGAAACAAAGAACAAATGAAAATAGAAAACAAATAGGAATGTAATCGATCAAATCTGAATATATCTGTATTTACATGAAATATAATGACCTAAATGTTCCTATGAAAAGTCATTTCTCAATTACATATAAAATAATTTTAGAAAATAATAATAATTTTAGGACACAGAAGTGTTGAAAATTAACGGATGGAAAAAAGATATACCCATGCAAACACAATCAAAAAGAAGCTAGTGTAGCTACACCGATATGAGACATTGTAGATTTTAAGTAAAGTGGTCTTACTAAAAATGAAAGAGGTCACATCATAGTTACAAACTAGGCAATTAGGAATATCCAATACTTGGAAAAGGTATGCATTTAATGACACAAAATATTTAAATCAACAACTGATAAAACTAAGGAGATAAATAGATAATTTGACAGTCATAGTTGGATATTTGAATCAACCTTTCCCTCTTTAACTGGTAGCATTAACACAGAAAATTCGAGTAAGGATATAGTAGATTTGGATAATACAGCTAACAAACTTGACCTACATGACTTATGTAGAACTCTACACCCAAAAGCTGTAGAATACATTTTTTTCAAATAAACATAAAACGGTCACCAAAATTGATTACATACTAATCAATAAATTAAGTCTAAGAAAATTCAGCAGGTTGAAATCACAGAGTATTTCCCAGTAGAAATATGCTGTAAATCAATAGCAAAAAGATAGCAAGAACTTACACATAGCCTATGACCCAGTAATTCCATTCTTAGATAACTAACATCCATGTGTACATTTGACACGAAAGGAAATGTACAATCCTGTTAATAAAAATTGGAAGTAACCCTGTGCTCAAGAGCAATAGAATAAAAAAACTATATGTCATATATTCATATAACAAAACAATGAATGAGCCAGGCCATCACAACACATGCCTGTAATCCCAGCACTTTGAGATGCTGAGGTGGAAGGATCCCTTGAGGCCAGGAGCTGGAGACCAACCTGGGCCACATAGCGAGACCCTGTCTCTTCCAAAATTTTTTTAAAATGAACTAGTGCTACACACAGCAACAGGGATGAATCTTCCAGAGACAATGATGAACACACAAAGCCAGACACAGGGAATGCGGGTCACTGTATTCCATTTATAAATTTCAAAACAGTGTAAATGAGGCTGTAGTTTTACAAGTTAGCATGGTGTTTTGTTATTTTCTATAGACATGCTATGCTTTATTAGAAAGGTATTTTAAAAGCCATAAAATACCTCAATATAACAAATGCAGACATGTTTTCTGAATGAAGAAAATTTGGCAAACATTAATAACAGACGAAATTTTGGGGGTTTCAAGGTCTATATCCTCCATGGATCGTCCTTCACCTAATAATCGACTCTTAATTTTAAGCCTCATGAGTGTTCTTATCTTTTATTTATTATGCAAATAAATATACCAGCTTGTGGTGCTACTTAATTTCTTTCAAGTCTGTTTCCTCCTCACCTAGATTATGTGTGGTTAGGCTTAAGGTTAGTGCTAGGGACACACCCCTGTAGAAGACTGCTTGGGTAAAGGGTTAGCTCTAATATTTAGGCAAGCCACTAAAACTCTGTCTCCTTTTCTTCACTGGAAAATAGAAGAAAGAGCAAGGCCTATGTCAGAGTGCTGTTTTGAGAGTTAAATGAATCAATATAATTACTTACAACAGTATCTGGCACAAAAGTAAGTACTCCATAAATGTGTGTGATTGCTTCTATAATTACCTTGGAGAATTGGATCATTCCTTATATTTGTTTTAAATCCCTCTAATACCTAGAACTATATTGAGCAATCAGGAAGATGGGCTTTCTGGAAAGCTCGGAGCAGAGATATTTTGGGAGCTGACTCTGTTTCTCTCTGTGGATGAAGACGAGCTTGCACTTGACGACAAGTTTGGCTTCTGATAGAACCAGGAGCTTAAAGAGAGCTGCATGCATCAGTGTGAGTGTCAGACATAAGATGGGAAGAATTGGTTTTCTCAGCTCTGGCTGGCTGCTGTGACCCTAGAGAGCGCCACGAGCTTAGTGCTCTCCTAGAGCACCCGGTGGTGAGTGCCGGGACACGGACCTGGGTCCCTTCTCTGCGTGGACATCTTGCCTCCTCTGTGCTCTCATTTGTGGCTCAGTTGGGAACTTCTAGCAAGGGCATGTGTGTGTCCCCTTCTATAGATGTGTAGGCTACCTGAATTCTGAAAGCCTATATATGTTTAAAAAATGTTGGTGGATGGATTTATAAATTGAACCTCACTGACTTGAATTGAAGTGAATCTTTTCGTTTGTTTTTTGAGTCGTGGTCTCACTTGTCCAGGACAGAGTGCCCTGGCATGATCACGGTTCACCACACCTCTACCTCCTGGGCTCAGGCAATCCTTCTGCTTCAGCCTTCCAAGGAGCTGGACTACAAGCATGTGCCACCACACCCAGTTAATATTTTGATTTTTTGTTTGATGATGTCTCACTATGTTGCCCAGGCTGGTTTTGAACTCATGGGCCCAAACTATTCTCCCGCCTTGGCCTCCCAAAAAGCTGGAATTACAGGCGTGAGCCACCATGCCTGACCTGAAGTGAATCTTGAGAGATGAGAAAGAACCGGAAAGGCAAAGTGGTTTAACTTGCAGGAGTCAGAGAGGTTTGAGTTTGATTTACCAGTGTGTGAATTCTCCCCAACACTTAGCGTCTCAGGCCTCAGCTCTCTCCTTGTGCAATGCATGGCTAATAATCACAGGAACCCCATAGGAGTGTTGAAAGGGCTAGATGAGAAAGTGCCCAGCTCGTGTATTAAGCACACTATCGATCATAGCAATTACTATTATTGTGATTGCTATTTTTATTTCTCTCAGCCAAGAGGCTCAAACCAGGGCAAACTCCGTCGTACAGCTGTAAGCTTTTCAAATGTGTCCCTTCCTTGTTTTAGAACCTGTTTTGTTTCTATCCGCCTGACAATCCTGAGAATTTGGACAGGGTAGGTGCTGTCATCTGCAGTTGGCATTTGAGATAACAGCGAGAGATCAAGTGATGTACCTGACACCCTCATAACTCTTGGCCTGGAGTTCAACCTGGAACCCAGCGTTGCCCAGGGCCAGGCTCCACATTCTTATCTCCTGATAGCCAGTGAGAGAGTCTTTATCGCTTCCATGTCCAAGACTTCTGAAAGAGAGGTACTAGCCAAATGACTAGCAAAAGAAAATCTTGCCTTTTCAGATGTGATAGGTGGCTGACACAGGTCAGCAGAGGTTTGTAAGAGGTCTGAAGGTCCCAGTGAAGGACCTGACATCCTCACTCTCCCACCCTGGGGCTGGTTCCAGCCTTCACCCGCTCCAGCTTGATCTTTCCTCTGATTGCATTCTTCGTGCTCTGTGGTGGGCTTTTCCTGGCTCTCTGCTTCCTGAATGAAGAGCATCCCATGGGTCCCAAGACTGTTCAAGCCACCAGCAAAGACTCAGCAATATTTATTTCTTCGCACCGGGGGTTCAAGGTTTCCCTTAGGAACTGTTGAGTCATGAACCAAGCCCTTCGATGTTTCCTAACAGTGGTGACTCTGGAACTGTTGAGGTGTCCGTCCACCTCCCCTCGCAGCACCAAACGCAAGGCCCACGAAGACTGGGACCTTGTCTGTCTTTCTGCAGAATCCTCCAGGGCACGGTGCAGTGCCTGGCACACCACGGGTGCTCCTAGTGTTTGTTGAATGAATGGGTGATGTTCCAACTCGGAAACTCCGCACACTAGTTAATTTTGTGTCTTTGTTCTCAATTTTGCTACACAGTGTAGACTTTCAGTGCCGATTCTGTTCAGATGCTTTTTGGTTTGTTTTTGGTGGTGGGAGCTTGAGCAGGCTGTAGAACTACTTTGTGTTCTGGTTGGACTTTAAACTTCCTAACTCTTTAGTAGAGTTTTCTCCCTGTCCCTTGGTCCATGTGATTGTGACCACAACTTCACCTGTTTTGGAAGATGTATGTATGTATGTGTGTGTATACATTTATTTATTTATTTATTTGAGTCAGGGTCTCACTCTGTCTCCCAGGCTGGAGTGTGGTGGTGCGCTTCTGGCTAACTGCAGCCTCGTCCTTTTGGCCTCAGGTGATCCTTCTGTCTCAGCCTCTTGAGTAGCCAGGACTACAGGTGCATGCCACCACACCCAACTAATTAAAATTTATGTGTGTGTGTCTTATGAGGTCTTGCTCTGTTACCCAGGCTGGTCTGGAAGTCCTGGTGTAAAGCAACCCTCCCATCTTGGCCTTCCGAAGTGCTGGGATTACAGTCGTGAGACAATGTGCCCAGCCCTAGATGATTTAGTTTTGGATGTAAGTTAAAGTTATTATTTTATCTTAAGAATTAAATGATAGCGCTGAGTAATTTAGGAGATTTTATATAAGTCGGGTATTTTGTTCACAGAGGTCATAGGGTATTCTTACAATTGGTTCTTTGGCCTGAGATGCTGCATCCTGTTCTCCTTGCCAGGTCCTATAGAAGAGCATTTGCTACCGCTAGTTGTATTTTATTTCCACTGTTATCCTGTTAGGATATTCAGCAGGACTGGCCTTTTCTGACTGTGAAAAAGCATCTTCAACAAACAAACCCAGCAGCAACAAAGCAGTGAGCCTGCCCGCCCTGGGTCTCAAGGCGGGGCCCTGGTTGACTCAAGCAGAAATCCTGAGCTGCTTCTGACTCCTTGGCCTGCCCGATGCCATGAGAGGGCACAGGGGAGATCTGTGCTCTGCTTCCCTTCTGTGTCAAGGCAGCCTGAGAAGCTTTTAATCCACTCCATTTCAAACAGCTGCAAGTAAAGAAAGAATGTCATGGGAATACCCAGGCTTGGGCAGATAGCAGCCCGACCCTTTCCATCCCACTTATTAATCCATAGGAAGGAAGCAGGGACGGGATGGTCTTTGGACGGCCAGCTCTCCGTGCCTGGTGCTTGAGTGCTGAGCCCTTTTCAGACGTACTCAGAATAAAAATGAAAGCCCACTTCTTATTTTGCCCATTAGATAGCATTATCTCCATGGAACGCCAATTCATATCTCTTTGTGCTGTGTGCGGTTCTCACATATGGGATTTTAATAACCTCCATGCTGTGCTATGAATTTATAAGCAGAGCCGCCAGAGGAAAGGCACCACAGGGCTTTATTTTTTCATTATTACTCTTTGGAAAAGCAGGGTCTGCCTCGTTCCTGGGAGGTTCTGGCGGCGCTGGCAACATTGTGGCCAGAGGTACGGTCGTTACCATGCAAAGGGATAATCTCTTTCTTTACTTGCCATCTCTTTTTCTCGAACGACCCTTCCCACCACTGTCCTGCCTTGAGCCTCCGCGGTAATGTCTCCTGGCATTATGCTTGCAGCTTCCGTGAACTGATTGCACAGAAATAGGCCCCGTTCTCCAGCTCTGTGGTTCATCTTGCATTCTGCTTTTTTTTTTTTCCCTGCACGTCTTTGTAAAACGTGGGCACCTTTCTCCTTTGTACAATTCTGCATGTCCAAGGAGCTGATTCAGTGCAATGGTTAATAGAGCAGACCCTGCGGTTGACCAGTCCTGGGTGTGAGGGCTGGCTTTGTTCTCTGTTCCTTGAAGACAATTATTTGTATTTTGTGAACTCATCTATCTCATAGTAATGATAAACCTTCCTCCTAAGGTTGGTGTGATTGTTCGTTGGTATATTTCCTATGAACTTTCTAGCATAGTTTCTTAAAAAGTGGTTAATAAGTAGTTACTATTACTATTACTCATTTAACAACTACTTATTGAATGCCTAATAGATGTCAGACACTATTCTGGATGCTGGAGTTATACAGGGAACAAAATAATGTCCTTGCTGTTATAAAACCTACAGCCTATTAGCATCATTAACGTTGCAATGGAGAGTTTCACCTTGTATCCTTTTCTAATGACACTTAAAATCTCCATTTTTCTTTTCTCGTTGAAACATTGAGATGAAAAATAATTTGCCAATTTCGTATGCAGATGAATAACCCTCCTATACTTTTATTCTCTTTTCTTCTGGTCTTCAAACCCATCCTGCATTTTCACGTGGCCTGCACAAATAAGAAAACCCTGGGGATCCTGACTTCTCCAGTCATCATAACCTTTTTATTACAAATTCAAATCTATCATAAATTCAGCCTCTGTTACTCAGTATGGTACTTTATCTGAAATTTCATATTAGGCCTCTTGGAGGCTGAGGGAAAATGCAGGTTATGGAAGTGATTTCTGACATGTTCAGGAGAGGAAGAACTCTGGGGCCAAATCCTCACCTTCCTATTTCAGGATAGTCTGTCCAGCGGGGCCTGCCTTGGAATCTGCTGGTTGGTGTGTTTTGAACCATGTGCTCACATCTGCTTGTGTACACACAGGCATGTGTTTGTGTGGTTTAGACACTGACTACAATGAGTGTATTTTATGCTGCTTCTCAGTTCAGTAAAAGGTTAGTGAAATATATGTCCCAGTGTACCAGAGGTCTCCATATTCTTGGAGATTCTTTAGAATTCGCTGCACTGAAAAAATGTTTGGGACTTATGCTCTGAAACACATAAGATTCTGTGCAAAAAAAACGGGACCTATTTAACATTGATGTTGGATAATGGTGTCAAAATTACTCTATCGTTAAACATCACATATAAGTCTTTTTTTTTTTTTGAGTCGAAGTGTCATTCTGTTGCCCAGACTGCAGTATGATGACTGCTACCACAGCCTCGATCTGCTGGGCTCAGGCCATCCTTCCTTCTCAGCCTTCCACGTAGCTAGAACTAAGGTGCGTGCACCAGGCCCAGCTTATTTTTTGATTTATTGTAAAGATGAGGTCTCGTCAGTTTGCCCAGGCTGGTCTCGAACCCCCGCACTCAGGCAGTCCTCTTGCCTCCGCCTCCCAAAGTTCTGGGCTTACAGGCATGAGCCACGGCGGCCGGCACATCTAAGTCTTTAACTAGCATGCATCTGAATCTACTTTTATGCATTCAAAAACGTTTATGGAACATTTGCTTTGAGCCAGGCACTTTGTTAGTGTTGTTGATCTAGTGGCCAATGAATTACTCTCTTCCCCCAAGAAACCTGGGGTCTAAGGGGAGAGATTGACGATGAGTTAGTAGATGAATTGATAAGTACACAATGACAACCAGGGTAAGTGTCGCTGAAGATGCAATCCTGCATTCCATAAAGGGGCCTAGTTACTTTGAGCTTGATTGGGTGGTCAGGAGAAGCGGACATCCCAGCTGGGCCCTGCATCATGAGAAGGTGTCTGCCAAATGGGAAGGGGAGTGGAGGACAAAGATTCCCAGAGAAAAGACACAGAATATTCTCGATCGTGAGCCTGAGGCAGGAACATGGCATGGTTGAGAAACTTAAAGAAATTAAGCGTGGGGGATGACCATGATTCAGTCTAGGGCACACAGACCCATGGGAATGGGAAGGGGGTTTGGCGTTTATTCAACCATCATTGGAGACCTTGTTGATTTGGGGGTTAACACAAGTAGCCAAGCAGTGTCTCTAAGGTTTTTTTCTGTCCAGCAATGCCGGAGAGCAGTGTCTTGCTCTGTGTGGTTGGTGTTTTGATTCATTTACTTTTATGGACGGATATGCCTTGTGAGAGAGTGTGAGATGTGGATTTCAGAGCTAAAGTCTCCATGTTTATTTTGACTGCTAATTATCACAAATATGTTTTTAATTGGTAACTGTGTATCTTTGGACATACTCCATTACATTTAACCTTTGGGATCACTTTTAATTCATCCTCTTTTTAAAAAGTTCTCTTTTAAGAAAGCACAGCTCACATCAGTGGCATTTTAATTATTTCTGGAAGATTTTTATGTTGGATGCAATTTATCTGTCAAGGAGAAAGCAAAACAAATGATAATACTTATTAAGAAAGTAACAAAAACAGAGCCAAGTGTCAAATATCCCAATGCATTTGTTCTCTGGATGATTTAGACTTTTGCTTTTATAGTTTATATACTTAGCTTTAGCTTTTTGGTACCATTTGTTAAGAATCTACATAACTTGATTTTTCATAATAGCCAGCGATTTGAGGCAGCTGTAGATTTTCTTTCTTTCCCTATAAATGGTCTACTATCACTTGTTAACATTGTATCATACCGACCTTTAATCCAGCTCTTACACATAGACTCAGTTATCTGTATGATTCTTACTTTGACAGATTTTCCTGTGCTCATTTATTTATAGAAATGATTTATTATTTATGTTGGTTTCACGATAGTTTTATTTATGCATTTTTTTTGTTTTGGTCGAGCCATTTCTTCAGAGTATACATGGATTTTGGATAAGTCATTTCATGTAAATAAATGCTGGTGATTCTTTCTTCTACTATCTGCAGCTATTCTTATCGCCCATCTCCAAGTTTTCTTTGCTTTTGAAAGGAATGTATTGAGTTAAGCCTAAGCCAATGCGAGAAACTTTTGTGCTAACCAATAAAGGTGATTGACCCTGTCTGTGTTATTGATACATTATTAACTACAAAACTCCTGTGACACAGTATCCTTCAAATTCCGAAACGTAGCTGTAATTTACTAAAATCTCCGTGACTGGTAATCAGCCTTTTAGCTAATGGAGTACATACTGAGCTCTTGCACAGAAGACAGTTCCCTCCAAAGGGCTTTTGGCTCCCAAGACTGAGTGTTGCTTGGTGACTTTGGCAGAGAAGCTGGGCTGCTGGGAGCTGAGATGCTCAGAGCTCGCCAGCCCCAAACCATTGTGTGCCCCACAGCTCTCTAGTGCCAGGAGTTTGCGTGCCAAGGAAACAGAAACCTGTCTAGAAAATAAACTCTGTTTCCTTCAACTTGTCCTCCAGGAAGACAAGAAAGGGTTGAACCTGCACGTTGTTTGGTGGTTAGAAAATAATTGAGGACTGTCCACTGGAAATACAACACTGTGACTTCACACATAAAACACAAATGGCGCGCTGTTGATGCGTTCCAAATTATTTCACTTCCAATGATCAAAATCCCTATTCATTTTTTAAGTGAATGGTATACCTGTTATTGTGATGACAGCCATGTCGGCTCTTGCGCTAAGGCAGGCCTTGGGTGTGCAAAGCATCTCGTGGTGAGTGTGTGCTGTGAATGTGAGGTCCTCCCAGCTGTGGTCCACAGATGAGTATGTGTTATGTGGGCAAGGAACGCAGTAAGGTCAGCGGAAGGTAAATTAGCCAGCTCACAAGACGTTTGCAGAATCGAAAATGCCTCAGAAGCAAACTGTGAGCCACTAAGAGCATCTCTCCCTCTCCCTCTCCCTCCTCTCCCTCTCCCCCCTCTCCCTCTCCCTCTTTTCTTTGCCCACTCGATTCCTCCCTCCCTCCCCCCTCCCTCCATAATACATAACACGGGAATTGATTCTGCTCACTATCACCCCATCATTCCTATCTCCCCTTTTTACTTACCATAGATTTTTGTCTTTCAATTGTTCTTATTTCTCCAGCAGTACATATTTTCTCCAGTTTTCATCAGAGGAAATAATTTCTACCTAACCTAACACAAAACTGAAACACGTATGACATTAAAGCATGACCTACATTTAGGGCAATTAGTGTTGTTCTCAGAAGGTGGACACTTGTGAGAAGACAATAAGATGTGGAACTCTGAAAAGGTTACATTCATAGCACTTATGAATATAAGTGCCCAATTACCTGATTACTTATTAGACTTTCTTTCTTTTAGAACTAGGTTCCTCAACCTCAGCGCTCTTGACACTTGGGGCTGGATAACTCTTTGCTGTGAGGAGGCAGCATTGTTCATTGAAGGTTCTTCGGAAGTGTCCCTGGCTCACTCAATGCCAGTAGGATCCTCCAATTTTAACAATAAAAAGTGTCTCCAGACATTGCCTGGTGTCCCCTGGGGGGAAAATTGCTCCGGGTACTTGGACAAATGATGATAAAAATCAATAATGTTAAGTGGTAGAATTTTTTTTTGAACAGTGTCTAAACATTGGATTTCCTCCATCTTATGGCATGGTTTCCAACAGTATTCGTGTTCAAAGGCTGATGCCCAATGCTAACAAAACTGAGTAGATAGAAAATAAACATCTTCCTTTTTATTAAATAAGATGTCCAGCAATGGAAATCCCTGCATTTAAAGAGCTCGTTAAGATGAATTCTGTCAGATGAAAAGTGCTATTTTAATAACTCATTGTTATTCTTAGCATGGACTTTTTATTTTAGAAAAATGGATAATTAGCATTTTGGCTTATCACTTTCTCTCCATGAATACAAATAATTTGATAGACCGACAACCAAAAGAGACTTCATTAAATAATGGGTTTAATCAGCCTGGGATGTGAGTAAATTAGAGGTTGGACTTCCAGCCTGAAAGTTGGAACTCAGGGTTCGGTGGCTGTGTCATCTCATTCATCTGGAATATTTTTGTTGATTGACCTCATGTGGCAGTTAGAAGCCAGAGCACAGGTCAACTGACCAAAAATAAAACTCAAAACTCAGCTTGGGAAGCTATGGGCTTTACTGCATTTAACTTGAAACTGAATAATTGCAAGAACACATTCAAAGCCTGACTGCAAAGCCTGTGGTGTTTGGCCTACGCGGCTTCATTTTCTAGATAATGGCCCATTATTAATGTGGAAGTATTAGAAAGTTTTCCAGGGGAAAATATCAGCCTGGAACCATTCCCCTTTGCATACATTATACACTTCACTGCCATCTGTGGCTATTCATAATATGCATAAAACTCCACCAGTTTTCCGAAGAGTGCTACAAAGAACACTTTATATTTTGAGAACAGTCTTGCTAACACCCAGTCAGGAAATCTATTGTGAAATTAATTTTCTTTTAAAAGATTTTTTTGAAGTACACCATCTTTTTGTTTCTAAGAAACAAAGTCCAGTGCTGTGTTTGAACCGTGATTTGGAGCCATCTTATTGTCACACAGAGGAGATGGGGAACTGTTGGTGGAGTCTTCTGGGCCTTGGTTGTCTTACGAGGCTGTCTTAAGAAAGTCTTACAAAAGGATCATGATTCTTACTTGGGATTTTTTTTTTTTTTTTTTTTTTTTGTGGGGCGGTAGGAGAACTTAGATCTGAGAAAGTATCCTCATTGAAAGGGTTTAGTCATTAGAAAGCATTCAGACATTCGACTGAAAAACAAGCAGCAGCCTATCATCCACCGCCCCCCTCCAACCCGCCCAAATTTCCAATCTCCATCAGATGCAAGACCAGGACAGCCCAACCATTGATGGTTTAACATAATAATCTCTAGTAAACTTTTAGGTTCCTTGTCAAGACTGAAGAGCATAGGTCACCCTTTGGCTGGCCAAAGTCATAAAAGTAATAATAGGACCACCTTTGGTCAAGGGATTTGTGAGTTGCATATGTCTGAGTTTGTGAATTGCAAATGTCTAACAAGTCTCTTGCTGGAACCCACCCCCCCACCCCCCAGGGCTAACCTAATCAGACCTCTGAACTATGTGACACAGATAAGCCCCAGCATGGCAGCAATCATGTGACTAACCCACGCATCTGCCTGCTGTCCATCACCTGACATCATCAGTCCCTGTACTTGCCTGCCCCTTTGTGATGACATGGTAGCAGACCACCACCCAATCACCCTAATGATCTTCCCCCCATCAAGGGGAATAGTTAAAAGGACTCAACCACAAGCAGCAGCCAACGTCCATTGCCTTGCTAGACTCTGGTGTGGCCATGTGCTCTTTGAGCCATGGCTGTCGCCATGCTTCCTGGCTTGGGTCCCCTCCTCCACCTTGGGGAGGTGAATCTTCTCTCTCCCTTCTCTTTCTCTCTCTAATTTACTTTTAAATGAACTTTTCTTTCTTAACCTTTTTGTGTGTTGCAATTCTTTGCATTTACTCGGATCTCTGGGTTATCGGTGCCATGCCCCTACCTCTCCTCTCCATCCATCTATCCATCCACCCTCACCCTGTCCAGACCCTAACACTGCTCAGGAGCTAGAGGAATGATTTTATTCGCAATTCACACTCTCCATTCATTACCCAACCTGCATAGAAGCCTGAGCTCTGTGTATCCTCAAGCTGCATCTGACATTTTATCTCCTGATGTTTTCTACGTGACATTCTTCTACCAAGCAGACTTGTGTGAAAAAAAAATGAAGGTAGCAAGTATATGATATGTTCTAAAACACATTTAACTTTATTACTAGCATCTTCCAAAAAACATAGCAAAGAGCTAAAACCAAAACAGATTGATTTTACACGTCCTGAAGGGAATACTCCCGTGATATGATGCAGGAAATAGAAAAACCCTTGTCAAATGTGTGTGTGTGCGCTTTAATTTATTTAATCACATGATTTTCTACGGATGAATCCCTACTAACTCCTAGGAAGGATGGGTCCTGGCCACTGGAAGGTTTTTAAGTGTACTGAGCGAGTGATGGTTGTGAGGATTCAAGCTTGGAGGAATGGGAAGAGGTCAACGCCTGCACTTCATAAAGACATGGAGAGAAACAAAGAGTCCAGGGTGTATGCTGTGGAAGAATAAAGATAGGGTGGGAGGGCCCCTTCCACATGGGCAGAGCCTCTGCAGCAAGGATTCCATCATCCACCTCTGTGGGTAGCAGTGTTGAATTTTGCTTAAGGCTGCCATGGGGCCAAGGCAGAGGCTTCCCTTGAATAACTAATGAACGGGTTGCAGAGGTGTTGAAACAGACTCCAGAAGCTGAGAAATCTGCATTCAAGTGGCCTCCTGGAAGCTAAGCCCAGGTCTGAGGACAGAGCCAACCCTTCTGTTTATTCTCCTAGGCTGCCAGAAACTGGTTTGGCTGTAATTTTCTTAAAACACCTTAAGATGAGACGAAGTGAAGTATGATGAAATGTTGACGACAGTAATTGAAATGATACAATTATGTAGTTATTGATATTAAACTTGCAAAGTCCTGGCCCTTTTGTTTTTTGCTTTTGTTTTAAATGATGTCTTTATTGTTCAATCCCTGTTGGCAGATACAGTTTACAGGCACCAAAAAGAACCAGAAGTGCGATGACCACTGTGTAGTGAGCTTCTTGTCCTTTTTAATAAGAAGTAAACATTCAGTTGAAAGAAGTCCCAGGTTTTCAGGTGTGACCTATACTTTATCACGTGTAAAACGCTATGCTTAAAATGTAGTGATACAGAGGCTTGAGTAACAATAGGTCGTGTATTGACAAGCTCTTGTTTGTTTACAGTCGTTGCAGATACACACATGAACACTGTTTTCATTAAAGTAAGACTGTTTTTCTAAAATAGTTGTTTGGCTTTTCGCTGCTTACCCCACTGCCAACCTTCCCCAAGTGAATGAAATGGTGCAAAGGCTATCTCTTTATTTTTGGGCTCAGGCTTCTCAATAACATATTCATACATAATTCATTAGCTTGTTAATTCGGCTCTGGGTTTCAGACCTGGCTGCGGGTGGGAGCCTGGCTGTGCGGCAGGAGAGAGGTGATGATAACCTCAGCCTCACGGATTCAAGGCCCACACGCCCCAAGGTTCAGAGCTTCTCTTTTCTTTCTCTTCATGCTTACTGTTTCCTGTCAGTAAACCTAGAGTTTGTGAAACAAAACAGAATAAAGGTTTGTTTACCGTTTGGATTGGCTTTGCCTTGCCATTTTATGGCAATTGATCTGGTTGAACGGAAGGGCATCTTTTTCACCTTTAAAATTTGTGAAGTGGCTACAGTATTCAGTGCTTAGGAGATGCCATGATTGCTCTACATCCATGGCCCCATTGAGGGCAATAAATCTGAGTTCCGGAACATGAATGGGAGGCCATTATTTTGTACTGAGCTCTGACACCAGGCCCCCACAGACCAGACCACACCAGAGCAGAGTCACTCATGGGGGTGCCACGGAACCCAGCAGCTCCATGGCACCCTGTCGACCTGGGCCAGTGTGAGGAAGTCCCCTCTGCCTCCTCGAAGGACAGCAGCTCTGGAGTGACCAGTCAGCTTTGTGTGCCTTGCTTCTGTTTTCCTCAGCCTTTTCTGCAGACGAAACCCACCTCCTCAGCTCATCCGGGCACCTTTCTGTGTGGTAGGTGGGAGGTTGCTGGATTCATGAATCGCTAATAAAAGCCAGTTCGAGCTCTGAAACTACATTTGTTGAAATTTGTTTTTTGATACCAGTGGTGTTCTTTATCAGAATTATTCCATAGAGAGTTATACATTTGAGTTCCACAGGTTTTGGAGAGGTTACTCAGACAGTCTCCTACGTCTGAAATCTGGTCTTAAAACTGTGACCAGTATGTACCAGAGTATTCAATATAGCGTTTTGGTTTAATCTTTTGATCTTCTAAAGTGTGAGTGAGGGTTTACTTTGTCTAGTTTTCACAGTCTTGAGTCCTGGAAGGGTGGTAATTTTCAGTTTTAGCTAATTGCTATGCTTTACATGGTCATAGGGACTGAGCATTTTCGAATGCCACTTCATTAAAGCATTAAAAGTACTGTGGGCTCAGTAATTTCATTTACTGGGTCAATAGCTCATAATACCTCGAAGAAGATTTAAAGTAGTTTAAAACTAATTATTCAAACAAGAAAAGGATTTCAAACTATAATTACCATAGCAGTAAAGGAATGAAAGTCTCCAAATCAAATATAAATATTATACTTAAATCTTTATATCTGATTCTGATAACTCACAGGTTTTAGCTCTTCTAATAGTAAAGATCACAAAATCTTAAACCTGAAATAAACGTCAGCAAGCAGCTAGTCTGGTATAGAAAGTAATTTTTAAAAAAAGAAAAACTGTTTATACTTAAATATCCAGACTTATTGCAGTTTGTTCTTATATAAGGTGCTCATTTGTCTTAGAGTATTTGCACATTTTTAATTTTCTCCCATGTATTTGCATTTTGGTTGCTATTGCACATTAGATCTCTCTATTGCAGTTCTGGATTTTGTTGATGTACTGTTGGTTATTTTGTATATCCATGTTGTAGCTGGCTAACATTTTTAATTATTCTATTTGTTTTGATAGTTTTTCTCTGATTAGTTGTGTTTGCAAGGATGACTATTACAGCATCTGTAAATAATAATGATTTTTTTCTTCTCTGCTCTAGTATTTATACCTTCTTTCATTTCACCTCTGGGTTTTTGTTGTTACAATTAGAATTTCCAGAACAATTGTAAAATAAATACTAGTGGGCATTCTTAGCTTGTTTTCAGTCCTAATAAGACTATATCTAGTTAAGGTTTTTCTGGATTTTGTTCTAAGCCATTGTTGTATGAGATGCTAATTGATTTCCTATAAAAATGTAAAAGGTGACACATCTACATAATTTTCTGGAACTCTGAATTAGCCCAAATGAGACAGATTTCTTTAGTGAATGAATTTTCACATCCTTTACATGTGTTGAGAACCTCGTAGAAATGGAGAAAGTATGTGACTTTTCCCAGCATATTTGCCCAACGAAAACTGCGTTTGAAGACTATTTACTGACATTATCAAAGCAATATGTCAGTGCAGCTCTGAAAGAGTACTGTTAATTATGATGTTGGATTTGACTTCAGAATGCTCTTCTCTAACAGATTAAGAAAAATCTTACTCTTAGCTGACTTAGAGTGTTGTGTGCTCCAAATCTACTGTATGCACCATTGTATCTGGCTTTTTTACTGGCTAAAAACTCCCTCTGAGACAGTGCTGTGTGAGCTGGTGCCTTGTTGTGATCCAAGAGCTCCTTCTGGACCATTTTTGCACACTTTTCTCATGCCAAGATCTTCAGTTAAGATTTTCCTGTTTGCCTATCAATGTTTATTTGGTCTGCTATGCTTCTCACAGTCAACTGACGATTTTGACATATAATTTGACAGATTTTTGCAATGTTTTCATCTGTTCTGCTTGTTACTGTCTGTCCTGACCGCTCCTCAGTGATGCTTTCTCTCCCCTCAGAAAAACATTTAATCCATTGCTGTTTTCTTCATGACATTATCCCCATAAACTTGGGCTAACCCTGATTTCACTTCTACTCTTGCCAAGTTTAGCAAGGAATTTAACATTTGTTCATTGCTCTAATTTGAGCTTCAACATTCTCACAACAGCATACAGAAACATGAAACAGGAATAATGAATGCCGCTCAGCAAGGTACCACCACACGTTGATATGAACACAGCTGTAAGACACTGATATACCAAGGTTATGAAACCTTACTGAGTTGTAACTACAGTGGTGCCAGTGTAAGTGCCTAGAGGCAAGTTCATGAACTTACTTGTCAGTCCCTGTATAATGTTTTTAGACTTTTCAGTATTGTTCATTTGTTTTTAATGCAGGATAGTATCTCTTGCACAAGATTGTTAATAAAAATTTGTCTGGTTTGCAATTTGAGGATGTTATAAACAATAACAGTGCTGCTCTGAAGGTTCTTATACAAAAACAGTAGTATACGAAAGAATGTATTTTTATAAGACAGAGCAGGAAGTAGAATTTCTGGGTCATAGGGCATATATATATATTTTATACAGATATTTTATATATGTATGTTATATGTTTTATGTGTTATATATAGTTGCACATATATATGTCTCACATATATGTTTATATATGTGTGTAGAGAGAGAGTGAGGGGAGAGAGAAAGAGAGAGAATAATTCCACAGTTTTTCAAAGTGTGAATATAAAATTTGCACTCCCACCAGTTGTTGCCTGAGACTTAGTTGCAATACATCCTTTTTAACATTTGGTAATGTCTGACATTTTAATTTTAGGTAACTTGGTCGATGTGCAGTAACATCTCATTTTTAAAAAAATTTGCATTGTCTGAATCATTAATGATATGCACCTTTTCTTTCCTTTTTCTTTGTTTGAGTCAGAGTCTTGCTCTGTCACCCAGGCTGGAATGCAGTGGCATGATCATGATGTTCACAGCTCACAACAGCCTCAACCTCCTGGGCTCAGGAGATTCTTTTACCTCAGTCTTTCAAGTAACTGGTACTACAGGTGCACACCACCATGCCTGGCTAATATTTTAATTTTTTTTTTTTTTTTGCTGAGATGAGGTTTTCCTGTGCTGTCTGGGCTGGTCTTGAACTCCTGGGCTCAAGCAATCCTCCTGTTTCGGCATCCCAAAGTGCTGGGATTACAAGCGTGAGCCATGACACTCGACTAGAAAGTAACTTTTCTTAGGCCATTTGAATTTACTCTTTATGTAATAATTGATCTTTGGCCCATCTTTATATTGTTTTGGCTGCCTTTTGTTATTTTTTGATAGGATTTTTTAATAGATTTTGTATAGTAACCCTTTCTAGGACATATCATATTTTCTTCTACCATGGTCTGCTTTTTTCACTCTTTTAATGTCTTTTGAAGGATCATCATTCTTAAATATCATGCAATTTATCTTACCAATCCTTTTGTCTGCTGTTTGTACTTTTGTATCTTGTTTAAGAGAAATGTTTCCTACCCTGATTTTATGAAAATTTCCTCCTGTGTTTTCTTCTTAAAGCATTACTAAATTGCCCTTCAGATATGGGTTTCCAGTTTGCCTGAAACTGACTTTTGTGTATAAGTAAGGGTCTCAATTTACTTTTTTCCATGAGTTTATCCAGTTTTTCCAAATCCACTTTTTTAAAGGACTGATTTTTATTTTTATTTTTTTCCCACTGCTGTGCTTGGCACCTTTGTCACAGATTATTTGGACTCTTTCTTATGTTCTGTGTCCTGTGCTTGTGTGGGTGCCACCTTGTTTCTCTTCGAGGGTTGGTTTAGATTTCTTGGTCCTTTGCATTTCCACAAAAATGTTAGAATCATCTTTTATGGTTCCTCAGGAGAAATCTTGTGGTACTTGGGGATTTTAATTGAGATTACCTTGAATCTGTAGATCAACTTGAGAAGAATTTTTACATTATTGAGTTTTTTAATCCACGTACATGCTATGTCCTTCTTTATGTAGATTCTTTTAAATGTTTCTCAGTAAAGTTGTGTTATTTTCTTCACAGAGGTCTTGCACATATCTTATTAGATTTATTCCTGGTAATTTTTATTTTGATATAGTTATCAATGATATTCTTCCTTGAATTTTTATTGCTGCTATGTGAAAATACAATTGATTTCCATTCTGTTTTTTTAAATCTAGCTTTCCTGATAACTCTAATACACTTATAACAAGTTATATGTGAATATTTTATATCATGTTATCATCTTTGAATAATTATATTTGTATTTATTTTTTTCCAATTCTTATATCTTTTACTTTTTTTAGGACCTCAGCATCATATTGAATAGCAATGATGATAATGGAAATTGTTTTAATTCCCAATTACAAAGGGATAACTTTCAACATTTTAACATTAATATTAAGTATAGTGTTTGCTACACACCTTTTGTGAGTTTTACATTATTGGCCAATATCAAATTTTTCAAATTATTTAACTGCATCTATTTAGAGGATCATATAATTTTACTGTCAAAATTACCATAGAATTTTACTGTTAATATTGCAAATTGCATTGATTTATTTTTCTCTCTAATTTTTTAAAATTTTGAAACATTTTACATGCGTTGTAGGTTTCCATTGATCACCATTTTAAATTGAACTAAGAGCCAGCATTCAAACATCAAAACAGTTCTCAGATTTAGATATTTGGCAGATACATTTTGAAAATGAGTGAAGTGAGCCTGCCACTTCAAGAACACAGCAATGATGTTGAGAGTATAAGTACACCTGGGGACCAAAAGCCCGAGAACTGCTGCCCTCAGCACCCTGGACTGGTGGGAGTGTGATGTGTTTCTAGTCTGCACGTTTATCCTCCTATCATGCATATCTCCTCCCAAGTTACATGCTGTTTTATGGTGATTTTAATTATAAAATTTTCTCTTTGTTTTGATGAAGCTCTGCTATGATATGTTTAGATGGGAATTTAAATTTGCCTGGGAGTCATTGAGTCTTCTGAGTTTATGAATTCTCATAAATTCTGGAAAACTCTCAGCCACTGTCCTTTATCCATTTAAAATAAATTCAGGAGATTTTAAATAAATTTATGATAAGCCTTCTCACTGCTTTCTCTGAGTCTCTTGCCTCACTTTTGTTTTAATCTCATGTTTCATTCCGAACACTTACCTTCTAGTTCATTAGTGTTTTTTATCTTTATCTAATTTGCTGTTAAATCCATTGATTGTGTTCATTTCATTTCATGTGTTATATTTATCAGTTCTAGAACTTCTGACTGACTCTTTTACATATCTGCTTCATCACTTTTTATAGTTTTCATTTTTCTGCCTGATTTTTCGCTTGACTTTTATCTCCTTGAACATAGTGAACATGGTTGCCTTAGTCTGTGTCTGAGCTGTTTTAGTCTGGGCTCTCATGTGACTGTTTTTGTTGTTTTTCTCTAGTAGTGTTTTGTCTCTTTATACATCTGTTTTTTGGTGTGGTTTTTTTTTAGCTGTATATTGAGATTGCATTTAAACATGTTTTGTAACAATTATCTGAGACCTAAATGGATATTCTCTTCTTCCACAGAAGATTTTTCTTTGTGTATTCTACTTGTTTAAACTTACTAGAATGTCAGGACCGCATAATATAACTTCCTCAACCGAGGTTTTCAGAGACAACCAATTGATATAAAGAAGGATGACAAAATTTGCAAGACTGGTTGATCTCCAGTTCAGACTAAATCTTATAATGTACCTAGAAGTTCTACTGTAAGTCGGATGTGTGTTTCCCCCTGTTGGGCTCTGGATTCTGATTTCTGTTCTTCTAGGCTCAAGAGGCTGCCAAAAGCAGGGATCAGCTACTTTTTCCAGAGCCATTAAGGACCCTGGGGCAAAAGTAGCTGTTAGTGTGAGTGAGTTCTGGTCTTCTCTAGGCTGGTCATTCCTCACTGTCTTGTCAGGTCTTTGATGTATTTAAAGAAGTGATTTTAAAAAGCAGTTGAATATTTTTTTCCCAGCTCTTTGAGTTATCTTCCATGGAAAGATTGATTTGGATTTTGTAAGTTAACCATTGTTGAAGCCAAAGTTCTCATGGACGCTTTTTAGCAATATTGAATATCCTCTGTACTTTAGCTTTTCATTTCAAAACTAGACGAAATAACTTACACTACAGCATCTTTTCTGAAGACTGTCCCAGTTGGAATCTTAGACTTTGTCATCCTACTTTATATCAATTGGTTGTCTCTGAAAACCTCAGTTGAGGAAGTTATTTTATGTGGTCCTTCTTTTCAAGCCTGCACACCTCATTGCCTGTGCAAGCCACATTTTTCTCCTTTTGCCTCAGGTAAGGGTAATCTTAGGATATACAGTATAAACATATCTCTCCTTCTTTCCAAAGAATGTACATAACCCCATTAAGACATCTATGCTTCCTTTTCTCTTCCATTCGCTCATTTTGACACCATTTCCGTTCACTTGGAGCTTGAAGTTCATGTTTACTAGTGCCCGTGATTATTCCTCAACTTCCAACTTGTATTACACACCTTGCCACAGTCTCCAGCCCCATCATGCTGGCAATCTCCCACTTTAGTCCCTCCCTCTGTGCTCTGAGCGTTATTGCAAATAATACATAGCCTTATGGTAGGTTCATCACATATCTATCGTTTCTAAATTCCAGCTGAGACATTATTGGTCATCTTTCTTATTCTCAGCTCTCTTGCTCAAAATATTCTCTTTCTAAAAAGTTCATCCTTCTTTTCAAGCCTGCACACCTTACTTCTAAGTACCCCCATCGCTCAACAACTAACCCTTACTTGTTTTGTGGAAATATTAGGGACTCCAGAGTGAACTTTAATTGCAGTTATTTTTCCTTGTTGGGTCATGAGGTTCCCTCCTCATTCTTAGTTCTTTTTTCCAGTGTCAGAGAAAGATGTGTCTCCGCATTTCTAAAAGCTGCCAATCCAACTATATTCTTAAATTATGGAGCTTATCCTTCATGTGTGCTCACTTCATCCGTGGGTGCATCTCTTGTATTCTTCATCACTCTGTCTCTACCAACCCCTTCCTCTAAAACTGAAAACCTTCTAAAGCACCCTCCATCACAGAAAACAAAGCAAAATGAAAAAAGTTTAAGACTGTATCAAATGAATGTCAATGAATGTTCAATTTTACCACTACCCTTACATGCTAGTAGGTATTTCCCTCGCGTGACAATTAAGAGAACGCATAAGGTGCATGATTTTCCTTGCTTCCAAAGCAAAATCTAGCCAGAACGTTAAGAAAACCTCCAACGCTGTCTAATTCCCAAGAACTTTGTGGGAAATAAAAGTTCTCATGCTTGGAGCTTCATGCAGACTTCCAGTATCTTCTTTTGCTCTTCAAACTCTCTGACTTCTAGGGTTGGTTTTATGTGCTGGAGCTCCTCAGCATCCTGGTAGTATTTGAAGAGTAACTGGAAAGATTTTTCCACCCCAGGTTCTTTACCAGGGATCAAATTTGATCAAGTATGATGGTCTTCTTTTTTTTTTTTTTTTTTGAGTTGGAGTCTCACTCTGTCGCCCAGACTGGAGTGCAGCGGCCGCTCCCGGCCACCGCAGCCTCGACCTGCTGGGCTCCGGCGATCCTTCCGCCTCAGCCTTCCGAGTAGCCGGAATTACAGGCACGCGCTACCACACCCGGCTGATTTTTTGATTTATTGTAGAGATGAGGTCTCGCTGCCCAGGCGGGTCTCGAACCTGCGGGCTCAGGCAAGCCACTCACCTCAGCCTCCCAAAGGTGCGGGATTACAGGCTGAGCCACCGAGCCCAGCAGGTCTTCTCTTTTACCATTGCTACTTCCGCTAGGATTATGTTCCTCAAACAGAAGCCCATTGGAATCACATGTGGAACTTAAAAGAAAAATTCAAACGTAAAGGTGCCATCCTCAAAAATTGTCTCATTTGATCAGGGGTAGAGTCAAGCCATTACTATTTTTAAGAGCTCTCTTGGTCTTGTAATGTGTACCCAGTTGATAACCTATCCCTAGTTGAGTGACGTGTTATGATACTAATACCATATAGCACAGACCAGTTTTCTTGCTTTCTTTATATGACATTTTTAGAAGAAGTGTTAGCAGTAGGTCTTGAGATCATCGTGTGAAAGGGAGAAAAATAAGCCACATGGGAGTTAGCCATAAAATTAGCCAAATTGAATTATGATCTAATAGTGATAGTGGAATATGAATTATTTCCACTATCCAAATCTATTGGGGAAAACTCTTTGTTGATTTGAGAAGTCTTTTTTTTTTTTTAGATTGGAAAATATAGTTTATTTAGAAAGTAAATTAGAAAGAAAGAGAGAGACAGGAGACTCACTTCTCCAAGGTAAGAGAGGGGACCAAACCTTAGAAAACATGGCAGCAGCCATAGCTCAGAGAGCACATGGCCACACCAGAGTTTAAGCATTGGCTGACCTTTTTTTTTCTTCTTCTTGTCTAGAGAAATTGAACTGCTTTCCTTTGGCACACATACCTGGGTATACAGAGTCATCCCTGCAAGGAACTTCCAAATAAAGGAAGCATATCATCTATGGCAACCGAGAAACATAGCTTGATGTTGCCTATTGTAGAATTATTTCTTGACATTCACATTTTTATGCACCCCCGTATTAAGTTTTATGCCCAGATTTAATGCCACCATGTCGGAACCAAGGTAAATGCCATATTCTAAACCTACAGAGAGTCAGAGCTAAACCGTGCGTTAGCAAATATATCTTTTTATGTGCTGTGTGATCTATACATACTGCTTTTGAAAGCTGCGTTAACTGGAAGATGCTGGTTTGAACAGGGGAAAGGAAGTACATTTGCAGGCTGACTTGGCTGGACTGTGTTGGTTTCTCTCTAGAACAGTCTTTGCAATTCCTTGCTCACAGTTAGAGGTCTGCTGAAAGTGACTCCGTGTGGATGGAAACAGCTTGCTTAATCATTCCTGAAACACGGGAAAAATTAAAATACATTTTTTTCTCTGTCAAGCAATAAAAACAACGCCAGATTGTTAATGCGTCTTTTGTACCTTTCCCTTAAAAGAACTCGAAAAGAACATCAAGGAGAAGAAAGGCAAAATCTATTCCCCAATGGCATCACTATACACGTCGAAGCCTCTGAAACGAAAACTCTAAAGACATTCAGGAAGAGGAGAGGAATAAATGACAGCAAGCTGACGAGTGTGTCTCTGGAGGTTTGCTCAACCTGTTTTGTTCAAATTCATTCAAATCGGATAATGAAAAGCAAAGATCTTTCTCGTTCCAACATTAAAGTAGTAAATTAGTGAGTGGTGACTTGCGAATTGTCCTGCAAAGTATTTAAGGTGCCATGAATGTCCCATCTCCAGTTTTTAAAATCGCATTCTTATGGTTGGAATGCAATAAAATTGCATTCTTATGGTTTTACACTACTCTAATGGTTGTAGTAGTGTAAAACCACAAGAGTAGTGTAAAACTACGTTTTTAGTAATTCAGCTGGTTCAGTTCAAATGTGATTTTTTGTTTGGAAATACTCATCGAAGCTCCTGTTTTTATTTGAGACAAGCAAGTTTCATTTTCTATTTCAGTATGACAAATAGAAATTCACCTTCAGTCTGGGACTGCAGTGGGGAGGAGAGAGAGAACTACACAATGTTGTGTTTCAGACCTGTCTGCTTCTGCTTGCTTCTAGGGTATAGAATTAGCAGGGGTGGTTACTTTGGACTTGAATTTGGGGTGACCTTTTCTAATCCTGACTGTTTCAGAATTTAATGTCTTGACCTTCGTTTTCCATAGCACCACCTTAGTGATAAATGCAGAGATTTAATAACTAGAACTAGCTGGCAGGTGACCTTTTATACCGGGCTGTTCCTTTTTTGGGGGGGAAACTACTGTTTTGCAAGGTTTTATTTCACAGATTTTAATTATTTTTTCTATTGTCTATAAGCTTATTCAGAGAGCAAAAAAAGTAAAGGTTAAATATTTCATTCTTCTTACTGATTAAAATGTAAAGTGCTTGGCAGTTTTCCCAATATATCATTCAGAAAGGATGGGGTCATTTGTCAGGTTCATGGCCAAGGAGACGGCGGGGGGGGAGTTTTCCCCAAGGTGGTTAGTAAGGAAGGAACCGTTCGTTGCCTCAGAGCCTGAGCTGTCACAGCGGCTGGGTGAAGGTAATGTGTGTGTGTGTGTGTGTGTGTGTGTGTGTGTGTGTGTAACTTTGGAGTAGAGAAACAGAAGAGTTCTTTAGTTATATGTGTACTCACTCATTTAAAGAGAAAAGTGACACTGACTCAATGAGAGGTAAAACTTCCCAATTGTGGTGAACAACCTATTCGTTTTGGCCCATATTTATTCTGTCTCCTCTCTCTCTCTCTCTGTCTCTCCCCCCCCCCATAACCAGGCAAAAATAAGTTGGGTATATTAAAAAAATCATATTAAATTGTTTTCTGGAGTCTACATAAATAAAATACATCATTTAAATACAAGGAAACAACACTTTAAACATGCTTCTAGGACAAAAAAGGACAGAGTCCTTCCACTGATAAAGTCTGCAGGCTGCCTGTGAGCAGAAGGAAGCGATTTTTCTTGGCAGTGGTACTCATTTGGCATAAGAAATGATGTAGAGATCATCTTGATCGTAAAATAAAGAGAAAGAGAAAAAAGAAATTACATAGAAATTTGGAAAATATTTTCCATTGGAAACATGGCTGAAATTTCAGTCTGAGATAAATGAATAAGGACTGATTTTATTCTTTTTAAAGTGGTCCTTCACATCTGCTTACTCAATTTGCTTTCCAACTGTTTTCTTTCATAATAGCAGTGAGTTATATTCCTTCTCTGAGCAATGAATGATGACCATTCCTGTCTGGGGGCGAGGGGGTGGGGCATGGCAGACTATGTTATTTTCTAAGTTGATGTTAACTAAGGATGATAATACCATATCCCTTACCCCTCACCCCGCCCCCTGCCAGAAAGCCTCCTTGAGGGGAATTTACTTCCATCCACAACTCCTTAAGACTCCATCTCACTGAAGACTGTCCAGCCATTTGGTAACTCATGAATCACTCTCCCCTGTACTCATGAAGACCCAGGACCCTGGCTGGCTGGGATACTGTGTCCACACTGCAGGCCGCTGTACTGTGTAAGACTTGAGGTGTTTGTACATATGTATATTAAGAGTAATAACAATGAGTAGGCCGGGCTCAGTGGCTCAGTCTGTCATCCCAGCACTTTGGGAGGCCGAGGCGAGATGGTTGCCTGAGCCCCGGGGTTCGAGACCCACCCGGGCAACTTGGTGAGACCTCGTCTCTACAATAAACCAAAAGAAAAAAAAAGAGTAATAACAATGAGCAATGATGGTTTCTTTAATGTGCTCACTCCTTAATGCTGCTGTGAGTGCATTTCATGAATGACAACGTTTCCTCTTCTCTTTCATCTGAAACACATCTAGTGTCCACTGGACATCGGGCTGTCTCAGATTCCTCAATTCCGTAATAGAAAATAAAACAAAGTAACTTGGAAAATCTGTTACGAAAATCAAGGGGAATGGCAAGATAAAGTGCTGAGCCCAATGACTGACCCCATGATAGGCATTCAGTCAAGTGTACGTTAAAAAACACCACGCACCATTACGTATCTGTTTTGTTCTCCTCTCTTTCACCCTCCCTCCATGCCTCAGCCCATCGTCAAGTCCTTTTTTCTTGTCTGAAAGTAAAATGTCAAGATTAATTTTAGCAGAGAAGTGACTTGTTTTTCGAGAAACCATTAGGCCTCTAAAACAGTGTTAGAGTTGACCGCAGTGGATCACAAAATTTACCTGACACCTCAGAACTGTATGCTGAGATTAAGTTGACACTGACTTGAATTTTTTTTTTTTTTTGAGTTGGTGTCTCACTCTGTCGCCCAGACTGGAGTGCAGTGGCCGCTCCCGGCCCCCGCAGCCTCGACCTGCTGGGCTCCGGCGATCCTTCCGCCTCAGCCTTCCAAGTAGCTGGAACTACAGGCGCGCACTACCACGCCCGGCTGATTTTTTTTTGTTGTTTATTGTAGAGATGAGGTCTCGCTGCCCAGGCGGGTCTCGAACCCGTGGGCTCAGGCAATCCACTCACCTCGGCCTCCCAAAGGCACGAGATTACAGGCTGAGCCACCGAGCCCGCTCTGATTGAATTTTAAAATTATCTTACCCTTCACAGTGCCTTGCATAGATTAGATGCTCAATAAAAAGTATTTGGTTGTTCAACAGATGCCACCAAATCTTTTAAGTTCCCCCAGGCTGAGTGTTTATAACCAAATATGCCGGTATAGAGTTAGTATACTTGTGCAGAGGCAGAAAATACCCCAAACAGAATTCTGTTACTTTTTTTTTTTTTAAGTCAATAACAAAACTTTTAGACCTCAAATAAAAGGAAGTACCTGGCATTGGTGGACTTTCTTTAACGGGAACATGGCTGCCCAGATGCAGTTAGCTGAATATCTGTGTTGCTCTCCGTTGTAGACACAGCCCAAGCCCAAAGTGCTTCAAGTGTGCAAGATGTTTTCAAAGACGTTGTGAGAGAACAAGAAACAAGATGAAGAGGACAAGTTTGATTTTAATGAAAAGAAACCCAAAATAGAGCCGATTCCCCTAAAACATGTTGGATTCAACATAGAGATGAGGCTTGATCAAGTGAGACCACATACTCAACAAAGGCCTGGAAAATAGGGCTTGGAAAATCCGGAGCCTCAATCTAGAGGAAAGAGTGACTGTTCGCTGAGGCAGAAGAGTGAGGGGAGACATTCGGAATACATCTTCCAGCAAGGCCCCCCAGTCAAATAACATAAACGAGTTCAAGAAACAGCAGTACGTTTTAACAAAGAGAGTTGAAATCAAAAGATGTAGTGATAAAGCTGATAAAAAAAACCCGAGATAACTGGATGAGAGTACCCCTTGGGTCAAGCTGTCCATTTGCGCCAAGAGTCTTGTTCTTTTTATCATGGCTTACTGTAGTTTGAAGGTGCCTTCGAATGTATAAATGAGTCCCTTGGGCCTTTGCAAGCAAGCTCTTTGTGCTACCAGAAGCTTCTGATTGTGACTAGGAAAGTTTCATTCATTTGGTCTGGCGCTCCAGTCACACTTTAAAAATGGTTCTTGAGGCCGGGTACGGTGGCTCAGCCTGTCATCCCAGCACTTTGGGAGGCCGAGGCAAGGGGATTGCCTGAGCCCAGGGGTTCGAGACCAGCCCGGGCAACTTGGTGAGACCTTTACAATAAATCACAAAAACTAGCCTTGCATGGTGGCATGCATCTGTAGTGCCAGCTACTTTAGAAGACTGAGGCAGAAGTATTGCCTAAGCCCAGCAGTTCGAGGCTGTGGTGGCTGTGAGTGTGCCACTGCACTCCAACCTGGGCAACAAGAGTGAGACTCCAACTCAAAAAAAAAAAAAAAAGGTTCCTGCAACTGAGTGGTGAATAGAGCAATGACACCTTCAGTCATGTCTCCTGGTGCTGTGTTCAGAAAGGAAGAGGCAGGACTGTGACCAAGAAGTACAGACATGGGACAGACTCTGGCCAGGGTGACAACAGGGCCCAGGGAACAGTGGAAAGGAAAGGGGCGCTTTATAAAGATCACCACCTACCCCCAAAGCCGTTGCATCCATATTTGTCACAGAAACAAGAAGCTGCTGTCCCCAGTGTTTGCCCTCAAGTTGTTAGTGAGCTGCTGACCTCATAATCTTCACAGCTGTGGCATCCCAACACGTTGTTAGGAAACAGATTGGGATGTCTTAATTGATCACTTTCAGAGGTTACGATCGTCAAGTGAGACCAGTATGCCGATTCTTATTAGTTACATTAAGCCTTGTTACACCAGAACTGGCTAATTTCACTGTCATGACTGGGAAATCCAGTGCAGATTGCCGCATTTCACAGATAGAAGCACGTCCGAGGCTTTTTTCTTCGTTTCTTCTTTTTGATTTTTAAAAAAATTTGTGGAGGCTCTGTCCCAGCCATACTTTTATTACACAATGAAGCGACTTCTTGGAACAGTAAAAGGAATGTCACCTCTCTGTACCATGTGCTGCTGGGTGATGAGTTGGAGTGTGCCACGCGACACGCAATTTAAATCAGGCGTTGATCTGTATGACTCTGTGCGTTCGGAGGGCCCAGCTAAGTTTCATGTATGTCAGGTCCTTCTGAAAATTGTCTGGCAAGAAGAATGTTATGTTCCTTCTTATTACCTAAAACGATATAGACCCCTAGGACGACGAGGGGGTGGGGGTTTGAAGTCCATGCCTGAGCCCGACAGGCACCTTGGTGTGCTCCATTGGGTCCTTGTTAAAGTCTTCACTATGGCCCAACCGACGAGTCTCCATTTTCCGAGTGTCCTGATGTCCTCACCCACGTTGGAGTGGCCTGTTCTAACCTGGGGCTGCAACCTGCTGCGCATGTAGTCAAGAAAATGTGTTATGTCGGGGTGAAGGAGAGCCCTTTGACAACTCGCCAGTGGGCCTTTCTAGGTGCCGCAAGCCAAGTGTTTTTCAGAATTCTTACTTTTGATGTATCAAACAGATGTTCTTGTCAATTTGCCTATCTTATAGGAGCACAATAAAAATGAAATCAAAGAAACTAGTTTGAATTAGCATAATAACTGTTAGCATCCAAAATACAGCAGGAAGCACAAGGATGTTCGTTGAAGCACTTATTTTATAGTAGGAAAAAAAAACAGATAATAACTAGATGCCTTGCAAGTAAGCAAGTACATGATGGTATATCCATATAGTAGGATATTGGACAGGCATAGAAACTATCTCTAAGGGATATTTACTGACATGGAAAAGGGTGCTGATTTTTGGTTAATGGTTGTTCATTAACTGAAAAACCAAGGATGCCAAATTATATAAATGATATTTCTCAACCTGTCTAAAATAATATATATAGAAAAAAATGACAAAAACATATAGTGTTGTCGAGTGCTGGGAATAGGAAGAGTTTATCATTTTATTTATTCGGTTTTTAAGTTTTCAGGCTTTCCACAGTGAGCCCATATTACTTTAACAGAAAGGCGTTGAAAAGTAGTGTGAGTAGTTTTGTTATCATATTTGATTCAAGAGTCTGTGTTCAAGGCATCTCAGTCTAAGCAGTCTGAAAATGAGCCCCCGATATTCCTCCCTTGATCCTGCTCCCCCTGAAGCTGTCTCTCCTCAGTTAGCGGTGGTTCCAGTCTTCCCATGGCTTAAAACTCTGAAGTTGCCCTGGACTCCTCAGGCTCACCTCCCATTGTCCATCTCCAGGCCGGGGCAGTAGGTTCCACCTTCAGAAGGCTTCCAAGGTGCCGCAGCTTCTGTCCCTCGCCTTTGCTACTCAGTGTGGCCCCAGCCCCATTCTCTCTTGCTGGGACGGCAGCAGCAGCCTGCTCCCCCTTCTACAGCCCTTGCCTTTTTCGTGAACTTACTCCACAGAAGCCAAAGCTGTTAAACTAGAAATCAGATCAGCCACCCCTCTGTCGAGAGTTCTTCAATGGCCCCCTCAGCTCATATGAACTCCAAGGCCCTATGTGACTTCTCTGGCCCCGGTACCTGTTGGCTGTCCCCCCTGGCTGTGCTGGACCATGTTGCTTTTTCTTATTTCTTTCCCACCTCAGGGTATTTGTGTGGGCTTTTGTGTTTGCTTTCCAGGGATGCCTTTTCCCAAATACACATATGGCCAGCCCTTTTCCTTATTCCAGCCTTTCCTCAAATATCATTTTCTCAGTGAGGTTTTTTTCTGATCACTCCACCAGCACACACACGCGCACGCACCCACACTGGATATACGTCCTAACCTTCTTCCTTGCTTTAATTTCCCTCTATTTAAAACAGAGCAGCATCTAATGTATTACACAGTACGCCGCTTTATGTATTCCCTCCCCCCCAAACTCAACTTGAATGTAAGCTCTATGAGGATAGAGATCTTTGTTACCATTTTTACAGCTGAATCTGAACTCCTGGAACTGAGACTGACACATTGTAGATGCTCAATAACTACTGTGAGTGCCTGCCATTGATAGCGAAAATGATCTGTTATGTTTATCCAGTTGACTTTTCTGAGCTACCTTAACTTTCAATATAGTTATTGTTATTCAGTTACATTTATTTCCCAACTTAACCAGTTGAACTTCTAATAGATTCCAGGGACTTCTGGAGATTGGGATTAACACGAAGAAGATAGCCGTTGTTCTTACACAGTTTACTGTCTAGTGGACAGATATCATTCAACAACAAATTAAGGTACAACCCAGTCCATGAAACAGGGTCAGTGCCCAATGTGAGAGAGGCTACTTACTCACCAATAGGAACAATAAAAATTCAGGATCAACTGTCAGGTAGGAAATGGAGAATCTCGCTAAAGGATGATGAGAATGATGTATATCAACAAAGCTCATGGCTTCTTTTATCACTGTCTTAAAAGATGGGGTGACTTCTTTATGCACAAGAGAAGCAGCAAAAGTAATTTATTTGGTTGTTTTAGGAGGAAAGGAAGCAGAAAATAATGGAAAGGCATTGAACTTACAGCTAGAAGATTTAGATTTGAATCTACCACTGCAACGTTATCATCTGTATGTCCTAGAAGCTGATGCTTAATGTCTAGGAGTCTTTGTTATCTCTACGGTTAAATAAGAATGGGGGTCGGGCTCGGTGGCTCAGCCTGTCATCCCGCGCCTTTGGGAGGCTGAGGTGAGTGGATTGCCTGAGCCCACGGGTTCGAGACCCGCCTGGGCAGCAAGACCTCATCTCTACAATAAATCAAAAAATTAGCTGGGCGTGGTAGCGCACGCCTGTAATTCCGGCTGCTCGGAAGGCTGAGGCGGAAGGATCGCCGGAGCCCAGCAGGTCGAGGCTGTGGTGGCCGGGAGTGGCCACTGCACTCCAGTCTGGGTAACAGAGTGAGACTCCAACTTAAAAAATAAATAAATAAATAAGAATGGGGAAGCGGTTTAGACCAGCACTGGGGACTGTGTATATACCTTCCCTGGGTTCTGAAAAGAGGCATTTGCTTACCCATATAGAATAAACATAAACCCAAGGAAATTAGCCTGATCACCTCAGGGAATCTTTAGAGGGTCTCTGATATTTTCTGCTGGCCTGGAACTTGTCTTGAGCAGTTCTGGGTTCTGGAAATCTTTTTCCTAATCTTATCATCTGCTGAGTTCTTCATGTTTTTATCAACTGCTACATAACCATTCATTTAGATAAGTAAAGTACAGAATTGATGTCTGGATATGTTTATTTTGCATTTTTATAGCACCAACCTTATTACAGAGATCAAATACTTTCATATTTCCTTATTTCATTTGAAATTATAGCGCTCAATAAAAATATTTATCATTTAGGGTAGAAAACAAAGATGATTTTTCTCTATAATTTTAGACCAACACATGGGAATTGTACAATCTAAAATTATTTTTGACAGTATATAATGGGAACCCCCCCAAAACCCAGAATTATCTTTTTTTTTTTTTTTTGGCAGGCAGGCCCCTTATGATACACTTAGAATTTGTTTCTCCAGATCAGTCAACCAAAGTTTTTATCTAGAAGTTTTGAAAAGGTTGCAACACAATTTGTGGAAGAAATGTTCCAAGCTGTAGCAAACAGGTGGCTGGTTCTTCCACCATGACAACTCACTGCCTACGCCATGCTGAGTGACGGCAGTTTTGAACTAAAGTTGGCATGACCCCCGTGTCCCACCCTTCCTGTTCACCCAACCTCACCCCAAGTGGATTTTTTTTCCCCTGATGAAAAAGTCCAAGGGAAGTGGTTTACCAATGTGGAAGAGGTGAAACAAAAAATGGCAGAAGTACTAAAAGGCATCCAAATTGACAAGTTCAAAAATTATTTTGAGGAGTGGAGGAAGCATCTCAATAGGTGCATTGCGTTGGATGGAGAGTCCTTGGAAGGCAACCGAAGTTTAAACATGTAAGAATAAATACACGATGTTTATGAATAAATTTCATTTTGGGGGGTGTTCCCCCTTGTATATTTACCTTTTAAGTGGAATCATGCTCCCAACTCGATGACCTGCAGCAGAGACTTTAGGTTGGGGATAAGTAGGTACTTCAGAGATAATTTTCATAATCAGCAACCACACAATGTCTGGAATGTTGTTTTCCCAAAAGAGCTCGTTTGACTCAGTGGCATTGACTGATTTACATGTCTTCTTTCTCCTTCTGTTTTAAGCCTCTGCAACTGGACTGTGACCTTTGCGCCATAGTGTCGAACTCCGGCCAGATGACTGGCCAGAAGGTAGGAATGAGATAGACCGGTCCTCTTGCATTTGGAGAATGAACAACGCGCCCACCAAGGGTTACGAAGAAGATGTTGGCCGCATGACGATGATTCGCGTTGTGTCCCACACCAGCGTTCCTCTTCTGCTGAAAAACCCTGATTATTTTTTCAAAGAAGCAAACGCGACCATTTATGTGATTTGGGGCCCTTTCCGCAATATGAGAAAAGATGGGAATGGCATCGTTTACAACATGTTGAAAAAGACAGTCGATGTCTACCCGAAAGCCCAAATTTATGTGACCACAGAGAAGCGCATGAGTTACTGCGATGGGGTTTTCAAGAAGGAAACTGGGAAAGACAGGTGAGTCCTCGCTGAAGCAGCCTCGTTGTCTTTTATTCCATTTGTTTGCTAAATCTTTGCTGAATCCTCTTGCCAGCGATCAAATGAACAGAGTGAGCTTTTAAGCTGTTGTATGTTTTTACTATTATGATTACTTGATGAGCCAGCAGCTAGGTCGCATTTATTCCATGTACACGACCTTCTGTTCTCTCCATTTTGATTGCATTGAGGCTCCAAGAAACATTGGATACTTCCCCAAAATATCTTTAATTCTTTTCCTCTTTAGCTCCATTTGCTATCAACTGAGTTTCATTTCATTTGAATGAGGAAGTCTACACGTTTCTGTTTCAAAACTTAGAAATGTTCAGGAACTTTAGGGCTATGCATTGGTCTAAACTCATCTGGAGATTGTGGCAGAATTTTTCCTAAGACCACAAACGGAACAGTCTATTGAGTTTCTGGTAAAATTACATAGCATCTTGCATGCAAATAGACACTGTGATCCTGAACGTCATAGCTTGGTATCTTGTCAAGCAGAATACAATATTGAAAGTATACATCTCTTAAAAATCATTGGCAATTGGATTCTTGAAGAGAAATAAGGTATAAATGTCATTCACTCGATTATCCAAAGGCCAATGTGCATTTTTTATTGCACCCACTTTTTCCGCAGCGTTCTGTAACGCCCTTTCCGCTTCCTGTTCTTGAGGCTGGCTTGCCTAAGCCTGTTCCCATGCTTTGCTCCCTTCCCAGCCCCTCACCCCTCATGGAACTGTATTGTCTGCCGTTCTTTCTTCCTCATTAGAAAAATAGCCAGTATAATGGAGAGAAGGGGAATTACCCATGGGCCTGTGTTGACTCATAAATCTGGTTCTAATAAAGGACTGCTAAAGGAAGATATTGTAACCAATGGCTAATGTTTTAAATTATGAGTTTTGCTTGTTTGTGCAGTACTATGGGTGAATTGGTCATCTGCTATAGTTCTGATATTTGCATTCTTGTATGTCTTTCACGATTCGATATTATCAAATCTAAACTTTGGACTTAGTTGAAGTATATAATTGTTGAGGGTAGGCCGTTTCTGATATCTCTGGATGTGATTTGAATGTTGATAATTATTTTAAAATCTTAGGGGAACCAACTCTTTTATTGAATAGTGTGGGTTGACTTGAACTTAGCGTTTTGTACTTCTGAGCGCCCAAAGTGCACAGCTTCATAGGAAATGCAAGGCACAAATAGCCGTAATATACTAGTTCCTTCTCCTGCTATTGTTAGAAAGAAGAATCTCAAAGTTTAGATGTGAATCGGTGTAGCATAAACTATCCACTGAGAAGGCAGGAGAGATAAAAGGAGTAGGGATGGTGGTTCAAAGAAATACATTCCCGTGTGGCCCCATTCTGTATAAATATGGTTATTCTCAAGGGGCTTTGGAAATGTCTGGTCTTTCACTAGCCCAGAGCAGTGGATTTAATTATATATATTTCATTAGATATATTTCATTAGTTAGAATTAGCCTTCAGTGTATCCTCCAGCCATCATTGAGCCCTAGAATAATTTGGGGAGATCAGAGAGGAGCTTAACTTGCTGTTGGGTCATGTTTTTATGTGTTTATATCATGTTGGCTTCTGCTGTGAGCTTTCAGGGAGACAACACCATCACAGATATGTAGATTATACAGCAAGAACTGGGAGGGAATGGCTTGGGAGGTCATTTTTTACTGGCTGTGATGAAGAAAGCTGTTTGTATAGTGTAATTTTACTCACTTGGTAAAATTAATTCGCAGGTATCATTCAGTTGGTAGGGTTACCAAAACAAAAGTGGAAAATGCCAACATATTGTATGATGCATTCTTGCTACTTTTTTTCCCTGAGTCTATTCCTGCCTGGTTGCTTCATCATGCAATACTGCCAGACAGGAGATGACAACTACAGTAGTGTTTTGGAAATGGTCAGAACGGATGATTTGAGTAGAACCTGGTTGGACAACAAAAGATTAGCCAAAATTACCTCAAAGGCTGATGTCTCCACTATGATTTAAATCTACACCCTAACTTTGACTGGATTAAACATTTTTATTGTCTAAGATTTTTCCACAGTGCCCTGAAATTTCAAACAAGAATATATTTTTAGCTTTTTTATGAAGGAACATGTCAAACTTATAAAGTAGAAAGGCTAGTAGTGCAATGAACCTCCGTATAGCCACAACTCAGCTTGACTCATTATTAACTCCTGACCAATCTTGTTCCATTTACATACCTTCCCTCTTTTTAAAGATTATTTTGAAGCAAATTTCAGACATCCTATTATTTCATCTATAAGTATTTCCATGCATAACTCTAGAAGAGAAAGACTCTTAAAAATAAAGGCAACGGCATTGCCTTGCATAATAATCAACACTATTTTGTTAATATCATTATATATTTAGTCAGTTTGAATATTTTCCCAGTTGCCTCATTACTATATTTTTAGCAGTTAGTTTGAATCAGGATTAGCATAAGGTCCATAAATTATAATTGATTGATACATTTCATATTTTTCTCTTGACCTGTGTAGCTGCTTCTGTCTCTCCCCCTCTCTCTATGTCTCTCTTCCTACTTTTTGTTGAATAAATGTAGGCATTTGTCTTAGAGTTTTCCACAATCTAACTTTCTTACTGGCATCCTCATGGAATTTCTTCTATGTTGGTATTTATGTATTGAAGTTTGATTGAATTCAGGTCGAATATTTTGCCACAATTATTAGGTAGTACTTCTAGCAGGAGAAATACTCTCTAGTTTCTTGCTATTTTATGTTTGAAGCCATTCGTGATTATTGTTGAAATCCAATAATTTACTTGGATTGCAAAGTGGTGATATCTTATCATACCATTTCAGAAAATTACCTTTATTACCATTTGGTCTTCATAAAGTAGAAGATAGCACTGGTCTCTTTATTTACTAGTTTTAATGCATTAGTTCTTTTGCATCCTCCAAAGGATGCAAACAGTAATTTTGAACAGTAATTTTATTGTTATTATGCTTTACATATTCACTGATAGACTTAAATGTAATTGAAGTATTTCAGTCCATTAAAATTGTATTCTTTTACTCAAATGATCCTATTCTGGCCTGTTGGACCCCCTTCAAATTGTCTTGGAGATCTTTTGATGTCTTAGGAAGCTTCTTTGCTTCCTGGCATCATGTTTCAGGAACTTTTTAGTACATATCCTGACTCAGACCTAGATCCAGGTATTTCTCCAAAGAGGCTCAGTTCCTTTTAGTAGTTAAGAGAGCATAATCTTGGTGGTTCTTATTGCTATTGGACTGGTCTTTGTTTCTTGACCTTTACAGTGGTCAGAACTAGTTTATAAACAATACCCCGTGTATATTGTTTCAAGATAAATTCATGATGGGTTCAAGCTGAAACTTTCAATTCAAATACAGGGCTCACCAGTTTTTATTTTACATCATCTTACTTACATCTGTTTCTTTTTTCTACCATGCTGGCAATCACAGGTCACAGAGACATCAGTGTAGTTTTATTCATCTGCTTTGTCGCACAACACACACACACACAAATCTTAGAATAAGAGCACAACAAACAATATGATTACTGTAAACATTTTAAGATTATTTTGCATCAGAGAGGATGCTCGAATGGCAAACATTCGTGTGGGTCTATGCTCACAAAATGTGTTTGTTTTAGTGTCCCTAAAAAGTTTTTAATATATCCCTCCTAAGTAAATAGGAGTACATTAAGTATTATACATCACTGCAGGCATGGGGGAGAAAGGGGTGTCTATTTAATTTTACTTTTGTTGTGAAGCATTTTGCTTGGTTCGCATGTACTTATTGGAACTTTTAAGCAAGCACTCTTTTTCATCATCAAGTTTTTTTTTAATGGAGAAATCATGTCACCATTATTATGTATAATTTGTAGAATTAAAAAATCATATAACTAGCAGCTAAAGTGATTCGTGATAGGCAAACAATTACATGGAGTTTCTCAAAGAAAAATTTGTTCCTCAGTTTGCTTCTTTAAATTGTCAAAATCCTTTTCTTAAAAAAAATAGAAACTTTCCATTTAAGACAGGCATCTTTTCACCTTTCCATGGACTGAGTTTTTTTGTCTTAGGGGATTCCTCACTGAGGAAACATGGAATAGCAGAAGAAATATGTGCTATTAAATGTCTCAAAATACATTTAGATCAACTCGCAAGCGTACTGGAATGCCTTTTCAAACCAGGTGAAATGTGATTTGCTTTTGTATCAATTACTGGTCTAAAATTACTTGGCTTGTCAATTAGAAAGGGTGACCTTCTGGGGAAGACTAAGAGAACAGAAAGAGAAGGCTGTTTGCCTTTTCTGATTTTATCTCCTGGGGCCCAGTTTTCTCTGGAATTCTGGGTCCATTGGGCAATGGTTACCTTTGTTTTCCCTTGTGAATTCTCCAGAACTTTTCCCTTCTTCCAGAAACCTTTGGAATTAAAGGTCTTTTATTCAAAACAATTGGGACCAAAATATCTTTTTTTCCCTTTGAATAATTATTGTGCATAAATAAGATTAGCCTGCTTTCATTTACACATTTGCATTAATGCATCTTAAGACTGAAACATCCTAGAGGTGCTGCAGGGCTGACAGTGGCCCATGGCACCACACTCAACATTGAAGAATGTGATCACGTTCCTGGCACGTACAGATGCGAAAGGTACATTGGCTTTTCTGGAGAGGCAGTAGAGAGCCAGTGTGGAACATGCTGCTTTCCTGTGGGCAGATGGGCAGTTGCAGCCTGCATTTTACTTTAGAAATATGCTGACAAATGTAGGTCCATTATTTAATTAAGTAATAACCGAGAAAGCCGTAGTCCCCATTGAAGAAGCAAAGCTAATTCCAGACTGATAAAGGACTCCAAGCTGCCCTAAATAGGTCTTAATTAGCTGGCACCAGAGTGACTCCGCCTTCAGGGATGATGAAATTAATGAAAGCCAGCAGAAAATAGAATCCATGTTTCAAGATGTTCCTGCCTCAGGTGAAGATGAAGAGAAGAAAGGGAGCTACTTTTAAGGGTCATTTAGGAAACAGGTGCACAAAAGTCACTATCAGAAGACACCCAATGGGACACGGATTTGTAAACACGCCATCAAGATCTCTACCTGGCTGATCTATCAAGAACTCTGCTGGGCTGATCTATCGAGATCTCTAAGGGGATGATCCCTGCCAGCATGCTTGCCTCCATTCCCACCCGATCACAAGGAGAGCAAAAGAAATCGGTGATGTGTCATTCTTCACTGTCTTTTGTGGGGACAGTTTTATGAGCTGGCAGAGGTTTTAAGTGCAGCTCCAGTTGTGCTTTGGCAGGGGGCCATTTTGAAAGTTTCTTGGGCCACTGCGTGATTGACAGCAGAGATTAAATTGGCTCCCGTTCTCTAGGTCTGCAAATATAGTAATAGCTAGAGTGGGAAGGGCCTTCAGGCCTGCTTCCCTGAGAATCCAGGAGCCTTCTTAAGCCTCCTGTGTCAGTACATGGGGCAAGCTGCCTCAACAAACACAGCACAGTAGAGGGAAGGGGGGCAAAAAGCAAACACAAAACGACTTGCTTGTCTCAAGGGTCAACCGTGAGGTGCAGAAACGGGTCCAGTTCCCCCAAAGAAATACTCTTGCTGGACCTGGGTTCTACATGCAAGGATGTCGGCTTATTCCTAACTCTGAATAAGTAGCTCCTAACCCAAGGAAAACTTGGACCAAGAGAAAATAGACAAAATAGGTAAGTCTTAGATTTGAAAGACAGAACACTATTAAAAACAGTATTTTCCTTTCTTTCTTTTTTTTTTTCATTTTGGAAATGGTCTTTGCAAACATAAGATCTCAGCACTTTTTCAGGAGCAGTGTTGACACACCTCCATTAAAATGAGTTAATGTTCACATCCCAGCTGATGTGTTTGGCAGGAACAACAAGTTCGTGCAGCAGTCATGGGCAGATTCGTAGGACTCTTGAGTCCAAAAGCATCAGACGGCATCAGGGCTGTGCTTTCACGCTAACAAGCGTTGGAAAGCAGGGGTCTTTTTCCCCCCTGTTACTTCCTTGTGAGGGCATTTGGGCCTTCCTTGTGAGGGCATTGTGACCTACTTTGGGCCTTCTTGGTAATACACCTGTGCTGGAAATTTAAAGTTCAGTATGAAAGACTGAGAGAACTATTTTGCTAATAGAAGGCTAGGAGGGACGTTTGTCATTTATCCTGATGTCAGTGCCAACGTCGCGTATGTTTAAAACCACACAGATGTGCGCGCGCGCACACACACACACACACATACACACACACACACAGAGTGAAACTATAATATATTGGACAAGACAATTTAGTATTGAAGCAAGAGCAACACCTCAAATCCATTGTTTATATTTTAAAAAGAGAAGCTGTGCAGATCATTGGTCGTTGTGGAAGTCAAGGCTTGCAACCAGTCGACTTAGAAGAATAAGGTTCTCCTGGGTCAGAGGAAGACGCGACAGATGGACCAGATGCACAGCCAGACGATCCCGTAGAGAAAGAAACTTCCAAGAGGCACCCAGCTGAGTAGTCCCCTCTATCCTGGACACCACAGAAGAGATGAAGCCCAGGGACAAATAGACCTTCAATTGGAAGCCCCGTGAAAATATATTCAGACTCTTATGTAGGCTTTAAAGGATTTTTTTCTTTCACATTTATTTATGTCATGGAACTTATCTCTTCAGTTGACTTCCCTTCTTCCTACAGGTCTACTTTCTCTTTGGATTTTTTTTGTTTTTTGCCTTTTTTGGACCGTCTCTCTTTCTTCAAGTTAGGTTCAAAGTTAAGAAAATGAAGAATAGTTACATACTTATCTTTAAAATATGAGCCAGGAGGAATCTCTTTCTTTTTCTCTCTATTCTTAGATACCTTGACTCCTTTTAAGACAGAATTGGTTGTTTTGACAATTTTCATCCTATACTTTGTCCACCTATACTACTCTATTCTTAATTGCTTGGACAACTATTTCAAAATGCCTGGCATGGTGTCTGGAAGGTTACAGGAGCTCTACAGATGTTTGCTGAATCGATTTTTTGCTTCTCCAGAAAATATTCTTATTAGACATGGTGTTTTTGACCTTCTAAATGTACTTCCTTACTTAGCTTTTTTTCCCTAAAGTAGAATAGGTCTCTAGATCAGCATGCTGCTCTCCAAACTTCAGTGTGCAAGTCACCTGCTGACTCAGGTGATTTGGGGCAGGACCTCAGAATTGGCATCGCTTGCAAGTTTCCAGGCCAGTCCAGTCCCAAGTGTCGGCGGATGGCACTTTGAATCGTCCTGTTCACATAATTGTGTTAATAACAAAGGGACAGCCGGGCTCAGTGGCTCAGCCTGTCATCCCGCGCCTTTGGGAGGCTGAGGTGAGTGGATGGCCTGAGCCCGCGGGTTCGAGGCCCGCCTGGGCAACTTGGCGAGGCCTCATCTCTACAATAAATCAAAACTAGCCGGGCGTGGTAGCGCATGCCTGTAGTCCCAGCTCCTTGGAAGGCTGAGGCGGAAGGATCACCAGAGCCCGGCAGGTCGAGGCTGCGGTGGCCGGGAGCGGCCGCTGCACTGCAGTCTGGGCGACGGAATGAGACGCTAACTCAAAAATAAATAAATAAATAAAATAACAAAGGGACAAGATGGTGTTTTGTTGTCTCTCGAACAAGAAAAATACATAAATTAAGAATAGGTGTTTTCCAAACACCTTGTGCTCTGCTTGTCATTGGATCCTGACCTGTCTCTTGACCAGTTAGCAATGGGGCTCAGCAGTCCTTAAGAATTCAGCGAGAGACTTCGGACCTGACTTTATCGCGTTTATTTGTCTGTTTCTCTCATTGAACGATGCATTTCCTGAGGGCAGACTATGCCCATCTCAATTTTATTCTCTGACCTAACATGGTGATGGCTTGTCACAGAACACAGCACCAAACAAATCTGTTGTTTTCACTCTAATTCCTTCAGCTAAAGAGCCCACAGGGGTCTCAAGCTTCCTTGAGTTGACCTTGGCAATAAGTCATTTTCTTTCTTATATATATTTGTTGTTGTTGTTGAGTTGGAGTCTCACCCCATCGCCCAGGCTGGAGTGCAGTGGCACGCTCACGGCCACCCCAGCATCGACCTGCTGGGCTCCGCGATCCTTCCGCCTCAGCCTTCCAAGTAGCTGGGGCTACAGGTGTGTGCGACCATGCCTGGCTCATTTCGTTTTGATTTATTGTAGCGATGAGGTCTCGCCAAGTTGCCCAGGCAGTCCTCTCACCGCAGCCTCCCAAAGTGCTGGCATGACAGGCCTGAGCCACTGTGCCCAGCCTCATTTCTTCCTCTACCATGACCACTACCGCTGCTCTGATGAGGCCTTCTTTACCTCTCACGGAGAAGACTCCTAATTCAGTCCTGCCTCTGTTTTTGTGCCGATGGTTCCCTCTGCTTAACTGTGCTTCATCCCATCACCAGGGACACAAAGGCAGTCCGTACTTGATGAGCAAACCAAATGTTGCCTCTTTCACGAAGCCCTTTGTAATATATCTAAGTAGAATTCCTATCTCTCCTGAAAACCCATAGCATTATGAACTTCTTTGTTATAGAAATCATCGCTTTCTACGGGCAGTATTGCTATTCATGTCTAACTCTGCAGGTGGACAATAAACTATTTGAGGGAATACCAGCTCTTTTTTCCCCAAAAACCTTGATATAATGCTTGACGCTAATGGGTATTCAATAAACACGTGACAGGTGAATGAACAAATAAATGAATGAATAAAAGTAATAATACTCGACAGCTTATTTACGTTTAAAAGTCTCTGTGCCATTTGTTGAAGTATGAGTGAATTTCAAAACACTGGTATTCAGTATCGAAGGGTCACAGCAATGCCAAGGAGGCAGTTCTAGAATGGGATTTTGACAGAAAAGTTGCCACCGTTCTATTCAGAGAGACCACCTGTTGTTCTGCCTCACCCAAAGGGTGGCAAACCTATTACCTTCTCTAAGGGGTTTTGTGTCTGGGCACTGGGCTTTTAATAAGTTTCTGACGGAACCATTCCTCAAACACAGGTTTCCATTTTAGTTTCATGTCAGTTGTGATGCAGGTGCCAGGACTTCATTCACAATTCTGTTAGCTGTCAGTTGCTTGGTGAGAAAGCCAGTCCTTGCACCAAGACCCAAAGTTATACCCTTGGGCCTTAGGAGGCAAACATAGCCACCCCCAGAGAAGATCGAGAACAAAATCCCTGGTAGAGGAGAACAGGAAACTTGAGGAAAACACCTTGAGATTCATCATCAAACTTTATCTTTTAATTCTCTCCTAGAACACATTTATTTTTTTACAAAACAAAGAAAGTGAATTGCCTTGCCTTTTAAATAACTTTGTGATGAACATGCCGAAAATTTTTTTAAATGGCAGTGGTGTCTTCCAACGCACTGCATTGCATCGATGATTGATGAATTTGTGCATAGACTTAGAGGGAAATTAATGAAAGCACTTTTGACACAATTCAGATCCTGTCACTCTTCTACTGAAAACCCTGCTGTCGTCACCTGCTCCCTCGGAAGAAAAGCACAAGTGTCTGCAGTGACTTCCAATGAGGCCAGCACGATAGTCTTAAAAGTGAAATCCCCAGGGGTCCTTACCTTGTTCTACTTTTCCATTTGTCCCCCGTAGCCTTGTTTACCTTCTAGCATTCTATATAATATCCTTATTTATTTTCTTGAATATTGTCTCCTGTGTGTCTCTCCTACTAGAATATAAGTTTCTTAAGGGCAAGGATCCTTGTTTTGTTCACTGATGGAGCTTAAGCACCTAGCTTAGTGCATGGTAATAGTAGATGTTCACTATTTGCTGAATAAATGAATTAGAGATGGTAAAACTATTAAATAAAGGATTCAGACACGTTTGCAAAAACTTGTCTTAGGAAATCTACCAAAGGAGTATGCAAAGAAAAAAAATACACACTTTGAGAAACAGTGCAGTTAAGTTACCAGTTTAAGATTGTTGGCTGTGATGCAGCACTACAAAGAGGCAGTAGGGTGGGAGTTCTCTTATCAAAGCGACCCTCATTCCACTTGAGGAACTGGGCTGACTGATTTTTATTCTTCAGCACATGACCAAGCTCGTCAACAGAATTAACCGTGTTGCCTGATGTCTCTGGTATCCCGTGGAAACAGCAAAAAATCTCTCATCTTTATTGGGATGGGTAGAAGAGTAGCTCTCAAACATGCACCTGCGTCAGCATTTCCTTGGGCGCTGGATAAAACACAGATTATGGGCTCACCCCTAGAGTTTCTGAACTGGTGTTTCTTGGGTTTGCTTTTCCAGATAAAATTGCTGCTGCCGGTCCTGGGACCACCCTTGGAGAACTGCGGTGGTAGAGAAAGATTCTAAGATGTCAGGAGTCCCATTCAGTTATTGTGGCAACATTGGGTGCTGTCATTGCGATACTCTCGGGGTATTGTACGGACATCGAGCCTTATTTTCGTTATGATATTTTTAGCGGTGAGGGATTTTTTAGCCTCCTGTGAAAATCGTGCCGCAGCTCTGTCATTTTATTCTTCACTTCCTTGAGCTCCTGTGCCTCTGTAATTATTCCAGATGGTGCTGTTCATTAGCTTATAAGGGAGTGATGCTTTATCATTCTAGACAGAGAGACAAATCATTCTGTTCTCTGACTTTCGAGTCGGAGAACATACATTTGGGTGTATGTTCAAGCTCCTATTTGCCTTACAATTTTGCTCATTAGGTATTTATTACCCTGACAATGTAGGAGCTAGTCATTTTCCTTCTGTCATGTGGCTCAGACTAGCACTGTTGACAACTGCCATCATCATAGCACTACCTCCACTAATAGGTAATTTCTCTTTTGCCTGAATGATCCGGGTGAAGTGGTTATCTAGAAAATAGACCTATAAAGTTCAGGTGCTGAGTCATATTCCATTCTCTGACTCATCTACAAATGGGTACCTGGGGCCATTGCCCTGGGGCTTCCAGCTCTAAGTTGCATTCTGACTTATGAGAAAGAGTGAAACCTGCAGGGGGAAGAAAGTTAATAGTATGACCAAAGCCAAGCATTATTTTAAAACACACATTTATTGTGTGTTTTCCTTTTGAAGAAAGTGGAATGAGGGAATCATGTGACTTAATGAAAATGTTAAAAACAAAACAAAAGGAACCACTTAGCTAGTTACTGGTAAAGTGGATGGGCATGTCTTTCAGAAACAGAGGAACCATGTGAAGAAATCAGGACCTGGAACAAAGGCCATATCTGAGACATTCATATTGGAGCAAAAACATATTATTTTCTCTAAAAGGAGAATTGAAGTTATTATGAGATAATTCACGCAAAGGCACAATTACAGGCACATATGAAGCATTAGTCTTCCGATGTGAATAGGTTGCGTGTTCTTTCCTAGAATGCTTCTCTCCACAGCTTCAATTTGAACTTGCAAACTTTTGTTGATTGGAGGGTAAAAGAGAGAGAGGGAGAGACAGTTGGGGGCTTCCAGGAAAGATTATTAGCCTTCTTAATTTTTTAAGTAGATAGTAGATCTTTGACCATTAAATCTTCACTAACCAGGATGTTAATATTCTTGTCATGAAATGAGTGTCTTCCAGTATCTCTATTGTGTCCCTGTAGAGGCACAGAAACTCTGAAGGTCAATGTGAAACCAAGAATGGTTGCTATTTCAAGGTGACTTCTCCACTGCGTGTTCCATATTTCTGTTACGCTCTGTCGTCCTGATCTGTGAGTTCATAACAAACACAGTTGGTCTTATTTAGGAGTACATTAAATCTTCTTCCATCAATGGAGCAAATGTCACTTTTGCTTCATGCCAATTGTAATTAATTCGTCCTTTATTTTTTCTTTCTCTTTCCTTCAGCCATTATTCATCTGATAGCTCACTGTCCCACCTTAGATAGAAGAGAAGACCCTTCCCAAAGTGTACCACTGGCAATTCTATCACCTGGAAAGAGATGCATAAAATATGTTACAGACAGAAGTGGCTGTATAAATGGTTCATCATATTGCCTTAGCAGGCAGATTCTTGGTGGGCAGAGAGTGTGTTTCTGGTGTTTTTGCTGCCAAGCACATTGTGGGTGTTCAATAAATATTAAATAATAAGAAAGATTTCCTAATTAGGATGAACATTTTTCTCTATTAAGCAGATGGTGCTCAATAGGGGTAGTCCATTATTCACAAGTGTGACACAAGGTGCTGGCAATTGTTGAAGAAACGTGGCTCTCACTTCAGATACTGATTATGTGTTAAAGCAAACTTTTGTGACAAACAGCCGGATCCATGTTAATTACTGTTTGTGGTCAAATCTGTGACTAGAGATGGACTCTGTGAGTATATGTCTGTGACTCTGCTGTTTTGATTATTAATATTGACTTCAACAATTTAGGTATCTCTAGCTATTTGACACAAGACAAGTTTTGGCAAATTAGCGTACACCTGATGCTACCCCCACTGGCTCTCCATTTGATTTGAATTCTCACCATCGCCTGATTTCCAAAGAGATTTTTCTCTCAAGTTCCTTGAGTGTCTCTTTGTGGCGACTAAAGCTAGATGTGAACACCTCCATGATATTTGCAATGCTCTTTCTCGTTGCTGAAACCTCGGTGGAACTATGGAGAGTTAATTAGGCATGCCTAAAATACACATCACTTTATGATTTTGCAGATCACCCCGATGAAAATAACAGTCTAATTTTGTCAAGTCATGTAAATTATAGCGAGAGGGATGATGAGAGTTCTCAGCTCTTTGGCGAAGTTAATTTTGTTGTCAGCACATCCACATTTCAAAAATCACAGACCGCAGGCAGAACGTTCTAGTGCAAGTGAGATCTGATGATCAGATAGATACTCTTTTCCTTTCGAATGTCTGCCTTCTGTGTCGGGTCTATGCAAATAGGGGTTTTCGAGGATGTAGAAGTAGCTGCTTCCCCTATGAAGAGCTCAGCTAGCAGCTGCCATGCTTTCTCATAAAAGCAGAAAACATCCTGTTGACTAGCAGACACTCGTCCGCCCTCACCCATGTATGTTCACACCAAGCTCTTCTATCCAGGCAGCGTTTTTATTTTGGTTTGAGATTGGCAGCCCAGAAACGTGGTTTCATTCAAGTCCTTTGCGAACAGTCTTTGAGCCCATATTCCCTGGGTACTAACTAGGTGTCAGACATTGTCCTCCATGTGGAGAATACATTTTCTAGTTTTGCTGGGAGCTCATTGGAGGTTCTGACATGTGTTGGCAGATTCTTTGCCTCTGGTCTTACCTCCTCATTCTTCATATTTATAAATCACTCTCATCAGGACGTCAGTAGACAGGAAATGAAAGTAGCTGAGAAACGTTGCCAAGATGGACCAGATCTGAAAGTGAGCTAAAAATATGTTGACCGCAAGCATGTGCAGCAAACTGAACTGTGTTCTTAAGGCAGCAAAAATAAGTATCGTGCCAAAATACAGGCTTTACTGTAGTGTCAGACGATCAATGGGCCAGAGATTTGTCCCGTGTTCCCCACAGCCCTGTTAAGAAATAAAGACCGTTTGCTTTTCTGTAATCCTGGAGTCTTCCCAGAACATGAGCTCATAAATATGTTAGCTTAAGTAAAGTTTATGATAATACAGAAGATGAATCATCTTCCTATTTTGAAAAGCATATATTCTGTAACCCAGTATTCCTGGAATCCTTCCAGATATCAACATGACTTTCTTCCTCGTTTTCTTGGTTCAAATGTCACCTTATCAGAGGGTCCTTCCTAGACAACACTCTCTACTCCCCGTACCTTGACTTACTTGACAAACTCTCTTGTCCTTTATGTCACATATTATTGCCTGATGTGTTATCTGTTTGCCTCATCTGTCTTCCCTTACTAGACTGTAAGCAACATGAGAAATTTCTGTGCTGTCCCTACCCCATCCAGTAGCGTCTGACACGTAGGTGATACTCACCACCCAACAGTTGAGTGAATAATGTGAGGCTGTTTGGGATGTTAGTTCATTAATATAAGAAGGAACATAGGTCGAGAGCTGTTAGTGCTGGACCAGAACTTAGAAATCTCTATCCTTCTGCGTCTCAACATTTTTCCCACCGGTATTCCTTTGGACACGTAAATATTTACCAATGCAAACTTTACACTTTGAAAAAGATCTACGCAAAGCTACATTTGTTAAGGAGTATTTAATTTATTTCTCCACGTTTGTAAATCTAAGACAAATACGGTCATATGTTGCTTAGTGACAGGAATACTTTCCGAGAAATGCATCATTAGGCAATTTCATACAGTACCGAATGCTACAGGCAATTGTGGCACAATGTTAAGTATTTGTGTATCTACCCATATCTAAATATAGAAGAGATACAGTGAAAACACAGCATAAAAGATTAAAAATGGTCCACCTGTGCAGAGCACTTTCCATGAGTGGTGCTCGCGGGACTGGAAATCGCTCTGGGTGAGTCAGAGAGTGAGTCCAGAGGTCTACGCCTCACTTACTAAAATCATAGTTTTCTTCAGTAATAAATTAACATGACTCACTGTAATTTTTTGACTTTACAAACTTTCTAATTTTTTAAAACTGTTAAGCTGTTTCGTAATAACACCTTCAAACAAAAACACATGGCACAACTGTACAAAGATATTTTCTTTCTTTATATTCTTATTGAATATGTTTTTTCTATTTTCAATTTTTAATTTTTATCCTTTTTTGTTAAAGAACGAAGACATAAACACATACATTACCCTAGGCCTCCACAGGGTCAGAATCGTCACAATCACTGTCTTCGCCTCCACATGTTGTCCCATTGGAACAGCTTCACGGGTAATAAGATGCATGGAGCTGTCTTCTCTTGTGATAACAAGGCCTTCTGGAACACCTTCTGGGACCTGCCTGCGACTGTTTCAGTTAACTTTTAAAAAGTGAGTAGAAAGAGCTCTCTAAAATAACAACCAAAGGTACAGTATATTAAGTGCATACATCAACCGGCAACATAGTCATTTATTATCATTATCAAGTTTGTACTGTACATAATTATATGTTTTATACTTTTATACAGCTGGAAGCACGGTAAGGTTATTTACACCAGCATCACCACAAACACGTGAGCACCACGTTATGCTGTGGCGTTATGACGGTGATGACATCACTGGTGACTTTTTCAGCTCCATTTAGAATCCTGGGGAACCCTGGTTGTATATGCATCCTTCGTTCAGTGAAACATCACAGTGCAAAGTGTGACTGTATCACCTCCATCAGAGATTCTGATAATCAGGGAACCGCATTAAGGTGATATAGTTCAATCCAAAGAATGGGGATGTTTAGAGAAGATTCTGTATTGGGTAAATAAATGATTCCTGCTTGACTTTTCAGCATTACATATATAACCCAAGTATCTCTATTGTCAACTTCATGGTTCCTCTTAGTGGTCCAGAGATCTCAGAAAAGAAACTGAGAAATGAACCACACTTGTTTCATGGGGCGGGGCGGGACACGTTAGACCAGAGCAAATTAAGTGACTTTCTTGAGGCCCCACATCTTGGAGAGCTTCACTAATTGGGTCTTCTGAATCACAGACTCATGTGTGTTTAGTGGTCCACAAGTACCTCCACTACTGAATTGAGCACCAGTTGTAGTATTTCTCTCCCTCTCTTTTAAAAATTGTTATTTTAAAGATGTAGGGTACAATTCAGGGTTGAGTATACAAATGGTCACCGTATAGGTAAAGTTTGAGCCTCACTTTGGTCCCCACTTCACCTGGTTTGAGATCAGGTACCCTTATGCATGAAGTGTGCCCCCTCCCACACCCCCTCCCCTGGCAGGTTCCCATGACTGCCAATCCCTTCCTTAGAGTATTATGATCTTTGTTCAGGGTCCGCTCCTGAGTGAGGACATGTGGTACTCAGTTCTTTGTTTCTAGGATAGATCACTGAGTATTATAGACTATGTCCAACCGAGTTGCTGCAAAGTTCCTAATTTCGTCCTTGTTTAGGCTACAGTACTTCTCAAATGTACCTGTGGACCACCTGCTTCAGAGTCTTCTACTAAAATGCCCTGCTGAACACATAGCCTCTCAGCCTGATGGATTCTGCATCTCTGGAAATGGCTCTGCATTGATCAGTTTCCCAAGGGTGTCTTATACATACCCACGTCTGAGAAGCAGTGACCTACTGTGTGCAAAGTTTCTTGATTCTCTTCCTGTTAGAATGGAGCATTTTAAAAATGTAAATCATATCATCAAATTGTATGAATTCATATTTATGGAGAATTATTCATATCTGTTGAGAACTCAGACTAGTAGCTCGTCTCAGAAAGGAATGCTGGGTCATGTTAAAATCTGGTTAGTTTTGACCATCCCATTAGATAATATGAGCTCCTTTGAAATTGGGGGTTTAGATATAACCAATTCATTCATTTCTTCCAAAGGCCTTGTAGAGGGAAAATGCCAGGGATGCAAAGGTGACAGGACAGTGCTCGTGTTGTTGCAGGAGACGGATCCGGTTCCACATGGCTCCAAGGAAGCCCTGCCAGCTTGCGTGGCCTCCACGTGAGGCCTCGGAGCCAAGTCACGCCACTGGCCAAGGCCTGGCGTGTAGCCGGCCACATCCCTTGACTGCTTTGCAGACTGGGGGACATCTTTCCAAGTCCACCAAGTCGTCTCAGCCTTCTCGCAAAGAGTAGTGAGGAGACCCGCGGGTTCTCAGAGCTGGAGGCTAAAAGCAAACGCTCCATCAGACATTATTGTTGCTTTTATTGTTTTTCACTTCAGAGCCCACTCCCCCAGCCTCTGTGTCACAGTCACTGTCCAGTCACACCGTCCTTTGCCATCGTTCTAATGCAGTTCTTGTACACTTCATCATCTTCGCAGAGGAATCCTACAGTTCATCAGCATTTTACTTCTTGACATACAACCCTGAAATTGAACAATTCAAAGAATTTCCCAGAAATGGCTTTGCAGATTCTTAATTTAGTTCTCTGAATGGTGGAAACCACTGAAGACATTTTTCAAAGGCTAGGTTATTGAATATTTTATACCGTCTTAGGAAACAGTTGGGGACTTCAGGCCAAAAGAACGAGGAGAATGATGCTTGAGAAAGCCTTGTAAACTAAAACTTCTCATAAGAATATTCAAACATTATTTTTCTCTCTCTTGAAATATCCTCAGGCATGTGCTGAATGAGCTGACTTCATGGGGTATAGTTTTCTTGTTCTTTCTGTGTTTCTTTGCCGGTCTCCCTGTGGCCATCATATTGATTTTAGCACTGTGGTCATCATTATAGGAAAACGGAGGCATTAATAACCTGGTCTCTATGGACAGATTGTAATAGAAAACCTTATAAATAATTGCCCACTAATGGGAAAATTGAAAATATGCACTGTATTATAATGGTCGTAATGTAATCATTAAAATTACAATTATGTGACAATGAAAGAACTCATTATGCATTAGTTTATCTTTACATAATGTTAATAGCTAATGAAAGTGTGACAATTAGATCTAATTAAGTTTAACAACATTTCTGCACTTCTTGTAAATGGGCTGTGTTTTGCTAGAAATTGTATACGTGGAGACATTTCGTGAAGCCAACATCCAACTGTAATATGAGTTTTGAAATGTGACAGTCAGTCCTCTGAAAATCCGTAACTTAATGCCTTTGTGTTAAATGAATTGGAAGCATGAGTTCTTACTAAGGGTCGCTTTACAAAAAAGGTTTCTTTGTGTTGTGATTTAGTTAAAATAACCATCAGCCCTTTCCTTCCTACCAACCTGTGTGCATATGTTAATATTTTCATGTGTGTGTGTGTGTACTTGACTCATCGGTGCTTTGTACTTGGCAATCGTTTTTTAATACTTAATTTTCAAGCTAGAGGTTAGATTTGGGTTATAGTCATGGATGGAGCAGATGTTGACTGTTTGCTATGGATTAAGTACACAACTGTCCACCAGGTCCTGTCTGTGTGAGCTAGGCTAAGCGTGAACTTTCTGTACTTCTGTTTTCCCACGTACTAACTGAAGATGAAAGAAATAATATCTCCTGTCTGTACTTTTGTTAGAATTAAACTAAAAATTTACAAATTTCTTAGCTAGAGCCCAACACAGGGTGCTAATAGATATTATTATTATGAATTATCTTATATCCATATTGTAATATCAAGAACAATTCTAAGCTAGTGTCACTTTTTTCCTCTGACCTTTTTTGTATATTTTAGATAATCATCCAGAATTTTACTTCTCCCTTCTTTAGAAAAATCATCACATACATCAAATCGAAAGCACCATAGGGGCTTTTGGCATGTGATCGGCACTCCAGAATGGAATTAAAGACTCTTGAGCTCAGGAAGGCGTTGGCCAAATCTCCAGGGCTTCCAGATGCTCAGGTCTCAATTACATAGTGTTGGACTCTGAGGGTTCCTTCCAGACAGTAGGATGACCCTTAGCCACCGTCATCAGTCTCGGGTCACCAACCAGCCTGAAGAAGCAGAGTCTGTTCAAGCAAATCCAGGAAGACGTTGGCATCTTCAGTCAGTTGTTACTGTCCTTCCAAGAACCATGACACCGGTCTTTACTTTTCTTCTGTTCCTTTTGTATGTTCAGCACAAACGAAACATCCTCTCCCCAAGAGGACTCGTTCGTTCTCTGGTGTCATGTTGCTTCCACCTCTGATATCACCTCTAAACATGGATCTCCTAAGCTAGGTTGGCTGTAGGGCATTTTCTGTGTGAAACTCAATCTGTCTAAAGTTGGCTCATCAAACCAAAGTTGAATTGATGTACCAAGTCCACGATCTCTTGCCTCACACTATCTCTTGATTATATGATTATTTCTGTTTTAAGCCTCCTGTCCCGTGCCTACATTGTTTTTTGGGTTTTTTTTTAATTTTAATTTTTTTATTTTAAAGATGTGGGGCACAATTCAGGGTTAGGTATACAAGTGTTCATTATGCAGGTACCCTTGTTGATGAGGTGTGCTCCCCCTTCCCCAGGCAGATTCCCACTACTGCCAATCCTGCCTCCCCACCTCTCCCCCCCCGGCACCCCTGCAGTTTCTCGCTACTGCCAGTCCTTTTCTTATAGTATTATTATAGTTGTTCGAGGTCTGCTTATGAGTGAGAACATATGATACTCAGTTCTTGGTTTCTGCGAAAGATAACTCAGTATTATAGACTCTAGGTGTGTCCAGGTTGCTGTGAAGTTCATGATTTTGTTCTTTTTTATGGCTGCGTAATATTCCATCGTGTATATGTCCCACATTTTTAAAAATCAGTCCTCTTTTGATGAGCAGCACAGTTGGTTTCATTTCTTACTATTGTGAACAGTGCTGCAATAAATATACATGTGCAGGTATCTTTTTTATAGAGTGATTTGTGTTCTTCTGGGTATATTCCCAGTAGGGGGATTAGAAGGTCTTATGGAAAGTCAATTTTTAGATCTTTTAGGAATCGCCACACTGTTTTCCACAGAGGCTGTACTAGTTTACACTCCCACCAGCAGCGTAGAAGTGTTCCCTTCTCGCCACATCCTCTCCAGCATCTGTTATTTTAACATTTTCTCCGTCTGTTATCCCTGCTTTCCATCTTTTGCCCTGCAGTCTGCATTTTATACTTCCACCAGATTCCTCTTTCTACATTACCTACCCGCCAAACTCTGATGACTGCCTATAATATCTCGTTCCTCAAAGAATTTTGCCCAATTATTTCTCTAAGCCAACCTAGTTTAAGAAATCAATGTTTCTCTAAGTCTGTCCCCAAGAAGTCCCAAGAGCTATTCTCTAGCACAACCAAGGGGCTTGCTCATTCTTCCAAACACACACTCTGAGTTTTGTGTCTTCGCTGGCTCTGTTTTCTCCCTGCAATGCCCTTCCTTTTGCTCTCTCATCATGTCCACGGTCTTCTAAGGCTCAGCTCAAGCGTCATGTTTTCACGCCTCTGTCTCTGGCAGCCCAGCTGGTCTCTCCCTCCTATGATTTCCTCAAGCGTTTGTTTTTCCTGCCCCGTGCCTTCCGCTTGTGCAGGCTGTTTGGCTGTTGATGTTTTATGTGTGGTCCTGGCTGGCCAATGAGATTGGCAGCACCAAAAACCCCTCAGGGCTGTCTCTCCTCCCTCTGTGCAAAGTGCTTGCTGTCTGTTAGGTCCTTAACAAATATCCGTTGATGAAAATGTCAATTTTGTAAGCCCTGGGGGACAGTACTCAAAAGCCTTCCTGTAACTACTGGTATCTGCCTGGAGCTGATTTCATCCTTGGAAGTCATGTTTTCTGAACCTCCTTCTTCAGGAAGTCTTGTAAAGTCCCTTGGTACAATCAGGCACAATCTCCTCTGCCCTGAACTCCAAGACCTCTTTTGGGGAAAGTATCGTGTTAGCTGAGTGTTCAAGGGAGAAGACAGGCAGATTCCAATGACGCAGGGATCAGCATTGCGGTGCTGGCCGCCCCTTGCCTGCTGAGAACAACTGTTGCAAAGTCTCATTTTAGAAGGGCCCTACTTCCTTGGGTCTGCTACAAGCAGCTGCTGGTCACCTGTGCCTGATGCTTCTCAGAAAACCCCAGAAATGCAAGCAGGTGAGCACTGGGTGTGCTTACCTCAACTTTGCCCTCGACTAGTTAAGCTTGGACAGGCAGCTCGCTTCCCATAGTCTCAAGTGCATAATTTCTTCTGCCCTAAAATGGGTGAAGAGCCCCAGCATTAAAACTGTATGGTTTTTATTGTATTTTTAAAATCAAAGGTAGATGAAAATTGCATTCTGGTCCAAATTCAAACAAAATTCATGACAAGACCAATTGATTTTTATAGCTCTTCATTTCATAGAGGCAAATCCATCACAGGTTCTTTCTCTTTTTTTGTCTCTCTTTTGCTCTCTCTCATACACCCCCCCACCACCACACACACACACACAATTTTCTCTCAAATCATTTTTTCCCAGAGGAATGCTGTCTGCTGGCTCTCATTTATGTGGAAAGCGTTACAAATGAAGTCGAACACGGGACTAGAACAGGAAGTTGATTCCTTTTAAACATGGTTGCTTTATTTATTGGGAGGGGGTTACTTTTTTCTAAGACTTAATTTTTTTAGAGGCGTTTTGGGTTCACAGCAAAACAGAGGAAGGTACAGAGTTATCCCATAAGACCGCCTGCCCCTACGGCACGGTCTCCCCCTTTACTGGAGGGGAACATTAGTTACAATTGGTAAAACCTCCATCAACACATCCTTATCACCCAAAGTCCCTCTTGGGGTTGTACAACCCAAGTGTTTCGAGCAAATGTTTAATGGCGTGTATCCACCATTATAGCGTCGTGAAGAGTAGTTTCGCTGCCCTAAAATCCTCTGGGCTCTACCTGGTTCTCCCTGCCTCCCCCTAACTTCTGGCAACCAGATCTTTCTACTGTCTTACAGCTTTGCCTTTTCCAGAAAGTCATATAGCTGGAAATGTACAGTATGTGGGCTTTTTAGACTGACTTCTTTCTTTCGCTTAATGACATGCATTTAAAGTTCCTCTATGACTTCATGCCTTGATGGCTCATTTCTTTTTAGCACTGAGTAACATCCCATCGTCTGAATGTACCACCACTTATTTATCCATTCATCTACTGGAGGGCATCTTTGTCGTTTCCAAGTTTTGTATACAGCTGCTATAGCTGCTATAAGCATCTGTGTGCAGGTTTTTGTGTGGACATAGGTTTCAGCTCCTTTAGGTAAAAAAAAAAAAAAGTTTCTGGTTGAAATATGTAGCTCTTTTTTTCTTCTTCTTTTCTAATGCTGAGTGATTTACCCTTGTTGAGTTGTAGATATTGAATATAACTGCACTTATTTTTCCTTCATTTGTGCTATCAAAAATGTTTTTACTGTTTAATGAAAAATGTTTTAAAGGATTCTGGCATCTCCCAGGCTTCTGGTCATCAAGGGTGAAATACGGGGGTATCTCCCTTCTCATGACACTGGTTTGTTTCTCCTTGAGACAAAGGCCTTTTGCCATGCCACCTGCTCCCGTCTCTTGAGCTCTGTTTTCTCTCCTCTTTTGGGTAACTGCTCGCTCGGTCTGCTCCCTCTGGATCTCTTCCCTTTGGATCTGTCTTTGTTCCTTCTTGGAGCTCTGGCCTTCACCACTCATGTGTCAGTGCCATTGGCTATTGAGAGAGACGGATTTGATCACTATCTTTCCTTCTTTTCTTTGAAAACTGTCTCTGTCCTGTGTATTTTCTCAATTTCTGATGAGGCTTGTTATTTCTGACTGTATTTTGTCCTGGTTTTGATTTCATATTTCTGTAAGTTTTTTTGTGGGTTTTTTTTTTTCTTATTGTAATAGAGAAAAAGATATTTTGTCCTCCCTCTTATTCCAGGCATTTCTTTCTGTTGTGCTTCGTAATGTGGGTTTGCAAGACGTTTTAACATCCAAAAGCATAGATGGCACAGTGGGTGGTGGGCTATGCATGATTTCTGCCGTCTCTGATAAAGCATTCTATGTTGTATGTGCCTTAAATTGTTTCATGGTGCAGATATACAAATATTTATAGTTGGAAAGAAAACGCAATAAGCTGTTTGAATTTTGACAAGGAAAAGATTCTTAATGAGTGCCTTGCTTTGAGTCTTGTCTCCTGCTCTCCCTGAAACTTGTTTTCCCTTTTCTGTCTTCACCACCAAGCGTAACCACAACGGCTGGCTGAGCGGGAGATGGACAGCCATCTGGGGGGACTGGGGGAGTGATCCAACGGTTGGCAGGAACCTACAGGCTCGCAAGTCATGGGTCACTTCTATGGATTCCCCAAGGCTAGGCTCTTGCTGCCAGTTTTTCCTGAATGGAAGAAATGCAGGGAGGCAGCACTGCCTGCCATATGAAATCCGGCGCCCTTAGTCCAATACAGCAATTATTTTTGAAAGCTGCTGATGATAGCAGACGGGTGAAATGTGATCATGCTTACTCATTATGCTAGCATCACACTGTGATTGCAGAGTGTATTTTTCGTTTTGTCTATTTATTTGTTTATTTATTCATTCATTCATTCATTTTAGCATTCTTATTGATTCCTGCATGCTCATCTAAGCTGTATGACTCCAAGCTGACGTAATTATAAACATAGGTTGCTCCTTCGTAAGATGGCAGGAGTCAGAGACTGAGGTCATAGATCTTGACCAGAGAGGAGGCCCATTTTTACAAGCCTGCAAAGTTGTTGCTACGCATGATACTCACACTCCACTGTGACCATAGGTATAGTATTCCATGACTATAAACTGTCATGGTCTAAGCACTTGCTTTGTTAGGCTATTAATCAAATGCAAGCATTTAGAAAGATTCAAGTTCACACCATATGAAAACCAGCATTGTATTTATTTATGCAACAAGCATTCATGGTACTATGTGCTAAAAGTTCTACAACAGTGGGCAACATGGAAGTTTCCTTAAAGAGCGGCTTCAGTGGAGGAATGCAGACATCTACATGCAAAGTGGGATTATAAGAAACTATTTTAGAAGAGGTATTTATTTAGAGGATAGAGTAGAGGGAGGGGTAAAGTTAAAAAGTTACACTAAAGCCATTTTTATTGTCATATGAACCAAAGGGTCTTTGTGTTGGATTCACTGCAGTTGGCTGGTATACATGTAAAACTGCATATGCATATGATGAACTGTCACTGGAAGATGACTTTTCAACTGCCATATGATATTTTGATAATTCATATTTAGTGCTGTTTCTTTATCAAGTTGAGTTAATAATTCATGTATTCAGTATTCAAAAAGTATATAAGTTAGGGATATTTAAAACATATGTGTCTATCAAAGAAGTGATCTAAAATATCAAGTCAGACTATGAATCTAAAAACAATTTGAGAATACTTAAAAAAGGAAAGGCTTTATACTTACTATTAGCTTATACATGAGGAAAACAAGTGATTAAATATATGCATACTATGAAAGAAAAATGCGTGTAGTAAATGTGAACATAAGGCAAAAGGTAAGAAAAACTAGTCTCTCCTCTTTCAGAAATAAGGCACCTTCCCATTCTGTCGCTAGAGCAAAGGTTACAGGAAGTTTTAGAGGCTTGACATTCTCATGTTTGAATGACAGATCACAGATAATGGTTGGCCTGAATGCTGAGTAAATAACTGAATAAATCTAAAAATGTGAAGGGCATTACGCTGAGGACTTGGTAACACTCTCCCTGAAAAATGTTATTTGGCTAAAGCTAAAAAAGACTTTACTATAATTCCCCTAAAATTAGTACTTTTTCCTTCCTGAAAAAGTAGTTTTCAAAGGATTCAGGTGAATATTACAGTGTAAATGTATAATAATAGTAGTTTTGATATGTTCTGGGTTTTACTGGTAAATTACTTTCAGCTGATAATTAAATAAAAATGAATCATAGCCAAAATCACTTTTTTCATTTCTAAAAGTTTTTTGAATAAAATTTGTAATCCAATCTCTTTTGCATTGAAGCATTTGAATGCAAAAAATATACATCTTATCTGTGTCAATATGCAATTTTCTAAATTCTCTTAAGTTCCAACTGCTAATAATTAAATGAGACCCAGTTCTAAAATAGATTAAAGGACAGCTGATTGAGGGTGGCGGTAATTCCTGCAGGATTGGAACGTCCATCAGAATATCACATTTAGGAAACTGCAGGTCATTTAAGGCATTGAGTTGTGAATTGAAGCCTAGAGGGATGTTGCTTTCTTTTAAAATGAATTAACCAGATTGTTATGGAGGTATCCCGAGTCATGATTTTTTAATTTAATGAGGGCTATGTAACTCTTAAATCAAGGTCAACATTTCAATTTTTTTACCTGCTTGTGGTGTACCAGCCATTATTTAATCCATTAAATATTGGAAATAAGACATTAACCCAAAATACAGTGATTATATACGTGTTAGGACTTTCATTAAGTATTTAATGAATCCTTGACTTTGTACCTGGCACTGTGCAAATTATGTTTCTTACAATATCCCCTTTAATCCTTACAATGTAATAATCCTTACATCATGAGGAAATATCTCCCCTCCCCTCGCAGATAAGGGAATTGAGACATAGTGACATTGTCTCAAATGCTAGGTAAGTAATTGACTGAAGTCACATTACACACAGTTCAAACTCATCTTTATCTAAGCTGGTACACAACATATTTGGAGACTTGTTTTTTAATTTTAAAAATTGTCCCCATTTTGAAAAGTGAAATAACCACCATCACCATTTTTAGGAAATGAACCTTTGTGTATACTAGAAATTTTATGTCCAATCTCCAGTCCAGGTGGCATTCTGGACAGTGGACTGTTGCTCTGACCTTCAGCCTAGGTGAACGTTGCTGTGCACTCAGCCGACCTGCTCTTATTATTTTTGTCAACACAGGATTCTTAAAACCCCTTTTTCTCTGTCGCCCTGTGCAACATTATGACAAAATTAGTGGCTTCTTGATTCCTTTGTTTTGTTTTTTTTTCTTAAGTCTTCACATCCTCAAATGAAATGTATTCCATAAAATTAAGTCTGAATGAAAAGAACCCCCTGCCTCCCGAGAGACCACGAACTTGGGAGACGATTTCTTTGGCCCAGCTTCCTCAAGCCTCACAGGATACAGACTCATAACACTTTTTCTGAAACACAGGATTCTCAGCTTGAGCAGCTCTGTGAGGTTTCATGTCCCTGCCTCTCAGCAGCCTTGTTCAGTCAGATTTTCGACTGCCTGATTGTTCTCACAATCAAATGTGCTTTTCTGATTCCCAAGATGTGTGCTCTGATAAATCGAACGTTTCTTGGTTGACACTGTCTCCAACGTCTTTGTTTTACTTACTGAATTACTTATCGCAGAAAAATACCTGTAATTCTCCACTAATCATTACATGAATAATCACAAGTGCACACACCCTAAACCATATGAATTCTCTGATTTCGTTTGTAATGTTTCTCATTTTTGCATTTTCTCAATTTCTTAAAACCCGTTCTAAGAACTTACTTGCCAAATAACAGGTTTTCCACAAGTATTTATCTTAAAAATTATTTTCTTGATGCTCAAAAGTGCCACCTCCTCCGTAAGCCCTCCCTGCTCTGCCCATACCTACGCAGAATGGTTCCTTCTTTCTTCTGATCTATCTCATTTATTGAGTACTGGACAGATTGTAGAACAGAATAGTTATTTGAATAAATGTCCTCCTGGCCAGCTAGAATGTGAGCTTTCCTGAGAGCAAAGGGCAGTTCTATTATTTTTTGTAACGGCGACGCCATGCCCAATGAATACTAATTGGGAAATCAGAAAAGTGATGTGAACTTGGCGAGCCCTCATCTCTACAATAAATCAAAAACTAGCCGGGCGTGGTAGCGCACACCTGTCGTTCCAGCTACTCGGAAGGCTGAGGCGGAAGGATCGCCGGAGCCCAGCAGGTCGAGGCTGCGGGGGCCGGGAGCGGCCGCTGCACTCCAGTCTGGGCGACAGAGTGAGACTCCGACTCAAAAAAAAAAAAAAAGAAAAGTGATGTTATGATGAGTGAAATGTCGCATGGTTCGCTTTTTCCTCTCTGAAATAAGGACCCTGTTGCTCATTGCTGAAAACCTTTTCTGAAGCCTGAAGTGGATGCTGAGTTGCTGTCTTGGAAAGTGTCTGAAGATTTTTCATAGCAACACGGAAACTCTTCACCTAAACTGTTGGTCAGGATAAGCGATCTCCAAGAGAGGGAATGAAATGCCAGATATCACTGGTTTCCCCGTGACAGCCAAGGGGACAAGGGCGCCCTGGAGTAATGGTGCAGAAAAGAGCCTTTGCCAAAGAGTTACTGTCAAAACTAACCTAAGCTGTTTCTAGAGGCTCTTAACTCTCCCTAATATGGATGGCTTAAAATAAAACCTAATGTATAGAAATGAAAAAGGGAAGTTTGTTTAAAAAGGTTTGGAGCTCTGAAAGGCTGTGCTTTATGTTTTCAATTTCTCCTTATACACTTCAGTAACTCTTCAGGATTTAGGAGTGTGTAAGGCCTTTGGTTATTGCTGTACGTTGAAGCATGTACTTTTAGCAAAAGTGCACCAGCTCTGAAACCATTGCGGCCTCTCGTCTACCCACGTTCCTTTCTCTTCAGGTGCCCTCAACTCATTTTTGGAACCAACTAAAGATATAGCAGCATGCATGAAAATGTGTAGAAAATATAGTGGCATTCTCTCTCTCTCTCTCTCTCTCTCTCTCTCTCTCTCTCTCTCTCTCGTTGAGGCTTACTGCAGCCTCAGCCCCCTGGGCTCAAGTGATCATTCTGCCTCAGCCTCCCACGTAGCTGGGACTATAAACGTACACCACTCCGTGTGGCTAGATTTTTTATTTTTATTTTTTGTAGAGATGAGGTCTTGCCATGTTACCCAGACTGGCCTCAATCTCCAGGACTCAAGCAGTTCTCCCACCTCGGCCTCCCAAAGTGCTGGGATTGCAGCGAATCTTTCTTATTTGGATGTATGTAGTTAGTAAACATCACTTAAGCACAGGCTAAGTGCAAGGTACAGTGCTGGGCACTGAGGATCGAAAGGTAAATGAGACAAGGAGCTTATAACGCATCGGACTGAGCCAGGAATGGTGGCATGAGCAGTATTCTGTACTGGACAGAAGGGCAGAATTAATTCTGACTACTCAGAAGTCACTTCCACTTACCCTCAGTGTGACTTGGGACACATTCCTTGACCTCTGTGTGCCCTACTTTTCTCTTTTGTAAATAAAGGTGATCATATTGCTACCTCACAGTATTGAAATGAAGATTAAATTCGTTTATATGTTGTAAGTGCTTCGAACAGTCCCTGACACTGGTAGGTACTCAAGAGAGTGTAATCATGGATTGGTTTTGCAAAAGATATTGTGGATGTTTTAGAAGGAAAATAGGAAAGAACTTCCAGGGCAGAGGGTAATGGCCTGAGTGAAAACACAGAAGCAGGGAGGTTGGAAGAATTCAGCATTGGTAGATCTTTCTTTTAATGGAAAAGATGGGAGAGATATCCTGGAAATGGAGTTGGGTGCCAGGTCAGAAAGGGCATTGTATGTCAGATTAAGAACTTATGACCCTGATTTTTATATTTTCAAAAAATGAGCTTTATAATAAAGTTTAAAGTCTGGAAGTGTGATACGTCTCACTTTGTTCCTTTAGCTGAGGATTGTTTTGACTACTGGTGGTCTTTTTTGTTTCCATGTGAATTTCTGTATTGTCCTTTCCAGATCTGAAAAGAATGCTGATGGTAATTTAATTGGTGTTGCGTTGAATCTGTAGATTGCCTTGGGTAGAATGGACATCTTAACAAGGTTGATTCATCCAATCCATGAGCATGGAATATTTTTTCCATTTGTTTGTATCTTCTTTTATTTCCTTGAGCAGTGTTTTATAGTTTTTGTTGTAAAGGTCTTTCACTTCTCTGGTATTTCTTTTCTTTTCTTTTTTGAGGCTACAGTAATCAAAACAGCCTGGTATTGGTACAAGAACAGGCACACAGACCAACGGAACAGGATAGAGATTCTGGAAGCAAAACCTCAATTTCTCAACAACTCATCTTTGACAAAGCCACCACCAACAACCACTGGAAAGAAGAGACCCTATTCAGGAAATGATGCTGGGAAAATTGACCACATGCAGAAGAATGAAACAGGGTCCCTACCTATCACCATACACAAAAATCAACTCTAAATGGATCAAAGAACTAAATGTAAAACCTCAAATTATATTTTAGAAAGACACCCTTTTGCACATTGGAATAGGTAACCAATTCTTGATCATAACCCCAAAAGTGTATGCCATAGAGATAAGATAGACAAGTGGGACCTCATAAAACTGAAAAGCTTTTGCAAAGCAAAAGAAACCATCAAGAGAAGAGAGAGAGCCCATAAAATGGGAAAAAATATTTGCTAACTCTATATCTGATAAAGGCCTAACAACCAGATCTACAAGAAACTCAAATAAGCCAAAAGGAAAAAAAAAACAAACCCTATGTTTTCACTCATAAGCAGACCTTGAACAATTATTATAAAACTATAAGAAAGGGATTGGCAAACTGGGAATCCCTAGTGGGAAACTGTCAGGGGAGGGGGTTGAGATTGGCAGTTGAGGGAAACTGCTAGGGGAGGGAGGGCATACCTCATCAACAAGGGTACCTGTATAATCAACGTTTGTATACCTAACCCTGCCTTGTACCCCACATCTTTATAATTAGAAAAAAAGAAACAAAAATGGACAAAAGACATGAATAGACAATTCTCAAAAGAAGACGTATGGGCAGCCAACAGACACATGAAAAAATGCTCAGCATCACTAATCATCAGACAAATGCAAGTCAAAACCACATTGAGATATCTCCTATCACCAGTAAGAATGGCTATCATTGATAAATCAAAAACCAGTAGGTGCCAGCAAGGATGTGGAGAGAAAGGAACACTTCTACACTGTTCATGGGAGTGTAAACTAGTTCAGCCTCTATGGAATACAGTGTGGAGATTTTGAAAAGATCTAGAAATTGACCTTCCATATGACCTAACAATCCCCCTTCTGGGAGCATACCCAGATAAACTCAAATCATTCTGCAAAAAAGTTACCTGCACACGCATGTTTACTGCAGCACTATTCACAATAGCAAAAACATGGAACCAACCATGTTGCCCATCAAAAGTGGACTGGATTAAAACAAATGTGGTAGCCGGGCTCGGTGGCTCAGCCTGTAATCCCACGCCTTTGGGAGACTGAGGTGAGTGGATTGCCTGAGCCCGTGGGTTCGAGACCCGCCTGGGCAAGTTGGTGAGCCCTCATCTCTACAATAAATCAAAAGATTAGCCAGGCGTGGTAGCGCGCGCCTGTAGTTCTAGCTACTCGGAAGGCTGAGGTAGAAGGATCGCCGGAGCCCCGCAAGTCAAGGCTGCAGTGGCCGGGAGCGGCCACTGCACTCCAGTCTGGGTGACAGAGTGAGACTCCAACTCAAAAAACAACAACAGCAACAACAACAAAAAAAAACAAATGTGGTGCATGTACACAATGGAATATTACACAGCTATAAAGAAGGACAAAATTATGAACTTCACAGCAACTTGGGTGGAATTAGAGTCTATCATACTCAGTGATCTTTCACAGAAACACAGAACTGACAGCCACATGTTCTCACGCTTAAGTGGGTCCCAAACATTCGTCACAATACTACAAGAGAGGGATTGGCAGTAGCAGGACACTGCCAGGGGAGGGTGGGTAGGGGGTACATAACATCACTAAGGGTACTTGACCCTAAACCAGGGGAAGTGAGGACTAGTGGGAGGCCCACACTTCACCTGTGCGTAGGTAACTTATGTACCTAAACCTGACTTGTACTCCACATCTCTAAAATGAAATAGAGAAAATAAGTGAGCTTTGTGGCCAAAAATGCAGTTTCATGAAAGGATGTGGCCACAGAGCCCAGTTAGAGTAGCTAGCTGGTTATTATAATGGACTGCATTTGAAATGACAGGGCCAGAATGGAGACACGCCGTCCTGGGAACACGGGAAGGACAGATGAACCAGGATTTGAAGGCAGAGACTCTGCCAAGGGTGGAATACCCACCTCAGGCTTATCCTTCCCCTTTCCTAGAAAGTAGAATTGTATTTGGTTGAGTCTTTTTGTTCTTCCTCAGACTCTGGCTTTAGACTTTTACCTTCAAACCACCCAAGAACATGATAGCCTCATAAACTATAATTGATTAATTTTATGACTCACTCTTTAAAGTGAATGGAAATTTTAAACTTGTTTTTTTTTTTATCATGAGCGTCCCTGTCTGGAAGTAACTAAGCAGAGTAAACAGGATAAAAGATGAACTTTCTTTCGGGCTCTGTTAAGGAGAAACAGAAAGCAACATAGACACTAAACTTTAAGGAAATGTGAGATGATGTGGATTTGTTCGACACAAACTACTGAAAGGTGTGCGTGCTTGTGATTATTATTGTAATGATATATTAAGTATCATTTGTTGATCCCTTACTATATATCAGGTATATATTATATTACATCTATAATATGTAACATACCACCTCCATTATCTCCCTTTTTTTTTTTTGAGTTGGAGTCTCACTCTGTCGCCCAGACTGGAGTGCAGTGGCCGCTCCCAGCCACTGCAGCCTTGACCTGCTGGGCTCCGGCGATCCTTCCGCCTCAGCCTTCCAAGTAGCCGGAATTACAGGCGCGTGCTACCATGCCCGGCTGATTTTTTTGATTTATTGTAGAGATGAGGTCTCGCCAAATTGCCCAGGTGGGTCTCGAACCCGCGGGCTCAGGCAATCCACTCACCTCAGCCTCCCAAGGCACAGGCTGAGCCACCGAGCCCAGCTCCGACAGACTTCTTAATAGGCTCCAAGTATCTTGGCCAAGCCAAAGCCGAAGGCAGACCCATCATTGTTAATTCAGACAGTACTAGGGACAGGTTAAGGCGTTGTGATCTTTCTTGGCCTTAAAGAGGCCAAGACTCTTTGAAGACTCTATCCTTTCTTTTTTTTTAAGTTTTAAAACAAAGTTTATTTAGAAAGTAAACTAGAGTGAGAGAGAGAGAGGGCGAGAAAGACGATTTACCTCCCCAAGGTAGGGGAGGGCACCAAAGCTAAGAAAACATGGCGGCCATAGCTCAAAGAGCCATGTGGACACACCAGAGTTTAACCAAGCAATGGAGACTCTATCCTTTCATCCAGTGCAGAATCGGGAAGAGTCTGCTTCTGTCACAGGATTCTGCAGCAGAGTCAAGGCAGGATTCTTAGAAATGCTGACTGTGGCCTCTCTACCGCACCGTCATTAGAATCTCTGCACCAAAAAGGATTTTACTTTCTACTTTCAATAGCTTTGGCTAAAGTGTGTGAGGGAGACTGTGATTTAGGTTTCTTGAATTTTTCAAGTTTTTAAAGCATGCGGTCTGATATTCTGTAAAAAATACTTTATGAATTTGGAAAGCAAGTAATTTGAAAATTAAGATGTTATGATACAAAGTAGCCTTTTAATCTTGCTGCATACGTGACAAAGAAGTCAAGTTCCCACCCAAGAGAGATAGCGAGAACGTTGTATGTCACATAAATACTGTTTACTTTTGCTCTCCAGGAGACTATAATGGGTGCCATTTGGCATCTTAATAACTTTGGAAATGCAGAAAAATAGTGTTTCCAATTATTTCTCAACACAAATTTTCATTAGAGTAGTTGGAGCCAGTGTAACTGGAATCGACCTCCTGCTTCTCACAGAATCAGAAGCCAAGAGGTTGGCACCTTTCTGGAGAAGGCAGATTAGCTTTTAAATTATGATCGGCTTCGTCAGCTACCAGGCTTCACCGTACCCACTCTCTAGAGCTTCTCATCTCCTGGTGATACACCTGCTCGCCACTAGCATGGCAGCTGGTCTTCGACATTCATCTCTCTAAAAGTCTACCAGGCTGCAGATCCTTAGAGGAAGGGTGAGAGCAGATTCTTTCTTAACTCTCTGAGTCTGGAGGAAAGAAAATTCATGTGTGCTCTACGTGTGTTCCCCAGTTCTCCCAGACAACCATGACGATACTGTTTACCCATTTACATGACAATTTTCACTCAACACCAGCTCTGGCCCTGGCCATGGGCTAGCCACAAGGTCCAGTAAGCGACAGTCAAGTTCATGAAAAACTGCGAAATTGATGAACAGCCCATTTTATTTTTGTCCTTGGGAAGAAGATTAAAAGGTGAACAACAAACAGATGAGAGCCTAGTTGGCGAGCACACGAGCAGAAATGAGTTCCGCTGTTGCTGCCTTAACGTCCTGGGCACCAAGGGACACCTGTTCAGACGTGCTTGAGTCATAGGACATTGTCTGGACGCGGCCACTAGTGTTAGTTCCGCTATGTTTTCTATGGTTGTCTCTTCTCTGGACAAGTGAACAGAGAAACAGCTGGAACAGTGCAGAGAGTCACAGCAGGGAGCCATCTCAGCTCTCCTGTAACCAGCATGCAAGTTATCTGTCCTCTCCTCCTTAGACTGAGCCAGGACTGCCAAATTTACTCTGTGACCTCCCAGTCAGCCCTGGCTTGGAAGATTTTGGTGACCAAATTACGATTCGTAATCACTTTTTCATTTGTCCATTTCCTTAATTAAAGACATGTAAAATTGCCAAGCATAGCTGCTAATTTGTCTGAAATAACAAGTACTGATTAGAAACTCCAGTCCAAAGCAAGAAAACAGTGTTTGTAGTTAGTATGTGCAACCTCATCATGGGTCCGTCAAGAATTTTCATTAAGGTTTGTCCATAGTTTAATGACTTTGTAAGAGCTTCAGAGACTCCCCGAGAACCACTTAAAGATGCAGCCTGGGAGTGTCTCCACCAGGAAGCCTTTCCTGACTCCCCCTCCCCGCACCGAGCCAAGTGTACCCAAGACCCCTACCCACATCACAATCTCAGTGCTGTACAGAGTGTGGGTCCAGACCAGCAGCAAGAACATCTTCTGGGAATATGTTGGAAATGCAGATTCTTAGGCCCCATCCCAGACTTGCTAAATCAGAAACTCTGAGGTGTAGCCCTGAATTGTTTGTTAAACAAGCCCTCAAATTAAGTCTGATGCACACTCAATGTTGAGAACCCCTGCCTCCTACTAATAAACATATTGTATTAAAACTGTCTGTTATATGTGTGCCTCCATATTGAATTAGAGGCTGTTTCAGGGCAGGGACCATTCATTTTTCTATCCACAGTATACAAAGGGGGGACCCCAGAAAACCTTGAATTATCTTTTGCAGGACGGGATGCTGGTAGTACAGGCTTCCCTACCGTAAGTGTTCTAGGAACCAATCGACATCATCGTACCAGCTAGCATCTTTGTGAGAGGCTGTGTTCGGCCTCAGTGTATTTTTTTTTTTTTGCTGATTCTTTCAATGCGTTTGCCCATTTCGTGATGAGTGGGGTACGAGTGCACCTGCCAACACCATACTAAGTGTTTGGCAGTCTTTGACCAAAAACAGCATGACACTTGTTCCCCGCCTTCCCTCTTCACCCAATCTCACCCTGAATGACTTTTTTTTTGGTTTGTTTTCACGGACAAAAAAAGTCCTCAAAGGAAAACATTTTGCTGATGTGAAGAGGTGAAACAAAAAATGGAAGAAGCACTAAAAGGCATCAAACTCAAAATGGACGAGTTCAAAAATTATTTTGAGCAGTGGCAAAAGCGTCTTGATAGGTGTATCACATCAAACAGAGAGTACTTTGAAGGTGACTGAATAACATGGAAGATGAAGTACAAAATTTTTTATAAATAAATCCTGTTTTGGGGGGGCTCCCCCCTCATATATACACTGTGTGTGCATGTTACAAAAAAGGAACCATACAATATATACTGTTGTAACCTACTTTCCCCCCAACAGTATTTTGTGAACATTCTTCCTTTTGAAACAAATATTTTGTGATGTGGTATTTGATGGCTGTGAGTATCTTCTGTGCTGATGGTGTCAAAATTTCTTTAATCCAGCCAGGCTCGGTGGCTCAGCCTGTAATCCCACGCCTTTGGGAGGCTGAGGTGAGTGGATTGCCTGAGCCGTGGGTTCGAGACCCGCCTGGGCAGGCGATACCTCATCTCTACAATAAACCAAAAAAAAAAAAAATTAGTCGGGTGTGGTAGCGCATGCCTGTAATTCCGGCTACTCAGAAGGCTGAGGCGGAAGGATCGCCGGAGCCCAGCAGGTTGAGGCTGCGGTGGCTGGGAGCGGCCACTGCACTCCAGTCTGGGCGACCGAGTGAGACTCCAACTCAAAAAAAAAAAAAAAATTTCTTTAATCCTCTATTACAGGATGAAATTCTTTTTGAAACGAGCTTTTATTTTTTATGAAAATAATGCATGCATATACTTAAAAATCAGTTGAAAAATAACAGCCCCCACCACTTCTTATTCTTACCTCTAGCAGCAATGACTTTTTTGTTCTTTAGTTGATGCTATTTATGTCCATGATTCTGAATGACATGCATATACTTCTGTGGTGTCTCAATTTTAGACATTATCTAAAAAATTCCTCTGATGGCAGTTGCAAATCTCTCTCTCTTTCATGTCTCCACACACTTTCTTCTCCAATTTTCCCAATATAGCCAGTTCCAAGTTTTTAGTTAAAGCAAAAGTACAGTGTTTATAGCTATATAAATATTATTCATTGCCAAGCCAAGCAATGTGCTATGGTTATGTTTCTATTTTTTCAAATCTTTTTTTTTTTCAGGTACTGTCAGGCCCCTTTAAAAAAATATGCTTTGTTTTTTGCTGCAGTTTTAGGTTCACGGGTAAACATGAAAGGGAGGGACAGAGATTCCCTTATACCCACTGTCACACATGCACAACCTTCTCGTTATCAACATACCCTACCTAAGTGGTCCATTTGTGGCAGCCGATGGCCCTACATTGACAGATCATTGCCACTCAGAGTCCATAGCTTGCATTAGGGTTCACTCTGGTCCAATGCTTTGGTCCAATGTGTAATGACACACGCCTAGCATGGTAGTAGCCTTCAGAGTCTTTTCACTGCCCTGAAAATCCTCTAGGATCAGCCTCATCCTCCCTCCTTCATCCCTAACTCCTGAAACCACTGATCTTTTTACTGTCTCCATAGCTTTGCCTTTTCCAGAATATCATATAGTTGGAATCACACAATATGTAGCCTTTTCGGACCGGTTTATTTCACTTAGTCTTATGTAGTTGTGGTTTGTCTGTGTCTCTTTACGACTTGATGGCTCGTTTCTTTTTAGCACTGAATAACATCCCATTGTGACCGTACCACAGTTTCTTGATCCATTCAGCCACTGAAGGGCATCTTGTTTGCTTCCAAGTTTTGGCAATTAGGAATAAATTTGTTCTAAACATTCCTGTGTAAGTTTTGTGTAGACATACGTTTTCAACTCATTTGGGCAAATAACAAGGAGTGCAATCGCTACAGTGTATTTAGTTTTTATAAGAAACCAGCAAACCGCCTTCCAAAGTGACTGTACCCGTTGGCGTTCCCACCAGCAAAGAATGAGAGTTCATCTTGCTCCACATCTGTGCCAGTATTTAGTGTTGTCATTCTTCTGGATTTAGATCATTTCAGTAGGTATGTGGTGAAATCTCATTCCTTCGTGACACATGCCGTTGAACCATTTTTCATATGCTTATTTGCCATCTGTGTAACTTCATTGGCCTATTAGTTTTTGTTGTTGAGTTTTAACGGTTCTTTGTATATTTTGGGCAACAGTCTTTTATCAGATATGTCTTTTTAAAACTACTTTATTGAGATACAATTGACATACACAGATTTTTTTTTTTTTTTTTTTTGCAAATATGTGCTTTCAGTCTGTGGCTTGTCTTCTCATTCGATTGACAATATTTTTTGTACAGCAGAAATTTCTAATTTTAATAAGATCCGGCTTCGAAATTCTTCTCTTATGGGTTGTGCCTCTGGTGCTGTATCCAAAAATCACACTAAGTTCTCCTTTGTGATCTTCTAGGAGTTTCAAATCGTACCATTTTGGGAATTCCAGTCTATGATGTATTTTGAGTTAATTTTTGTGAAGGGTGTGAGGTTTGGGTCTAAATTAGTATTTAGGCCGTGGATGTCCAGTTGTTCCAGCCCATTTGTTAAGGGGATGATCTTTATGCCATTGCATTGCCTTTGTTCCTTTGTCAAAGCTCAGTTGACTATGTTTGTGAGGATCTACATCTGGCCTCTCAATTCTGTTCCATTTTCCATCTATCTCTTATTTCATCAGTGCCATGCTGTCTTGGTGACTGTAGCTCTGTCGTGAGTTTTGAAGTCAGGTAGTGTCGGTCCTTTGACTGGCTTCCTTCAATATTGAGTCGTCTATTCTGGGTCTTTTGCCTCACCCATATACACTTTAGAATTAGTTTGTTGGTATCCACCATATAATTTGCTAAATTTTGATTGGAATTACATTGAATCTACAGGACATTTTGAGAAGAATTGACACCTTAACAAAATTCAGTCTTTCTATAACATAGAATGTATCTCTCTTCATTTAGCTGGTTCTTTTTTCCTTCAGGTTTTATGATTTTCCTCATATAACTTTTGTACATTATTATATTTATACCTAATTTCATACTTTGTGTGCTAATGGCAATCATTCTGGGTAAATGGTATTGTTTTTAATTTTAAGTTCCACCTGTTCATTGCTGGTACATAGAAAAGTGATCAACTTTTGTTTATTAACTTTTGTATGTCATATCCTGCAATCTTGCTACAATCCCTTATTAGTTCCAGAAGTTCTTTTTTCAATTCTTTCAGATTTTCTCCATAAATAAGCATGTCATCAAGAGTCTAATTTCTTCCTTCCCAATCTGTATACCTCTTGTTTTCTGTCTTACTGTCTTACCTAGAAGTTTCAGTTCAATGTTGAAAGGAGTGGAGAGAAAGACATTCTTGCCTTGTTCCTGATCTTAGCCGAAAAGCTAAGTAACTTTAAAGTTTTTGTTTTTATTTTTTTAATCAAGAGAAAATTCTCCTTTATTCTGGTTTGCTGAAAGTATGTATTTACTGTACAATTTTCTTAATAAAGCCATAAACGCTACCAAGTTTGCAATCTTCCCTAAAATTCAGACATATCAGCCACATGTGAACCAGTTGCCCACTAGGATTCTTGGGTAGGGTCATTAGGGGATTCTCCACATCACACGTGCTGTTAGACTACTCTTGCAGAAATTCTTGTCATCCTTTCTTGGCTGTGCCCTCATTTTGCAGGACCACATCTTCCACAAGCATCCTGAGAAAGGGTATATAAGAAGGATTTGTTGTTTGAGTTTTTGTTCAAAGGAGTCTTTCTTCTACCATCACATAAAATTGATCAGTTGGGTATAAAATTGAAGTAGAAAATCATTTACTTAAGAATTTGGGGGAGAGAGAGGGAAGGGTTTCATTGTTTTTTACTGGTAAGATCTGACACTATTTTGTGTCTGACCTGACTTTTTCTCTTTGGGTACTTTAGGAATTTTTTTTGGCCCCTGGAGACATGATATTTCAATGCGATGTGCTGAAGTGTGGGTCTTTTAACATCAGTTGTGCTAGGCTTCAGTGAGAAGTTTGAATATGGAGTTTCCAATTTTGTAACTTAAGTTCCGGGAAGTTTTATTGAATTATTTCTTTGGTAATTTATTTATATGTTTTTTTTTTTCATTTCTCCTTCTGGAAAACTTAGTTTTTTAAAATTAAATATCAATTTTTTTCTAGGTTTCTTTATCTTTTCCAGCTTATATCTGCTTTTATTCTACTTTCTGGGAGATTTCTGTAAATATATCTTCTGATGATTAAATTTTTAATATTCAGCTTTTTAAAAATTTTCAAAGTCTTCAATCAGATCATGACTTCTCTCTATGGTATTAGATAGGACATGCGTATTTTTCCAACAACATGCCCAGTGCTACACCACTGAAGATTTGCTTGGTCTGTAGGAATTACAAAGTGCTCTCACATATCACTAAAGAAGGGGAGAGAGGACTTGACCATGCAGAATCTGGAGGCGAATGGAACGCTTGTTTTAAGTTTTATATAATTTAAAAAATGCACATGGATCTTGCATCTCTTTCCATAATTTATCTGTTTCAATGTAAAAATAGTTTTTTTTCCATCATCTGTCCTGAAGTGAAACTGACAATCCAAGATGATGTACTTACTATATTTCTGCTGGGATTTATATTTCTCCTGCCATGCTGGTAAATATCCCTGGGGGTTCATATACCCTGATTAAGTTGTATGGAAATACAAGGAACGGCCTCCCACCAAAAGGTCTTACTTTTTGGAGTAGTACAGGCCTCGTCCACTAGATGAGTGCTCTAGGAACCCACCGGCATTGGCGTACCAGCTAACGTTGTTGTGAGAGACTGCGTTTGACTTCAGTGAAATTTTTCTGGAGAGTCTTTAGAAGCACCTGCCCATTTCATGATGGATGATTTACAAGCACACCTGCTTACACTACTCTGAGTGTTCAGTAGTTTTTGGCCAAAAATAGCATGACCCCCATGCCTCACCCGCCCTGTTCACCTGATCTCACCCAACCGACTTTGTTTCCCTGGATGAAAGAAGTCCTCAAAAGGAAACATTTTGCTGATGTGGAAGAGGTGAAACAGAAAATGGCAGAAGCACTAAAAGGCATGAAAATTGACAGGGTCAAAAGCTATTTTGAGCAGTGGAAAAAGCGTTTCATAGGAGTATTGCCAAAAAAATGGAAGAATAGATACACTTTTTAAAATAAATACAGGTTTGGGGTGTCCCCCTTATAATCTCTAAGCCATCAACTTTAAGAAATGTGGTTTCCTCCATTGCCTCAGGTTTAAACTTTGATTCAGGAGGGGCTGAAAAATTAAAATAGTCCCTTAGACAATGAGGCATCACTGCCTAATAAACAGAAAAATGTGGAGATGGAAAGGACTTGACAGTGGGCTGCTGAGGTAACTGCTGCGAGTGTGAACATGCTTGCTCCCTGTTGTTATACAGAACAGTAAGAATCACCAAGGGAGTGGAGAAAAAACCTAGCCGTGTCTTCATTTGAAGAGGAAGAAGGCGGGAGCACTGAGAGCGGAAAATACAGGCTGTGCTCCTTTAAACAGAGATTTTGAAACACGGACTCCGTTGAACACACAGTCTGTTTTATTCTCTGCACATCCACTACACAGACTAGCTCTCCATGTTACTTATTTTAGATTTGAAAACTGGCTGCTCCTATAAGATGTTTTCACCTTGGTGGTGCTATGGGGTGGTTCCTTTATTTTCCTTAATTTCTTGATTTCCCTCCCTTAATCTCCATCAATCGCTTACTCCTAGCCATCTCCCCAAAACATACACCCTAAGTGAAAACCTTGCTCAAAACACAGCTTTGAAGCAGCCTCTAGATCCCTTTTCAATGTGTTCCTACCCTTAGGCACTTTTTCAGTTCTCCATAGAACTTCTGGAACTGCCTTGGTGTGTGTGTGTGTGTGTGTGTGTGTGTGTGTGTGTGTGTGTGTGTGTGTGTGTGTGTGTGAGAGAGAGAGAGAAGAGAGAGAGAGAGATAGCATGTCACCATCACCATCACCTAGCTTCAGAACATTTCTATCACCCAAAAGGAATGCCATAACTATTAAGCTATTATTCCCCCTTACTCCTTCCTTCCAGGCCCAGACAGCCACTTCCTTTCTGTCTCTATAAATTTGCCTATTCTGGATATTTCTTATAAATGGAATTATACAATATATGGCCATTTGGTCTGGCTTATTTCACTTAGCCTGATATTTCCATGGTTCACTCATGTTTTAGCACATATCAGTACTCCCTTTTTTTTTTTTTTCTTTGAGTTGGAGTCTCACTTTTGTTCCTCAGGCTGGAGTACAGTGGCACGCTCACGACTACCACAGCCTCGACCTGCTGGGTTCAGGTGATCCTTCCACCTCAGGCTTCCAAGTAGCTGGAACCACAGATGCACACCACCATGCCCAGCTAGCTTTTGTGATTTATTATAGAGACGAGGTCTCACCCAGTTGCCCAGGCTGGTCTCGAAGCTCCAGGCTCAGGCAGTCCTCTTGCCTCGGCCTCCCAAAGTGCTGGGGTTTTAGGTTAAGCCGCCATGCCTGGCCCTCCGTTCCTTTTTATGGCTGAATAATATTCCATTGTGTGGATATCTCACATTTCGTTTACACATTCATCAGCTGATAGACATTTGGATTGTTTCTACCTGGTGGCTGCTGTTTGCCGTGACACTGCGAATATTCTTGTACAGGTTTGTCTTTGAACACGTGTTTTCAGTTCTTTGGGTTGTATACCTGGGAGTGGAATTGCGGGGTCATATGGTAAATCTAATGTTTAGTTTATACACAATGGACCACTACGCAGCCACAAAGAAGGACAAAATCATGAACTTTGCGGCAACTTGGACGGATTTATAGGCTATGATATAGAGTGATCTATCACAGAAACAAAGAACCAAGTATGGCATGTTCTCACTCAGAAGTGGACCTTGAATAACTATCATAATACTGTAAGAAAGGGATTGGCAGTCGTGGGAAACTGCCGGCGGGCGGTGAGCAGCGGGGGCGGGGGGATGGGGGAAGGGGAGTGGCAGTCGTGGGAAACTGCCATGGGAGGGGGATGGGACACCTCATCAACCAGGATACCTGCAGAATGAACATGTGTATACCTACCCCCGCATTGTATCCCACATATTTAAAATAAAGAATTTATAAAAGAAAAAAGAACTGCCAAACTGTTTTCTACAGTGACTGCACCATTTTACATTCCTACCAGCAATGTATGCAGGTTCAGATTTCTTCACATTCTTGCCAACCTTTGCTATGTTTCATTTTTATTTTTATTTTACTAGGCATACTAATCAGTGTGAGGTAGTATCTCATTGTGGTTTTTTTTTTTTTTTCATTTTCCTAATGACACTGAGCATTTTTTCATGTGCTTGTTGGCCAAATGCATATCTTGTTTGGAAACATTTCAAGTCCTTTGCCCATTTTTAATTTGAGTTGTTTGTCTTTGTGCCGTGGTGTTTTAAGCATAAAACCATAGACAAAATAAAAGCTACTACTGACCATTTTATGAGAAATCACACAATTTGGAAAAGTTGCAAGGATAAGTTTTGGTAAATTTTTCACCCGCTATTTACTAAGAGGACCCTTTCCTGTTTCCTTTTTGGATTACTGGTCCTCCGGCTTCACCTGTCAAGAAGGAAGCTGACCTTTGATTTCAGCACATAAGTGAGACACTGCAGAACCTAGTCACCCGGCTGTGTCTGAGAAGTTTCATCACTGGGGCTTTCTGGGAGTCAGCCTTGCCATCAAAGTCAAGTGCTAAATGGCCCTGACTTTATGATTCTTCATTTGCATTTACAATTGCTCTAAGCAGCAATAAGATTATAACCCAAACAAGCGGCCTGTAATCTATCATGCATTTGATTTAATACATAGAAGTGGATGTCTTTTAAAGAGCATGCACTTTTCTTTTTCACGTTCTCTCCCAGAATCATTCTCACTGGAAGCACTGAACCTGATAATGTGGATGAATTCCTTTTTAAATCCAGTGGCTAAGAGGGAAACAAGGAATTTCTGATTTTGCTTGAGCATTTTGGGTAAAAAATGGGCACAAGGAGGAACGCTGGCAGATTTTCCCGTGGTTGGGTGAGGCTTCTGGACACCGTGAGGGAGTTGAGTTGTAGTAATGTCTGTGGTCATTTCATCTGAATGTCCTGTTTACTGAAGTCAGTTCATAGTGCAGAAAGATCCAACGTAGAAAAGCTGGAGGCGGAAATTGAGTCCTGGGAGTCGAGATTGGTCATTGTCTTATTTGATCTGACACCGCTTTACTCTTCTCTCTATGAAACTGTTCTTTATGATACACTGTGTCTTCTGGTAGTTCACATCCTTCACAGAACCCTCTCTAACGATGCAAAACACATAAGTCCTCCGCAATCAGTTATCATTTGAATCTTAGTCCAACTTTAATAAGCTGTGTTTTATATTTAAGTAGTTTCTCCCCTGGTGGTTGCCCGTGGCAGCCTTCGGAGTTTGATAGCTCCTCACTCCTTATTTTATACATCTCTAAGTAATTATACCCTGTGCCCTGAAGCCTCAAAAGCATCGGATTATTTAAAAACACACAATTAAACACTTCAGATGACAGTGTTGAAACTTAAGGAAAAGACGCTCGCTTTGAAAGATGGTGCTTCACGCTGAATGGAGCTGGTACCCTAACTCCTCAGACTGAAGTGTCTGTCTCGGCGTGGGCATCTGCCATACCTGTGACAAGCTCAGGGTGACCCAACCTCAAAAAGTCTAGTCGTCTGAGATGCCATTTTGCAAGGCAGTTCCTGCCACCAGCTTCAAGGATAGGAAACAGAATGATGACCTTGAAGATGACAATGATGATTCTAATAGCAGTTGGCCACATGTTGTGCTCCTGGTAATATACTAGGCTTCCTAGGGACCTGTTCTACTCAATCTTATAGAAACCTCACAAGGTGGTTTTTATTACCCTTTCATTTTACAGACAGAAAGACTGAGACTTAAGAGGTTGTTCAGGTTATTTAAATAGCAAGAGGCAGAATAAGGATTCAGACCTAGGTTACCTGACGCATCCCTGCAAAAGTCAGCCGAGCAGGTTTGTGAAGGTACCTTGCATATTTTTAGCATGGTCTCCTCTGGGGAGTGCACCTGACTTTGACATCTGGGCGGACCACATGGCCTCCTGTTTCCTCAGCATCCTGGACATATCTCTACAGCAGTTGTTGTTGTCTGAATAGCAACGGTCTCCAGACTGGTTTCCATCTTTCCACCTTCTTGAGAGCACAGGTGCCGTGTCATTCCCCCCTGTATCTTCAGGACACAACACAGAGCAGGAGCTCAACATTAGTGGAATGAATAGGAAAAAAAATAAGTGTGTGTGTGAGTAAATTAATAAGTTGTTTGCTGCTGTCATTCCCAACTCTCAGCATAAAATGGGCCCAACCGTTTCCGTAGACCCTGGGATTCATCACCCCGTGGTCTTTTCCTTGGGTTTGCTCTGTCCCCGTTGCTTCTTTGCCAGCTCACCTTGTGCTTCCTTGTTTTCTACAGTGGGCACTTGTAGGTGAACTAGGCCAAGTCAAGCTTTTTAAATCTGTAAGATCTTACCTATTAGGTCCTGAAATTAATTTTGTGGATGGGTGGTAACCAGCTTTTCTCCTTTTTTGCGGAAGAGACTAGAAAAGAACACAGCGTATAAGCATGCATGACATAGCATGACATGGCATTCATTTCAGATGGATAAATGAATAGAGGTTATACAAGGAGGACTCCCCTCCAACAAAACCCCCGGAATTATCTTTTTGGGGGATTGTCCCCTTGTAGTACACTTGGAATTTGTTCCCCTAGTTCGAAGGGCCAAAGATTTTATCTGGAAGTTTTGAGAAGATTGCATCATGATTTTCAGAAGAAATGTCCCGAATCGTGACAAACAGATGACTGGTTCTTCCACAATGACAACGCACCTGCCCATACTACGCTGAGTGTTCATTAGTTTTTTGGGTTTTTTTTCCCAAAACATCATGACTCCCATGCCCCATCCTCCCTATTCACCCAGTTACACAAAGCTCAAGGAAAGAAACTTTCACAGTAATGATATATGTGAGACTCAGCCCAATATTTTAATAATGTCTCCCCCTTCCCATCACGGGAACATCTCACTTTCCAGAAGCGCGGGCATGTGGGATCAGAAGGTGGCCCTTGCTGTTGGCTCTTCTAAGACTCGACTCATCTTCCTCCTGACTTGCTACGCCTTCTCATGACTTAAATCTTAAGTCTTAATTTTACATCACAGAGAGGGATCTCACATCTCCTTTGACCCACTGTCCTAGTCCCTTAATCACCAGGGCCAAACAGGAATGCCACGAGTCCTTCCCCTTGAGGGAAGAATCCACATGCATAAATGCTTTGCCAGTGACATTTTTGTTTCTCCAGAAGAAAATAGTCCTCAAAGGGAAACGTTTTGCCAAAAGGTGTAACAAGAAACAGCTGAAGCACTAAACGGCATCAAAATTGAAGAGTTAAAGCTGTTTTGAGCAGTGGAAAACGTGTCTCGATAGGTGTATTGTATAAAATGGAGAGTACTTTGAAGGAGACTGAAGTTTAAACATGTAAGAATAAATACATAAGTTTTTATAAATAAATTCGATTTTGGGGGGTCCCTCCTCACATATATATCAATAGCACTGATAAAATATCATGCTTGAAGGCATGTTTAAGGATCACAGATACCAGTTTTGGATGCTCATTTAGGGTAAAGTGTTTAAAAATGTTTGACCACTATCCACATTAAGAAAACATTTTACATTGTGATCCAGTACATATCTGAGTGTGTACTATATTGCTTTGTGAAGAATACTGTTCATTGTTTGAAAAACACTCTCCTAAATGACTCCCAGTGTATGACTTGTGGTCAAATATCTCATTCCCCTACTAAAAGAGTTCCTAAGGTCTTATATTTAGCCAAAGCTCTTATTCAAATTATCACCCAACTTTCGAAAGTTTAGTCCCAATGCAATTATTTTAATGATGCTAAAATGTAAATGCTGCAGAGAATTTAATAGAAAATAATAGAATGTTTTAAAATTTTTAATAGTGGGAGCTTAACTCTGAAATTCACAGAATTATGTTATTTTGTATTCTTCTTTAAATTCACTCTTCCAAATATTAACCTAAAAGCCTTACTGCTTTAGGTAAATTGTGGGGACTCCATTTATATCAGTTGATGGCATTCATATAGGATTTCAACTTGAACTTGCTGTGAAGGAGCCAGACTTTGCTGTGGGATGCATTCATGTGCAGAGCCGCTGTGCACAGCTCATTGGAGATAAGACAGTTTTGACTTTACATGCCAAACTTTTGTCACTTTGTCTATTTTCATATTTCTCTATGACTCTGCAGAGCCAAGCTTTTGATCGGTTGAGCAGTAAATTGAAAATGCTCTTCTTAAATAAAATCCTAATGCTGAAGTGAATACCAAGCAATGCTGCCTTTCCTGAAACGAATATTTGTTGAGTGCTTTCTCTGAACTAGGAAATTGTTGACGTTATGAAAATGAATGTAATTCCATTCCTGCTTCGAAGGGTCTTCTGGTCGGAAGCTTTCCCACCTTAGGGCTTGGACTCATCTTGCCTGGGTCTGTGGTACACTGAAGATCCTTCGATTGTCCCCTCCGGCTCTGGGCCCAGCTCCACCTGGTCTTTGCCCTGAGAGGCTGGTCAATATGGCTGCAGTCAAGAGCTCTCTTCCTCTCTGGCCTCTGGTTGGAGTTAGCCAATGAGAGCACCAGCGAGAGGTAGAAGGAGGGAGCGGCGGGCAACTGGACTCTGTATTCTTCCAGCTCTTTCTTTGCAAGGTCACCCTAGGCTAGCTCTCCCTCTCTGTCAAAAGTCACGCCTTTGAGGTGTGCTTGTTTTTGCCTCTGTGTTCCAGGGATCACTTCCCAGCCACTTGTCCTTCCATCCCCCAACAGTGGCCATGCGTGACACCTCGTGGTTTCACTCTCTCTGCGCTCTTTGTCTTCTGAGACACCCTTGGCCCTGAATGAGCTTCCTTTAGGACCTTCCAGCACTGCTGACTGGTGCCTTAGCTAATTTTCTACCACACGCAATTGACACAATCTCAGAAGACTTCTTCATTTTTTTAGTTGGAGTCTCACTCTGTCGCCCAGATGGAAGTGCAGGGGCCGCTCCCGGCCACCGCAGCCTCGACCTGCTGGGCTCCGGCGATCCTTCCACCTCAGCCTTCCGAGTAGCCGGAACTACAGGCATGCGCTACCACACCCGGCTGATTTTTTGATTTATTGTAGAGATGAGGTCTCGCTGCCCAAGCGGGTCTCGAACCCGCGGGCTCAGGCAATCCACTCACCTCAGCCTCCCAAAGGCGCAGGATTACAGGCTGAGCCACCGAGCCCAGCTCTTCATTTTTATATATGTTTCCAGGAAGCCATCTTATTAATCAATATAGAAAGCTATTTAAAGCCACAGCCTCTGGTTCCTGCAAATACATTTTCGCTCTATACAATTGACACTGGAACCGCTCAATAACTGTTTGCCACCGTGGGTGATGTTGATCATGACCCATGGGAAGGTCAGAGCCTTCCTTGTTAATGACCTGGTCCACCGGGCTTTGTGACAGGCTGCAGGTAAATATCCTGGGAGGAACGGTCTTGCAGAAGCGTAAAAGAACTCACCACCTTGCTGACAAATTGACCACCAGCCTCCACTTTGTGAGTCCTGTTTAAAGGGAAGAGAGACAAAATGAGGTAAATCCCCGGCAATGGCAAGAGCAGAGTCATGACCAGGTATCCGTTGCTTGCTGTGTATCAGGCATTGTGCTTGACAGGCATTCTGCTAGGATCGTTACATGACTGTCTTATTTAATAATCATGACTACTCTGTGAGGCAGCTCTTGACTCCATGTTACAGACGGGGAAGCTGGCAGTGTGAGAATGAGCAACTTGCCTGGAGATGCACAGCTGCTGGTTTTCAGAGCTGAGATTTGAACTCCTCCCTCTAACTCAGAAGTGTTCCTTCTCCGAGTTCATTTCCTCTTTGTTTTGTGATCGACTTTACTAAAAGTCATGCTTGACATCAGTTTTGAGTTTATTAAAGCCTTAAACTTTTTTTTTGAAATCAGGCATTCTATAATTTTTTTAAAAATCTGGTTGAGAGTCAACTCCTTATCTTACAGTGGAAAAGGAGTAGATGGCATGTGAGGGAGAAGGCGAAGGAATGAATGCTTTGCAGGTTATCAAAGGGCTTGGAGAACCCTGTAGTGAAGAGTAACCACAAATGGACTTTCTCTGAATTGTAGATATTGAGTTGCTTGCCTTGTGAGCCTCAGTGAGCCTTCCTCCTGTTGCCGGATTTTGAACGTGTGTCCTTGGAGAATAAAAGTCTTAACCACTGCCTGGCAGAGTCAATTCTCTGCAATTTTAGAAGAACCCTACTTGCTGCATTCCCTTGGAAGGAAGCATGTCCAAGAGTTTCCAGATGGGGGGAAAAGACTGAGGCTAAAAGAAAGAGTAATCTAGCCAGGCTCGGTGGCTCAGCCTGTAATCCCCTGGTTTGGGAGGCCGAGGTGAGTGGATTGCCTGAGCCTGCAGGTTCGAGACCCACCTGGGCAACTTGGCGAGACCTCGTCTCTACAATAAATCAAAAAATAAGCCGAGCATGGTAGCGTGCACCTGTAGTTCCAGCTACTTGGAAGGCTGAGGCGGAAGGACCGCCGGAGCCCAGCAGGTTGAGGCTGCAGTGGCTGGGAGTGGCCACTGCACTCCAGTCTCTGGGTGACATAGTGAGACTCCAACTCAAAAAAAAAAAAAAGAGTAATCTAAGATGCCCAGCAGAAAAGCGTCAGTGTCATCTCAGTAGGGAGTTATGATGTGACTTCTTTGAAAAAAGCAAAAGCAAGCCAGCCAGCCAGCCAGTCATCAACTGAATTCATGAAAACTGTACCACAGGCCTGAAGCATCCAACATTACAGTCATGGATTCTTCTTTCTAGTTTCTTGGGGAGCTGTTACTATATTTGAGGTGGTGGAGCTCCAGATTGTCTTACTTTTTCATTTCAATGTCCTGTTAGCCAAACACTGAGCACAGCTCAAGGGCTGCACACGCACTGGGAAAAGACAGGCTAGTGTTTTCCACTTCCTTTAGGGAAAAATACTTACTTGGTTGACAGATGTTCCTGTTGGTGATTTTTTATTTTTATTTTTTTTCTCATTCTTTTCCTTCTTTGTTTTCACCACAATGTTGCATTTTCTTGGTTCTGTGTGAGGCATTATGTAAGGGTAAGCCTTGACATTCCAGGTCTGAGGTCTTTCTTGACCTCTGGGATTATTTTCTTTAACAGAGCTATTAGAAAGTCGGCTGTTACCTGCCAGAAAATAAGACCACCGATTTTTCATCACAAGTTAAATAAACATTGAAAATCAGCATTCTACAAGGACCATTAGCTTATGTATCACTGTAAAATGTTTTACGACTCTTGATATAAAGGATACTCATATAAAAACATAAACTGTGTTGTGACAAACGTTTCTTCCCGTCATAGTTTGTAGTAGCCCTAATAGCAAATAAATCTAAGTTGAATATCGTTAGGCTCCAGACAAACTGACCTCCAGTTTCAAAGAGTTGGGTTAAACCATTGTGGTGATGGCACAATCTCAGATATAGGGAGATGCAAACTTGTATAGCTCCCCGGATGATCTTTCATTCAGAAGAGAGATGATTCAGTGAACTGAAATTGCTCTTGAGTGACCCATTTTATTTATCTATCTGCTTATCTTCTGACTACTGGTTCATACATGGTGCCACAGAGAACCCCGCACATAGCTCCCCAGGGCTCTTGAGAGAGCAACCCAGAGCGATGCAAAGATGAAAAACCATGAACAGTGACTGTTTTACGTCTGTCAAATGAGAAAACACTATTTTAAAGTGTCATTTAGCTGGTACTATATTGGTGAAGCTGCTGGACTCATATACCATTGGTAGCAATGTGATTGCTTTGGAAAGCATTTTGGCAATACATACTGTTCATTTGAAACTATAATTACATTTCAGGGAATTTCTTGTATGGGATCATTTAGAAGAATAAAAAAAAGTGGAGATGTTCATTGCAGAATTTTTTAGATTAGTGGATGGTTAGAAAACCTAAATACCATGGAGAAGTCGTTGGTCAATTTTTATAGCTATTATGGACTGTCTACATGAAGTCTAATTGGTAGCAATGTCACATGTTATGATGTTATGCTTAGTGAAAAAGTATGGATTGCAAGCATTTAAGATTATTACATACCTGTGAGAAGCAACAGTTGCTAAAATGTGTTTGTATTTAACTTTTTGATTTCATTTTAAGTATCATTTTGTGTTTAACAGTAATTAGGAGCTAAAACTACTTGACTGTGAAGAGTAATATCAATGGAAACATTTTTCATGGGAACTTTCCTTAGATTAGTGTAATTGTTCAAGTATAAACCTTCAGGACCTGAAAGTGTCAAGGATTTAGAAAACTCACATTTAAATGTTCAAATTTACAAAAAAGATAAGCCAAATAGGTGAACACAGAGCAAAACATCCCTCCAGAATAGTGAGACCATCCATTCTTGTTATTTTGGGGGTTTTAATGTTGGCACCTGGAGTAAAAAGATCTCATAAAATAATTTAGATAAATGTCACTGTTTATGATGTTGAGAGAGAGTAGCTTGTGGCCAGGAACTATAAACCGCCCTCATATGAGTGGGGCACATGGGCTTTGTGGAAGGGACTGTATCCCAAAGAACCACAGGACACAAACAGAAGGCGAATGTGGGTGATTGATCCCTGCCAGTCTTGAATCAGATGGATAAACATAGCCTAGGGAAAAAACAAAAACACCTTAGGAAATAACCTAAATACTCAACAAGAGGGGATTAGTTAAATAAGGCATGTTCAAGTCGTATGATGACCTACTAAGTGACAATGAAAGCAGAAAAACAAAACAAAACAAAATATATGTACATTAACTGAGTAAATGTCTACAGTAAACTTACATGGAAAAAGAAAGGTATGAAACTATTCTAATTTTTGTACCTTCATTCACAGGAAAAAAGAAATTAAAAAAGAAACGTAAACTTGTTGATAATGATTATCTGGTTGTTTAAATAGCAGACAATCCTCCATTCATGTCTGTATTCTCTCATTTTTTTTTTCTCCAATACTGTGTATTACCAAACTAATTAGAGATAGTAATTTGTTTTGTTTTGTTTTTAGGAGATAGTTATTATTTAATTAACTATTAAATAATTAATTTAATATAGATACTCAAATACATAATGAATGAACTATTGCCTAAAATAATTTTTTAAAGAGGCATCATGTAAATTGCAATAAAATAAAACATGGTTTTGATTGCATCAATTGAATAGAAGTCTACAGCAGTATTCAGGTAAGGACATTTCCTTTTAATGTAACTCCATCACTGAGTAGCTTGCTTTTAAATGCCAGATATTGGTATGTTTGTATATGAAAGGTCCCCTGACTCTCTCATATAAATAAATATATATATATATATATTTTTTTTTTACCTGAAACTTTATTTTTTTTGCTAAAATTAGGGTATCATGTATACCTGAATCAATCTATTATCTCCTTCTTATCTTCCTTCCTTCCTTTCCTCCTCCCTTTTTTTTTTTTTCCAATTCTACAAAGATAGACAAAATGAATAAGGGTAGGTTTAGCTCAGTGTTTGACCATAAAAAGTCTTGGAATCAAAATAAAAACTTGAAAAAATTAAAACAGCAGACAACAAAGACCACTAAAGTGCCTAAATACTTCATTAAAGTGCCTAAATACTTCAGTGCTTGTGGTTTAAATGGCTGTTTGGGGTACATTGAAGAGTCTGATGTTAGCTTTCTGGATTCATACAATAAGAAACAAAGAATCCTTTGGACTTGACCTTTGCTGAATAGAATACCAGGAAAATGAGAATGCTGTCATTTTTGTCTGTGAAGTTCAAACATAAATTGAAGGAGACTGGCCCCCCAATCTGTCACATTCTTACCACCGAATATGCCATCCCTGAAGTTGATGAGATGATACAAACTCTCAAGCTGCCCTCACCCACTCCTTGAAATGGATACATGGGGGATCTCGTGAGGGTTTTCCTCCCCTTCTTTACTCACTTGTACCAAAAGATTTTGTCTTTCTTGTAATATCTGAGGATCTGAACTCTGTCGTCCCAAGGTGAGGTCAAGGGACTCTGGGATGCCCCTTCCAGAGCATAACAGGCCAGTGTGATTGTTAAAAGAGATTCCGATGGATATAGTTTGATAATTACAAAATCTGTGCAAACGTTTCCTTAACTTTTTATTGGTTTGTGGTAAATACTTGTGAACTGAAAGAGAGAAAGAAAGAAAGAAAGAAAAGAAAGAAAGAAAGAAAGAAAGAGAGAGAGAAAGAAAGAAAGGAAGGAAGGAAGAGAAGGGAAGAAAGAAACGGACGGAGTGACGGAGGAAAGGAAAGCAGGAAGGAGGGAAGAACAGAGGACTTTTCACACGTGCAAAGATGAAGTCTCTCCTTGGCCACTGTATCTGATGATTTGGGGGACTCATTTGCTGTTCCTACCTTGGTAGTTTAAAAGAGAAATCCTCGCCAAAGGACGACATATTGATTCTTAGCATACTCTTAGCTAGATAGCAAGACATTGTCCTTTATGCAGAGGACAATTATTGCAACGGTTTCCTTTAAATTCCTCTGGTTATAGATTACAATAACTTAGCCTGGGGGGTTAGCCAAAAATGGTTTTGTCACTAATGCATGACAGTTATTGAAAGACTTCTTTTTCCCTGTTTGCTGCTATCCTAACACAACACACTTTCTGTTTCCTTCTTCAGGCACTCACCATTTCCATGTTTGCTGCTTCCTTGTGGATTTGAGGGATACTGTCCAAAGTATGGAACACAGTGTCTTGCTTAGCATAGATGTTCAGTAAATAGTGGATGAATTAAACTCAGAACTCTGAAGGAGAGAAGTCACACATTTATCAAATAATTCACAAAGAGACACACCCCTGACAGCTAATCCAGTTAACTGTATTACAGTAAGCTGAATTCAGAATATGTTTCAAATCATTTCTCTTCTTATAAGAATTTTGTTTAGTGGCTGGAACACTTGTTTCTCCGTATGTTGATCGAATGTGACCTGAGCCAGAAAGATTCACAATAAATAACACCAGGAGGCTTATGAATGATGTATAAAGCCCACCGGTCTCACGACAGGTAAGGCAGAGGTGGGCAGCTACTTTATTTCAGAACAGCCAAAGCCTTGGTAATGTAGCACAACCATGGGAATACTGAGTGGTTGTGACCAGTTTGCTGTAAACTTGTAGAATGAAACAAGCTTGAAATGTTCTGAGGGGTATTTGATCTTTTGTATTAATAGAGCCTGGGCTTCAGGTGAGCACACCTGAAAATAGCCCAGCTTGTTCCTCTAGCATTTGCCCTGTGGCTATATGGGCCAGCTGAGTGGTATATACAGTATTAATCACTTTTTACTGGCAGTGAAACTATACTTTTATTGGCATTTAGCAATTCTAATCCAGGGAGATTTTACTAACATAACCATCATCACTGTTATCATAATTCTTATGATTGTAATTTAAGACTGAAATGTCATCATCTTGAAGAAAAGAGTGAAAGTTTAGTTGACATTTCCTATTGATATGTCAGGGCCATAATTGATGATCTGATAACAATACTGATCTGGATTTCATAGTTTTGCTTTGTTCTGAAGCAAGATCCTTCATTAATTTTCTCTCTAAAACGTAGATTCTGTAACACATTAATCAAAGAATTTATCGCATTGTTATTGTGTGCCTGGCACTGTGATTCTCTGGGACTGACTTTATAGAAACATAGATCACGATACTGCTGGCTGGCAATGAACCACAGCTTATGGGTGGAACTAAGACTGGAGACACCGGGGAATGGGAGATGAGATATTGGCTTGGTTCACCCAGGACTGCGCTCCCTCTCTTCACTGCCTCTAGTCCACTGCTGCATATGAAACCAGTCACTCATGCTTCTGTTCATTCATTCAGTGAAGCCCTTATTTTATCTAGCAGAATCCTGTTTAGTGTCAAGTTAGACAAATCTAGAAGAATTTAGGAAATTATGTCACAAACACAAAATGAGCTTTCTCCTGCGTCGTCTTCCTTTCCAAACGGGATTTTCATCCCTCATAGCTCCCCAAATTCAAAGGGGGAAAAAAACAAGGGCTTATTTTATCCCGAAGTTTGAATGATAACCCAAAGTCTGATCTCATTCGTCCTAAATCTCATTTGCCCTGTCTCTTCACCTCAAGAGCCCATCACTGAGGCCAAGGGAGTGCCTGGTTCACAGTTCCACCCCGGGGCTACGGTCAGCTCCACAGGACAGGATGTGCACAGGGCAGGGACACTTGTTCTGAGCTGCTCTTACCACAAGCAGAGGCTGGATATGATGAGAAAGTGACAGATGTCCACTGTGCTCAGGGACAGCCAGACCCTTTGCAGGTTGGTACAAATGCGGCTTGATCTCTTTCCCTCTCAGAATTTCATCTGTCTGATCTGTGTCACCAGTTCATCCTTTTTAAGTCAAAATGCTAATCCTGTCCTTCCTCAATCATGTTAACTCTTGACTAAAATGCTTCCTCCCTTACCTGCCAATCCTGGCAAAAGCAACTGGCTACATATCCTTGGGTGTTCCTGCCTGTGGCTTTGCCCATAGTGCCTTCCTCCATGCCTCTCACTGGTCATCTGGATCTGTTTAAGGCCCAGTTCAGATCCTATCTTCATGAAACACCCTCTGGTTTTCTTCATCTGATGTCTGCAGCATTTAACATGACTTGACACATAGCACTTACTGTTTGTTTAACAGATATTTGTCAAATGCTTAGTATGTGCTTATTGCTCAGCTAAGTGCTTAAAAGTATTTTTTCCTATTTTTCCCAGTAAGCTATAAACTCATTGAAGTTGGAGTCTTTAAAGGCAGTGACTTACCTACTTATGGTGGGCAATCGGCATATGTCTCCTGAATGAATTAATGTTCATTCAGTTTGCACATCTGCTGAGCACTGGCATTTAAAGCCTGAGATAGGAAAGCCCCGTCTTGTCTTAAATCATAGAGTTTGGTGAAGGTGCTGGACCTTCAATAAACATTTGCCAACCCTCTAAGTGGGATGGAAGTTAATACATAATAATGATGATACATAATAATAAGCTATTTTCTTTATTTTCTTCAGTGTTACATTCTTTGGTCTTTTGGCATCATTTTTGAAACTTTTTGTTGTCTTTGTACATTTCCAAATAGCTTTTACAAGAATGTCTAAGTTCTGCTTTCTAACTTGGGAAGAATTGAAGTAATTTTTTTTCTTAAACAATGGGGACTTCTCTAACAATTGCACATGCCAGTGCTATTGACCCATTGTTAAAAGACTGGGTTTTATAAAATGCTTCTAACAGCCAGAGGGCTTTGCAGGCCCGTGGTCTATGAGGGCTGAGTTAATCTTCAGTTACCTTAGCAAACTTGGTGTTTAAGGAGGTGATATTTGATTTGTAGGGTCACTTGCAAGTTCCATTGAGGAACTTGCCCTCTGTTGTGAATTTGTGACTTGAATTCACTAACATTTTAGATGTTTCCATGTAGAAATGTTTTTTCTAAAACACATAAAGCATTAATGGGTGGAAGAATGGATTCATTTTCTGGGTATCAGCCATGCTGGACAAGGACGCTTTCCTATGCTGCCTTCTGACCCTGGACAAGAGATTGAAAGTCTCTTTGCTGTTTCTTTCTTTTCAGTTTCTCTCCTCTGCTGTTCCTCTTCATAAATAACTTTTCAGCCCCATTAGCTAGGTGTCAGTACCATAGGTGTTGATGGGAATTGGCAGCTAGAATGGCCTTGGTGACCTCTGTGAGAGCCGTTTTAGGGAAGTGAAGGCAGAAACCACACTGCAGTGGGCTGCATAGCACGAGCACTTGACTCCGTGGTCTGGGGAGTGAGTTGTAGGCTCTGCAGCTGGACTGCGAAAACTAAGACACAAACTCTGCCACGCACTAGCAGTTGATGGTAAGCAGGTCGTCAGATCTCAGTTTCTCTCTCTCTCTCTGTCTCTGTCTCTCTCTCTCTCTCTCTCTCTCTCTCTCTCTCTCTCTCTCTCTTCTCTCTCTCTCTCTCTCTCTGCCTCAATCACCTCTTCTAAAAGATGGGAATAAAAATGGAACTATCTCAAAGTTGTTAGAAGTAAATGGGCTCAAGTGCTCAAGAGCAGTGCCAGCTTCATGATGCATCCTCAGTAAATATTAGCTGTTGGTTTTGACGTGTGTGCGAAGGCAAGCTGAGAGTCCTTTTTAAGCTCGACTATGAGATTGGAGAGAAAATGGAGCCATTGTTAGACACGGGGTGCAGATTAGGAATTTCCTCCAGAGAGGTGAAAGAGAAATACTTTTTTTGGGGAAAAGAAGTCGTTCTTAGAGCATGACATATTAAAGATGTCAGAAGGAACAGAGGTCAACGGATGGAGTGAAAGTACTGAAAGAGGAGTGAAGCTGGCCCTCAGATGGACGGCTGGACGAGTGAGCCTTGCCTAGGAAGAGCTTCCTGTTCCCTAGGGCTGAGCCTAGGGGCCAGGGTGGAGGCAATAAAGAGGAGGAGAAGCTAAGGATGTGTGTCTTGGCGGGTGGGAGAAGAGAGATGAAACATCCCCCCTCAGAGCTTATTCTCTTTGTGAAATAGGAATGAGCTGGTCTGGTGGAGGGAAGGGACGGAGGAGTAATAGGCAGTGTAGGACTCACACACAAAGCAGAAGCTCCACAGCAGTGAGTCCTGGAGACAAGATGACACGAGCCAGACTGTAGGGCCTAACAAAAGGAGCGAGAATGCTGGCGTGATAAGAAATTGTGCTCAGGCCGGGCTCAGCGGCTCAGGCTGTGATCCCGCACCTTGGGAGGCCGAGGTGAGTGGATGGCCTGAGCCCGCGGGTTCGAGACCCGCCTGGGCAACTTGGCGAGACCTCATCTCTACAATAAATCAAAAAATCAGCCGGGCGTGGTAGCGCGCGCCTGTAGTTCCGGCTACTTGGAAGGCTGAGGCGGAGGGATCGCCGGAGCCCAGCAGGTCGAGGCTGCGGTGGCTGGGAGCGTGCCAGTCTGGGCGACGAAGTGAGCCTCCAATACCAAAAAAGAAAAAAAAAAAAAGAAAGAAATTGCGCTCACAAAGTAAGACATTGGTGTTTGCTCCCCCAGGCGGAATGTTTCAGGTGATGATACGTCTACGATGAGCCATCTAAAAACTTTTGTGGTCTCCAGTGTAAAGTCAGAACTTAAAATAATTTTTCCCATGAATAAATGATTATGTCTGTATCCTTTTTGATTTATTGAACTATATTTCTGTCTCTCTCTGTCTCTCTTTCTTTTTTCTTTACAAATTCTCAAGGCTGATTTGTTGGCAGACGTAGAGTTGAATGAAATCCTACCCCTGTCCCACCCAATCCATCTTTGGAAACACGTTTAGATGAGAAAGTCACCTTTCATTGGCCTGAACATTCCATTTGTGCATAGAGTGTAGAATGGATATAGGGACATGCATGATGAAGTATGAATTTTATCTAGTGATGCTCACACAAAAAGCCCTCTGATCCTTCACACCCCTCTGCAACGTTATTTTGTCACTCGTCCCATCAAGACATGAAGTCCTCTTTCCTCCCAGCTGAATCTGAGCCAGCCTTGGGAATTGTCACACCCGGGTGGCACCGTGTGAATTCTCTGCCCAGAAGAGGTGAAAGACAAATACTTTTATACTTTTACCCTAAAGAGGTGAAAGCTACCCTTTTTTGGAGAAAAGAAGTAGTTCCCAGAGCATGACATATTAAAGATGTGAGAAGGAAAAAGGTTAATTGATGGTGTTCAAAGGCATTGTAGTTTCTATGTTTGCCCTCCTGCAATCCTGACCTACCATGTAAAAAATGTCTGATGTCCTTTGCTTGCTGGAGAGCTCAGCCAGGGAGACAGAGGCCCAGGAGGATGAAGACAGTGGGGAGAGATATGCCAAGGCAGCCCCTAGGGTCCAGTTCCCCCAGCAGAGACACCAGGTGTGGCAGTGATGCCTGCTCACCCCAGCCAAGAGACAAGCCATGGCCACCGGACCTGCCCACGGCGCAGAAATGTGAACAGATAAATGGTAACGCGGCTTTAGGCTGAATAGTTCTGAGAGCTTTATTATCCTGCAATGGGCTGTGAAGGAAAAGACTTTCAAGGCAGGGAGACAAATTGCAAGGCCACAGGCATAACCCAGGTGTCAGGCACCGAGCTGGAAAGGACAGAAAGAGAGGTGGAGAAAAATGGAGGACTGTCGCTGGGGGGTCCGGCAGAACCTGGTGACGGGACTGGGGCCAAAGGAGAAAGAGGCATCAAGATTACTAGGAAATGCTGACTCTAGGAAACCGAGGTTGCAGGCAGCAATGTGGTCCAGGATTTTGGAGGAAGATCAGTCCGATGGGCAGTTGCTGTTGCTTGACGTGGTGACACCACTTCCATGTGACAATGCTCCAGGACCAGCTCAGCTGGAGGTACAGGTTGAGCTCTGGGAACAGCTGGTAACTGTTCGTGTTTCAAAGGAAAAGACACAACCTGCTCCCTCCTTTCCTGTAGTTCCAGCTAAAGGGTGTTTTCTAACTCCTTTCCAATTCTTGTATCGGGTGACAAAGGTGGAGACCAGACATCAAGCAAGGGCGGGAGGGAGCCAGAAACGAGAGGGAGCGAAAAAGCCAGCCTGGCATATGAAGGACTGGGCCTCGTCCTAGTTGCACCTCTTGGAAGCTTTACCGTGTGAGTGCAAATCAGGAAGGCAACACACACACACTCCACTGAAACTACCATCATTCACAAGGTCCGCCCTTTAAGTAGCACCAGATGAGAGAGAATAGGAAATTCTTCCCTCAGCTTTTTAAATCACAATGAAAGGATCAGGGATGCTTTCCTTTTATGGATTGGGAGACCCTGCAGAAGGTGACTTTTGTTCTGTGTGTGCTTCAGAAGGAACCCTGAGCAGTGAGGGAGGGGTGAGGTTTCACCTGCCAGGCCCAAGAGTAGACTGCCACTTGCCAGGTTGTACAGTATTTGCAAGAAGAGTCAGAAATAAAACACACTGTCTCTCTTTTCAGGGAGAGTCTAAAGATTTCTGCGGCAGTGGCTCAAGTTCTGGGGTCAGCTAGGACTGAGTGCAAATCCTTGTCCCATCCGTTTATTGCCGTGGGACACTGGATGCAAGGTTAACCCCTCGGAGCCTCAGTCACTTCAGCTATCAAATGGGGAGAATACTGCCTAGCTTATGGGGTTGTTTGAAAGAGGGATATGTACGAAAAACACTTATTCTGGTAAGGGCAAACGTGACTCAGAGGTAACTCTAGTCATTGGAATTAGTAATTTGGAACGTTCACACCTTGGCTTCATCATGGAGACAATTGTTTAGGACAATTTACAGCATAAGGAAACGGAAACCAAGTATATTTTAGTGAAATATTCAAATGTAACAAATGTTTAATATATCACTATGTAGCAACAGATCATTTTGCAGTTCACAAGTGTCATTAAGACTTCTCTCCCAGGCGGACACATTCTGTTGTTTCACAGAATTTTTATAAACCTTCAGGCAAACCAAAACTGACATGCTGGCTATTTTTTGTTGTCGTTCTTCTTCTTTTGTACATAATTTTGGATGTAAGAAAATGAACAGTGTTTTAATGCAGGAGTCAGCAAACTTTTCCTGTAAAGGACCAGATAGTGAATATTTTAGCCTTTCAAGCCACGTATGATCTCTATCTTCTTTGTTATGTTTTACAACCCTTTAAATATGCAAAAGCTACTCTTAGCTCATACAAAAGCAGGCTGCTGGTTGAATCTGACCCACAGGCTGTGCTAACCCCTGCTTTAATGTAAATGTATCATGTTTATTAGTAGGGTGTTTATGCCAATAAGTATTTTTTAAAAGACAATGGGAAAACACATCAAGCAAATCACATTTAACTGATTCTTATTCAGCTTCAGACATATGCTGGGCTGAAGTGAGACCAAGGATCGTTTTTTTCCTTGATGAGATAGAACCGTGTTCATTGAAACGCAATGAGGTTAGGTGAGATTTTAAGGACTGGGGACCATTCAATACATTAGTTCTGAACCATATCCTTGTGCTCTGCACAAATTTCTGTCTCTTGCTCGGAGGAGCAGTTTGGATACAGGGCTTTATGGCATCAGGCATAAGCTGCCATTAAAACCCTCAACTGAAAATTGCTCTGCCCTTTATGAAAATGAGCAGCTGGTCGGCCCAGACCATCACCACCCCTGGCGCCACTCGTGCTGTGTACAAGCAGCTTAAATGGCCCTTTGTGAGCTCAGTTTTGTGGCCATTTTCTATCAGCTGTTGGGAGGGAATTCCTCACCCGCAGCCAATGTCTCTTTCAGCCTCTGCCATACCTTGGCGTGGGTCTCTCTGTGGGTCTAGGGGTGAAATATTCTCCTGGCAGAGCTATTTATGTTCCTCCAGGTATATCCCAGGAAAAGGATTGATGGATTATATGGAAGGTCATTGTTCAGTTCTTTTAGCAATCACCACACTGCTTTCCCTAGAGGCTGACTAGCTTGCACTCCCATCAACGGTGTAGAAGCGTTCCCTTTTCTCCACTCTCATGCCAGCATCTGTTGTGTTTTGATTCATTAATGATGGCCATCCTTACTGGAGTTAGGTGGTATCTCATTGTAGTTTTGGTTTGCATTTCTTTGATGATTAGTGAGGATGAGCATTTTTTCATGTGCCTGTTGGCTGCTTGTATGTCATCTTTTAAGAAGTATCTGTTCATGTCCTTTGCTCACTTTTAATGAGGTTGCTTATTTTTTTCCTTTCACTTCACTTAAGTTCCTTGTAGATCCTGGATGTTAGACTTTTGTCAGGTGCATAATTTGCAAATAATTCATCCCATTCTGTGGCTTGTCTCTGTACTCTCTTGATGGTTTCTTTTGCTTCGCAAAAGCTTCTCAGTCTGATGAGGTCCCACTTGTCTTTCTTAGCTTTTATGGCATTTACTTTGGGGAACTTGGTCAAGAATCCACTGCCTGTTCTAATGTGCATATTGCCGCACTATTCACAATAGCGAAAACATGGAACCAACTCTGCTACCCATCAAAAATGGACTGGATAAAGAAAATGTGGTATATATACATGATGGAGTATTATGCAGCCATAAAGAAGAACAAAATCATGAACTTCTCAGCAACGTGGGTGGAGTTGGAGACCATCATACTACGTGAACGATCACAGCAACAAAAATATGAATACCACATGCTTTCACTCATAAGTGGGCCCTGAACATTAGTAACAAGGGAGAGATTAGCAGTAGCTGGACACTTCTGGGGGGGGTGGAAGAGGTGGCAGGCAGGTGACCATGCTATGGATACCAGGTTCATTACCAGGGTCAGTGAGGACCAGTTAGAAGCACAGACTTCACCTGCATGCAGCCTACTTATGGAGTGAATCCTTACTTGTACCCCACAACTCTAATAAACAAACAAATCAATCAATAAAAATTATCCTAGAAGCCATGATCCAGGATTGTCTTTTCTCTCTAACTCATGTCCCCAGATGCTTCCCTAGAGATACTTGGAGCTTCTGTCTTCCTCTTAACTCTGTTTTCCTGCTTTTCCCTCTACTTTCTATTGACTATCAAGATACAGAAGAAGAATAGGTTTAAGAACATATAAAGCACTCCAAAATAGGTACTCTTGGAGCTGTTGAGAGCAGATCGCATTCTTATCCTTGCATCCAGCATGTTGTTGGTGAATACTCTATGTTGAAAAAAGAGACACGGAAGAGACGTGACTGACATTCTGAATCTTCCAGTTGTGCTTTCAGCTGTTCCCTTTCTTCCCTGAGAACACAGGTCGGGCAGAGGGGCACCTCGGGTAAGGCCCAGGTGCCAGGCCCTGATGGGGGTTCTCTGTGAGCCAGGCTGCACCAGGAGACTCCCCCTGGGTTGAGTTGGTCTTAGAAGAACACAGGGCCAGGAGCAAGTGAGGTCCAGCGGTCCCTTGGCTCCTTTTACCTTAAGCCTGCCCCGGAGCCTGGTCTCTGATATCTTGTCAATCACACAGTGAGGAACAGCTGGCTCAGGAAGAACGCCTCGCAAGGAAGAAGCAGCTCAAAATCAAGAGGGCCTGAGCACAGAGGTCCCAGGAGGGTCTGGGCCCAGGACAGAGCCAGCCTTGGCTGCCTCGTACAGCGTTCTTGACTCTTCGCTCCAGGCGTCCTCAGGGCAAGGGCTTTACCAAGTGAGAGAGCACCCTCCAGCCTCCTCACACTGATTCGGTCCTTCGTCCAGTCCACACCGATAGCAGTATCATGTGCCAGACAGTGTTCTGACTCATGGAGACAAAGTGGTGAACTTGAAAAGACATGGCATCAGCCTAAGTGTCCATCAACAGAAAACTGGATAAAGAAAATACGGTGCATACACACACACACCATGGAATACTACTCAGCCATAAAAAAGAATGAAATTATGTCTCTTGCAGCAACATGAATGAAACTTCAGGTCATTATCCTAAGTGTCATCCTAACAGAAAGTCAAATACTGCACGTTCTCGCTTAAAAGTGGGAGCTACACAATGGGTATACTTGGACATACCGAGTGGAATGACAGACATCAGAGACGACCAAAGGGGGAAGGTGGGAAGGGGTGGAGGTTGAGAAATTACCCACTGGTTACAATGTTTACTGTTTGGGTGATGGGTACACTAAAAGCCCAGACTTCACCACAACACAGTATATGCACATGAGAAACCTGCACTTGCATTCTCTCCGTATATGAACATTTAAAATGAAAAAATAAATGTGCAGCAATGAACTTGAGAGCCAATCCTTACATTCCATACCTTGTTCCAAAGAAATGCCTTCCGTGGGCTCTGTTCGTGATCATTTTTGTTCAGCACTGCGAAATTATGGGCCGGTGATCGACCAGATCATGCCATGCCACGGTCGTCCTCGGAAAGGGAGGAGCGAGGGGTGGCGAGAAGGGAACTGTGGGTGTCTCCTGAGGCCTTGCTCCGTCCCGGTGGGTGCTGGGCCACGCCTTCCTGCCTCCTCCAGGTCTCGGGGATGTGTGCAGTGGTGTGTGGTTCCTCTCCCAAGCTCACCGGATTCTCCTCTGCTTGCCTGGTCTGGGACTGATTTCCCTTTAGCCTGCCCTATGATTTTTTTTTTTTTAATTTCTTCTTTTAACAGAATTGAACTTCATTTATTTGGAAGATGGGGTCAATCTATTACTGGTGACAGGGGCCCTGAGGCCGCACTTTCTTCTCAGGAAGGTGGGCTGGAATGGGGTGGGCTGTGTCTGGCAAGGGCTGAGCCTCTGGCCTGTCTCCCTTGAGAAGATACCCAGGATCACTGTTGGGCAGGTCTGTACTGTCCAGCGCTGTCCCCTGCGGACGCCGCAGGACAAGCCACTTCGCCAGGGGCCTCTCCGTGTGGCCGCACAACCTCGCCAGCGCCTGGTTGGCGGGGTCCCCTGCCAGGACACGGTGGGCGGCCTGGTGCAGGAGGGGGCGCCTCTGCAAAGCCTCGTGGTCCTTCGCCGGCCCCACCGACAGCTAAGCTGCAGGGCCGCGAGTGAGCCCCCCCCCCGAGGCCCCGCCCCTCGCACAGCCCCGCCCCTCTCGCATCCGCACCCCGGGCTTCCTTGCGGGGCCTCCTGGGAAGTCTCCCTCCTTAAGGTCAGTTTCAGCCTGTGTAGACCCGGGCGTCTTTCCCTGTGCAGCCGCTGTCTCCATCGCATCATGGCAGTTAAAGATGCCTTGGCCGGTCATGCTGGCTCAAGCCTGTCACCCCAGCACTATGGGAGGCCGAGGTGAGGGGATTGCCTGAGTCCGAGGGTTCGAGACCAGTCCGGGAAACTTGGCAAGACCTCGTTTCTACGATAAATCAAAAAATTAGCCGGGCGTGGTGGCGCGCGCCTGTAGTTCCGGCTACTTGGAGGGCTGAGGTGGAAGGAGCGCTGGAGCCCAGCAGGTCGAGGCTGCGGTGACCTTAAGCTGCACTCCAGTCTGGGCAACGGGGTGAGACTGCAACTCAAAACAAACAAGCAAACGAGCAAATAAATAAAAGATGTCTCGACTGGAGGGTAGTCCACCTGTCTTGAGCCTTCACAAACATATCCTTTTCTGGAGTTCCTCCTGATTTATTTTCTCATGGATTTCTGTGGTTTCCCAGGTGGAGCCAATGCTTGCCCTGTGCTCGGTGTTTCCGGCTGTTTTTGATCTGACTGGTTTACGGTAACTAATTTCTAGAGAGACTCCAATTCCTCGCCGAAGTCGGTTTCCTAGTTATTCTTGGCCAGTATCTCTATCGCCCCTTCAGACAGACAATGCGTTTTTATTACCCACAAGAGAAAAAAAACCCTGGCTTTCCTGTTCTAAAATCGAGATACCCCTAGTACTATATATATATATATATTTTTTTTTTTTTTTTTTTAAAACAAGTGGTGGTTTTTAAGCAAGGTTTACTGAGTCAGGCTCAGTGGCTCATGCCTGGAATCCCATCCATTATATGTTTTTAGATTGTTTTATCTACTTGGCCTTCTTTTCTGGGGTCAGATTTGTGTCTGTAGCCTTTCCCCCTAGTTTATTAATTCATGGTACCCTCCCCAAAACAATGTCCACATGCCTCACTAGATATCCCAGAGGCATATAGCAGAAGTCCACTCCGCACACGTAGAGGCTATTGCGAACTGCATTTATCTTTACATCCCCAGAAAAGGTTACTCCAGAAAGTAACCTTATTTGCGGGGGAAGGCATGGAAATTTAGAGACAGAGAGAGTGAAAATTAGTCTCTTTTCTCCAAACCTCGTATAGCAGTATTCAGTTAAATGAACTCTTGTGTTACCTCTCAGCTTGCAAGAATCCCCCTAGGCATGTGTGTGTCAACCCCCGTCTTAGTCCATGCTATGCTACTGTAATAGCCTGGGTAGTTTGCAGTGAACAGAAATGTATTTGGCTCATGGCTCTGGAGGCTGGGAAATCTAGGAGCATGGTGCTGGCATCTGGTGAGGGTCATCTCATGGCAGAGGGCATCACATGGGGGAGAGAAAACACACGCGGAGATGGGAGAAGAGATGACTACCCCACTCACTCAGTAACAACGTTCATCCATTCATGAGGGCACAGCCCTCATGACCTAGCTACTTCTTAAAGGTCCCGCTGCTCGGGGAATTAAGTTTATAACGCATGACCTTTGGGGGCCACATTTAAGCCATAGCAACCCCGTATTACCCACACGTATCCTTACACTGGTCAATTCACACATTAAAAAATGCACATTTTAAAATAAACATACTAGCTGGGCTTGGTGGCTCAGTCTGTCATCCCAGCACTTTGGGTTTGCCTGAGCCTGCAGGTTCAGGACCAGCCCGGGCACCCTGGCGAGACCTCATCTCTGCAATAAATCAAAAATCATCCGGGCATGGTAGTGTGCGCCTGTAGTTCCAGCTACTTGGAAGGCTGGGGCAAAAGGGATGCCGGAGTCCAGCCGGTCAACACTGGGGTGGCCATGAGTGTGTCACTGCACTCCAGCCTGTGAGACTCTGACTCAAGATAAATAAATAAATAAAATAAAATAAACATGTTGACCTGAAAGTAATGAAGTTGCCTGCAGCTGTTGGTTGATAAAGGCAACAGAAGTGACAGCTCCCATGTCTGTAATTAAATGTGTGAAACTGACAAACAGAAATAATAAAATTTTCTTTTCTTTGCCGGTCATGTTGCGACATCAATTTGTGTTAAATGATGAGAATAAGAACTTGGAGGATTTGCTCTTTATTATAGTGCAAATTAACTTTCAACTACTGAACTGAAATGGATTTGCATAAGAGTTACCACTATCAATAACCATTTGGAATTCATTTTACCAAGATAAACTAGCATCTCCAGTGATCACAAGCCAGACTTAGCTCCCGCCGTTTCTGGAGAAAAAAAGAAAGAGATTGCAATAATAGCTATTTCTTATAACTGGATCTTGAGATTTGACACAGATCTTGTACCTGCAGCCTTCCTTATCTGAAATGTAACTGTAAGCATGAATCGCTGCCTCATGAAACTAAGAACGTCAGATGGAACTTGACAATGATGTTGGACAGATGAAAGTCAGGAAACATAGGTTTGAAAGACACAGGCGTGTCCCCTAGTCCAGACCCCTGGAGGGAGTGCAGGTAGCTCGAGCTGCTGTCATGTCTGTTGATCTCCGAGGGAGAGAGAAAATAAAATCCTTTGATAATCAACTGTACACCTCCCCTCACACCACCCCTAATATGAGTCCTCCAAATTCTCTTTCAAGCAGTGCATTTTTATGTATGTATATAGCTTAAAATAACGTATTTGTAAGAGATGACAAAGGTAATAATAGGAAGTAATCACGATTGGCCAGGCATAGTGGCTCACACCTGTAATCCCAGTACTTTGGGAGGCCAAGGCAGGCCAAGAGGACTGCCTGAGCCCAGCAGTTGGAGACCAGCCTGGAAAACATAGCAAGACCTTATCTCTACAAAAAACAATATTAAAAAATAAACCAGGCATGGTGGCACATGCCTGGAGTCCCAGCTACTTGGGCGGCTGAGGTGGAAGGATAGCCTGAGCACAGGAGGTCAAGACTGCCACAAGCTGTGATCATCATATTTGTGCCACTGCACTCCATCCTGGGTGACAGAGTAAGACACTGACTTAAAAAAAAAAACAAAACAGAGAAAAAGACGTAATCACTATGCCTTTCATTACTCTGAACATATTGTATATAATGATATCAAACACAATCAAAACACCACATATTGAATGTTTAAATGGGCTGAACATTCTTCTGAGTCCTTTTTAAAAAAAATATTATTCCACTGGTATCTACTGCTATTATTCATGAAGAAATAGAGACTTAGAGGAGAGAAGGAGTGTGTTCAGTTCTGTAGTTTGTAGTTTGTAAGCTACATATTTCAGGCCAATGCAGGCCAAGCTGTATTTCAGGCCAGTATAGGCGAAACTGTATTTCAAGCCAAACCCTCATGACCCAATATCATCATACAGCAACTGTGCTTCTACTGAAAAACTCTGGCCACGCCCCCCATGAGTTTTCTGATCTCTGGGATTATTATTTCCCACTTCCACCATTTTGTCACAGAGTCGTGTTTTAGCATTAGTCACTTAAGCAGACGTATGGTGTGCTGTTATGTCAAATCCACACACATCAAGAAAATTGGCGTAATTGGAGGAAATTAAGCTAGTTGTAATTTCCTGATGATTAAGCACTAGGATATGTTGCTAGGGGAAGTTGTAAGATTTTCTTTTCTGAAAGTCTGAAAGAGAAGCACAGATAAGGTTTCAACAAACTCTACATGGGTTTCTATTTCCTGATTTGTAGAATGAATGGTTCAGAGTGGGTGATCGCCCTCTGTCTCCCCTGACGGTAACACCTCTCGAGTCTGTAACTTTAAGAAGTGACTGGATTTTCTAACCTCTCAAGGTCCTTTTTAGACTTCTATTTTTACGCTTGAATGATTCTCGAGTCTCTTTGATTCAGCCCCACATTCTTGAGTTTCTTTCAAATGGAGATCTCGTAAGAGCTATTATTTAACAGTGTCCCAAATGTGCAATGTACAGAATTAAATACCACTGTGCATTTAAGACTTCAACAATCATAGTTCATCAGCACTGTCTTCTTTCTCCTATCTGATTAAGGTTAAACAACAAGATGATGGTTCCTCGTTGGGTAGCATTTTAAAGCGCATCGTGCATGTGACAGATGGGATCCTACAAATGCATTAGGCATGCTTATTTTAATAGTTAAGCATATGCAAAAGTTCTAGAAATATTTTACATGCAAATGTCTGGGACTCCACAAGGGCCTATAATAGAAATCCGCACTCTGTGACTTCAAAGTCCTAGTCTCAACAACTAATCACTTGGCTATTTCCAAATCAGATTTCTTCAAATAAATCAAAGGCATTTGTCCTACCCAAGAACCAAGTTCTGTGGCAAGTTTGACATTTCAAGATCAAGCTGCTTATTGAGATATTCGTGCACTGAAAAAGCCACCCAGAATTTCTTTTAAGAGACGAGATACACCTTTTTTCATGCTCCAATGAATCAGAAATTTGTCAAAGAGAATTTTATCAACTTTTATTCATACCACACACTGAAAACCTCACCTTTGCAGTAAGAGCCAGCATTCACAATTTCAGCCCAACAGACCATTCATTTTCTGAAAGGTTATGAGCCCCGAGATTTCACTTCTTTCAGAGTCATAATCACTATGTTGGTTTGGAGTTGTCAACAATAACACTAATTAAGGGGGGATATATTCCACATAACAATATTAAATGCCTTCACAAAATGAGGATATTTTCAATCCTACCGCATTTTCTGTAAGCCAACCAAGTACCCAATTTACCAGGAGGCAGAATGGACAAGAAGAGAACAGTGATGATAGATAACGTACTTTTACCCAGGACTTCCTATGTGCAAGGTACCATGCTGAGTTCTCCCCATTCCTTGTTTCTGAGTTCTCCCCATTCCTTGTTTCAGTTACTCTGTTCTACAGCCTTCCACCAGGGTGCTTTCACTGTAACGTTTTTACCCTTGAGGAAACTGAGGTTCAGAGACATTGAGGAACTTGACCAGGGTTACCCAGACCCAGGGCAGGTGCGGGTGATTCCAAAGCCCCCATTCTTAATTGCTCCACTGTGGCACTGCCTCCTCTGAGAGTGGAAGTGACTGAACACAAGGAGACCAGGGCAGGCGTCCAGCAGACAGTTCCCCAGAGCTCTGACCCACCCTCCGTTTAGCCAGGCTGGCCCAGAGTCAGCACTAACGAATCTTGGTGGAATGAGTGGATGAACGCAAGACAGAGTCAGATAGTTTGCAGGGCACTGAGGCCCTTTGACACCGGCCGGCCATCTTGTCTAGCCCATTCTAGCAGCTCTCCGTTGTCCTTGACTCTGTAATGCCACCAGCTTCCCCTACCAGAACCAGTCCTGCACCAATTTGTGGTGAAGAAGTTGGCAGCCTCTGCCTTCTCTTGTCCTTTTCTGGAATACTTCCCAAGCCCGTGCTTTCCTTTGAGCTGCCCACACTGGCTGTCCAGGACGCAGCAGGTCTGGGGTAAATCCCGCTTGTACACTTTTTGGGATCATCCTTTTTCTTCTTCTCTTTCTTCCATCCCAGTCAAAATTTCAGCCTTTCTAGAAGCAGTCGCTTGTTTATGGTCTGCCTTCTTCTTTGGACAGTAAGGTCTACGAAGCAGAAGTGACATCATTATTATGTCTCCAGGATCCAGCTGGGTACCTGCAGGAAAACTAGTTGTTTCGTCAACATTTCTTACTTAAATGAGTGAGTGACTGCATAGATGGATGAATGCTTTCCGCTGCAAACCTTGCTCATCTAGACTGCAGGTGACTGAATACAATTACTGCTAATAATATGTTAGATGATATAGTATGTGTATAATAGTGAACTTTTTTTGGAAGCGTTACTATAGGAAGATTCATAGTTTCTGGAGGGGGGTGTGTGTGTGTATGTGTGTGTGTGTGTGTGTGTGTGTGTGTGTGTGTACAATGAGCACGTTACCCCTTTATTCAATAATTATTTATTGAGTTCCTACTATATGCCAGACACTAGGGTATATCATTGTTGATCATTATCTTTTACCATTCCCTGAAATATCTTGGGGGAAGAGTTCCCTCTCTCTCTCTCTGTCTCTCTTTTTTTGTTCCTGGATGAAATGTTTTACAATTCCTCTGCTCAGTCATGGATAATAGACATTCTCAAATGCCCTGAAGTCACAAACACAATCTCAGCTCAGTAATTGTGATTTCCGTTTCCACAGAGTAACCAAACTCTGAACTCGAGTTCCTGGGAATCCTTCTCCCATCCCCAAGGTGGAGCCTTGCATCTAGGAGGGGGGTCAGGGGACTTGGGCTCCTTATCAGCACTCTCCATGCCCCCCCTTTTCTCACCTGACAGCTGCTATTTTGGGTCCCCCAAACACAGGGGTGGACAAGAGGTGGAGGAAAACTGAGGGGATTGCACCTTAGTCTCAATAGTTCTTACTCCCCGTTAGATCTTTGAACCTGGCAGATGGTTTGAGTCACTGTGCCTGGTGGAGGAAGCCTTGGTGGCCTCTTCAGAGATCCCCCAGAGGCCCCTTCTGCAAGCCCTGATCCCACGGGGATCTCTGGTGGCACTTCCTTAGGCCCCTGGAAGATGGAAAGTGCCTTGCCAGCCTCGGTGTGTGCCTTTCAGGCAGACCTTTGGGGATGATGTGAGGCAATCCCACACTTGCTGTCTCTCCTACATGACCCACGGAGACATTCGCATCCTGATTCCTCACCCAGCTTTCCCTCTCGCCACACTCAAGACCTGCTGAGCTTCTTAAAGGCGACAGTGAGTTCCAGGCCTCAGAGATTATTTTTGAAAATCTGCATCTGGTGGGTGGACCTTGGAAATTTCTGTTTAATTGTGTTCTCTGTAGACACTCTGATTTTGAGCATACCATTGTATAGCGCGTGCACACACACACACACACACACACACACACACACACACACACACAATATGTATATTGGGTGTGTTTGTATGTTGAACAGAAATAATTTGTGGAGTGCCACAGTAAAAATTATTTGTCCCTTTTTGTTTTAAAATATGAGATGGGCCCCCCCCCATAAATGGAATTACCTTTTTTTGGAGGACAGGCCCTTTGTGTACACTTGAAATCTGTTCCTCAAGATCAAATGATCAACCAAAGTTTTTACCTGGAAGTTTTGAGAAGGCTGAGTCACATTTGCGGAAGAAACATCTCGAGCTGTGGTGAACAGGTGACTGGTTCTTCCACCATGACAACCCACCTACCCACAGCACACTGAGTGTTCGTTCTTTTTTGGCTGGCATGACCCCCCTGCCCCACCCTCCCTATTCACCTGATCTCGCCCCAAGTGACTTCTTTTGTTTCCTCGGATGAGAAACGTCCTCAAAGGGAAATGTTTGACCAATGTGCAAGAGGTGAAACCAAAAACAGCAGAAGCAATAAAAGGCACCAAAACAGATGAGTTCAAAAACTGTTTTGAGTGGTGGAAAAAGCATCATAATAGGTGTATTGGATCAAAGGGGGAGTACTTTGAAGGTGACTGAAATTTAGACATGAAAGAATAAACACACAATTTTTATAAATAAATTCAGTGTTTTTTTTAGGTCTCCCCTGGAATATTCAGCTCTTTGTCTTTTCCTGGATAAAAACTCAACTTGGGTATTCCTATAGTTTTTCTGATATTTCTCGAGTAATAAAAAGCATTCTGGTCACTTAAATTCACAGACTACTTTCACAATTTGATATTGTAAATTTCCAGTCCTATGCTATAGTCAAACCACCAAACTTTATTCAAAATTATAAGTACTCTCTTCCCGGTGGGCCTGCAGCTGGGACTGGGATACAGTGGGTTTCTTTTCTGTTTCTTGCTCCTCTCTAAACTAATGAGCTGGTGCTTATGGAACATTTGGAGTTGGAGCCAGAGGTACGGAGGAGGGCAAGCTCTCACACCAACAGTTCTGCTGTGAGATGGCTTCATGTTTTCTGGCCCTAACCAATGTGAAGAGTCTTTCTCTCATGGAACACTTCGGGAATCCTTATGCCGGGAGCCTCTCAGGTGCACAGTTCTCTTGATACAGGTCATGCCTTTTCCTATGACTAGTTCCTTATGATTTCCACACGCCCCAGGAACTGGGGAGTAGAGTTGACCCCCAGCTTCTACGTGTTGATTTTTTAAGACCCTCATCTCAAAGGCCCATGGGACAGCATAGAGCGAACACAGCCTCATTCTGCTTGCCTCGTTTGCCTGGCCTATGTTTAATCTAAGGAAAGCACACACTTTCTATTTGTAGAAATTCTAGAAGACACATCTGCCGTTGTTGCCCCTGGAGGTGACATGCCAGTTCCCTGTATCGCCCTGTCTGCCAGAAACAGATGCCGAATTCCCAAGTGATCCTGTCAGAATCTCTTTTGCTAGATTAGAAGTGAAGGGCCAAACACCCCTTTAAGGGAAGGGACCTCACAGCACAGCCCTTGCTAAAGAAATTTCCCATCACATTCTTTCCTCTCTCAAACCTTTTATATCCTCTGTGTCCCTGAATTGCTTGCAGGCCACGTAATTCGTTTCAGTTGTCTCCTTTTTGAGTCCTGCAGGCTGGTCTGTCTCACAAATCACCCTGGTCTCCAATAGCTGTGAGAGCAGAGTGTTCAGCCCAAACTACCAGTTTAACTTCCTGTACTTATATAAAATCAACTGCACCCCACGACTCCATGGCATCAGCAGCATCCATTATTATTTTTTTTTAATTTGGCATATAAGTGAACTCAGGTTCTGACAAGTCAAGTAAACTGCACTGGGGCTAGTTGGGTTTTCTCACTCCAAGACTTTGGTCTCTCCCTACCTGTGAGTTCCCACATTGCCTTTCTAAGAATGGACCGGAAGCCCAGTGAGTTGATGAACACAGGTAACCTTATTGGCCTACAGAATTATGAGGAGGTCCTTACAGCAAATAAATAAAACGCATAATTGGTAGAAAGCAAAATCAAGCAGTAGATTTCATGATGGTTTAGCGTAAGTAGTTTTAAATGAGGAAAATAAGCTGAAGTCAAAAAGAAACAAAAATACAGAAAATGTGACTAGTAAAAATGTGATCATAGTCCCATTTTTTAAAAGTCGTAATTATTAGAAATTAAGTATCTGATTATTTAATAATAAGAGCTTAATGTGATTTGCCCATGTTTGAGAGAAAACTGATTTGTAGTAGCTCCCTACCAGTAATGAATCCCACCTGAGCCGTACAAAGTGTCTTGGGACCCCAAGCCATCCCCATGTTGTAACACCATGGTGGCACAAGGAAGATGTACAGACCCAGCTTGAGCATGGACGTGGGCCATGGTGCAGGACTACCCAGGATACATACGAGGGGAGACCCCCAAAAACGGAATGATCTCTTGGAAGGTGGCCCCCTTGTAATGCAGACTTCCGCTGCTAGGTAAGTGTCCTAGGGACACACCTAGCCTTGTTGGGAGGGGCTGTGTTTGGCTTCCGTGAATTGTTTTTGGAGATTCTTGCAATGTGTTTGCCCATTTCATCATGGGTGAATTACAGGCGACTACACCTGCCCGTACTGTGCTGAGTGGTCAGTAGTTTTTGACCAAGAATGGCATGACCTCCATGCTCCACCCTCCCTATTCACCTGATCTCACCCCAAATAACGTTTTTGTTTCCCCCAATGAAAAAAATCCTCCAAGGGAAACATTTTGCCCATGTGGAAGAGGTGAAACAAAAAATGTCAGAAGCACTGAAAGGCATCAAAATGGACAAGTTTAAAACTGTTTTGAGCAGTGGAATAAGTGTCTCCATAGATGCAGTGTATCAAATGGAGAGTTCTTTGAAAATGACTGAAGTTTAGACATATTAAGAATAAATACACAATTATTTAAATAAATCTGAGCCTTTTGGGGGTCCCCCTCTTTCAAACCACCCTGAGGGAAGTACTGAGCGAGAATCTAGGTACACTCAAAAAAAAAAAAAAGAATGAATAAAGGAACGGAGAGGTGGCTAAATAAATAAGCTACAGTTAGAGACATTGTAGGTTTCTACAGATCTGTTTCAGGATAATGCTGGTAATGGTGTTCATAAATCATGTTTGTTCACCTGTTGTACCCACGAGCTGCTTTTCTCGGACGAAGCAGTCTTCTCATGGTACCCTGGGATTGGGGCTAAGTCATTTCTAATTCTACAGCCTTACTTCACCTTGAGAGTTGAACCTGCAGAGAGTGGGGGGGGGCGTGGAACAGAGGGTTGACATTGTTTGACTTTTGTTGACTTATTTTTAAAGTGCCATTAGACTTATTTTATACTTCATTTTACTCGCCATCAAGTTCAATTTTCATTTTTCTTTTCAATTGCTTCTACCATTCAGCAATCTTTCCAAAATGAATGCTGTCTAAAGAACATCTGCTATAAATCTACTTGTGCTGGAAGTTTTTCAAGAAACTAGAGAGGCAGCTGCTGCAGTGTAGAGATGGAAAAGTCCAAAAGACGTGACCCACAAGCACAAAAAGCCCAGAGAAACTGACAAGAGGTGGTGTTGCAAAAGAACCCTTGGCTTGGGGAATTTAGGGGTGCCGGAAGTGAAAATAAGATACTCGTAGGAAAGAGAAACACAAAAACTACAGCTGTCACGTCTCCACCTCTGGTCTCTCTTCTCAGGCTTTTCCTTTGCTCCTGGTTTGGCGTTGTGATATCCAAGTTCTGACTCCTGATTTTGATTGACCGTTGCTCAGATGTTCTCCTGTTATTTTGAAAACTTTTAGTTTTCTGACATGTGAGCTTTCTTAGACCATTCAAAATGAAAGCCTGATCTCTGCTTTACATGGGTTAACAAATATAGAAAGGTTTTTAGTTCTTCAGAACAAAAGATAGTGCAAGTGTTGAGTATGTTTTTTTTTTTAATTGTTCAGTTTAATCTGACTTTAAGGTAAGAAGAGATGTTGAATTCAGTCATTCAGAAAGTTTTCAAATTGCTGTCGCCAAATTTATCAGAAGTCTCCACAATCTGAAAACGTTCCTGTGTGTAGGACCATTTCCTAGAGGATATGAACAGCTTCATGATGATGTATACACCTCCAGGTGTGTTACTTTGAACTCCTTTGTCACCTCCTAAGCAGGGCTTTCTGCTGTGTCAGGATCTCTGTAAGTTTCTGCAACTCTATGGAGTATTTCACATAGTACAATATCTTGTCCAAATGTCTTGGTGTCTTATCACAACGTTGACCTAATCTTGGCAGCAGGATTTCCAAGCACACTCCTGGTACCACTTTTGTGATACATTTAAAAAAATCCATTTTGAGGGCAAAATGATATCTTAACCACATCCTGTGCTTCCTAGACTCCATACCCCCTTAAATATCCAGCAGTCTTGTTTCTGACATTCCACTGGGGGAAACCCACTTTTAGGTAAATTTGCTTTTCTTTCTTGGAAGAAAGTTTGATCTTATTAAATCTCTTAAACTTCTTGAATTAGGTTTTATAATCCATGTGTTCATTCACAAACACTTATTGACTATGTATTAGAGTTCACAGAGGAACAGACCCAATAGGATATGTGTATATACAGGTAGGAAGAGATTTATTGTAAGGAATTGTCTCATGTGATGATTGAGGCTGTCAGGGTCCAAGCTCTGCAGTTCACAAACCGGAGATCCAAGAGAGCCAATGGTAGTCAGTCTGAAGGCTGGCAGGCTTGAGACCCAGGAACAGCGGCTGTTTCTATTTGAGCCTGAAGGCAGAAAAAATAGTGATGTCCCAGCTCAAAGCAGTCAGGCAGGAGGAAATTTCCTCTTACTCATAGGAAGGTCAGCCATTTGGTTCTATTCCTGTCTTCAGCTGATTGGCTGAGCTCCGTTTACAGAAGGCTGAATGCTGCATCCAGTCTGCCAACTCAGATGTGAATCTCATCCAGAAACATCCTTACAGACACAAGTACAATAATGGTGGACTAAATGCCTAGGCCATAGTTTTCTCCTTTGAAATGAAGGATATTAGCCACACTGGTTTTTCTAAGAGCACGCCCAGATCAAAACTGCAATTATTCTGATGGGACGATCTCTTTAGATTTGGTTTAAGGATGAGGTCTATTTGGAGGCGAGGGAAACAAGTGGAAAGATATGAAATGGTTTCTCCATCTATAGGAAGCAGTTTGCCTGAGATGCAGATGGCTGTTACTCAAAACTCAGTCCACTGAGTACCTGCTGTGGTCCACAATTAAGCTCCCAGGTCTCGTTTACAGACTAGTAACTACTTGTCAGTTACAACATGCAAAAACTGAGGCAGAAGGCAGTTCTGTAATTCTGTCACTATCACAAAGGGGTGTGGGAGAAGCACTTGACCCCATACCAGGCATTCTGGCTTCTGGTTACATTTGGGGGCTGGATGAGATGTCATTTTAATCTTTATCCATTGTTTCCATCTGTTAGCACTGTTATAGTTCTGAGCTCCGCATAGAATGCAGATTTGTACAAATGGATTCCTAAGAACATGTGTCAGGAGCACATACGGCCATCCTGGCCAGACCCTTGCTATGCCTTACACACGCAATTGTAAAGAGTCCTCAGGAGTCCTGCGGACACTGCCACCAAGCTTCCCCACCCGTTATCGCTTTGCCACGACCCCAAGAGAAGCCACCTGTCTCCAAAAGGTTTCCTTTCCTGTGGAGCAAGAGGTATAATTAAATTGTGTCCCAGCAGTGAAGGTTTCTTAATGATGATGAGCCAAAACTAATTGTATTGATTTGTTTATCACCGGCTGAGGAGGCCCATCAAACAAATGGACTGAGACTATTTTCATATTCTTATCTGTTGGGTAAATGAGAAACAAACGACCTCTCCATATGTCCAGCATCCCGAAGTCACTGCCCTCTAAGTCTGATGGCCCTGTGGCCTCAGGTGGGCGCTTCCCCCCGCGCTGGGGCCATTCTGCCGTCTGGCTTCTTGAGAGAGAAAGAAACTGAGAAGCTGGATGTTAATTCTTGGATTTTTCATTTTGGGGAAAGCTTTGTTTTTAACAATTTCTATGTGAATCTTCACCGAAGGTGCCAGATAGTCTGTGTTCCTCAGGAGACCTGGCCATGAGTATTAATAACCATAATTTGGGATTCTCTGGGGAAGAAGGGGCCACAGGATCTGGAATGGAAGGGAGTGGGGAAAATTTAAGGGCAAGTGACTTCAAAGAAAGAACTCACTAGTCTGGAGCCTGAGGCATAACTGTGGGTGGGAAGCTTTGGAGACCACAGGGAGAGAAGTCTGATGTACCTACTCCCACTGGACCCTCTCGTCTTGTGAAGCCTTCCCAATCCGTTGCTCCACAAATCAAGACAAGTGGAGAAGATTACAAGAGGGGTCTGAAGAGGACCACCATAAAGTCCAGGGTGAGGTTGTTGGGCCCAGGTGGTAGAGGCTAGAAGGAATGGCTTCAAGAATGGAAAGAAATTAGCCTTAAGAACGTGAAACTAAACAGTGGAAAGGTGGGCTTATCAGCAACGATTCACCTTCACTGAGATGAAGGAGCAAAACTAAGCCTGGTCCTTTGAAAAGGCTGAGGGGAATGTAGAAATATACAAAGAAAACGAACATTTATTGAGTTCCTGCTCTGCTCCAGTTACTTGGCTAAGTGCCTCAAATGTATGTTTTCTTTTATTCTCTCCCTAGCCCAGCAGATAAGCATTCATATTCCATTTTGGAGAGAAGGCAGCCGAAGCTCAGGTAGTTTAATTAACTGCCCAAAGGTGCCCAGCCAGTGTTGGTAGATTGAAAGCCAATCTGTGTGCATCAAAGCCCATCATCTTAGGAGCTCAATACTAATCAGTCTCTCTCCTGCTTACCTTTCCAGTAGAAGACAAAGAGTTCCATCCAGCACCTCCACAGGGGCAGTTCTGAAGAACACCTGTCTTCCCTCCTCTGGCTCATGTCCCACTCTCCCAGTGAGGGAGGGTCTCATCTGGAAGGGGGGAATGGGGAGCCTGGAGCTCATTGACTGCACTGGTCAGGGGCAGGACCACAATTCTGAGACCCACTCAGGTCCCCCCATGGCAGAGCTGTGTCTCATGCCCTGTACAGCAGTCTGTGTCCTGCTCTGGGACTCTTGCTCCTGTGACTCCACACAGCAAACAGGTCCCACAGAAGCTGCTTCTGCTAGCCCAGTCGGGGCTCTGAGCAGAGCCCTGGTCTCTGCGTTTCTCTGTTTGCACCTGGTGGCTGAGTCAGAGACATGAAGTCCCAAGATTAAGGTTCAGAGAAGGTGGTAAGAGGAATCTTCACATTTCTCGATGCCTTTTATCCTAAGTAAAGCTGATGCTCTCTTTTGATCCCCAGTTGACTCTTTCTTTCTGGCCTCGGTTGGTTAGAACCCTGAGCAGAGGAGGAGTGAGTACTCGGATTTTGGTCTAACCACCAATCTCCATTGCTAATGAGACACATGGGGAAACTTCCTGAATGTGAGGGTCATTAGGGTGGCCTGATGGCTTATGGTGTCTGGGATGGTTTAGAGGAGTTTTGAGTAACAGGGGAAAGAGGTTTTTACGGAAACCTCTCAACCTTGCTCAAAGCCTATTGAGTTGATCTCACAAATCTGCATTACTTTTTACCTAACTCACGGGTTTATTTTAGGACTCACGTCCCAAAATACTTCACATTTAACCTCCGTTTGCAGATCGGAACTACTTTGCCATTTGTGTAGACTTCGTGTAGTGAAGAGCCTTTGAAAAATCTTGCCTCATTTGATTCTCAAGACAGCAGAGAAAAAGAGAGAGGCAGAGAAGTTTCCTTTTTGTAGAGGAAGAAATTCATTGAAATTTAAATGACTTGTATAAGGTCACTTGACTGGTAAGTGGCTGGGATGAAATTCTCACTGCTTGTTTCATGTTCTGCTCCATTAACCAAGTTGGCCTCAAAATATAACAGCAACAACCACACACACACACACACACACACACACACACACACACAACCTGATAAATGTGATTACATAAGAGTATGTGACTTCTGTATAGCCATAAATATGAATTAATTAAACAATATAAGAAAAATAACAACCGGAGGAATAATTTGTCCCACTGGACAAAATGTTAATATCCTTAACATACAAGTATTTTATATATCAATAAAAAAATATAAACAACCAAATACAAAATAGGGAAGGAAAACATGCAATTAGCCAATGCCCGTGAAAAGATGCTCAATTAAAGAAATGCCATTGAGATGCCATTTTTTACTAATTAGCAATAATTAAAAAGCTTGAAAAGAATTAAAAAGCTTGATGAAACATTGGTGAGGATATGGGGACATACTGTTGGTGGAAGTATCATTTGAGACAATTTTTCCAGAAGGAAATTGGCAGTATTTGGTATAGCCTGTTAGCAATGCCCACAGTATTGGTTAGAGTGTGAATGCTGAGTTCTGTTACCAGAAATAAAGTATACACGGAGTGTAGAGGATGACGTAAAACATGTTTTTGCCTTTCCCATTAGGACACTTATCAGACCAACAGAGCTCAGCTCGTGAAAATCAAGGAGGTTCCTATCTCATCTTTTTTTTTTTTTTAATCCCCTCTCTTAGCTTCCTCCCCAACTGGTCTTGAATCTTTCAGATCTTTCTCCAGGTTTGCAGCGACCAGGTTTTCCATTCTCTTAGATTCTGCCCTCACGGGATACTGTTGTGTTCTTTGAGCCTGGGGTTTCAGTGGAGAGGAAGGTTCCCCATGGCCTTCAGAATGAAAATATATTCACACAATAATAAAGTATTTCCCTTGCTGACTTTGACCATCGCTTAGAGCAAGGGTGTCCAACCTTTTGGCTTCTCTGGGCCACATCGAGTAAAGAGGAATTGTCTTGGGCCACACATAAATTATATAATGTAGTTCTAGTGTATATTCATAATATGACTTATTTTTTAAATAAAGTTTAGAAGAATAAGAACAATATCAAACTATTGGGAAATTTTTCTTTGCTTTTGTAAAACTAATCTATCAATGTCTGGTTTGATGGAAGTGGTTGCAATTCTTAGTGAGTTCTTGAGGTGCTCGTCAGAAATGTTTGTTCAAATTTTGTTCTTGGTGTGCTTCAGAACTGAAAACAGCCGCTCACAAATGTACGTACTACCAACAAGTGATGTCATGAATAGGGCGTGATGACAGACTTCAAAAATGGAACTGTGCCTGGGGTCACAAAAAAATAAATGCTAAAAAACACAGGATGTTAAAAGATTTGGGGGGGGGCATATGACTAGCTGTCTAGGCCGCATGTGGCCCGTGAGTCGTGGGTTGGACACGCTCGTCTTAGAGTGTAACCCAAGTGTACTCAACTAACAGAATCCCCCTCTTAGTGGGCAAGAGAGGAAAAAAGGGGGGAGTAGACAGTTCGAATCAACTGCAATGTAAGTGGACTTAGAGCTGACACATGCAAGAGCTTATTCCACAGACATACTGGAGGGAGTATCTGAGGATACAACTGGGGAAAGTAAATGCAACCTTGTTTGTAATTGGCCATCCACAGGCAATCGGCAAAGTAAACCGTCTCTATCATGGAATATTACGGTCCTTAAGAATGGGGTAGACCTTTTGTTATGCTTGAATAGAAAGTCGCCTAGAATACAAAGTAATCTCGTCCTCTCCAACGTGGAGATGTGGAAAAAGTGTTTTGGCCAACTTAAACGTATGTGCTCTTTGAATTGTAATGAAATTATTAAATATTTCTACTTATATTTAATTTATTAATCTAGTTACCCATTCCCATCTGAGGTCACATATCATAGAACACGCTACTTCAGAAGTATTTCAACTCTTTGCATTTCTTGAATCAGTATTTGAGTACTTCACAAACGTCTTTGACATTAGGCTCTTACAAGCTGGAGCTGCTTTCGGAGGTATCGGATATGTATTTTTCAGAGCACGTTCACCCTAGTTCCATCTGTTATTGAGATCTGGCATTTGTTGGCCCACCTATGATGCTAGCACTGGAAATGTTATCACAAGTCACAAGTGCCCATTCATAGAACATCAGGAATATTGTTTTATTATCATTCATTTCTGAGGGGAGTATGTTTGATTTCACAACCCGGCTATTCAGTTCCTGTTAAGTCATCTTTAAAATGTGTGTTTATGCAATCTTAAGCTTGAAATTCAAGTTTCCCAGGAGTAAAGACTGATCTGCGATACAATAGCAGATCGCCCCTTTTAACCAGTTAAATCAGGTGACCTCAATAAGTATTCCAAACTCAGGCTGATGGAGATTGTCTTAGGATAATGCATCTTTCCCAAACAACAATCTTTTGTTCAAAATTAAATAATGAAGAAAACTTCTCATAATTCCAGAGACATTACAGAGACCCGCAAATAATGATCTCTCATTTCTGAAAGAGAATTTTTAAAAGGTAACTTTATCATTTACTCAGGCATTTATGGAATGTATACAGATGTGGGAAAAGTATCTAAGATATATTCTGAAATAAAAAAATAAAAAAACAGACTGTACAATGGTATTTACAGCAAACCCATTTGTACAAAACAAAAAGGCTGTACCAGTCAACGTTATCTATAATTATACATGACCACATATTCATAACCTTTCCTGGAATAAAAGGATTGTTCCTGGGATGGTAGGGGGAAGACCCAGGGGAGCAGGAAGGCTCATATGTTTTTTCTTTTCACCTTTGTTCCAGTGTTGGCAGGGATGTATTAAATGGAAATTCATTTTAGAATGCATACCTTTCCCTTTCCTTTCTCCCCCTCCTTCCTCCTACAAGCTGCTTCTTGTTTGGAGTTTTGCTGGCAGTTACCTTTAGCCAAATTAAACCACTGACCTCCTGATGGAAAAGGCCAGTGCCTGTTCACTGACACCAGCCCATTTCCATCCATTCTCCGCCGTAGCCACTCGCCAAAGCCCGGCCGCGCTCCATCTGTAATGTGTAGATCCCCAAATGTACAGACATGGTGGTTTACAAGGCACATCATTCAGACAGCAGGGCTCTTTTTCCTGGAGCTCATCCTCCAAGAAGCACAAAAGCAAACACACACAAAAAAAAAAAAAAGAAAAGAAAAGAAAGAGAGAAAATCAAAAAATTTTTTTGAGCTGAAAAAGCTGGAGAGGAGGTCAGTTTGTGGAAAATGGACTGAAGGAAGCAAATATATGAGGTGGGTCAGAGTAAGGAAAAGAACACGGCTTAGGAGCCCGAGACAGAGAAGCAGGACTTCGAGGCGGCCTGGCGGAGGATGCCTCAAAAGGAAGAACAAGAAGCCAAGTGGAGGATGACAAAGAAAAGGACCCAGTGTCTCATGAGTGCACGCTACCAAGCCGGGGCCTTGCAGCTTCTGTTTGGTATGAGAATCCCTGGCTAACAGCTCCTAGAAAATAATCGTTTGTATTTTTCATATAACAAGCAGTTGCGGGAATTGATTCAACAGGTCAACGAAATCGGCGCACTGATCGTTCAGTGATGTCTGTGATGCTGTTGCCTCTTCAACGTTCCCACATTTGGAGGCGGCTGCAGCAGCATCAAGCTTCACATCGCATGCTCCCACAATCCACTTCAAAGCCTTGAGACAAAGGGCACGGAAGGGCAGCGTTGCTCCCCCTGTGCTTCTTAGCAGGGGGAAAAAGTTTCTTTCTCCGAACCCCAACTGCTTCCCTTTCTAGATCGTTGGCCATAGCTGGGTCATGGACTCACCCTACTCCAGGGGCTGCATCCAACTATTTGAGATCAGAGAATCTCTTCCTGATGCCTGAAGAAAGACCAGAGCTCTGTGAGCGAGTGAGAAAAAGTTACTGGCCTTGGAAAAAGCAGCCAGCGGTATCTACCACAGGGAACAATCCTCTCCTATAGCCTTCTGAAGTATCATTATTGCCATTCGAATTAATTTGTTACACTGGATGGCCTAGAATCAGAAATTTATTTTCTCATAGTTCTTTACAAGTCCAAAATCGAGGTGTCGGCAGAATTTGGTCCTGGTGAGGGATTAGTTTGATCTGGGCCTTTCTTTGTGGCTTGTTTTTCCCTACATCTCTTCACATCGTCTCTCTTCTACGCATGTCTGTGTCCAAATTTCCCCTTCTTATAAGGACACCCATCATATTGGATTAAGGCCTACACTAACAACCTCATTTTAACTTAATTACCTCTGGAAAGACCCTACCTCCAAATAAGTCCACACTCTGAACTGGGGGTTAGAATCTCGACATATAAATTTCAGGAGGCCACAGCTTAACCCATAGCACCATTGTACAGAAGAAGACTGAGTCTACAGAGATTAGATAACCTGCCAAAGACCACAATATCTCCAACCCTGTGCTCCTTCTACCTTAATGCAAGAAAACAGAAGACAGTATACGAGAAATACAGCGAGCAAACAGTATCATCATACTTCTAATATGTATGACAGAATGTAGGAGTGTTACAGGGATCTGTGGGAAAAAACAACACAGTTTCAGCTAACATATTTGAATCAGTATCTCATTGTAGATGTGGTTTCAATAATAATTGCAGGCCGGGCTCGGTGACTCAGCCTACATTCCCAGCAGTCTGGGAGGCCTGAGGCGAGTGGATTGCCTGAGACCGTGGGTTTGAGACCAGCCCGGGCAACTTGGCAAGACCTCGTCTCTATAATAAATCAAAAACTAGCCCAGTGTGGTAGATTGCACCTGTAGTTCTGGCTACGTGGAAGGCTGAGGCGGAAAGATCGCCAGAGCCCAGCAGGTCAACGCTGGGGTGGCGATGAGCGTGCCATTGCACTCCAACCTGGGCGACGGAGTGAGAACTCCAACTAAAAACAAACAAACAAATAAATGTAGAACAGATCATATGTTTAAATGTTTAAATTGCGGTCGTAGACCAGATCACATGAAACAGGTCTGAAAGGTTGTGTGCTTTAAGCTCTAAACCCTGTAATAAAGGAAGCCAGGAAAGTCCAAGCTCTGTCAGCAAGCAGGATTTGCCAAAGGTGAAGCCAGCTAATGGCAATGACACTCGCTCACTCCTCTACCATCACGTATTCAGTTGTTTTTGTCCCAAACTCGTCCCCCTGATGCTGCCATTCCCGGAGACTGTCACCCTGACGGTCTCAGCTCTGCTCCGTCCAGGCAGGACGTGCTCACTGTGGGTCTGTGCATTTCCCTTATCCCACTGACTCTTGATATGCCTCTCTTTCTTCCCTCTAGGGTCCGGCTCTCATTTGGGTCCTGTTGGATTCATCCCTGCTGGGGTGTTACTGACTGGTAGTCGCGAAATCTGTTCCTATCTTATAAGATGAATGTGCATTTTTACAGGGGATAGCGTCCTCGAGCCAAAGAAATGATCTGAAACTCCAGACCCTCAAGCAGGTTTGGTTTTTGAAATCAGGATTTCCAGTGTTCCTCATATCCATAAAGTCGGAAGATTGATTCTACCAATGGGAAAATGAGCAATTATATTTAGCTTGAAGTCCTGTGTGTGTGTGTGTGTGTGTGTGTGTGTGTGTGTGTGTGTGTGTGAGAGAGAGAGAGAGAGAGAGAGAGAGAGAGAGAGAGAGAGAGAGAGAGAGAGAGAGAGAAAGAGATGGGTGGTTTCCTAAGCTGTAGTGGAGAAGAGGCTTTGAGGAAGCCAAAGAAGTCTTGAAATCTAGAAGAATATGCTGGACACTCAGTGACAGCTTGCTCTAAATATTCTGTCTTCTGCAGTAGCAGCAATAGCTGTCATCGTGGTTGACTAAAACGTGTGTTCGGTGCTACTTGGAGGTGAATAATCTGGAAAGTCTTTGCAAACTCAGCCCAACTGTCCCCTCTTCTGGAAGGCTTCCCTACTACCTCCCCTTCACTCTCTGCGTTGGTGGTCCTTTTTGGCATCCTCACAGTTCTTTATCTATCCTGATGCTCTCCTAATGTTTGTCATTCATTCTTCCCCAAGTGACCCCAAACTTTTAACGGAGGGAACTGGGATTTTTAAATCTCCATATGCCAAGTGTCTAACCCATTGCTGATACTTGTTTTAGGTTTCTGGGCTGTCACAGCAAATCACCACAAACTTGGTGGCTTAACATAACAGAAACTTAATCTCTCGCAGTTCTAGAAACCAAAATCTGAAATCAAGGTGTCAGCAGTATCGGTTTATTTGGGAGGCTCTGAGAACAATCTGTTCCATGCCTTCCTCCTAAATCCTGGTGACAGCTGATGGTATTTGGCGTTCCTTGGCATGTAGCTGTATAACTCCTTGCTCTGCCTTCTCCTTCCCTGTGTGTCTGTGTCTGTTTCTTCTAAGAACTTGTCATTGAATTTAAGGCCCACCCTAATCTGGGATGATATCATCTCAAGATTCCTACCTTAATTATATCTGCAAAGACCTTTGTTCCATAGAAGGTCACATTCGGAGGTTCTGAGCAGACGTATTTTTGAGGGGCCACAATTCAACCCACACAATATTGATTAAGTATCTGGTGAAATAAATGAAGGGTCAGCATGGCTTCAGTATTTAGTGTGAAGAATAACACATTCATACTAAATGAAAGTGACCTGTATTTAAAAGCACATGGAAATATCAATGCAGACCAAACATACATCTAGCACAAGCACAGAAAACCTAGTGGATGCTCAAAGAACATTCAGATGCTTGTGTTGAGGGGTAACACCAAGTTATTTTGGGCTTCACTGTATAGTCTTAGATTTGAAAGAACCTAACATAATGTGTGTCCCAGGAACATGATAGATTATCTTACAGCAAAGTTTTACTATTGCTGGAATTTTATTATTTGCTACTTGAGCTTTTTGAAACTATTAAGTGGTACCATCTATTATCATCAATACTTAGTATTCAGCTATTTTTAACAAGATTTAGACTATAGAAAGATTTTCTGATATAGGGAAGCATTTTAATCAGATCGTACCAGGTGTGGCCTTGTTCAAGAACAGAGCAGTCAGAAGCTTCTAGTCTTTCTTTCCCATATTGTAATTTCACACATGAAACTCAACAAACCCAATGTGGAGACAGACATCTTTACATCATAACCCTACTAAACAGAAAACGATTCTCTATTAAGAATATTTTTCTGGTACCTAATAGAAGTATAATTATTTTTAGTAGCAGTGGGCTGAGTAAGCGAGAAACAGGCAGCTAAAACTATTATTGAAAAACGTAGACCCCTTGGCTGGGTGTGGTGACTCATGCCTGTCATCCCAGCACTTTGAAGGTCAGAGGATTGCCTGAGCCAGGAGTTCGAGACCAGCCTGGGCGACATGGTGAGACCTCATTTCTACAATAAATCAAAAACTTAGCTGGGCATGGTAGTGTGAGCCTATATTCCCAGCCACTTGAAAGGCTGAAGCAGAAGGATCCCCTGAGCCCAGCAGGTCAAGGCTGCGGTGGCTGTGATTCTGCCACTGCACTCCAGCCTGGGTGACAGAGTGAGACTCCAACTCACTCTGATATGTCAGATGACGTTTAGACATGGAATCAAACTACAGCTTGTCCTACATCCTCAATTATTGACACCACAGGGAGCAATTATTCTTCACTTTATTAAAAAGTCCAAGTAAAATCTAGACTGAGGCCCAGATCGGCAAGAAGCAGTCCAGTCTGAGAATTTTGTTTCAAGGAAGCGAGGACTTCAGTAAGTTGAAAAGTGGAATCACCTCTCCATCCCCAGAGAAGCAGGTCTGGTCCCTCCGGCTGTGCATTGCTTGAGCTGCAGTGTTGTGCTGTATATTAAAAGCACTGGAAATAGAACTAAGCACAGAGGGCTGTAGGCTGCACTCTCATGAATCTTCCACCTTTGCTCATCCTGAAAGTCAGGCGTAGTTTTAAAATGGACACGTAGAGCAGCTTGTGCACGGGGCAAGCAGGTTCCACCTAATTTCGGTGCCAGGCACAGTGTTGATTTGACTGTCCATTCTTGGCAATAGCTGCAGAGGGTAACCTTACTTAACAGTAGATGAAGAAATGGAATATGTTCAGCTCCTCCCTTGAGACATAATCATTACTTAATAAGGCGCTATATATGAAACATGGGGGCTTTATTTGATACGTCATATACAAATAAGCTCTAGGATGTTGCCAGCCTCTTTGAAACAGAGCCTCTGAGGGCATGATGATCACTGACTTCTACTGCGTGTCATACCCTTCCCCCTGTTGCGTCTCGAGGCTCTTGCAAATCTTTTTGAGTTGATGTATACCCCAGGGAGGGAGAAGCAATCACTTCTGGTACTGAAGTATGACAGAAGCTCAATAGTTATAGAGTGATGTGCACTAAAACGGAAGGAAAAAGGGCCAGATGTGATGGCTCACGTCTGCAGTCCCAGCACTTTGGGAGACCAAGGGGGGAGTATTGCTTGAACTCAGGAGTTTGAGACCAGCCTGGACAACATGGTGAGACCTTGTCTCTACAACAAAATGAAAAAATTAGCCAGGCGTGGTGGTGCACACCTGTAGTTCCAGTGACTCAGAAGGTTGAGGTGGGAGGATCACCGAGCCCAGGAGGTTGAGGCTTCCATCAGCCATGATCATACTACTGCACTCCAGCCTGGGCAACAGGATGAGACTCTGACTCAAAAAAAGCAAGAGGAAAGAAGGGAGGAAGGAAGGAAAGAGAGGAAGAGCGAGAAGACTCATGACCCTGGAAGGAAGGAATCTGGGCCTGTCCCAGGCAATGTTGTGAATTAAGCGAAGGATCTCTTACAGAAACCTCCTTTCTCTTGAATGACCACTCTCTTTCTCTCGCTTAAACCAATTTCAGTTGTCCGGAGGCTTTCCCTGGCTCTATGGATCTTCCCAGTCACCTTTGCTGTGTCATATGCTCCAGACTTTCCTAATTCATTCCTTTGGAATAAGAACACTGATGTCTTCCTTAAACTACAAATGCATCTTGGGAAAGAAAGCGAATTGATGTACCCCAGAGGTTTCCCCCAATATAGTGTCCAACACAGTATCGACTCAATAATATTTTTAAGGAATAAATTGAGAAGGTCTGGAGCCTGTGGTACAACCTGGGGAGGATTTTACTACGTTGATCCCCTGCCCTCTGCCCGTTTCAGGTCCAAGGAAGGTTGTTTGTCTAGTATAAAGAGGAGACTGTCAACAATTTGTCTAAGGCGGCATGGATCAGATGACAACTCCCAAAGCATGTCATAAAGGCAATCAGCTGTCACCTCTCCATGGAGGGAAGGCCCTGGAGAAATGACGAGGAGTCAGTAGAGGTAGATGTGTATGAATGTTGACATAGAGGCAAAGAGCCTTGGAGCATGAGTGGGAGAGAGCAGAAATAAATATTTAAGGTGAACACTCTTTGGGAATAATGAACAATGACATGTGGTCGGGCTCTGGCAGCAGTTTTCAGGAAGAAGCAAGCAGGATCAGACAATTGCCTCTGCCACTCATTATTTCACCAGCTAAACAAAACTTCTCCAGTTCTGGCCAGTGCAGGGCTGTGTCTCCCAGGAGCTGCTGCTGGCTTTGAGCCTGTCCTCAGTACAATGTGAGTGGAGCTGGAGGGATAGGACACTGAGGGAGGTCATGCAGAAGGTCACCAGCCAGGCAGCTCAGGAAACAAGCCTGGTGGGAAACATTTCTTCCTTCCACTTTTCTTTAATACCTCAAATAAGACATAGTTCGCATTCCATATGGCTTGCCCATTCAAAGCATATGATTCAATGGCTTTTAATGTATTCAGAGTTGTACAGACATCCCCACAATCCATTTTGGAACATTTTCATCACTCCAGAATGAACTCTCACAGCTCTTGGCTATGACCTCTCAGTCCCCCAGCACCCTCTAGCCCCCGGCAACTACTGATCTACCTTCTGACTCTAAATATTTGTCTATTCTGGTTATTCCGTATGAATGGAATCGGACAATATGAGGTTCTTTATGAATGGCTTCTCTCACTTAGCATCATGTTTTCAAGGTTCATCTGTATAGTAGCATGTGTCGGTTGCTTCATTCCTTTTTAGGGCTGAATAATATTCCATTGTATGTTTTATTAATCTATTCATCATCTGATGTACATTTGTGTTGTTTCTGTTTCTTGGCTATTATTAATAATGTGGTTATAAACATGTATGTACAAGCTTTTGTGTGGATACAAGTTTTCATCTCCCTTGGCTAAATACCTAGGAGTGGAATTGCTAGGTCATATGATAGCTCTACTTTTGTAGAAATGCTGGACAGCAGCACCATTGTACATTTCTACCAGCAGTGTATGAGGATTCCAGTTTCTGTACATCCTTGCCCATACTTCTTAATATCTTCTCTCTCTCTCTCTTTAGAGACATAGTCTCTCTCTGTCAGCCAGGCTGGAATGCAGTGACATGCTCATAACTCACTGATACCTCAAACTCCTGGGCTCAAGAGATCCTCCTGCCTCAGCCTTCCATATTAGCTGTCTTGGTGATTGTAGCTGACCTAGTTAGTGGGTGTGAAGTGGTATCTCACTGTGGTTTTGATTTGGATTTCCCTGATGGCTAGTAACATTGAACATCTTTTCTTGTGCTTGCCGGCTCCTTTAATGTCTTTATCTTGACTAACAGACTTGCCTTCCAGGGACTTAACCCGGTACAACAGAGATATGATAGCAGACAAATTTCAACCCTCTAATCTCTGTGGACAGACAGCTCCTAGGGTCTCTGCAGAAAGACTTTGGAAGGTCGCATCGCGTTCGAAGTTGGTCAGCCAGGACCCATTGTGTTGCCGAATCATAACTTCCAGAGCTCCACCACCAAAACTCATGTTGCCGAGGAAGGCATCTGAAGAGACTCCAGAAAGGGGAGGCAGAGAAGGAGCAGGGCTTCACAGCAAGCCCCGGCCAGAGGCTGAGTAGGACTCCAGATTTCTGGGTGATCCTTAGGTAGCCTGCACTCGTGATCTCCTTTCATTCTCCCATTTTATTCTCTAAAACTGTGCAGCGCACTGTCACTTTCATGGAAAAGTTTAAATTTTTCAGGTGGCTTCTGTGACTGGGCATATTTCTCATTTACAAACTGACAAGTTTTTCTCGTCACATAAAAAGAGACATAAGTTGCCTGGATAAACCAGTTGTTGAGTTTAGAGTATCAACTTAATAAGGACAATATGCATTTGTAATAAAGACTTTACTTAGTCGAATAGAATGTTCTGGGCCTGGAATGCCTCTAATATAAAAGTCTAAGCGTTGCACAGTGAGTGTGTCATTTGTAAGCTCAGTCAAGAAATGCAAATGGAATTATTTTTTCTGGAAAGACCAACAGAGTTATTCTTCAAATGTTGACATAGCACAAAATGATTTGGATGCTGGTGGTCTAAGGAAGTCTTTCTGTCACTCAGGTGTAGTCTAAATAAACAAGGCAAATAAGCAAGGAGACACGAAATGGAAGATAAAACGGACAGCAGACAGTAAGTGTAGCTGCCATCCAATCTGCATTCAAAGAATAATTCAATCTTGACAGGAATTGAGAGAACTGGCTTGGGTCAAGTGGAGCATCATATTAAGGAGAGGTGGAAATTTGTAATATGAGGTTGTTTAGGCTGATAGGCAATTTCTTGGTTAGAATCATAAAAAGAATGAGAAGTCATGCTAATTCTAACAATTTAAAATGTAAGAACAGTTCTTGAGGTATTGGAGAAACAAACAAACTTGAAATTATGATTACCAATGAGATTTGAGTTAGCAGAATATGTTAGTTTTGCATTGCTCCTGTAACAAATTCTTACAAAGTGAATGGTTTCACACATCACAGATTTATTTTCATACAGTTCTGGAGCTAGAAGTCTAAAATGGGTTGGAAAGGCTACATTCTTTCCAGAAGCTTCAAGGAAGAATCCTTTTTTCTTTCCTTTTCCAGAAAAAGATACAAAGCTAGCCACATTCCTTGGCTTGTGGTCCCCACTGCTCTCTGGCCTCTGCTTCCATCCTCACATCTCCTTTTCTGACACACCTACTTCTTTCTTTTTTGAGGACTCCTGTGATTACATTGGGTCTGAACCATTCAGGATAATCTCACAAACTCAAGATCCTTAATTTAATTAAATTTCTTTTTGCCCAGTATGGCCATTTACTCACAAGTTTTCAGGATTAGGGTAGGGACATCTTTAGGGGGCCATTAGTCTACCTGCCACAGGGATAAAGGATTTTTCTCAGTCATTTGTGTATTAGCATGAAGGTGATAGAGTGTCTTTGTTTTATGAAGTCTTAGCCTAATCCTTCAGAGCACACTTAAAACACAGTGGTCTGCCCTGAAGTTATCTGCCGTTGTCTGCTGTCGATGAAATCCAAGGCTTGGATGGCAGATATCTTCCATGTTTAAATAAGAGATCATAGCATGAATATGCAGGACTTGATTTAACCCATAGCATACTAGGAGCCCTGGACAGGGGCTTTAGAATGGGTGTTTACACGGAACTTAATCTAGTTACATCTTGAGGCATGATTATGAGTTAAAAATGGCATATACAAGATATTGTGTCCTTTGGTGCCTACCCTTCACCAAAAATATCTTGAGGGCCATGTGACAGGTGAAGTACAAGGTACTGAGAAAGTAAAATGAGACACAGACCCTGCAATCTAGAAACCGGAAGCCATAGGTAGCTCATAGGGCATCGGAATGTGTTATGATAGAAACAGCAGAGTGAGCTATGGAATCAGAAAGAGAGACACTAGAAGGAGGACAGTCCCAGAAGCAGACATATACAGCATAGAAATAGAGCGTGGTGGGTCCCAGAATGAAAATGACGGCTATAGAATGGTTTCTATGTGCCACACACTACCAGGATCGCTATGCAGATGCACCTCGACTTTCAGTGGGGCTATATCCCCATAAACCCATCGTAAGTTGAAAACACTGAGTTCAAAAATGCATTTAATACTGTGCATCAGACTACCAAACATCATAGCTTAGCCTGTCTTAAACATGCCCAGAACACTGGCATTGCCCACAGTCATCAACTCGTCTTACACAAAGCTTATTTCAGAATAAAGTGGTGAATGTCTCATGTTATTTCTTGAATCTGGTGCTGAAAGTGAAAACCAGAATATTCACATGGCTATTCAAAAGCACGGTTTCTATGGGATGCGTGCCATCTTGTGTCAACAAAAAATGTCAAAAAAACGTGTGGGTCAAACCATCGCATGTTGGGGCCCATCTGTCAGTATCCACTCATGTAATCCCCACTCCCCACGTCTGGTAAACAGACTGGCTGGATAGGGTTTCTCAAACCCACCCCCACTTCCCCTCCTGACTGTTATCCTGTGGTTCAGGATATCAGGGTCCTTTGCCAATGTTTCCTCACCGGTGTCCCACTTTCTTCTCTTATCCTACCCTAACATGATCCATTTGTAAAGCAAATGTAACTCTGTGGCTCAAAGCCCTTCACATCTTGCTTGAAATAGGGCTGACATCCTTTAATTCTTTATGGGAAGCCCACAAGAGTCTGACCTCAGTCCGCCTCTCGACCTCACCTGCAGCTTCTTTGCCCCACCCACTCTCACCAGGTGGAGTCTGGAAAAAGCAGATTCCGCCTCTTGCACGCAGCCGTGCTGTTTCAAGCCCCTGGACCTGCCTGGACCTTTGACCTTTCCTCCCTCCCTGCATTCCTCTGCTGTTCACATCCCAGCCTGCTTGCAGTAGCCCCCCTCTCTTCCCACAGCGCAGGGGTTTGTGCCTCTGTTCCCCCCAGTGGATGTACAGACTCTTTGCAGCAAGGACACAGAAGACTCCTCTTCCCTTCTCCAGCCCTGCACAGCACCTGCCACATAAAAACCATGCAGCCAGTGTTTGTCGAATTCGACCAAACTGCGCGGGGAAGCGTCTCCCCCGTGTGTGACTGTCTTTTGCCATTCAGACCGCGGCGGTACAATCATGGTGATTTGAGGACACTTCAACATGGAAAGGGCTCCACATCGAAGGCCTCTTGAACGTGGTGCAAATGAATATCGAAATCAATATGCCGTTCAGTTGAGGGATATGAATAAATGATTTCAAATGAATTGAATTTTCCTCTCAACATTAAGTGCTGGAGCAAAATGAATTATTAGATAACGCATTTGAAGTAATGGCTCTCTCCTGACTGTTCCTGCAACTCGTTTTCACTTCTCTTGTGGACTGCTGTGTGTCACGGGATGCTGGGGGTCGTGGTGATCTGAGAAATATTGATCTCTCCTAACCTCCTGAAGGGCAGGGACTGTATCGGAGGCTCCAAATTTGCGATTATTTCCTGGCACCAATCTCTTCTTCCTCCGTGTTCCTGTAACATGTGTTTTTCTTCTTTAAATGGTTATTTTACAAGGAAAAACCTCGTACCTAAACAGTATTAGTTTTGCAGAGGAAGAGTTTATTACTGTGAAAACAGAGAATAAAAAAATGTGAAAGGCTGCCTTCGTTTCTCTCTCAAAACCATGCTGCTGTCCATACTAGACCCCAGCCCTTTTTCCAGGCATACACACACACACACACACACACACACACACACACTTTGCACTTAGGCGTGTCCTTTGTCGGTCCTTTTTGCTTCTTATGAGTTAGTAGATGAAATTATACTTCACTATTACTCTGCCACTTGAGTTATATTTTTAGATGATACTTTTTAAACATTTTGCTTGGCACTGCAGTATCATTGTACATATTTCCAGAGGACAATTTGATCTTGATACATAGATGTTGTGTCATGATTGTCAGAACCATCACCTCGTGCCCTTGCCGTTCGTGTGATGGGAACATTCAGAAGGCTCTTCTAGACATTTTCTAATATTCAGTACTCCGGTGTCAGTTGCTGTCACCCTCCTGTGCAGTAGAACACCAGAGCTTACTCTGATCTCATTGGTCAACCTCTCCCCCTCCCCTCCTCCTCCCTCCTCCTGTCTCTGGTAACATCTGCTTTATCCTCTGTTTCTATGATAGTAACTCTTTATGTATACTGTATAAGATTCCACATGTGATTTAGATTATGCAGTACTTGGTTTTCTGTGTCTGACTTACTTAACAGTGCCCTTCAGTTCATCTTGTTGCAAATTAAAATAATTTATTCTGTTTATGACTGAATAGTATTCCAGTGTGTGTGCATACATTCTTCTGTGAAGAATGTCATTGGTACTTTGATAGGATTGCATTAAATCTGTGGATCTCTTTGAAGAGTATGGCCATTATCACAATTTTAATTCTAAAATTAAACCCTAAAGCAATTTTAGTGCTTTCTATATATAAGAGTATATTGTCTGAAAACAACTTGACTTCTTCCTTTCCAGTTTGGATGCTTTTTATTTCTTTTCTTTCTTTCTTTTTTTTTTTTTTTTGAGTCGGAGTCTCACTCTGTCTCCCAGGCTGGAGTGCAGGAGCACACTCACAGCCACTGCAGCTTCGACCTGTTGGGTTGAGACAGTCCTTCCACCTCAGCCTTCCAAGTAACTGAAACTACAGGTGTGTGCCACCATACCTGGCTAATTTTTTTCATTTATCGTAGAGATGAGGTCTCGCCAAGTTGCCCAGTCCAGTCTCAAACCCGTGTGCTCAAGCAATCCTCTCACCTCGGCCTCCCAAAGTGCTAGGATTATAGGCGTCAGCCACCATGCCTGGGCCTTCCTCTTATTTCTTTATCTTGCCTGGTTGCTCTGGCAAGGACTTTCAGTGCTGTGTTGAATACGAGTGACAAAAGTGGATATCCTTGTCTTCTTTGCAATCTTAGAAAAAAAGCTTTTAGTTTTCTCCATTCAGTATATTAGCTGTGGGCTTGTCATATGTAGCTTTTATTGTGTGTGGACATGTATCTTTTGTAGCTAATTTGTTGAGAGTTTTTATTATAAATGGGTTGTTGAATTTTGTCAAATGTTTTTTTCTGCTTCTATTGAAATGGTCATATGGTTTTTGTCTTTTTGTGGTTATTGCGAATGTGGTTTCGTGGTTTGGATATGGTTTCTTTGTCTCCACCAAAACTCATGTCGAATTTGATCCCAGTGTGGTAGTATTAGGAGGCGGGGAATAGTGTTAGGTATTTGGGTTATGTGGGCAGATCCCTCGAAGTAATAATAGTTTCATACTATTGTGGTCTGAAAAGATACTTGACAAGATCTCTGTCTTCTTAAATGTGTTAAGACTTGTTTTGTGGACTAACATATGATCTCTCCCAGGGAATGAAAATGCTCTGTGTGCAGTTGAGAATAAGGTGTATTCTGTGGCTATTTGGTGGAATGTTTTGTAAATATCTGTTGGGCGTTGGTGTAGCTTAAGTCTATTGTTTCCGTGTTGATTTTGTCTAGATGATCCATCCTTTGTTGAAAGTAGACTGTTAACATGTAATCCTACAATTAATGGATTGCTGTCTATGTCCCTTTAGAACTAATAATATTTGCTTTATTTATTTGAAGCCTCCATGCTGGGTGCATTATATTTACAACTGCTGCATCCTCTTCTTGAATTATCTTTTGATTAAATAATGGCCTTCTTTATTTTTACAGTTTGACTTAAAGTCTATTTTATTTAATATAAGTATGGCTACTCCTGCTCACTTTTGGTATCTGTTTGTGTAGAATATCTTTTTCCATTCCTTCATTTTCAGTCTGTTTGTCTTTAATGGTGAGGTGAGTCTCACAGGCAGCATATAGTTAGGTAGTTTTTATTCCTTCAGCCACTCGTTGTCATTTAATTGGAGAGTTTAATCTATTTACATTCATTTATATTCAAGGTAATTCTCTCTCTCTCTCTCTCTCTCTCTCTCTCTCTCTCTTCTTTCTTTTGAGTTGGGGTCTCACTCTGTTGCCCAGGCTGGAGTGCAGTGGCACACTCACGGCCACCCCAGCTTCCACCTTCTGGGCTCCACTGAGCCTTCTGCCTCAGTCTTCCAAGTAGCCAGAACTACAGGTGCACACTACCACTCCTGGCTAATTTTTTTATTTATTGTAGAGACGAGGTCTCACCAAGTTGCCCTGGCTGGTCTCAAACCCTCAGGCTCAGGCAATCCACTTGCCTTGGCCTCCCAAAGTGCTGGGATGACAGGTGAGCCATCGAGTCCAGCCAAGGTAATTCTTGATAGGTAAGGATGTACTCCTGTCTTTTTGTTAATTGTTTTTAGATCCTTTGTTTCTCCCTATCTCATTGTTTAATTCTGACATTTGGTGGTTTTTTGTGGTACCAACCTTTCTCTTTCTTCTTTGGGTATCTGCTGGGATTTTTTCTGGTTACCATGGAACTAAAATAAAAACTTGGAGTTATTTTCAGTTAATATCAACTTAACTTTGGTACCATAAAAATACTCTAGATTTTTTTCCTCTCCTTCTCTATCTGTATTTTGGTTGTCTTAATTCACATTTTTATTATTGTGTGTGTGTTCCTTAGCCACTAATTGTAGTAGTTGATTTTTTTGTTTTAACCTTTTTTACTTTAAGTCTTTATTCTAGAGGATTCAAGGATGTACATAGTACCATTACAACACTGGGGTGTTCCAAGTATGATTATGGAATTTATACTGGTAAGCTTTATACTTTCACATATTTTCATGATATTAATCATTGTCATTTTGTTTCCAGTTGTAGCACTCCCTGATGCATTTCTTGTCTGGCCAGTCTGGTGGTAATGAATTTCCTCAATTTTTGCTTGCCTGGGGAGATCTTTATTTTCCTCTAGTTTCTGAAGGATAAGGTTGCCAGACATAGTATGCTTGGTTGACAGTATTTTTTTTTCAACACTTTGAATATATCATCCCATTTTCTCCTGGCCCGCAAAGTTTCTACTGCAAAATCTGCTGATAATCTAATGGAGAGACCCTTATATGTGACTTGATGTTTTTCTCTTGCAGCTTATCTTGCAACTTTAATAATTCTCTTGACTTTTGACAGTATGATTATAATGTGTCTTGGAGAGGGACTTTTTGTGTGTGTGTGTTGAATCTCATTGAGGACCTTTGAATTTCCTGGATCTGCACTTCCATGACTAGGGAAGTTTTCAACTATTGTTGCATTAAATAGATTTCTGTAACTTTCTCAATTTCTTCTCCATCTGGCATTTCTATAATGTGAATATTTATTTGCTTAATAATCTCTAAAAGTCCTGTAAGTTTTCTTCATTCTTTCTTTATTTGTATTTTTTTAAAATTCTTTCACTGGATTATTTCAAAGGACTTATATTTATGTTCAGAAATTCCTTCTTCTTCTTGATCTAGTCTGTTGTTGAAGCTCCCACTTGCACTTTCTATTTCATTTATTGAAGTCTTCAGTTACAAAGTTTCTGTTTCGTTCTTTTTTATACCTGTATCTTTGTTAAATTTCTCTTTCATACCGTAATTTCTGATTTTATTGATTTGTGTGTCTAATTTTATTGTGTCTCTCTGAGTTTTCTTGAGATCATTAGTTTGAATTCCTTTTCAGGCATTTTGTAAATATCCCTTTCTTTAAGGTTACCAGACTCAGGTGTGTTTATTTGAGGGTGTCATACTCCTTTCTTTTTCATGTTTCTTGTATCCCTATGTTGGCTTCTGGAGCAGTCACTATTTCCAATTTTAAGGAGTATATTTCATAGGAAGAGATTTTTGCCTGTAGATGAGTCCTAGGGTGTTCATTGGGAATGGTGCATTGGCTCTGGTTCTGTATGAACTTAGTAGCATGATCTCTATCCAGATTCTTCAGCTGTAATTCTCATCTGTGATATCTACAATTGTCTCAGTGGCCTAGGCTGTGAAGATTTGTGATTCAGTGGCATGGCCTTGCAGTTGCAGGGGTGCCAATCAGTTGTCAGGTTCGGAGCATGTGGGTGCAGAAGGTGGGAAGTCAATGTGGTAAGCTCTCTAGGAGGGCATGGCTGTTGCCTGGCCAGCTGCATGGGGCTGTCTCCAGGGTCATGAGGGCAGGGCCACCTCTAGACTGTCAGAAGGCACAGCAGAGCTGGGTAACTGCATGGGGCTACTCACCGGCATGGCACAGCTGTCATACCAGGAACGAATACATGCAGACCAAGAGGTTGCATGGAGCTTCCTTGCCATGTAGGTTCATCTGTTTTCCTGGGTTTGGATAGCAGAATCTCAAGTCATTCCTTCAAGCCTAGGCTGCAGGCATCCAGAGCATTGGTCCTGCAGGTATCTGTGCAAATGCAGTGAAATGATAATGGGACCTTAGGGAGGAAGGGAGTCAATGGCTACTGGCCTGCAAAGCTAGATGCACTCCAGCTGTGGATTCAGTTGTAGATGGCACCATGCCATAGTAGCTTAGGTTGTAGGGGTGGGGTTATCAAAGGGGTACTTGCTCTGGGGCAGTGTAGCCACATAGACTCCAACTATTCACACCGGATTCGAGGCCTATGAACACTGGAAGACCCTCCAATAGCAGTGACTGCTGAAATCTGTGGCAGTCATGGGGAACACTGAGGAACTTCAACATCTAAATTTGATACTTGTAGGGACAGATTCCAATTAATTATGGTTTCAATGTCCTTTGGGATTTTTGCGCATTTTATTGTTCCGTATAAACTAACAAATTATCTAAGGTGACTAATACTTACGGGATTCTGATTGAAATTTTATTAACGTTATAGATTATATCAGCAGAATAAACACATTTAAAATAGGGACTTTCCCATCAAGGCATATTACATATTGCTTTGTTTATTGAAGTCCCTTCAAGTCTTTTAGTAAAATTTAATCATCTTCTTTGTATAGGTCTTGAACACTTTTGGTAGAATTATGTTTATATGTTTTACAGTTTTAGTGAATATAACTTTGTAAGGATGATTTGAATGTTTTTTTTGGCATATAGAAAAATTAATTATTTTTAATTTTACTAACTGATCTCAAATAGTTTTCAATCGACATGTCAGTATTTTATAGATTTTATTTATTCTTGAAGAGATCCTCTTTGCTATGATTACTCAAGTTTCCCTTTGTAAAGTTTAGCATACATTACTGCTATGTTTACTTTCTACTCTTATCAATCCTTTCCTTCAATTTTCTTTTATTTTTCCTGTTGTTTATTCAATTATTAAGTTGATTATTTAATTATTTTCAACTTTTTTTGTTATTAATTGGTACACTTTAAGACTACTTTCGTTCCTTTGAATTTATCATTGGGATAGCCTATTTTGAAATGTATTCACAACTATTCACTTCTAAACAGATTGTGATTTTAATTTTGATTTCCTTTTAAAGTAATGATTTGTGAAAAGCAAGGCATTTTCACATTTACATTTTTTTGCTTTTCTTTTCTTTCAGGAAGAGGTGCTCATTTTTTGCTATTATTTATTTAGCCAGCAAATGTAGACTGTAATGTCTTCCTTTCAAAAGAATGAGATTCTTTTGTGAACTTCTATAGTAAGTCATGACAGGTATTCTATGGATGTGAGAAATGAATCATTTTTCTTTGTTGGACATAATTTCTAATACTGAATAATCCATATTACTATTATTTCTGATTATTTCACTTCAGTGTTTTGAAATATAATTGCAGTGTCTGACTATAACTGTGAATTTGTTTATTTCTTCTTATAAAATTCTAGTAGGCTTATCTTATATTTTTAATGCATGTTGCTAATGCATATGATGTAACACCATTATAATTTTTAATTCTTTTCTTCTTAAATGCAAATGTACTTATTATTGATAGGACTGGCCTTGATTTATTAGTGAGACTTGAAGTTCAACCATTATGTGCCATTTTAATGGAGATATGACTCTAGTAATAGATGCACCTAAAACATTAGCATATAGCTAAAACTTACTATGTGTGTCCTATATGGTTTCTATTTATAATAAGATATTTTACCTAATTTGCATTTATTTTTAATAACTGTAACATTTAAACCTAATATATTTTGATTGCTTATGTGTCCATCTTTTTTGTATTAAGTTGATTTTATTGGGTTTCTTTTTTTCATTTCTTTTAGTAATTATACATTCCATTTTTCCCACATAGCGTGTGTTTAAATACAATGTGTAAACTTACAATTTCCAATTCTGCATTGACATTAAGTACTTTCTACAACTGTACTTTTGGAATTAGACACTTAGTACTTCATTCTCTTTCCTCCTCCTTACCCTTCCTGTGTTGTTGAAGTGATCAGGTCATATATTCAGTTTGCTCTTAAAGAAGTACTTTCTTAGGAGTTATTTCCTGGAAATTGCTGTAAGTGTCATAGCATTATTACTAACCATTTTTAGACCTACAGACATGCCTTCTGGCTGAATTGTTGATCATCTTTTCTTGTATCTCTCATCTTCATCCTTTATAGACCTTTTCCAAACCCTTGAATATATCCTCAAGTATTCCCTTCAAAAGAACCCTGTGGGATGAAACATCCTGAGATCTTGTGTCTGAAAATGTCAACTATATCCTCACATACTAATGATAATTTAAAAGTAAAGCTCTTGATTGAAAATCTTGTTTCCTCAGAACTTTGACGACATTGTTCTGCAATCTCTGTGCATCCACGTTTTCTGATAAAGAGGATGGCATCAGTCAGTTCCTTGTTCTAAATAACCTTTATTCATTGCACTGTCTAAAATGACAGTTCCCTATTACATGTGGCTCTTGAACCTTTAAAATGTGGGTAGTAGTTTGAGAAACTGAATTTTAAAATTTATTAAATGTGAATTTACTAAACTTAAATGTAAATAGTCATATGTATCTAATGACTACTGTTTTAGTGCAGCTCAACATCATGGAGATACATTTAGTCGCGTTGTTAAATTTTATTGATACTCAGTATGAGCTTTTTTCCTCTGTGAGTTTTCTCTTCTTTCATACTTTTCAACCCTTTGTCACTTCTACTCCTTTCTCGGAAAATTCTTCAGTTTGAGGTTCTAGAATTTCAACCATTCTGCTGCTTTATTAAGTTTATGGAAATTGCATTTTTAATTTCCAAGGACTCTGCCCATTTATTTTTGAAGCAACCAGTTGCTCTTACTATGAATATTTATGAAATTTTAAAAAATGTGTATGTATGTATATGTATATGTATATACGTATACATCTATACATATATGCATGTGCATACACATGTGCATGCAGACACACATAATTCTTGTTTTCTCTATTAACTTCTGCTTTCTTAGTGGTTACTTCTGTTTGTTGAGTCAGTGACTCTTTTTGTTCATGAAGTGATTTTCTCAAATGTTTAGTGATTTATGTATGTTTGCTTGTATTTGTATATGAGAATCTTGATTGAAAAGTATGGATAGTGACATCTTATTTACCTAGCACAGATGAGAATTTCTATTGAGCTAGTGGCAAATATAGGTTTCAATAACAGGAGCCTTTATTCTTTAGTCTAGGGTCTAGGCAAGGAAGAGTGACACATAAACAGAAGGCCTTATCTTTAAAGACAGTTCACAGTCTCTTATCTTGGCACAGGAAGTCAAAAGTTATTAGAGACACTTCTCAGAATTACCACTTTATAAAGCTATATTTACAATATAATCCAAGAAGGAAACATTAAAGTCATGTATGTACATGTATATGATACCAATCTGAGAGCAGAGATTGGTGTCATATACATGCACATACATTCACACTCAGAAACATACACACAGTAATAAAAATCAGCAGTACAAACCCCTGTAGCCTACTACTTCCTGCCTTCACTTTTACTTCTGATCTTATCGTTAGTTGGAATTATTCTGGCAAAATTCACTTATTTCAGAGGCTCTTTTATCAGTATGGCATATAGATTCCAGAGAACTGTTAAGTTTTTTTTTATTTTAATCAGTTGCGTTTCTATTTAGAGTTGTTATATATTCCTGGTGGACTGGCGTGTTATAATTATGATGTGACCTTACTTGCTCCTGGCATTGCCTTCGATCTTCAAGTCGTTTTGACAGATATCAGTATAGCCTTATGGGCTTCGTTTGGTTTGTAATTTCATGGTATATGGTGCTTCCTTACTGTTGCAGGCACTTATAATTTTTAAAAATCCAAAAATATTAATTTGTTACTTGGACAATTTTTTAAATGTACTTATTGATATACTTAGGTTTGTGTCCATCTTATTTTTTATTTATCCTATCTGTTTTTTTAATATGTCCTTTGCTTTCATACTTTCTTTTAGATTAAGTGATACTTGTGATTTTTTCTTTCAATTATATTATTAGTTTTATGCTTTTAAACAATTCTTTTAAGAGTTAGGAGATTAAAATATGCACTAATAACTTATTGCATCTTAATACAAATATTAACTTTTACCTCTTCCACAATAATGATAGAAGCTTAGAATGCTTTAACTTCATTTATCCCTTTGGTATTATTGTCATACATTTAAACTCTGTGTGCATTTTAATTTCCTTAACCATAACTATTGTTGTTTTGTGCTATCTAAATTCATTTGTATTTGCCCACATGTTATCTATATATTGCCTTAAATTTTCTCTCTCTCTCTCTCTCTCTCTTTTTTTTTTTTTTTTGCATTTTCCCATATGGATATATTCTTTCTGCCTGAAGAACTTTGTTTATTATTTCTTGTAGTGCAACCCCACTGACAATGCATTGTCTTGATTTTTATTTTCCTGGAAATTTTTAAAATCTTATTTTTATTTTTTGAGGTGCGTTTTTACTGAGTGTACAGTGCCAGTTGAAACTTATTTTAAACACTTAAAAAATATAATTCCAGTGTCTTCTGTCTTACATCATTTCTCGTGGGAAGTCAGCTGTAATCTTCTTGCTGTTCCCTTGAAGATGAATATTTTTTCCCTTCTCTGGCTGCTTTTATGATTTTCTTATCTCTTTTTTTAAAAATTAATTTTTCTTTGATGTCCCTTAATGATTTTTAAAAATCTATTTTAAAAACCATTATATATATAGTTTGCTGAGTTGTTTGAATTTGTGAATTAATGTTTGTCTTCTATATGAAAATTTTTGCTTTAAATTTTTTCTCTTCAAATATTACGTATTTGCAGTTCTCTTCTTCTGACATATCAATTACATATATGTTATATAAGTTCTCTTTTTTTGTGTTCTTACCACTTCCCATTCTTTTTCTTTCTATGCTGTCCCTTGAGTTTTTTCTTCAAGTTCACTAACCTTATCATCAGCTATGTCCAGTTCGATGTTATATGCATTAACTTAGATCTTATTTTCAGCTGTAACACTTTTTATTTTTGGAACTGCCATGTAGTTCTTTTGTACAGATTCTGTGGTGACTAGTTTAGGCTGATCTTCATGTCTCAGAATTCTCTTCCCTTCACATCTACAGTTGAAGTGGGCTATATGAGACATGTATGTGAGATTTAGAAGGCAGGATGGAAGCAGTAACCTTTTGAATTTACACTTGGAAGGTAACACAGAGACTCAAATGCGGTTACAGCTCACACGCACTGTCATCGATCTGTTTGCTTCACTGGTGCTGGGCAGCAGCCAGGTCTTCAACTGCTCTTCTTTCACCTTCTTTGACCCTTCAGTCAACTGTGTGATGAAGGGTTATGACTTCTTGTGTATAACAATAACCAATGAAGTTAAAAGCAGTGAGAAGCAAGAATGGGTATTAGTCCATTCTCGTGTTCTAGCTTATTCCTATGGATTTGTTTATTGTCACTGTCTCAATATTTATGTCCATCCTTTTCCCCCAAATGCTTGACCTTGAGAAATAAAATCCTAGTATTTGACACAAAGAGAGCAACCTCAATGTGACTTTTTAACCAAATAGAGAGACTATGCCTGATTTAAATTGCGATTATTCTCCCAACATTTAATCTTTTTTACTCTATCATTCTCCCAACATTTAATCTTTTTTTACTCTATCATACTTCTTTTTTCTTGCTTCAATTTTTTTTTTTTTTTTTGGTTGGAGTCTCACTCTGTCGCCCAGACTGGAGTGCGGTGGCTGCTCCCGGCCACCGCAGCCTCAACCTGCTGGGCTCCGGCGATCCTTCCGCCTCAACCTTCCAAGTAGCCGGAATTACAGGCACGCGCTACCTCACCCAGCTAATTTTTTGATTTTATTGTAGAGATGAGGTCTCGCCTGCCCAGGTGGGTCTCGAATCCATGGGCTCAGGCAATCCACTCATCTCAGCCTCCCAAAGGCGCGGGATTACAGGCTGAGCCACTGAGCCCGGCTTTTCTTGCTTCTATTAATCAATTATCTTATAGTCTTTGTCTTAATATCTGTATCATGTATGGATCTATTTCTATTGCCAATGTTTTCTCTTCATTTTTGGACCCACGTCTCTGTCTCTTTCCATGCCTAAAATGATTTTAGTAAGAGCTAAGCAATGAATGTTAATATTTAAGAGTTGTGACTTGCATTAGAAAAGATAAGGACTACCCTTTCTTCTGCTAGGCAGATAGAGTGAGAAGCTATCACCTTAATTTATTCAGGAATGAGCTGACTTTATACTGAATTGAAGTTTTGATGAAGACTGACTCTATTTCTGGTTTTCCTTTAGTCTAAATATCTCCATGGCTTACAATTAAAACGCTCCTTCATTTACTAAGTCCGTTCATCCTAACAGGTCTTTGTCTTATCAACAGTGGGAGAATGTAAAATTTCCCATTCTACTCCTCAGAATTTGTAGCTTAGCCTTTGAGCTCTGCCCTGTGCACCTTCAGAATTTGGAAAATATTGAGAGAGTAGAATCAGTTGTGTATGGAGGCTCCTCAAGTATCCAATTTTGTGACTTTATTCCTTGTAAGTGCCACAGTGTCTGCTGGTTTCTCCATCCCCAACAGCGCTCTCTGCCCACTAGAAACCCAACTTCCCAGCTACTCATGCCAAAAAAGAGCTACTAGGGAAAATATAGCTGAAGATCAACATTGTTCTCTCCAAGAGTCTCCCTTTTAGCTTCTTCAGTATTATTTCCACTTCTGTCTGTTGTATACTTTTTTTAAAAAAATGTTGTTTTATTTTAAAGGTATGGGGTACAATTCAGGATTAGGTATACAGGTGGTCATAGTACAGGTAAAGTTTGGGCCTCCCTCTGGTCCCCACTTTTCCTGGTTTGAGATCAGGTACCCTTGTTGATGTTGTGTCTCCACCCCCACCCAGGCCATATCCCGCTACTGCCAATCCCTTTCTTATAGTGTTATGGCCAATGTTCAGGGTTCGCTTATGAGTGAGAACATGTGGTACTTGGTTCTTTGTTTCTGTGACAGATCACTGAGTATTACAGACTCTAAATCCAACCAAGTTGCTGCAGAGTCCATAATTGTGTCCTTCTTTGTGACTGTGTAATATTTCATCATGTATATGTACATTTTTTTATCCGGTTCAGTTTCGATGAGCAGCACAATTGGTTCCATGTTTTTGCTATTGTGAATAATGCTGCAGTAAACATGCATGTGGAGGTATCTTTTCCATAGAATTATTTGAGTTCTTCCAGGTATATTCCCAGAAGGGAGATTGCTGGGTTGTATTTTTAGATCTTTTAGGTCGATTTTTAGAACTTTTAGGAATCACCACTGTTTTCCACAGAGGTTGAACTAGATTACACTTCCACGCAGGGATATAGAACAGTGGAACAGGATAGAGATTGCAGAAGCAAAACTTCAATTTCTCAGCCAACTCATCTTCAACAAAGCCTCCACCAACAACCACTGGAAAGAGGAAAACCTATTCAGTAAATGGTGCTGGGAAAACTGACCACATGCAGAGGAATGAAACAGGTCCCCTGCCTATCACCATACATAGCAATCCACTCTAAATGGATCAAAGACCTAAATGTAAAACCTCAAACTATAAGAATCTTAGAAAATGCAGGAAACACCCTTACAGAAATTGGAATAGGCAACCAATTCCTGATCAAATCACCAAAAGCCCCTGCCATAAGAGATAAGATAGAAAAGTGGCACCTCATTAAGATACTGAAAAACTTCTGCAAAGTAAAAGAAATCATAGAAGAGCAGGGAGACAGCCCACAGAATAGGAAAAAATATTTGCCAACTGTATATCTGACAAAGGTTTAACATCCAGGATCTATAAGAAACTCAAACACACCAAAATAAAAAAGAAAACAAGCAGTTCCATTAAAAAGTGGGCAAAGGATATAAATAGACACTTATCTATTGTATACTTTTAAACAGATTATTTTTATGTTTGTTGACTTTTAAAAAATTTTATCGACAGGTAAATAGGTATACTGAAAACCACTTTAATCTTCACAGAACTAAAACCTGTTGATCTGTTCTTATTTATGTCTTCCCAGAGTCCTATTGTTATACTGCTCTGCTGTTAGGATAACCAGTTTTCTAGTCTTGCCTTGGCTTTATGTTTTGTCATGTCAATAGTAATTTGAGAAGGAAGAGGAAATATGTTCCTTTAGCAAGCCATCTTGGACTAGAAATCCCATGGCATTTTGAACCTTCTGCCTTGTATTTTAGTTACCTGATTGCATTTATCTTCATTACTATGTTTTATATTTCTTTCTTTATATAGTAAAGACTATATGTTGTTCTTGTTCATCCTTACCATAAAACTTAGCATGTGTAATCACATATAGTAGGTACTCATCATTTATTTATTAAGTAACTTATGAAATAAATAAGTGACTGCACGAAGTTCATAGTCAGTGGCATTATTGGTATTGCTTTTAACAATCCAAAATATTGTATATACTATTAGAGAAGTAGAGCCAAATATTTGTTTCTACTGGTATATTCTATATCCCTAACAAAACTTAAACAATAAAGACAATTTGTTTCCAGCTTCTGGAATTTCTCAGAGAGAATTCTTTAAAAATGAAGAACTTTAATCATCTGGTCCCTCCAGATTTTATAGTAATTGAAGAAATATATATATAAAAAATTTGTGATATATATTTCAGTTTTCTCCTAACTTTTATATTTCCCTTTAGAAAATGAAAACAATCACGTAAACAGGGAGACTGAAAAGAAATATTACCTAACACATAAAAGTCATACTTTTCAAAGATTATATTTCCATTTCTACATAGTATTCTCTCATTATGAAATCATCAGAGCATTTTTTAGTCATAAACAAGACACTGAAAAGAAAAGGAATAACAATAAAAATGACTTTCTGGAAAGTGGCATCTATTTCAATTTCATAAAAAAATTAACTCTCTGAAATATTAATTGGTCATTATGAGATGGCCAGACTTCAGATACACAGAGAAGCCACGGAGCATTTTCCATAGACCTGCAGTGTACGGCACCTGGGAGCACTGGCTTTGAATTTAAATGTACAAGTACGTAAAAATAGATCAGATTGCCAACCTGAAAGAACTTCAACAGGGAATGCTATGCTTCTGGGTTTTTGCAATTCAAACACACCGTGGGAAGAGACATAATTCTGCCAGGAAATACAATTGCCATCATTCCTGGCAACCATAAAGGAATTCCAAAAAGGTCAGCCTCTGTTCCTTCTTCCCTAAGACATGAATTAATGGTACAGGTCTCCCATGAGCCAATGCAGAAATGCCCTGTTGTTTGGCAGTATTCCAACCCCTTAGAAAGAATCTTAATCTAATGTCTTTCTCACAACTGTTACAAGAGTCTCCACCACTATCTACTAACTTTCCAACTGTGTTTAATCTTCACGTTCTGAACTTCTTTAACTTTCCACTTGAATATTTTATTTTCCATTCAACAATTATTTATGTAACTGGTTTGCAAAGACCAAGACAAGTTGTTCAGTGCAGTTCCTCCAAACACTAAGATTTTATTACCAAAGACATCAAATGAACACCTCTCTGGGGTAGAACTAATATGTAATGATTTTAAAGGTGAAAGCAGACTGTCAGGTTCCAAGCTCAAAAACAAATACCAAAAGCAATGACAAACTTAGCTGTGCGGTACTCAGAACATTCAGAAAGAAATGCCTAACCATTCTTCATCTTACATTGTCTTCTGAATTCACTACCTCCACATTTTGGAATAGCAAAAACTTAGAGAAGTGAAGACTCATCTTCTCCCTTTCTTTGCATCTCTTTCCATGACAATGACAGAATCTTCCCATCTCTCCAGCACTTACCCTTACCCTGGGAATATAGTTCACAGCACTCCCAGATTGTCTCAATGGATCAGTGAGCACACAACTTCTATTCCCACTATCAAGCAGTGAGATAAAGAATTAAAGTAGAGCAAAATTCTTTTAGAATCAGGCTTAAGAAACCTAAACATCTTGTGTTACAACTCTAGGCTGTTTTATGCCCAGACTATAGTTTTATGCACTTCAGCCCTTTCCAAATATGCATGCATGAAGCTCATTAATAATTTTCTTCTCTCAGTAAGTGAAGATGAATCCTGTAATTTGAAGTGGCCTTAACACTAATGAGTCATGTCATTACTAGAATCCTTTAAGTTGATTTTTTTTTTCTCATCCCCTCAATGAGGTAGAAATGAAGGACCAGCTACCATTAGTTTTATGTATTTCCTGAAGCATCTGCTCATGGTGGAAAATTGATCCGTCCTAAATATTTATTTGTTTGTAAATGCCATGAAGTCAACACTTCACTTTAGACTTATTTCTTTTTCTCTACCCAAACACAAAATTTCTTTAAAAAGTTCTGTCAGTAACATCATTTGCAATTTAAATGCTTTAAAAATATGATCCTTCCTGCTGTGTCTTTGAATACCCCCTTCATATTTAATTGCTACAGACACTTTAATTCCTAATTAAACCTTATTGTTTATGGTGTTCAGTCATTAATAGACATGATAATCAAAAAAAGGCCAGTTCTAGCAAATTCTCTGTCTGCTAATTCCAGTCTTAATCTTACACTTTCCAGAGCCACAGAGAGCTCATGGGGCTGAGAGGAGGATGGGTAGAAAGTGAGGCACAAAGCAAGTACAAAGTTCGTGTTTTTGAGGATTTACTAGATGTTCTGGAAGACAAGCTTAAATTGGACTTGAATCAAATTGGACTCCTTGATTTGTAGGGGAGATTATCTTAGAAATAGTATCTCAAACACTCGCAAGATGAATATCCTCTCTTCTCAAGGCTCCTCTTTCCAGCACATTCCTAGGTTTTGCATTGGTGACAGAGAGGTGCATATATTGCACACACAAAGATTGCTTCATCCTTGAAGGCTTAAAAGACTTTTATTGTGAGAGAATGGAGACACTTGATGAATCTGATGGGTTTTGGCCATGGAAAGATTTGCTATGAGCCATTGCATCAAGGTTGAAATGCCCAAGAGGCTGACAAGCTTATTGCCCATTTCAGAGATTAAATAGTTTTGGGAAAATTTTCTCCCCTGGCAGTTGTAATTGTGTCTGTGAAATAAGTGTTCATTCTGCTTGAGCACTGTGGTTGAATGTTTCCTTCTATATTTTCCCCCAGTGGATTGATTCTAAGAAAGGTCTACTGTTTGTAGACAATGCAAATTAACCCATGAACTCGATAACGCCTCCCCCAGCTCCTAAAATCCTTGCCTTGTTCCATGCAGATAGGCAATCAGAGACACTGTCAAGTCTGTTTATCATGGATTATCTTTGTAGCTGTTTGAAGAGAGGGGAAGGAACTGAAAAACAGCTCTTCCAAGTTAATAATGTGGTTATGGGAAAGGGACAAAAGCTACCATTAGTAACCTGGAGAATCTTAGGATGCCACAATAGCACTCATGAATAGGTAAAGTGATCATTTCATTGTTGGGACTTCCAAGACATCTGAAAAGGCCTCAACTGCCTTAAATAAAGTAGAATGAGGTAACATCTCAAAAAGAGAGAAGAGGGGATAAGCAGAAAAATACATGCTCATCGTAGACAAATCTTCTGTTCCCTGACTTTGCCCAAGGTCAACGTTGCATATTAGTCTGCTAACTGCTGACAAGTCTCTGACCTTTTGGGTGATTTAGAGCATTTCTGTTTCTAGCCTGGTTTGATAAAGATCATTATGTGGTAACAAAGACCACAACATACTCCTGTTTCACAGGCAGTCATAAGTAGAATTCTTATGTCTATCATTTTTAGGTAGCCTCAAATACCTTTAAATTGAATGTGAAAATATTAAAGAAACTTAGAGACAGAATATTTACTTCTGAGCATTCACTATATCCCTGGCACTTTGGCTGTGAGTGATTACTTTATTTAATCTTGTAAGAATTCTATGAAGTAGGTGTGGGGTTATTTTGTAGAAACCGACACTCAGAGAGATTGAGCAACTTGCCTAAGGTTACACAGATAGTAATTAGTTCAGTCCATTTGAACCTAGGTCTTCCTGATCCTGGAACTGGAGTTCATAAAGATTGTCCTGTACTGCCTTCCTTTTAATCCTCAGAATCCTAAGCAAGCAGGATAAGCTGATGCAAGAAAGGTGATTCTTTACTAACCAGACACATGCTGTATGCCAGCGTGGTTTGGATGTGTTTTGTGTTCTTCTGTGACTGGCAATGCCTTCTCACTAATTTTGGAAGTGTTGTTTATGGCCCCAAGGCATCCCAGGATAGTAGCTTTAGACCGAGCCCCTGCTTCAGATACTTTTCTCTCTCCACATTTTTGGATTGTCCGAGGTGATTAGCATCCATGAAGTGAGGCAAGGCTGGTCCAAGTATATGAGTGAGAACAAAATGGGCAAAAACATCTTAGTTCAGGTGACTGGTGACATTCGTTCAGCGTTGTCCCCTAGAAGCAACTGTCAGCCAAATGACAAGGGAATGTGAAGGAATCTACATTGAGCATGGGTGAAACCCTACTGGATGTAGTAGAAATTGAGGTGGCAAACAGGACTGTGGAATATATGTAGGCAGATACCATGAAAATTCCTGTAGAGCTTCTTCATCCGTGGAAATGATCATTGATAGGGTCACATGATTGGTGCACACGCAATTGAAGTGGAAGATGCAGGTTGATGGCCACTTTCTAACGTTTTAACCAGTCCGAAGCGAGTGCTTATTATGCTATGGATATTGTATGTTGAAAGTTTATGCGTCGAGGGTCAACCTCTACAAAGTCAAAAAGCATCCCCTTCGCATTCACCACCCACAAGGCTTTGTCATCCTCGGCTGTGGGTGTTTCCTTGCTTGATTTATCCAGTTCTTTTCTTCCTTCTTTAGTCAACCAAGTATTTAGCTTACCAGATGGTAGGGACACCAGAGGCAGATTCAGGAACCTTCCTTGTCTCACATGGATGTTGTAGGATTAATGAACTAACATATCCGAAAATGATTTTAAAAGGTGAAGTGCTATATAAATGTCAAGCATGATTAACTAGCAGTCAAGCTATTAGGCACCTGAATATTATGCGTCTTTTCTGAATTTCAGAAAAATGAATGTACATATTAATTTTTCAACAGCACCACTGTTGGCATTCTACTCAGACACTCAAATAAAAGTCTAGCTTGGCCCCGGTGATTCCTATTTTTCTTATGCCCATCATGTAAGCCCTAAGAGCGGCCTATTTATGAAACTGTGGGTAAGATAGACACAGTTACCAATCTTGTGCATCTGGGAAAAGAGACACATGAAATGCAAACGATTAGTTGCTTTTTAACCTATCCTCATTCTTCTAGTACAAGAAGAACTGGGAGACAGCAGGGCCTGCTGGTTGGTAGTGTGAACTCAGACCAGACTCTCTGGTTCCAAACCTCAAGGCCACCAACAGGTGCGTGACTTTGGGCACGTTGTCCAACCTCCCCTTGCATCTGTGTATTTATGTAAAAGCTGGGACGATGACGGTCCCTACTTCATTGTTCATGCATGCAAGGTGCTCACCAAAGCAGTTCCTGACATGCCGTATTCCTTAAATGTTCCATTCCTTAAATGTTACCTGTTACCATTATGACTGTTGTTAACACTGGCTGCGGTTAGTACCCTCAGATGGAGAGCATAAATAAGATGCATAGTTCTTTCACCAGGATGCACACGTGACTTTTGCTAGTTTACAAAGGCCACTGACTTCTGATTCCAACCTGTCATTATTCAACACCTGCTGCGTGGCAGGGTCCTCACACCTTGGTGAAACTGGTGAGTCGAGTGGTAGCTTCGATTTCTGCCCCATTTGCTCAGCTAGGATTTTAGTCCCCTTCTTCTGGAGATACACTCTGGCCACTACCTTTCACCCCGGAAACAGGGGTGGACACGGCCTCATGTCTGATCGGTTATAACAGTATTTCTCAACCTAAGGTGAACACAGTCAGCAGTAGAGCTAACCTGAGGCTTCCACTGGCATAGTAAATAAGGGTCTGATCTGAAAGTGAAGAATAAACAGCTTTATCTCTGGGTCCACGATGCTGGAAGCATGTGAGATTGGGCTGAACGTGACCAAGTGCATTGCCAAGTGGAGACAGAACAGCTACAGTAAAAAAGAGTGAAGCCGAGAAGAGCTGAGCAGAGAGATGGAAGGGGAGTGAGTTCTGGTGGCTCTGAGTTTTGACCCACACATTTAAGACCTCGGCGCTCCTCCTTTGATTTGGTCAGATAGCCTAGTATCCCTCCCAACCACGTGAGCCCATGGACATATTCTTTGGGTTTCCTTTAAAATAGTTTGAACTAGGTTTCTGTCTCCTGAAAAATTAAAGAATGCTTACAGGACAAATGCTCCAATTAACCCATTTTACGGATAAGGAAATTGAGGCACAGAGAGTAAGTGACTGGCTCATGGTGACATTAGCCACGGTTTTCAGAAACAGAACTTCATGCCCTATTTAACGATCCCCAATACTATATTCCAGTCAAGAGAGGAAGGCCAGGGAGCTGGGAGACAGAGCTTGTTGTTAATGAAAGGAGCAGAGAAGTTACAGGGCACCGTCGTCATGGCTAGCCTCATAGCTGATTCATTCACGGGCTCATCCAATATTTGTTCCAGCCCTAAGAAAAAAATCTAAGACAAGTTGTTTATGGAGGAAGTGAGTGATGTGCAGGTACCCTCCGCCCTCGAGGGTGGCTGTCCGCTGTCAGCTGCCGTCAACTCAGCAAGGGGTGACAAGCCACAAAGCCAGCCCCCGCCGTGTCTGCAAGCTCTTCTTCCAGTGAAGGCAGTGCGTGCAGAACCTGTCAAACTCTTGGGTCGCTCAGAAAATTGATTATGGAGCTTGCCCCTTCCTTAAAAAGCCACCTTTTGTTTTTATTAGCATTTGCAAATATGGAATAACTTCTGAATGCAAATACGGATGACATTTTATTTTTCTGACATGTCTGGAAGCAGCCTGGGGCAAGGTGGCGGTAAATGAGTAAACATCACGGGCACGACGCAGGGAATTCGTCTACTGTGCACACTTGCCATGGGCTCGTGCCGTATGTTCTGTAATAGCATGTTTTCCAACATGGGGCCGGGCTGCCTGCTTGTATGACAGAGCTGCTGCGTCAGTTTCCTGATACATGGAGGCAGGCTCTGTTCACCAGATATGGAAATCCAGCAAGGTCGTTTTAGGAGTAATTTCCATTTCGTGTGCTTTTTTTCCCCCTCATTGACTGTAAGAGAATGTGATTTGCCTCATTATAATACAATTCCAGGTGCAAAACACAGTAATGACCTTTATGCCCAAGACTGAAGTTCACATCATTGATAAGATTGACTCAATTCTGCAGTGTTGGAAACTATTAGCAGGAGGCAGGAACCGTGTTAGCTTTGTGACACAGGAGGCCAAAGGTCAAGGTGAAGGCCAAGCTGCAGCGGCATCTTGTCCCAGAGAGAGGAAAACAGCACTGCCCAGCAGCTTAGGGAGCCAGGGACATCCTGCAGCCTCTAGAAAGTTATGGGAAGGTCTGTTATCAAGGTGGGGGCCAAAAAGAAAGCAGTTGAACCTAACTTTGCAGCGAAAGGCTTGAGCGATGAACTGCTCTGAGCAGGGGTGCTGGGTTGGCAATTGCCCCTCTTTCTCTTTGCACATGCTTGCTGGTTTCCTCTGCTTCACATCTGACCCCAAATTGTGCTGCCTGTCCCGAGGCACTCCTTGTTTTCCCTCTCCAACATTCTTGACTGTTGGTGCTCATGCAGGAATCAGGAATTTGTTCTGAAGTCTTGACAATAACGTGGGAGACTTGGGTATCTCATTTTCCCCCACCTAGGGGAGGGATTCCTGCCGAAACCATGGAGTGGCCTCACATCTGCCTTTTGAAGGTAGCCACACAGATCACGTCCTCCATGTGGTGCTCATGACAAGTGAATGGACCGCCGTTTTATTCAACATGCATTTACAAATGGCGCCTGAATCCCGAATGCCCTTCCGGACCTTAGGCTCCTTTCTCGGGGTGACTGGTCCTGGCTCTTGCTGGCCCCCTTTCTGCTTCCAGTCTGACTGAGGATGTAGTTTTTCATATCCTCTACAAGTGACAACAACCCAGACCTCACCTAAAAATAAGGAGTGAAAAGAGAACGTAAAGAGTCACCCATGTCTCAAACCTGCAGCTTATAAAGAAAGATGGATGTCATAAAGAACCAGAATGCATTTATTTGGCCAGGAAAGAAAGAGAAGTGTGAGCTTAAGCGTATTTAGCAGAAGACACAAAATGCCTAGAATGATCCATAAAATGGCTTGTTTGTCTGTTTCTTTACATCCCTGGAGTCGTAAGCTTCACCTGACCATGAACTAATGATATTTTAGGAGGGGCTATTGTGTCTGGTCAGTGATGTTTGGTTTTCCAGAGCTTCTAGCCCCTCCAGGAACAAAGGCACTATGTTCCACTGACACTCATAGATGAAGAATGCTTTTTAAAAATATCGCCGATCTCGCTGTCATTTCAGGACCCCAGAGACTCTGCTTTATTAGGATAGTAGGCGAGTGAAGAAATGAGGTGGGCTTAGAGGTGGCAGGGGTTAATTTCATATTTATCATGAGATCTCGCATGATTTCCCTAAAAGATATTTAATTTCCACTGGGCATAATCACTTGCAGCTGCCAGAATGTGCTGTGTATCAGTGGCGAGTTCTTGTCTTTGGAGATTTATGCAAGTCATTATTTAAAAACAGAGATCCGGGAGTTACAGCTGGCTAATTAATCTACCACTAAGGAAAACTAAGCAAGTGACCCACTTAACTGCTTTCAGGAACCACAGCTATGCGGAAACAAACTTCCAGAGAAGTCCCATACAAAGAACCAGACCCATCCAACCCCATGCCATGGTTGTGGTCTTCTCAAGGAACATGTCCGTTCTCCGCCTGCTTCGCACTGTCTCAGCCACCACTAGTTCAGGCCTTCATCCGTGGGTATGGGCCCACGTGAACATCCACAGTTCAGATTTCTTTGGTTTTTTTGGTTTGTTTTGAGTCAGGGTCTCCCTGTGTCGTCCAGGCTGGAGTGCAGTCATGGCTCATCACAGCCTGGACCTCCAGGGCTCAAGCAATCCTTCTGCCTCAGCCTCCTGAGGAGCTGAGATGATAGGCATGTGCCACCACACCCAGCTCATTTTTGTATTTGTTGTGGAGCTGTGATCTTGCTTTGTGGGCCAGGCTGGTCTCGAACTCTGCGGCTCACGCAGTCCTCCCGCCCTGACCTCCCAGAGTTCCGGGATTACAGGCATAAGTCTCCTTGCCCAGCCCACAGTTCAGATCTCCAGGTGCTTGGCCATCTGGGCCCTTCTCCCTGAGGATGCCGCCATCATTCTCCTCTTTGCCCCGCAACACCCACCCGCTCACAAGTCCCAGATCTGGCCATGTTTTCCATCACTTCAGCTCCGAGGCCTCTGCCTGTCTCCCGAGCGTTCCCCTGGGAGGTCCATGCCACATATTCACCCATGTTTTATCCACTCCCTCCAAGATCCTTCCCCTCCAAGCACCACTTCTCATCATGTCCCCTCACCCAGACCACCTCTGCCATCACTCTTTCAGCCTGAAGGGTGGGGTCTACACATTCTAGAAAGCTCCACTCTGTTCTTCCTGGGACACCTTGAGTGTTTCCTTAGACTTAATGAGAGAGGATTGGCTGAATCTATTAATTGATATGTTTGTTATGTTTCTTCCCATTCCTTTTCCCTTCCCTGCATAGGCTGGCTTTTGCTGACTTTTTGTGTGCATCCTTTTACACATCCTTGCCAAAAAAGTATTGCTGTTATATGTATAAGGGGGACTCATAAAAACCAGAATTACCTTTGGAAGGGCTGGCTTCCCCCGCTACATAAGTGTTCGAGGAACCCATTGGCATCAGTGTAACAGCTAGTATTGTTGTGAAAGACCATAGTCAGCTCCAGTGGATTTTTGGGGGGAGGTTCTTCCAATGCTTTTGCCCATTTTATGAGGTGTGATTTACAAGGGCACCTGCCCACACCGTGCTGAGTGTTTATCAGTTTTTGACTCAAAACAGCATAAGCCCTGTGTCCCACTCTCCCTGTCCACCCGATCTTGCTTCAGGCGACTCTTTTTTGTTTTCCCGATGTGAAAAGTCCTTAATGGGAAATGTTTTGCTGATGTGGAAGAGGTGAAACAAACAGCAGAAGCACTAAAAGGCATCAAAATTGATGCATTCAAAAACTGTTTGAGCACTGGAAAAAGCATCTTGATAGGTATATTGCATCAAATGGAGAGTACTTTGAGCACAAATGAAGTTGAAACATAAGAATAAATGCAGTTTTTTATAAATGAATTCTGGGGCTTTTGGGGTCCCCCCGTACATGTATTTTAATTTACATGCCCGATGTGTCCAATTTCATGGGTTTCTTACTCTATTCACTTAGCCCTATTCCTGTAAAGTCCATCTGTGTCTATGAATCCATTGCTGTTCTGTACTCCAGGGGGGGCAGACATCACCTTTATCTCTCTGTTCTTTTCTTGATGTCATACCCAGATCCCTCCCACTCCTAGGTCTTCCCTTCTCTGCAATCCCTTGGGTGTTCATTTACCACACAACTGGGTTCTCAATGGTGTGTGTTTTTTACGCTTCTCCCTTGTCTTTGATGTACTCCTTTGAGCTCAGGGACCACCTCTTGTACTCTTCTCTCCCCTATGTCACCCATCACCACCTCTGCAGAAATTCTGTGGAACTCAGTGCATAGTTGGTGCTCAATACATCCTTGAATACCATCACTCCAAAAGATGGATATTTTCTCTGTTTATAATGGTGTCTTCAGTGTCTGAAATGGTCTATGGCATGTTGTAGGTGATCAGGAATTGAGTTTGAAGTAGATGATTGTCTCATTTTTCACCTGAGAAGAAGTTTGTGGAGTAGAACAGTCACGATGCCTGTATTCTATTTTCTATTCTGCCACGACCTGGGTTGTGTGATACAAGGCAACATCAGGTTGCTTCTCTGGGACTTGGGTAGATCAAATGGTTTCTCATATCCCTGTTCACTCTAACATGCTAAGAGTGTGATTTCATTAATAACTTTCAACATAAAGTGAGACAGTCTTCAATATTAAGTCATCTCTAGGGAATTCAGAATAATCATACTCAATGCAGTAGGGCATGGTAGGTATTCCTGGAAAAAGAGGAGAGGGCATGTCCTGTGGTTCCCATCTTGGGCTCTCAAGGTTGCAAGAGCAAAATGAACCCCTGCCTGTAAAGTGCTTAGAAAAGTGTCTGGAACACAGAAAGTGCTAGGAGGTACTCACTATTATTTTTTATAAATTTAAGAAATTCTACTAGCCTTGTGACTATCTTTTGCTCAGCATTTGGAAGTGTAGTCATTGTGGTTATGAGTAAGCCAGGGTACCAATATTTTTAATATCACTGCTAAAATTAATAGATTTATTTTATAGAACAATAATCAGCAGTCTGATTTCTTATAGGCACAAACATGTTTCATTCTGTTAATGAACAAGTTCTAATCTCCATGGCTTTTATAAATGTAAAGTGAAGCAAAGGAACTTTGTTCTTCAAGATCATGTAGCAGCCAAGAATGATGCTAGAATCTTGAATTCTTCATTCTCGATAGAAAGATAGATAGATAGATGAATATATATTTTTGGCACCGTGTGTGTGTGTGTGTGTGTGTGTGTGTATTAAAAATGTAGGGGGAAGAATATAATATATAGTATTAAGTCAAAATCTGCCAGGGGAAGAAGGGGCACACCTCAGCAACAAGCATACCTGCACAATGAATAGTTGTATACCTAACCCTGAATTGTACCTCACAATTTTGAAATAAAATAAAATAAAATTTTTAAAAGAATATAGTAATATACATATATATGTGTATATATAAATACATATATATACATATATATACATATATATAAAGGAAAACCTGTATTAAAATTATAATACTCTATATATATGGATAACAAAAGAGGAATAAAAGTCATGTTTGACTTCTGCCATTAGAAAAGGTGCTCAAAGTGGTTACTATCAGTATCTACGCATTTCTGATTACAGCAAACTAAAAGTAATACATAGATAACATCTCTTAAAATGTGTATCCAGTTTTTTGTCATCCTCGGTGTGTGTGTGTGTGTGTGTGTGTGTGTGTGTGTGTGTGTGTGTGTTGTACATATAGAGGTCATATATCTATATATGTGTCTATATCTATATATATGACTATTTCTACTATAGAGTAGTCACTTAGAACTGGAAATAGAAGAACTGTGAATTTATTAATACCACATAAAGATGATATTTTTTCCCTTCAGTAAGGAAGTAGTAACTAAATAATGTAATTTGGTTTCTCTTGCCCTCAGGAAAGTGAATCCAAATATTGGACAAACCATTATTAAAATTCTGAACAGCATTTAAAGCATGAGCTTATTTTTTTGCCATAAGGCTTTTTTTCCCCCTGGGTCAAGAGGTAAAGCTATTTGTCTTAAAGAAAAAAAAACATTAAATGGTATTGGTAACGGGCTTCAAGTTTTATAACTTAACTATATTTGCTTCATGAGCAAAAATAGCATTTGAGGCTTATTTTATTCCACTCTTCTACTTGGCGAAAAAAAATCTTAATCAAACATCATTTCAGTTTAATGCCTTTACATGCAAAATCCAATTTGTGAATTTATCTGCCATCTGAAAGTTATGAAAAAAAAAAATCAGATAAAAATACAAAACGAGGACTGGAGACTCCATATAGATTGGGAACATTTGGCAAAGAAAGAATTAAAACTTCTACTCAAAAGTTTGGAAAAATAGGTAGGCAAAATGTTCAGTCATCAATAACAACATAGGAAAATCACCACAAGTTCTGAGTTAGGTTTAGAACTCAGAAACACTGGATAAGAGTTACATGGTGAATTGGGATTTTTTTTTTTTAATTCATGAACTTAATTTTGGGGAGCACCTAGGTTTCTTTTAAAATAAAAATGGGCTGTGTTCTAATAATATTATTCTGTGTTGTGTTGCTCAACTGAAGCTACCCTTTATGTGTGTGTGTGTGTGTGTATGTGTGTATACATATAGATGTATATATGTATATATATAGTATAAATTCAAATTAAATGCCCATTTTGACCACTATGAAGAGCTGCCATGAATTAAAGGAGGCAATGTGTAGAAAGGCAATTTGAAAAATCTCAAGGCCTATACGCATATTTCTGTTATTTCATTCAGTAAAAATCAGAATAGTGCCTACTGTGTACCAGAAACTGCCTTAGGCACTTGGGTAGTCATGGAAAAAAAATAACACTGACTGTTGCCCTTAAGGATTGTATAATTATGTTGGGGAAACTGACATACAAGCAGAACATGTCATTGCAATGGGGTCAATGCAATGATAGAGATACGCCAGAGTGCTTGGGAGCCCAGGACGGAATCCCTCACTGAGTTTTTAGCGTCAGGGAGTTGAGAGGACATTAGTGAAAACAGAGAAGGGACTTCCAGAGGAGGGGGTGGCGTGACCGCAGCTGAGGTGAGAAAGGGCATAGCATACTCTGAGCAGTAAGGAGATCAGCATTGCTAGAGTTTAAGATACTCGAGTCTCTAGCAGCAGACGACAGAAGGTCTGCATACTATCTTCAAGGCTCAGACTGTGTCCTCTTAGTGAAGGAAACCCAGTAACGCTGTCTCTCTGGGGGAGTCTAGGAGGTGGGTTCAAGGGTCAGAGAGAAAAGCGAGGAAGGTGTTATAGTCTAGAGGAAGGAGCCTGAATGTCGGCAGGGATAACTGAGTGGAACAGGGATAACTGAGTGGAACACAAATCTTAAAAGCAGCTAAGAAAGGCCATGTAAGGTCATTGATTTCGTGAGTTAGTGAGGATGACCCCCAAGCTCACCGTTTGGCTGACGAGGTGGTTTGCAGACAAGCTGATGTACAGAATCCTGAAGATGAATCAGGTATAGGTGATGAGACATATGTTCATTTGCCATCATGTATATGTCAAGGTTTCTAGAAGACGCTTGAGTGGTCGTGACCAGGAAGTCATTGGATACAAGGTCCTGAATTGGAAGGAAATTCCAACTTGCAAGTTTCAAGCACATAAGTGGCAGTTAGGACCCAGAAAAGAGCAGCATTTGGAGGGTGGGCCAAAGAAGAGCACACCAAGAACGAGAAGTAGCGGGAATGGTTGCAGTGGTATCAAGGGACCAAAGACAGTGTCCTGCCCAGAGCCCGGGGGAATAGAGGTTCCTGAAGGTGGGGTGATGCCAAGAGCAACAAGATACAGTGCAAGGACTTGAGAAGAGTCCCTTTACTCAGAAAAGCCAGGCCTGTAGGTGACTGTCAGAGGAGTCTCACTGCAGTGGTGACTTCAGGAGTCCAGCAGCTTCGGTCGAGGAGTAAATGTACAGAGAGAGTGGGCAGAGTCCTGCTTTGTGGAAAACTCTGGTTGGGAGGAAGACAGGTGCCAGACAAGATGGCTGCGCAAGGAAGTGCATTCAGGTGTACGAGGAGGGACACAGAAAAACCTTGAATTTATTTAGAAAAGGTGTGGTTTATGCTGACATGTTTACACTTCAGTCACCTTCATAGAACTCTCTGTCTGATCCAAGACATCTATTGGGACGCTTTTTCCACTGCTCAGGACAGTTTTTGAGCTTGTCAATTTTGATGCCTTTGCGTGCTTCTGCCATCATTTCACCTCCTCCACGTTGGCGAAACGTTTCCCTTTGAGGACTTTTTCCATCAGGGAAAACAACAAAAAAAGTCACTTGGAGTAAAATGGGGTGAATAGCAGGGGTGGGGCACGGGGCTTATGCGATTTGGGGGTCAAAAACTGCTGAGCATTTAGCGCAGTGTGGGCAGGTGCGCTCGTAAATCACCCACCTTGAAATGGGCAAACGCGTTGAAAGAATCTCCAAAAAAACTTCACCGAAGCCAAACACAGCATCTCCCAACAACGCTAGCTGGTACACGAATGCCAGTGAGTTCCTAGAACACTTACCTAAGGAGGAAGCCTGCACTACTAGGGACCCGCCCTCCAAAAGATGATTCTGTTTTTTTGTGTGTCCCCCTCGTGTAATAAATGACTTTATTTTACGACACAAATGCCTGTTACACTGCTCACCGGCCCACCTTTTCAGGAGTGCCTGCCTTTCCAGGGGCACTCTGGCTTTCTTTCTTTTTCTTTTCTTTTTTTTTTTGAGTTGGAGTCTCACTCTGTCGCCCAGACTGGAGTGCAGTGGCCGCTCCCGGCCCCCGCAGCCTCGACCTGCTGGGCTCTGGTGATCCTTCCACCTCAGCCTTCTGAGTAGCTGGAATTACAGGCACACGCTACCATGCCCGGCTGATTTTTTGATTGATTGTAGAGATGAGGTTTCGCCAAGTTGCCCAGACAGGTCTCGAACCCGTGGGCTCAGGCAATCCACTCACCTCAGCCTCCCAAAGCACGGGATTACAGGCTGAGCCACCGAGCCCAGCTGGCACTCTGGCTTTCAAGGGCCTGGACTTGTTCTGCTCACCCTTTGAGCCAACCATCCTTCCTCTCTCTTCACTAACATGCACCCCCGGCTCCAGTCACACTTATGTCTGCACTTTCACAGACAGTGAAGCACATGGCACGCGAATCACGTGGCTGGAGTAATAATTAGGGCAGTGAAGATTTTCTGAGGTGTCCCCATTGTCACTCCTGATGGGCAGTGCCACAGGAAGCTCTGTGAAGAGGGGTGCTGCTGCTTCAGAGAGGGCTTATTCCAACACACAATACACGTTACTACGTTTCATTGCAAGTTTCCAGACACAGGCAAAGAGTACTATTCACCCCTTCTGTCTCAACAGAAAGTTAACACAGCTTGAATCAGTGCTGCTTTTTAAAATCAGTCTTATTATTATTATTATTATTATTATTGAGTTGGAGTCTCACTCCATCGCCCAGGCTGGAGTGCAGTGGCACACTCACACCCACGGCCACCCCAGCATCGACCTGCTGGGCTCCAGCAATCCTTCCGCCTCAGCCTTCCAAGGAGCCGGAACTACAGGCGTGTGCTACCATGCCCTGCTAATTTTTGATGGAAGGCAGAGACGAGGTCAGCCCGGGCAACTTGGCGAGACCTCGTCTCTACAATACATCAAAATCAGTCTTTACTGCTGTTTTCTGGTGACTGTTACAATCTCAGAAGTAAAAGGCTGAGCCATTTTCTCAAAAAAAATTTCTAATATGCCCAGACCATCTCCAAATAAGTAAAAGGAAAAAACACTCACAGAAGCTCCTTGGAGTCACTGTCATCCCTTGATGCCTTAACCTCAGAGGTACTGACTGTGCCCCTGATGGTAGGATGGCTGGGCTAATAATAAAATACCCCAAGAGCTCTGTTCTCCTTTGAGTCTGAATCTAGAATGTACAGCTTTATGATGAGGGTCCTAGTTTTAGAGTCAAACTGATTGACTTCCTGTTACCACTTATGAGTTGTGAGACTTCTCATAGGGTTGGTGTGAGAATTAAATGCAATCGTGAATGTAAAGGTCTGCCCTCATCACTAGTACATAGTAAGTATTCACTAAAAGGAGACCGCTGTTGAGTTATTACTATGAATACTTCATGCTTTACTTTAAGAAATTGCCTAATTTAAGCAGCTCCAGGCAGAAGCTGGGATTGCTTCCTCCTACAGCCTCAACTATGTGGCTCTAATGTGGAGAGGTTCCTTTTCAGACACACACACACACACACACACACACACACACACACACACACACAGTCTTCTGCCTTCGCTGCTGATGCCTACCTCTCCAGTCAATTAGGATGACCAGCTCTCAGGGTAATTGTTTCCCTGAGAACCAGCCGTGCTTACATCCAGTGGCACCCACGGTAAAGCAATTAATTTCTTCCAATAATATCCATCTAATAGATAGGTCCATTGGAAACGAGAGCCGTAATGATAAGCTGCCTCCTGTTTGCTCATACTGAAGAGACTCATTAGGGACTGTGGTCCTCCATGTTAATGAAATGACACATTCTAATTAGGAAATTGCAGTTCCGCAGGCTCTTGCTGGAAGGAGAGGAGTCCCTGGCTCACAGGTAGGGTCTCTGCCGGTGCCTTGGGTTTTGCCCTCCGTTGGGTTGCCTCCACCTGGGTCCAGCCTCGCCCTTTCCTCGGGCCTGCACTGGAGTCCAGCTGTCTTCTGAGTGCTGGTAAATGCCTGTGCTGTACACAGCTTGCTTTTTCCACAGATCAGCTCATGCCTGAAAAAGTTGGTAATGACTTCAAAATTTCTTTTAATTGAGTTTTTAATTACAACACAGACAGCAAATATCCCTTTCCTATGTAATTTTGACAAAGATGACAAGCCATTTCAGATTCTTTGGAGAACACCTGATGAGTGTGGGGACCTCCAGTGAAGCACCGACTGTCTTGTTTCTGGACCAGAGTACCTGATGGCCATTCACACAGGGAGGTCGGGAACCGGAACATCTGGATCTCAGTTTGTTATTTGACAAAACAATCCAAGTGCTGTAATGCAGGCTGCCACTGGGAGTGTAAATCTGATTGGCTGGCTCGGAATCTTGTCTTTCTAACTGATAGCCCATGAATTATGAATCCGCGTACTGTGGAGTCCATTTGTGTATGGGCGTGGCATCCCCTTAAATAATTTTTTTTAGTCTTAGGCGTTATCAGCACATCAGAAAAACATACAAATAAATTCTTCTAAAATGCAAAGCTTAACTTGAGGTGGGTACCATGTTTCTTTATTCCTTTTCTTTTTTGGCATTTACTTAAGAGTCCCAGAGCCGTGCCCAGAGTTCCAGAATCTCAGCAAAGAAACTGTTTCATCCCTGAGTGCAGACAACCTGCCCACCATGAGCGGTGCTACTAACACCTCCCACTGGCTGTCAAATCCATTTGCATATCCCCCCCCAACCCCGTGCCTTTGAGGAACATGAAGTGGTTTTAGCTGATACATCCTTTTCAACCACAGAGCAGTAATTCCCACACCTTTGCATTTTAGAGACCAGGAAAACAAAAATTCTTCTTAACTGGAGTCCTGCAAAGAGTGGTCACCTTTTTATTTTACTAAGTAACAATATTTAAATTGTGTTTTTGACATTTAAATTGTGTTTTCCCTTTCCCTCATTTGTTAGTTCAGTGAATATTAAGCACTACTAAAGCATGCCCTTGAAATGCAATGAAAAACAAAGCTAGATACAACCTATGCCGTCAGGTATCATATAGTCTAATGGGGAAGGTAGATTCATTAGTTAATTACACTAATATGTATAACATTTATGTTGTGATATGACAAGAGCTTAGAGGAGTATTTTGCTGCTAGATACACATTCAGGAGTTGTTGGCATATCAGTGGTATTTAAAGTCATGGGAGTAGATAAGGCTTCACAGGAATTGGCACTATGGAAGTTATAATATTTTGACACCCAATAGAGGAGGAGAAATCTTCAGAGCATCTTTCTATGAAAGGGACGGCATTTTAACACCCATAAAATAGAAGAAACACAGTATCAGTTCTTTGAATTAAGGACATTTAGCTGCGTGAAATCCTTTCTCCACTGTCCCAATCACTCTAATTTTGTTGCAGATCAGTGAGAACTTTGTCATGAAACAGCGGTGGTAAACCACTGCCCTAGAGTTTCTGCAACCGCCTTAGGCAAGAATGACCTCATTTTGGTAGCAGAAAATCTCCTACACACCCAGCCTTACCTGACCTCTTAGCCGTCCCAAGCTTAAAACACATGTGGAGTTTCTGAATCAATTTTAGCACAGGAATGAAGGTCACAGTTCCCACAACAGACACCAGCTCCCTCCTACCCTACAATGCAGTCAATTACTTCCTACGTACTTTGTAGCTTTCCTAAGTCAAAGGACTACATTGCAAATTGTAGCATCGCGATGTGTGTGCAGCAGGGTCAATAAAACACCTGCATGAATAGCTCCTCTTCCTACCCATCACAGTACCAGTACCATCACAGTATTCATTTCTACAGAACCTAGTATACATTTCTAAGTTGTCCTATTGCAGTGTCTAAGGTAGCCTTGATCAATCACACTGAATGTGAGAGATAATAGTAATAATCCTTATAATTGTATGATTATACTTCCAGCTTTTTATTATTAACGACATCTTTTAGTGCTTTGTGTCATGCACTGCCCTGTGCTGTCTGTGTCTCACCTTATATCATCCTGAACTGCAGCTCAGGGCTTTGCTGCCATTTTGCAGATGAAAAAAGTGAGGTTGGATGACCAGCGTCCCAGCTGCACATGGCATTCCTGATTTTGCATTTTGTTGTCATTATATGCCCATGTGCCGTCATCTGCTGCAATGGAAACTCTTGGAGGACTGAGACTCCGTGCTTTCCAATTTGGAATTTCAGTGCCTAACAGTGCTTGCACCTTTAAGATGCTTATTAAAAACTGAAGTATGGAAGACCTTACACACTCTGTAGTGATAGAAGCCTTTTGAAGGGCAGCGGTTGCGTCTTGTGTGATTTGGACCCTTTTTCAGAACCGAGCACAATACTAAAAAATAAATCAATAAATCGGACCGTTGAAGATGTGGCTTTAAAATCGGCTGGAAAAACCCCAGTCAACTAAGCAGTTGTGGAGTGAGGGTGCTGATGGAGGGTGATGAGGAAGTGAAGCCCCCTGACATGCTGCCACCGCCGTGGTCTGACTCTTATTTAAGCATTCTTATTCATGACCTGGATGAAAGAAAAAAAAAAAAAAGGAAGAAGCTGTTCGGTTTTAGAATTCACTAATGATTCCAATTTGGAAGGTATCGTGAGCAGCTCAGGCAACAGAAATAAAATGCAAATGACCTTGGAGACTGGAGATATATAGGTGGGGAATAATAACTTGGTGAGCATTTGAAAAAGGCCAGGCCGCGAATACACCTGGGGAAAGAGAATCCAAACACAGAGCTGTTGTGGGAGGCAGGCGCCAGATCGCAGCCGTGCCAGAGGAGGCCCAGGAGACCCAGTGGCCCGCAAATTAAATTCAGGCCAACCGTGCAGGCTGGCACGACGAAAGGGACGTCCAGGTTGAGGCTGCCTGTGCGGAAGGGCGCGGAGTCACCGTTCCTCTGTGGACAGCTGGAGCCCAGCAGCACCTGGCACACGCCGCGTTCCCACCACTTCATTACCGGGGAAGCTCGGGCAATTTGGAAGAAGTGCAGAGAATAGCAACAAGAGCCAATGCATTCAGGAGCCCCAGGAAAGGACAGGGCTGAAAGATTAAAAGGATTAGGTTGCTGCCATTTAGCAGCAGAAAGCTGAAGGAAGAGAAGGGAGAGGTCTGGAAACGAATAATAAATATCCAGGTCTGCTCTCAAACAGGCAAATGCAGACTTGCAGAATACCTGTCCAATTAAGATTTTCAGATGAAAATGGACATCTTCTTCCAAACCATAAGGTTTTTTGCCTAAACCAGCCCTCTGCCTACCCAGGTGTGCAATAAATAGTATCTTATAAAATAACCTTCGTTTGCCAAAGAAGTATAGGATCCGGGAACTAGACCAATTGAAAGCGCATTAAAAAAAAACCCAAAAAACCAGCCAGCCCATTCCTTGGTGCCCAGTGAGGACAGGATTAAAGGAACTAGATTTTTGTTGTGTGATTCAAGTCAGACTCCTTTCAACAATGAAGTTGCCTCTTCCCACTCAGACAAATACAGAACAATATAGAAACCTTGTAGCACCGGGGATGCCTAGGACATGGTTGGCTAGGCTCTGGTTAAATCCTATCACTTCAATTTACTTTATGTCAAAGGGAACAAGTAAGATGCTAATCCCCACCCCTGCAGGGGTAGGGGAGGGCGGGTATGGAAGGCTTAATGCTGGTCCACTGAAGGTGGGCTTGATAAATAAATAAGTAAATAAATAAATAGATAAATAAAATAAAGGTGGACTTAGTGGACTTCACGCCAAAAGATCAACCACAGATATCCAAGTAGACGAATTATGGGTAATTCTTGGTTTTATAGAAAGAAGTCTGAAAACAGCAACACCCCTTGCTGTTATGGAGTGGGTCTCTGTGTACAGAGCATAAACGACACCGTTCTTGACCCATCACCTAGGTAAGAGAGTCGGGTATTCGGTTTCCCAACCAGCTGCAAATGGTCGCCATGTCATTCTGAATCTTCATGTGCAGAGGGCTCCGTTGAGTTTCCTAAGTACGCCAAACCTCTGGGGCGTATGGTTCTTCCCTCTGCTGCTCTCTCTTACCCTCCTGCTTCTCTGCCCTGCTCCTGCTTTCTGCATGGCTGGCTCTCTCTCGTTCCTCTCCTCTCACTTTACACGTCACCTCTCCTAAGAGTCACTCTATGCACCTGGATCTACTTGGGATGATTTTGGCTGCAAACAAGAGAAAACCATACTGACAATGGTTCGAGCCAATAGTTCATCATTCCCTTGCCTGAAATGAAGTCCACAAGCAAATAGTCCAGCACTGGTGCCACAGCTCAGCAATGCAGTCAGGGACCCAGCATCCTACTACCTCTCTGCTCCAGCCCGTACCACTGGCTTCCATCTATGTGATTTCAGGATGTCTGCATCACATCCAGGAGTTAAGGGGGCATAAGGTCTTTGTTCTCCTGAGGCTTTGCTTTTGTATTCAACAAATAAGGGACTCTGTCCCCAAAGACCTAGAAGGTCTGATTAATTAGAACTGTGTCATCTGCAAGGGAATCTGGAATGTCATGATTAGCTTCTCAACCTTTAGCTAACAGGAAGGCCAGGGAGAAGGGGACGACCATGGTATATGAGGGGGAACAACAACAACAACAAAACATGGAATTTATTTATAAAAATTGTATACTTATTCTTACACGTTGAAACTTCAGTCACCTTCAAAGTACTCTCTGTTTGATGCAATACACCTATCAAGATGCTTTTTCCACTGCTCAAAACAGTTTTTAAACTCGTCCATTTTGATGCCTTTTAGTGCTTCTGCCATTTGTTGTTCCATATCAGCAAAATGTTTCCCTTGGAGGACTTTTTCATCCAAGGAAACAAACAAACAAAAAGTCACTTGGGGCGAGATCTGGGGAGTAGGGAGGGTGGAGCATGGGTTTCATGCTGTTTTTGGTCAAAAGCTGCTGAACACTCAACACAGTGTGGGCCGGTGTGCTCAAAAATCACCCATCATGGAATGGGCAGATATGTTGAAGAATCTTCAAAAAGTTTCACTGAAGCTGAATGCAGCCTCTCACAACAATACTAGCTGGTACACTGATGCTAGTGGGTCTCTAGAACCTTTGGTAAGTAGCAGGGGAAGCAGTCCTCCAAAAAACAGTTCCAGTTTTTCTGGAATCATACATACACCTCTCCCACCCCAACCCACCTACACTCTATGTCCTAGTACCCAACTTCTTCTCTTTGTGGCATAGATCATGATTTGTAGTTGTATGTTTTTAATCCTGCTGGGATATACGTCTTCCATGGCTGATTCTGTCACCACTGTGTCCCGTCCCCCCTGGTGCCTGATGAACAACAGGTTCTTAATAAACATGGCTTAATTTGTGGGTTGGTTGGCTGCTCATGAAAAGGAGAAGAGGAACTACTTCGGGAATTTTCATGCCATCACAACCTCCTGGAAACATAGGATTCTGGTTATCAAAATTCGATTTACACGTACTTACTTTGCATTTATTCTATAACATTTCAAATATAAAGAGATGTAGGTATGAAATAAAACAATGAAGACTCAAATACCCACCGCTCAGCTCTATCAGATTCACGTATTTTCTCCATAGACCCTCAAGGTCTTGATGTTGTGGCATTTTAAGAAACAAAACATCCCAAGCATAGTTGAAGTCTCTGTATCCCTCCCCGGGTTCCATGCTCCTGCCTTTCTGTCTCTGGAGGTAACCACTATCTGAATTTGAACTTACCAGTCTAGTATGTGTTGTCATGCTATGACTATCTACATATCTATGTAGCCACAAACAATATAAAGTTACAGGATACTATTCTGCATGTTTTTAAGTGATAGGTAAAGATATTTTATATAAAAATGATACAGATGACATAAACACTAAAAGCATTACTCACTTTTTAGTCTGTCTTATTATTGATGTTTAACGACAGTTTCGCATGCAGCTGTGTAGTGTTTCGCTCTATGAATATACTGCCAATTATTTTTCTGTTTTTCTATGGATAAACATTTTGTTTACAGTCTTTTTCTGTTACAAATATAATGCTACATACATGAACATTCTTTTACATATTTATCTGTCACACATGCTAGGGTTTCTAAGTCTAAGAGATATGCCTAAAATAAATTTACAGGATAAAGGAGATAGATTTATTTTTGAATTGGCCGGAGTATTCTACAAATTGTGCCAGTTGACACTCCCACGGGCAGTGAAAGAGAGAAATTGTTTCTATACTTAAGCATTGAGATCATCAGACTCTGGGTTTTATCAATTTATTGGTGCAAGATGATATCACATTGTTTCATTTTGTATTTCCTTAACAATTGGATGGTTGAGGCTCTCTTAATAGGTACATTGGCCAATAAGGTTTCCTTATGAAAATTACCTATTTGTGTCCATTTCCCTTTGTGAAGGAGCAGAGAATTTTTTTCTTATTGATTTATAAAGTTCTTTATATATTCTGGATTGCAATGCCTTGTTGTTAACACACATTGCAAATGTCTTCTCCCAGTCTGTTGCTAGGCATTTTATGTTGTTTATAATGTTGCTTTATGAATAGGAGTATTAAATTTTAATACAGTAAAATTTATCAACCTATTACTTTGTGGTTTGGGCTCTTTATGTCTTACATAAGAAAACCTTCCCTATTTCTAAAATTCTAAAAATATCCCACCATATTTCCTTATAAAAGCGTTAAAGTTTGGCTTTCCACAAGTAGTCCAGCTGGAATGACTTTTATATAATATAGAGGGATCTAATTTTATTTTATTTTTTCCTACATGGATAACTAGTAATCTCAGCAATATTATTGAGATCTTCATTTCTTGGGTCACTGATGGAGAATCATGTTTTTATTTATGCATAGGCATCTTTTTGCATTCCGTATTATGATTCAGGGGTCTGTTTGTCTACCCCTATGACAATATGATGCTTTGATTAGTCCTATAACAATTATTGCATAGGTACAGGGGTTCAGTGGACACACTGCTTGGACTTGATCCTAGCTCTGCTACTGCCTACCCGTGGAATCCTGAGAGCCTTTCTTAATCTCTATGCACCAGTTTCTTTTTTTCTGTAAAACTGCAACAACAATCATATCAAACTCATAATGCACACAAAGCATTTGCCTAGCATTTTAATGCTCAATAATAGTTAGCTGTTATTAGCAGTAGTATTGTTATCACTAATTGTGATAGCTGATAGGTCAGGACACCTTTTCTTCTACCTTTCTCTTCTTCAAAATGATCTTAACAATTGTTGACCTTTTGCTGTTACTAATGCAAATTGGTTTATAATGTTTCATGGCAAAGCCTATGGAAAACACCAATGTCATTGCATTGATATATGAATTCATTTAAGTCTGCTTATCCATGCACTTGATATAACTCTTTGTTTAGTTATTTTATGACACATAGAAAGTAATTTTGTAACTTATTCCACAAAGGTCAACACATATTTGTTAGATTTATTCTTAGCTACGTTCTATTTTGTTGTTGCAATTGCAAATAAGGTGCTTTTTTATATTGTTAGTGCTATTTTCTTTTTTGCAGTTTGGATCAGATATCAATGTCATGTTCCTTTTTATTGATACATAATATTTGTACATATTTTTAGGGTGCATCTGATATTTCGTTGCATGCACAGAACACGTAAAGATCAAGTCAGGGTATTTGGGGCATCCATTGCCTCGCAAATTTATCATTTCTATGTGTTGGTAGCATTTCAAGACCTCTCTTCAAGCTATTTTGAAATATACAATACACTGTTGTTAACTACAGTCACCCTTTTCAGCTACTCAACGTTAGAACTTATTCCTTCTATTTGGCTGTATGTTTGTACTCACTAACCAATTTTTCTTTATCGTCTCTCCCCCACTCCACACACACCCTTCCCAGCCTCTGGTAACCATCATTTCATTCTGTATCTCTATGAAATCAATTTCTTAGCTCCCACATGTGAGTGAGAATATGTAATATTTGTCTTTCTGTCCCTGGTTTATTTCACTTAACATAATGACCTCCAGTTCCATCCATGTTGCTGCACATGCCATGATTTTGTTCATTTTTGTGGCTGAATAGTATTCCATGGTGGACATAAACTGCATTTTCTTGATCTGTTCATCCTTAGATGAACACTTCGGTTGATTCCATATCTTTGCTATTGTGAATAGTTCTGAAATAAACATGGGCGTGTAAGTATCCCTTTGAAATATTGATTTTTTTGGATAGATAATAGTGGGATTGCTGGATCATATGGTAGTTCTCCTTTTAGTTTTTGGAGAAATCTCAATACTCTTTTCCATAGCAACTGTAATAAGTTACATTCCCGCCAACAGTGTATAAGAATTTCCTTCTCAGACTGGCACAGCGGCTCATGCCTGTAATTACAGCATTTTAGGAGGCCAGTGCGGAAGGATTTCTTGAGCCCAAGAGTTTGAGACCAGCGTAGACAACTTAGTGAGACTCCATCTCTACAAAAAATGTTTTTTAAAAAATTAGCCGGGCATAGGGATACACACCTGTAGTCCCAGCTACTCAGGAGGCTGAAGTGGAAGGATCACCTGAGACCAGGAAGTCGAGGCTGCGGTGAGCTGTGAGCAAGCCACTGCACTTTAGTCTGGGCAACAGAGTAAGACCCCAAATCAAAAAAAAAAAAAAAAATTCTTTTTTCTGCATCCTTTCCACCATCTGATATTTGTCTTTTTGATAATAGCCATTCTAACTATGATAATATGATACCTCATTGTGGTTTTGATTTGCATTTCCCTGATGATTAGAGATGTTGAGCATTTTTTCATGTATCTGTTAGCCATTCATATGTCTTCTTTTGAAAAATGTCCATTCATGTCCTTTGCCCACTTTCTAATGGGATTATTGGATTTTTTTCCTGTTGGGTTGTTTAAGTTCTTTGTATATTCTGAATATTAGTTCCTTACTGGATGAATGGTTGCCTTTTTTTCTCCCACTCAACAAGTTATCTCTTTATTGATTATTTCCTTTGCTGTACAAAAGCTTTTTACTCTAATATAGTCCCTTTTATCTATTTTCATTTTTGTTGCCTGTGATTTTGAGGGACCAAAGTCCTGAATTGTTTTCTCTATGTTTTTCTTGTAGTTCTATAGCTTTGGGTCTTACATTTAAGTCTTTAATCCATCTTGAGTTGATTTTGTATATGGTGACAGATGGATATGGATGCAGTTTTATTCTTCTGCATATTTTCAGCACCATTTATTGAAGAGAACAACAAATGTATTCCTTAATCTATGTTTTTGGCACGTTTGTCGAAAATCAGCGGCCTGTAAATATTTGGATTTATGTCTGAGTCCTCTGTTCTGTTCCATTGGTCTGTGTGTCTGTTTTTATATCAATATCCTGCTGTACTGTTGATGATAGTCTTGTAATGTACTTTGAAGTCAGGTAGTGTGATGTCTCCAGCTATGGCTTTTTTTTTTTTTTTTTTGCTCAGAATGGCTTTGGCTGTTCAGGCTCTTTTTTGGTTCCTCATGAATTTTCAGATTATTTTTTCTGTTTCTGTGAAAAGTGACATTTGTATTTTGATAGGGATTACAATGGATCTGTAGACTGCATTGAGAAATATGGTCATTTTAATGATATTAATTCTTCCTATACATGAGCATGGGATGTCTATCCCTTTGTTTGTGTCCTCTTCAATTTCTTTTATCAGTATTTCTTAGTTTTTTCTTGTAGATGTCTTTCACCATCTCAATTAAATTTATTCCTAGGTATTTAATTTTTTGGTAGCTATTGTAAATGACATGGCTTGCTTTCTCAGCAAATTCATTATTGGTGTACATAAACACTACTGATTTTTGTATGATGATTTTGTATCTTGCAGCTTTACTGAATTTATTTATCAAATCTAAGAGTTATTTGGTGGAGTCTTCAGGCTTTTCTAAATATAAAACTATATCATATGCAGAGAGGGACAATTTGACTTCCTCTTTTTCCAATCTGAATACCTTTTGGTTCTTTCTCTTGACTGATTCTTACAGCTAGAGCTTCCAGTACTGTGTGAAATAGGAGTGATGAAAGGAGCATGTTTGTCTTGTCACAGTTTCAGGGGAAAGGCTTTCAGCTATTCCCCATTCAGTATAATATTAGCTGCGGGTTTTCCATATGTGGACTGTATTATGATGAGGTATGTTCCTTCTATGCCTAGTTCACTGGGTGTTTTTTTATCATAAAAGATGTTGAATTTTATACAATGCTTTTTCAGTAGCTATTGAAATGATTGCATGCTTGTTGTTCTTGATTTTGTTAATATGATGTATCACACTTACTGATTTATGTAAGCATGTTAAGCCAAACTTGTATCCTTGGGATAAGTCCATTTGATCACAGTGTGTTATCTTTTGGACATGCTGTTGGATTCTGGGTTTTTGTTTGTTTTTTTTTTTTTTTTGGTATTTTGTTGTGAATTTTTGTGTCTGTGTTCATCAGGAATGTTGTCCAGTAGTTTTATTTTTTTGTTACATTCCTGTCTGGCTTTGGTACCAGGGTAATGTTGGCCTTGTTGAATGAATTAGGGAGAATTCTCTTCAATTTTTTTGAAATAGTTTGAGAGGAATTGATGTCAGTTTTTATTTGAAATTTTGGTAGAATTTGGCAGTGAAGTCATCTGATCCTGGACTCTTTTTTGTTGTTGTTGGGAGAATGTTTATTACTGATTCCATCTCATTACTCATTATTGGTCCATTCGGATTTTCTATTCTTCTTGACTCAGTCTTGGAAAGCTGAATGTATCCAGGAATTTATTCATTTCCTCTAGGTATTCCAGTTTGTTGGTCTATGATAGTTCATAATCTATGATGATTTCTTTTATTTCTTGGTATCAGTTGTAATATTTTCTTTTTCACTTCAATTTTTAAAATTTGGGTCTCTCTATCTCTCATTTTTTAATTAGTAAACTAGCAATTTGTTAATTTTATCTTTTCAAAAAGCCAACCATTTGTTTTCTTGATCCTTTGTAAATGTTTTTGTCTATTTAATTTAGCTCTGCACTAATCATTATTTCTTTTCTTCTACTAATTTTGGGTTTAATTTGTTCATGCTTTTCTAATTTTGTGAGGTTCATCATGAGCTTTTTTTCTTACTTAAAAACTTTCTATTTTTTTAAATTTAGACTTTTTTTTTTGGCTGTAAATACTCTTTGCACTGCTTTTGCCATACCCCATGCGTTTTGGTATGTTCTGCTTCAATTTTCATTTGTTTCAAGAATTTTTAAAATTTTCTCCTTCACTTTTTTCTTGACTCTGTGGTCATTCAGAGTCACATTGTTTAATTTTTATGTGTTTGTGCAGTTTCTCCTTCTCATGTTTGGTTTCCCTTTTCATGGGATATCTTTTCTATGTCTTTAATTTTAGTCAATATTGTCTTTACAGGTGAAATAAATTTCCTGTAGGTAGTATATAGTCTGGCCTTTTTGTCTGTTTTAAGTTAGGGCCTCACTCTGTAGCCCAGGCTGGAGTGCAGCAGCATGATCACAATGACACAGCTCATGGCAGCCTCGACCTCCTGAGCTCAGGTGATCCTTCCACCTCAGCATCCTGAGTAGTTGGGACTACAGGCATGCACCACCATGCCTGGATAATGTTTTTGATTACTTTTGGAGAGATGAGGTTTCTCTATGTTGCCTAGGCTGGTCTCAAATCTCATGCTCCTGGGCTCAAGTAATCCACCCACCTCAGCCTCCCAAAGTGCTGGGTTTGCAGATATGAGCCACCACGCCCAGACAATTTGGTCATTTAAAATAAATGTATACAGCCAGTGAAAAATTATCCTGTTTGCATTCAGAGTTATTATTGATAAGTGAGGGCATGTTCCTATCTTTTTATTAGTTAATTTCTGGTTGTTTTGTTCCTCTCTTTCTCTCTTATTACTTATCATTTTAGTTTGGTGACTTTCTGTAGTGGTAGTATTTCAGTTATTTTTCTACCTTATTTGTGTGTTTGCTTAATGAGTTTTATACTTCAATGTGTTTTCAGAGTGTTAGATGTCATCCTTTTGCTTCCAGATATAGAATTCTCTTAATCATTTCTTGGAAGCCCAGCCTAGTGGTGATAAATTCCCTCAGCTTTTGCTTGTCTAGAAAAGATTTTATGTCTCTTTATTTATGAAGTGTAGCTTTTCTGGGTATAGTATCCTTGGCTGACAGTTTTTTTTTTTTCTTTCATCACTTTGAATATATCATTCCATTCTCTCCTGGCCTCTAAGGTTTGTGCTGAGCAATCTCCTGTCAGTCGGATAAGGGTTGACTTATGAATTATTAGATGCTTTTCCTTGCTGGTTTTAAAATTCTCTCTTTGTCTTTGACTTTTGACAATTTGACTATAATGTACTGTATTCTTTTGTATCTCACTGAGCTGCTTTAATATTATTATTTTGAATTCTTTTTCTGAGTGTGTCTCACTTTCTTTTTCCTTGAAATCTTTTGCTGGAAAATTATTGTGTTCCTTTAAAAGTGCCATATTTCCTTGCATTTTTATGTTTCTCGTGTCCTCACATTCATATGTGTACATCTGGTGTAACAGTCACTTTTTCCAACTTTTTGAATTTGCTTTCATAGAGGTAGACTTTATCCTGAAGATGTGTCTATGTTGTTGGTTGGGTAGGGCACTTTGGCTTTGATTCTGGGTGCATGCAGAGTGTAGTCTCCATGTGACTTCTTTGGGTGGCAATCTTTGACCCCAGCGGTGGCAGCCCATAGCAGCTATGAGCGGGGAGGTTTGTCCTCGAGGTGAATGAAAATGCCTGACAGCTTTGCTGCTGAGGGCAGTGAGGTAAACAGCATCAGTGATGTCTCTGGTTTTCTTAGTGGCTTAGGATATACTTATCAGTGGAGGCTGAGGTGCAGTTTTGCTGACGGCAAGGATGTCAGGTGAGCCAGGCCTTGGGCCCCAGTGGTGGCAGTGGCAAGCCAAGTGTACCTGTTCTTGGGCCCCAGGCACATGCACTGGTTGTAGTATTAGCTGGTCCAGGAGGGCCAATTTCTTGCCCAGGTGCCAGTAGAGGTGGTGGTGGGCCAAGCAGATGTGCAGGTTCTCAGTGCCCTGGACTGTGGCATGGCATGGAAGATGCCATTCGTGGTGGCAGTACAACCCTCTATCTCTCGAACAGCCTGTGCTGGTGCTGGCAGGGGCTGTGACAAGTTGAGTGGGACCCCAGGCCTGAAGGTGATGTGTGTGCCTCAGTGCCAGCTGTGGTAGTAGCTAAGTCTAGATAGGGCCGGCCTCAGGCCACCAACTGGGGTGTGCTAGGCTGTGTGATCCCTAGACTCCAGATGATATGCTAGTCTGCTAGGGAAGAGGGAGCAGAGCTGGACCAGGCAGACGTGTCCCCAGGTTCTCTGGTGGCTTGTATAGGTGCTGGCTGTGGAAGGCAGAGACAGGATGATCTCCAGTCCCTCAATGGAATGCTTGGGTGGCTGAACTGCAGCCCTGCTACTAGGAAGGGCAAGGTTGCTTTCTGTGGCAACATAGGCAGTTGAGGAGTACATGCTTTGTTCAAGCTTTGACCCCAGCGGTGGCAGCCCATAGCAGCTATGGGTGAGGGAGTTTGTCCTCGGAGGTGAATGCAAATGCCTGACGGCTTTGCTGCTGAGGGCAGTGAGGTTGCTGACAATGGCTCATACTTCAGCCCTGGAGGTAGAGGCTGCCAGCCGGGTAGGTGGATGGGGCACCAGGGATAAGGAGACTAGGGACTTTTGGGTCACTGGGCAGGATGCAGTCTGGGAGGGGCCGATATTTCAATATGGCACCTTACTGTGGCTTCTTAGGACCTGGGCGTTGGTGTGAGACCTGGTATGAGCTTCCTCTCTGGAGCAGGGCCTTGCATGGTCTCCAGGAAGCTTTCTATGTCGAATCAAGAAACTGCCCATGTCTAGGATTGTCAGATCTGCAGTGAGAATGTGGACCCCTGGAGGTTTCTAGCCCTCTAACCCTTTCTGCACACTGGGGGCCTCTTCCGGCTCCAGCGGGCACCCCCTGAGCAGGCTGCCTTGCTTCCCTGTCTTTCTTGGCTTTGGGTGTTTTCTGTCACTTTCCTGTTGAATCCCAGTGTTGTCTTTTAGACGATCTATTCTTTTTTTTTTTTTTTTTTTTTGACTCGGAGTTTCACTCCGTTGCCCAGGCTGGAGTGCGGTGGCATGCTCACAGCCACGCCAGCCTCGACCAGCTGGGCTCAGACCATCCTTCCACCTCAGGCTTTCAAGTAGCCGGAACTGCAGGAGTGTGCTACCACGCCCGGCTAATTTTTTGATTTACTGTAGAGATGAGGTCTCACCAAGTTGCCCAGGCTGGTCTTGAGCCCCTGGGCTCAGGCAATCCTCTTGCCTCAGCCTCTCAAGGTGCTGGGATTTCAGCCTTGAGCCAACCCGCCCGGCCTAGACAATCTATTCTAAGTGTAATGATCTAGTTCCTGTTTTGTTTCTTCTTTGAGAAGGAGGTGAGTGCCAGACGCCTCTGGTCAGCCCCTCACTCTTACTGTTCTTGAATGAGCTGTCCCTGCTGTGTAGAAATCTGTGTCACTTTTGTGTTGATCCTGTATCTAGCCACCTTGCTGAACCTCACTGATGTTTATGGTCTGTAGAGTCTCGTGAATTATTTCTGTAAACAAACTTGTTTGCGCCTAAGTCTAGCTTTGTTTCAGTCTTTCTAATATAGTCCTCACGTTTACTTTTTGTGTTGGTTGAGAACTCCTAACAGCACTAAACAGGAGTATTAATAGACCTCCTTGTCTTAGGCTAGCTCTAACGGTAACTTGATTTCATTATTAGGTCTGTTTCTTGCTAAAGGTTTTGATAGATAGTATTTATCAAGTTTAGAAAGCTCCTTTTTCTAGCTTACTAAGATTTTAGACGTAACTGAATGTTATATTTAATGAAATATTTTTGAAATGTTATGGGTTTGTCATAGGTCACTTATCTTTAATTTCTTAATATTGGATAGTGCATTAATGTATTTTCTAATGTTGAAACATCTTTTTATTTCTAAGATAATACACATTGGTTATCACGAGTGTTTCAAAGAAACACTTAGATCTTTTCCTAAAGGACAAAAGTTCTGAAGGCTTTGAGCAATGGTTATTTTGATTTGACTTAACATAACTTGGTTTTAGATCTCAGTTTATCATTTCTGCATCTCTTTCTTTTTTTGACATTTCTATCATTTAAAATCTGGAGCCTGTAAAATTTGTGTAATAGTAGCAAATATAAGAACAGTGGGAGATGAGGAAGATGGAAGGGTTAACTCTACTTGTTTTGAACCATGAAGTGAAGGGTCCATAGAACCTGGGATATCTGCCAAGAATTTCTAGGAGTAACTTGGTCTAGTGCCATAATTATATGACTTGCTGAGTTGGTGAATCATGCTGGCTATTTGTCTAAAGGCCCAGAGACACCTAGATCCAGAATCATTTAGAAAACAAGATCTTAATTTCTCAAAGTAACTGAGTACTGCCTGTGAACTGGAAGGGTTTGTCTTCTTGGGCATTGTCCTGTGTAGCACTGAAAATGACTGGTAATGGAGAAGGGACCTAACTTATTCTCTGAAAGTCACTTTGTGTTCTCTCTGTTGACATTCATCTTCGCTAATTGCATCATTTTTAAGACTGCTGTTTATGTGAAACCACTTGTAGATCTGATACTCATCAAAGAAACGATGTTCTGCTCAATAATTAGAACTTTCCGATCTCAAAACGTAAACGCTCTTGGTGGTAAAATGCCAAGCCAGGGTAAAAACACAGAACATGGTTTTGATGGCCACTGAGCAGTTCTGTTTCTGAATATCTGTCCTCATTGCATGCACAGATTCATATCCTTACTGAGAAATCACTGCATCAAAAGCGCTCTATACATATCACAATAATGTGATGTCCTAGTCGGCTTTTAAAAAGATGGTAGAAATCGATTAAAACATGGAATGCTAGCCCTTCTTTCAAGGATCTGTGACACATTCTTTATTCCAACCGAACTTGTGTCATGAAGAAAATACTCATTTCTCCTTCCTCCCTCATCACGCGGAACATAGCGAGAAAGATACCAAACTCCTGAGAGTTATCTCCTTGATTAACTATGAAGTAATAAACATAGGAAAGCAGCAACAATGCATGTAGCTGGCACTAAATCTCTACCTTTATGGCCTGCCTTTGCCAACTGTCTCCATATTTGACAGATAAAGTGCATCTGTGAATTTTAAGCTTCTCAGGTTACAGTTAAGATATGTAATTAGAGCTCCAGATATGCATCTTCTCCAAAAACTTCTGCTATGGGAGGGGAGCCAATTAAGTCAGCTTTTCTCAGCTTTAAAAGCAAAAACAAAAAAATCTTCAGCCTGGAAATTGATGGAAGAACTTTACTAATGAGGGCGCTTCAGGTGGGGCGTGGTATTTCCTGATGGAGACCATGTACTCGTTCTCTGTGGACTGGAGTTGGGAGGTTCACTTGGTTAATAAAATCAGCTCTTTTAGACATGTGACTTGATTTTGGTGGGGTGAAAATTAGTTTAGTTTAGTTTTTTTTTTTGAGTTGGAGTCTCACTCTGTGGCCCAGGCTGGAGTGCAGTGGCATGCTCACCGCCACCGCAGTCTTGACCTGTTGGACTCAGGTGATCCTTCTGCCTCAGCCTTCCAAGTAGCTGCAACCATAGGTATGTACCACGATGCCCAGCTGAGTTTTTTTGATTTATTGTAGAGACGAGGTTTCACCATGTTGCCCAGGCTGGTCTCAAACCTCTGGACTCAGGCAATCCTGTCACCTCCACCTGCCAGCGTGCTAGAATTATATAGGCATGAGCCACTGCACCTGGCTTATAGTAATTTTTATAAACTTAAAATATTTTGTATTTTGCCTTTTTTTAAGGTTTTTAATTTTTTGAATTTCATTTCAAAGCTTTGTAAAAGACTATAAGATCAATAAAATTAAGTATGCATATTCTTTTTTTTTAAGTCAGAGTCTTACTCCAACGCCCAGGTTGGAATGCAGTGACATGCTCATGGCCACCCCAGCGTTGACCTGCTGGTCTCGGCTCTGGTGATCCTTCTGTCTCAGTCTCCAAGTAATTAGAACTACAGGCACACGCTACCACGCCCAGCTAATTTTTTGATTTATTGTAGAGATAAGGTCTTGCCAAGTTGCCCAGGCTGTTCTCGAACCTGTGGGCTCAGATAATCCACTTGCCTCGACCTCCCAAAGTGCTGGGATGACAGGCTGAGCCATCAAGCCCGGCTGGAAATTAATATTTTTGAATGTTTGTTGCATAGCGTGCCAAGCATTTATACTTACTGGAAGAAAGTTAGCTATCTGAGAAACTCTATTAACTCAAACAGGCCAGCGAAGTGCTGCTTCAATGCTCTTAAGCAAAAATGCATTACAATCTCTGGGTGACTAAGGGCTAATTCCAGGCTAGCCATTCTTCCAATAATCATTATGACTATGATGATAAATGTAACTAATATCTCCTGAGCAAATACCACATGCAAGCACTCACTAAACATTAAACAAGCATTAACTTATCTAATACTCCAAAAAAATATACGTGGTATGTATTAGGTTATTTTATGATTAGAGGCTGAGGTTTAAAAAAGTTGAGAAACTTGTCCAAAGTACTTAAATATCTCCTTTGGCACGTTAAATCTTTTTTCTTTTGTAAATTAGGAACACATCAGTTGATCATTGCTATTTGTGAAATGGCCTCCACGTTCTTAAAGGTAAAATCTTCCCTGAATAATATATAGAGATAATTTAGGAAAACACTAGAAATGTCAGCTTTTAGAGTAAGTATGTATTTTATTATTAACAGCCACAAAATATTCAACTGGAATGAAGTTACTATAGGTCGTCAAGAAGATTGCGATTTAATCAGACAGATAAAACAAATACACAAGGAATTGCTTGAAATAATTAAAGAATAAAATGTCAACAAATGCAAAGTAGGCAGAGACTTGGAATTGAATTCTAGTGTTTCTGGAATTAATATCAGTTCGAAAATGATGGGGGTGGATGGGCAACTCTTGTCCTTAAAGGACACTCCCTGCCCTCAAACGTCAGTCGGTGGTTCCGGTGAGTGTCCAAGAACAAATGAGAAGGACACAGCAAGTGCTGACTGATCAAAACAAAGTGAGACTGGGCCTTCAGGTTCTGGAGAAGAGATTTGAGATCCAATGAAAGTGAGATCCACTGGTCGGTTTAGAGAAGCCAGGGGATGTTCAGATTTGGGGATGGGATGGAAAAGGGGGATCCATCCACTGATCGCCTGGAGAGAGGGTGAAAGGACAGCATCAAGAAGGGAGGTGGGCGTGGCGGAGGGAGTACATTTTTCTGAAGTTGTTGGATCAGAACAAACAAAGAGCAGGTCACAATTGTCAGAGCTCTGTTTGTTGTGGTGGTGGTTTTGCTTTTGCCTTTTGTTTTTTTAGAAGGGCTTTGGGGTTAGAAAAATTAAATTAAAAACTCTGGAGGTAGGTCCTAATTTTTGGAAGCAGATGTGATGAGATACATGATTCACACACCATATGAGTCACCTGTTTAGGTGTATGATGGTTTTTTTAGTGTATTCAGAGTTGTGTATCCATCATTGCAACCAGTTGTAGAACATTTTTATGATCCCAAAATGAAACTGCATCCATCTGCAGTCACTTCCCAGTCCTCCCAATTCACCCAGCTCTATGTAGCCACTAATCTACTTTCTGTCTTTACAGATTTGCCCATTCTGGATATTTCATATAAATTGACCATGCCATATGGAGCCTTTTAGGACTGGCTTCTTCACTGACATACTATTTTCAAAGTTCATCCATGCTGTAGTATGTATCTCTACTTAGTTATCTTTTATGGCTGAATTCTGTTATATGAACATATGTAGATGTGTACATTTTATTTATTCATTTATCAGTTAATAGATATTTGACTTTTTTCCATGTTTTGGCTGTTATGAAGAATACAGCTATCAATATTTATGGCAAGTTTTGTGTAGACATAAGTTTTTATTTCCCTTGGATAGACTCCTAAGAGTAAGGTTGCTGGTTCATATGCAAACTTTACTTTCAACATTTTGAGGAACTGCCAGACTGTTTTTCAGAGCTGCTATACCATTCTACATTCCCGCCAACAATTGATGAAGGCTCAGATCTCTCCATATTTTTGCCAACACTTGTTATTTACCATTTTGACAGTAGCCATGCTAATGGGTATAAAGTATTATCACATTAGGATTCAGATTGCATTTCTCTGATGGCTAATGATGTTGAACTCTTTTCTTGCGTTTGTTGATGATTTGTACAACTTCTCTGGAGACATGTCTACTCAAATCCTTGGGCCCTTTTAATTGGGTTACTTATCTTTTGGTTACTGTGCTGTAATAAATGTGTATACATTCTACACACATATTCTTAACTATATATATATTATGTAGAAATATTTTCTCCCATTGTGAGTTGCATTTTCACTTCCTTGACAATGTCCTTTGAAGGACAAAGGTTTTTAATTTTGATCAAGTCCAGTTTATCTATTTCTTCTTTTGTCACTTTTGCTTTTAGTGTCATATTTAGGAAGGCTTTGCCTAGCCCAAGGTAAGGAGTATTTACTGTTACATTTTCTTTTAGGAATAGTAGAGTTTTAGTTTTTGCACTTAGATCTCTGATCCATTTTGAGTTAAATTTAGTGACTGGTATGAGAAAAACATCCAACTTCATTCTTTTGCACATGAATATACAGTTATCTCAGAAACATTTGTCGAAAAGGCAGTTCTTCCCCACTGAATTGTTTTGGCGCTCTTGTCAAAAATTAATCGCTTACGGAGCTGTTGGTTTGTTTTTGGATTTTCGGGTCTATTTCATTGATCTTCCCGTACATGCAGTCTTGACTACTGCAATTGTGTAACAGATTTTAAGATCAGGAGTATGACTCCTCCACCTTTTTTCTTTCTTTTGAGGATTGTTTTTGGTTACTCTGGGTTCCTTGAATTTCCAAATGAATTTTAGCATTAGCTTTTCACTGGAAAAATGGGGCATGGGCTTTTTTAAACTCCCCAGGCAAATCTAATGTGCAATCAGAGTTGCACACCACTAATAAAGGGCTGAGAGGGAAGCAGATATAACATTTGCTAAACACCTACTGTGTGTCTACTGCTGCAGTGGGGAATTTACATGCCTTTTATTCTTTAATCTCTATAGTAACCCTATGGAACAGATACTCCCATTTGCAGGTGATAAGTCTGAAGCTAAGAAAGATTGAGCCGTGTCCACAATTTACAAATAGTGATGTCAAGATTTATCTTGAGTTACTGCATTGACTCCCTCTCGGAGTCAAGTAGCTTAGATAGTCTGGAAACTAACCTTTACACTCCTGTTGATGGCTTTTGTGTACCTAATATAACATTTATATTGTATTAGAGTTTACGTATATGTTTATTTCATTGGGAGAATGGGAGTGGGTGAGGGTATTCCAGCCAAAAGCAAGAAGATAATAAGGCGTGTTTCTTCATTATGGCTGCACCATAAAGTTGTGTAGAAGACCATGACAAAAGGTAGAACTTATTAGGTAAGAGGGCCAGGATGCTTCCCAAATGATAGATTTCTCTAAATACAAAAGAATATAAAAAACAAAGGGCAGTGTGCTGAGCTTTCAATAAAGCTAAGATTATTTAAATACTTGGCTTCTGAGTATATTTTCTTTCCTGGCTTGTGCGTGTATACAAAATTTCTTATTTAATTATGAAGAGCATGCATAGATGGTATTTGTTTTTTTCTTTTGCTTGACTTACATTAAATAATAAAAGGTTTATAGCCCTACACAAGTCCCCCAAAGTTATTTATTTTACTTTACTGGTGCATGAAGACCAAATATAGAAACCACTGCTACACACAACAGTTAAACTACTGAAGAATTTTGAATGTGACATGCAATGAACCCTTAGACTTATGTGAAAAAAACATAACCCTTTCAACACATGGTGTTAGGACAACTGCATGTGTAAATATAAAAGAATGAAGTTGGACTTCTAACTCACACCATACACAAAAACTAACAGCAGAAATAATAAACTTCAATGTAGGAACTAAAACTATAAAACTCCTAGGAGAAAACAGTGAAGTAAATTTTCATGATCAAATTAGGCAATGGTTTCTTGCATTTCACACCAGAAGCATAAGCAACAGTGGTAAAAAAAAAAAACAGAAACATTAGATTTTTATCAAAATTTAAAACTTTTATGCTTCAAAGGATTCCCTCAAGAGAATGAAAAAAAATAACTCACTGACTGTGGGAAAATATTTGCAAATTATGCATCAGATAAGGGACTTGTATCTAGAATATATAAAGAGTTATTATGATGCAACTTAAAAACTGGTCCAAGGATCTTAATAAACATTTCTCCAGAGGAGGTATAAACACATGAAAAGATGCTCAACAGTATTAGACATCTGGAAGACACAAATCAAGCCACATTGAGATACCACTTCCTATCCACTGGAAGGCTACTCTCAAAAAGATAATAGCAAGTATCGGTAGGGATGGAGAAATGAAAACCCTCATACATGACTGGTGAGGGAGCAAAATGGCACAGCTTCTTTGAAACACAGTCTAGCAGCGTCTTCAAAGGTTAAACACAGAGGCCACATATGACCCAGTAATTTCATTCCAAGAAAAATAAAAACATATGTCCACATCAAATTTTGCGCATGCATGTTCATAGCAGCATTAATCTTTAGAGCCGAAGAGCAAGACAACCGACATGTCCATTAACTGACGAATGGATTAAAAATGTTTCCTATCTATACAGGATAATAGTATTCAGCAATAAAGAATGCTGGAACATGTGACAACAGAGATGAATCTTGGAAGCCTGTTAAGTGAAGCAAGCCAGTCACAAAAGACCAAATATTACATGCTCCAACTTAGATGCAATGTCCAGAATAGGCAAATCTATGGAGACAGGCACTTGGTTGTTTCCTGGGGCTAGGGAAAGGAGACGGGAGCAAAAATCAGAAGTAACTACTAATGAGTACCGGGTTTTTGTCTGGGCTGATGAAAATGTTTTAAAATTAGATCGTGTTGATGGATGCAAAATGCAACAAATATCGTGAAACACACCGAACTAACTTTAAATAAGTGAATTATATGGCATGTGAGTTACACAAGGACTGACAATTAAGTTTGCAAATTCATCCTAGAGAAAGTGCTACCTACCTCCTTGCTGAATATCACTAGGGGCACCTTCGAAGTCCTCCCCTTGGGAAGCTACGCACCGAAGCCAGTGCCTAGTTCACCCATCAAAGCAGTTTTGGAACTCTTTTTGAAATGACCGTCAGAGCTGTCGTCATATTACCCTTCATGTCCTGAATGGCATCAAAATGTCTTCCTTTCCATATTTCCTTTTATCTTAAAAGAAAAAAAGTCACTGGGAGCCAGATCAGGTGAGCAGGGAAGGTGTCCTAGCACAGTTATTTGTTTACTCACTCAAAACTCCCTCTCAGACAAGGCTGTGTGAGCTGGTGCACTGTCATGATGCAAAAGCTCCTTTGGGACCATTTTTGCACACACCTTTCTCATGCCGGGATTTTCAGTTGAGATTTTCCTGTCTCTCCATCAATGTTTATTTGGTCTGATATGCTTCTCACGGTCAGCCAATGATTTTAACACACAATTTGACAAATTTTTGTAATCTTTTTGTCAGTTCTGCTTGTTACTGACTGTCCTGACCACTCATCAGTGATGCTTTCTCTCCCCTTCAAAAAACATTTAATCCATTTGTGCTCTGCTATTTTCTCCATGGCATTATCCCCATAAACTTGGGCTAACATGTCCCTGATTTCACTTCCACTCTTGCCAAATTTAACAAGAAATGTAATGTTTGTTCGTTGCTCTAATTCAAACTTCGACAGTCTCGTGATGACAGCTCTGATGGCTATTCCAGAAAGAGAGTTCCAAAACTGCTTTGATGATTAGGCACTGGCGTTGGTGCATGGCTTTCCAAGGAGAGTACTTTGAAGGTGACTGTAGTGATATTCCGCAATGAGGTATGCAGCACGCTTTCTAGGATGAGCTCACAAAATTCACGGTCGAAGCTTGTATCACAATAAAACTTTTAAAATTAAAAAAAAAGATGGTGAAGTTTCACAGTGTAGGACAGGATATGAAGCTGAGATCACAGGCAAGGAAACAGGTAGAGGCAATGTTAGTGTAATCCAGGGAGGTTGTAAGCCAAGCATAGCGGGAGTGGAGTTGCTCTGCAGGGGTCTATTACATAACTAGGCACACCCTCTCAACACCATTAACACCATCTCTCATGAGCAGGAACCATCACTTCTTGCAAACACTGCCAGAGCCACGCCCTCCTGAGTTGGCCCATCTAGGTGGAGAATCACTGAAGCTGATTTTACTTTCTGAGGCAAAATTTGCTAGTCTGTGACATCTATCCATTATCTTTCATGCCGCCTTGTAAAAATAGACATGTTACTATGATAACGCCGGGAAACTTTTGAGTGTGTTTAACACATGACCAAGATCCGTGGCAGATTCTAGGGTGCATCCATGTTTGTACGATAAAGGTCAGAGAAAGAAACCCTCAAGTTAAAAGTTTTGAACAAGATGGACAGATGGCAAAATCAAGCCCCCACATGCATCAGGCCAGCGTTCCTGTCATAGACACGCGTGGGCTGTGCACAGAAGGCAGAGGGGCCCCAGTGCTGTGAGGGGTTCAGCGAAGCCATCTTTCTAGAATCCTGAGAAGGCTCTTATCGATACTCTTGACATTCAGTTTAATCAAGCAGCGGCCCTTTCAGGCAACCTAACAATATGTTTACATCATACAGACAGAAATTTTCTCCTAAGATTCCATGAAATATTTAACCAACACCACTAAAGAATGATACACCCAGCATTGCAGCTGTGTCAAAATGGGAACTCAATCCGTTTTTGTTTTTTGGTTTTTTTTTGAGTTGGAGTCTCACTCTGTCGCCCAGACTGGAGTGCAGTGGCCGCTCCCGGCCACCACAGCCTCGACCTGCTGGGCTCCGGCGATCCTTCCGCCTCAGCCTTCCGAGTAGCTGGAACTACAGGCGCGCGCTACCACGCCCGGCTGATTTTTGATTTATTGTAGAGATGAGGTCTCGCCAAGTTGCCCAGGCGGGTCTCGAACCCGCGGGCTCAGGCAATCCACTCACCTCAGCCTCCCAAAGGCGCGGGATGACAGGCTGAGCCACCCAGCCCGGCTATCAGTCCGTTTTCAGTCTTGTGTAGCGACCCTCTCACTAAACCAGGCAGGCAGAGGACCTGAGGAAAAGGGGAAGGAGAGGTGAGGCCTTGAGTCAGAGGTGAAATTCAGTCTGTGTGGGTGCTTCTGTTTTGAAATCTGCATCGCTTTCTACACGCTGACCAAGGGCCGCACTTGGAGAGGCAGGAGCCCGATGTCTCTTCTGTTGGGAGAATCAGGGGATGGCTTGAGAAGTCATGCTGCTTGTTTCCGACACCTTGAAAACATGGCTCTTTCACCCATACAATTTTCTACAGCGTTCCCCAGAGGAAGCTAATACTTGGAATTTCAAATCAGCGACACTCTGATGGCAAAGCCAGGCATATTTAGAAACCAATTGAACATCCATGCTCCTAAGCAGTAGAAATAATAACAATGACAATCATGAAAACGTTTTACATTTATTTAGTATGATACAGTTACAGAATAGTTCACATATATTGTCTTATTCAATTTGATCAGTGGAGAAAACTGTGCTGTTTAGCTGTTCAATATATGCTTTGTTTGATTTTATTATGAAAAAATATATGAAGCAAACACTTTTCTGCATAGGAAAATACAGTAACAAGTGGAACGGTTATTAGTCCAGATTTTATGAGCGTGCTCAGCAAAGGTCCTTTCTCTCTTACGCCCCTCTCAAGATACTTTGACTAATAGGCAGTAAATGTCCCTAATACCATCGGCAGTAGGGAATAGTTATTTTCTTCCCCGTCATGTGCAGGAAGAATCCATTAAACATTCCCGTCCAGGAAGGAGAAAGGGATGCTAAGAAGTAGCCTGAAAGTATGGGCGTGAGCATTGGATGAACTTGACCACACCCCCTTCTTCCAACAAGGACAGTCATGCAAAGGAAGCAAGCCTGTTCTTCTGACCTCCTAGTTGGATGCTAATTAGACCATAGACTTAATCCTGCAACATCGGTCCTTATAGAAAGCAGAATAATTTATCAGAATAAACTGAGGACCAGAGATTTAACATGAAGCTGGTGAAGCTTAAGGGTCAGCATCTCTCGCTTGTGTGGACCGGGTGGAAGTCAGGAGACCACAGAAGGAAAGAAACAGAATCTCTAAGTCTCCAATAATTTGTTGTGAGTTATTTTTTCATTCTAAATATTTACTTCTAGGCTTAATTTGTGTTTGTCATTTTGTTTTTTCTTAAAGCCTCTCACTCCCCCGAGGCACACAGGCTACAGGCCCCCACAACCTGGGCACACTCCTGCAGAGTGGTTCATTCAAAAGGACACCACTGTAAATGACAACAGCCTTCACAGCGAGGCCAGATTTGGGGTAAAGTGCTCAACTGGTGAGATCAAAAGATAACACGCCACACTGAACATGCACAGTCAATGCGGCATGTTTATTTTTCTGAAATGGATCTAATTTTCATGAGCATTCACCTTTCTCCTGGGTGGTAGAGACACTTCAGCCTGCTGGTTCTGTTTCTTGTTTTTCTATCCATTTAAAATACTTTCTTGGCTGGGCACCATGGCTCTCACCTTTAATCCCAACCTTGCTTGAGCCCAGGAGTTCAAGACCGGCCTGGGTAACATAGAGAAACCTTGTATTAAAAAAAAAAAAAAAAAAAAAGCTGGGTGTCATGGCACACACCTGTAGTCCCAACTACTCAGGAAGCTGAGGGGGAAGGATCAAGGCTGCCGTGAGCTGTGATTGTCGTGATCATGCCACTGCACTCCAGCCTGGGTGACAGAGTGAGACCCCAAACTCACAAAAATAAAATCAAATACTTTCCTGCAGTAAAATCCTTGGCCTTTTTAGACTTCTTCTCTCTTACTGCTCCCAAAGATGATTGTCAGGTGCATGGTGAGGGGACCCCAGTCTTAGTATCCAGGGAGAGAGACCCCTCTGATCTCATAGACAGTGCCTGCTTTTTGCAGGACTCCCATTGGGTTGGCCTTAAGTAGGTTGCCCAGGCTGGCAACAGCAGAGGGCACGTCCCTCTGAAGCTTAGCAGACATGTTGCCCTCCTGCTTCTGTCCTCTGGAATGCAGGAGGAAGTTTCTGGATGCCTTCCGTGCCCACAGGAGTTGGAGGAGATTTTGGAGAGTTGACTTCAGCCCATTTTACGGTGGTCTCCCCCCAGGGCACAGCAGGATGTGTCTCCTATCTCCTTGTTTCCCCTGGCTCAGTCTCTCCCTGCTTCCTCCCCCAGGGATGATGCTTCTGGAAAAGCAGAGGCAGGCGCTTACATTTTCTCTTCCTCTCTTGAATGGGCTTCCTCTAAGTCCCATCCTTCCTCCTGGGACATGAGCCTCCCAGCTCAGCAGATGTGACTGAAAGTCGTCCTCTGTATGTTGTAGAAAAAGCAAAGATGCCCAATCTGTGCTTCGGGCCTGCTTCTCGTGTTAATTGAGGCGAACAGCTTTTGTATCACCTCTCCCTTCCCGCTGTGGTCCTACCCTACCTCCCTTGGCCAACAGACAGAAACAATGGGGTTGGGGGGGCGAGCACAAAGAATGTTAGAAGAAAAAGCACTTTGTATAATTCAAAGTTATCTTTTCTATCAGAAGACTAGTAAGAAGCCTTTGTTCAGATTTTCTTTTGAAAGTGTTCGTATTTTGAGCAGTGCTGTGTTGATATTTGCTATTGTTTCAAGTGATAGGTTGGTATTCTGATGTCACTTAGAAACTAGTCAGATAGCCGGCTCGGTGGCTCAGCCTGTAATCCCGCGCCTATGGGGGGCTGAGGTGAGTGGATTGCCTGAGCCCGCGGGTTCGAGACCCGCCTGGGCAGCGAGACCTCATCTCTACAATAAATCAAAAAATCAGCCGGGCGTGGTAGCGCACCTGTAATTCCAGCTACTCGGAAGGCTGAGGCGGAAGGATCGCCGGAGCCCAGCAGGCCGAGGCTGCGGTGGCCGGGAGCGGCCGCTGCACTCCAGTCTGGGCGACAGAGTGAGACTCCGACTCAAAAAAAAAAAAAGAAAGAACCTAGTCAGATAGATTACATATTTATATTTGGTTAGCAAAGATTGTGTTCTTAGGTGACTTTGGCTACTAGATGTTGTGACAGTGAATGGTAGGTGTTGTACAGATCCCTGGAGCACAGACCAATTCCACCCAGCAAGTGTCTGATGTATACGGCCTTTGAAAGGTGCCTGGCTTGGCAACTAGGAGGGAAAGAGTGGTTTCTGTTCAAATCATCGAAAGGCTATGGCAAGAACCTCCTACCTAGTCTCTCTGCGTCTACTCTTCCTCTCTATACCTTATTCTATACACAGCAGCCAGAAGCTTCTTTCTTCACTTGAGAAACCCTCAGGATAAAAGCTCATGCTCTCAGCTGGGCGTGGTGGCCCATACCTGTATGTAATCCCAGCACTTTGGGAAGCTGAGACAAGAAGACTGCCTGAGCCCAGGAGTTTGAGATCAGGCTGTGCAACATGACAAGACCTTGTCTCTGCCATTAAAAAAAAATTAACTGGGTGTGGTGGTGTGCACCTGTAATCCCAGCTGCTTGGGAGTTGAGGCGGAAGGATTGCCTGAGCCCAGCAGGTCAAGGCTGCAGTGAGCCGTGATCGTGCCATGGCACTCCAGCCCGAGTGACAGAGTACGACTCAGACTCAACCAACCCAGCACGCAAACTCACGCTCTTGGCTGTGTCCCTGCAGGCTCTTGTCATCTCTTACCTTCAGCCTCTTCAACCAGCCTTGCTCCAGTCTCCCTGCTTCCTTATTGCTCCTCCAGACCCACAGCACCCCCGGCCTCGGGGCCCTCGGGTACTGCTGAGCTGCCCTGTGTCTTCCTCCCTCCCCTCCTCCACACCCTGCTGCAATGTCCCTCACCAGAAAAGCCCCGTTGAACCACCCAAAACGATGTCCTCTGGCCTTCCCATGTCTCCTCTCCTTGTTCCTTGTCTAATTCTTCCCGGCCCTTGCATGGCGAGGATGTCGTTCCTGTCTTTCCTCATTGGAAAGTCTGCCACACGAGCGAGGGTCTGTCTGGACTCCTCGCTGAGTACCCAGCCCCTAGAATAATGCCTGGCGCCAAGCAGGTGCTCACTTAGGAGGCCCGACTCCTCCCGGTCCACGGGAGGGTTTCTCAGTGTTACCGGTGAAAATTCCACATCCTTGCAATCCACTCTGTCCCGCGAACCCCAAAGAGTGGGCCACCCTCCCCTCAGCAAAGAGTTTTTGAAGGAAGGAAAGGAAAGAAGGAAGCCGGGGAAAGAGGGAGGGAGCCAGGACGGGTGGCGAGGAGAAGGAGAGCACGTTCTGTTACCCTGCGATGTATGTGGAAAGCAAAAGAGGGTTTTTGCACTCTGTTTTCAGGGCAGGCCTGGATCCATTAAGTATGTTTCTGAAAGCCATGAGACCCTCTCATTCTTGGTTTTGATGTTCCACGGTACCATACCCCACGTGATTGGAATTTCAACACCAGGTTTGATATACTCTGCAAGCTGGTGTAGACTGTAAAATTATGCATATTCATGGAGCAATTGCACCCTTGCTTTTGATATGACTGGCAAAGTAAGGTACCAACAAGAGAACAATAATCAAAGAAACAAGGGGGAGTGCCCATTGGTATTTACTTATGACATTGCACTAGTAAACAGCAACATGAAAGACTGTTCTTAATGATGTGCGAAAACTGACAAAACAATGTGATGAAATGTCATATTTTTCTTGCCTTTTGTACCATAAAACACATTTTAAAGTTGCACCACTAGGCAGCCACTCCAGCAGATGCAATAACATCCAAATGTGAAGGTAGTTAATAATATTGTAGTTTTAATTCCTTTGGTGTTTCAAAGAGTCTCCTTCGAACAGCTCATATCAAATCAAGCTGGTACTTGTGAGAGATAGATCTCTCCTGGGGTCCTCATATTGCAGTTTCGGACAACCTACTGTGCACTTGGGCTGTTTGCCTTGGCAGTTCTTCAGCCTGCCCAGAGTGGGTATGAACTTTGTATCAACCTGTGGGAAGTGGCAAGGAACGCCTGCCTTCCTAAATCCCTAAGCTTAGAGCTGTCCATCTGGGGCCAGGACCACGGCTGTCTAATGAGTACATGCTCTATGGTCCCTGAGCAAATAATTATACAAGGGGACCCCCCAAAAACGGAATTATTTTTTGGAGGGTGGGCCCTTTATATAGTACAGGCTTCCCCCACTAGGTAAGTGTTCTAAGAACCCACCCATATTAGCGGACCAGCTAGCATTGGGAGAGGTTGTGTTCAACTTCAGGGAATTTGTTTCGGAGACTCTTGCAGTGTGTTTGCCCATTTCAGGATTGGTGATTTACGATGCACCTGCCCACGCCACACAGAGTGTTCAGCACTTTTTAACCAAAACTGGCACAACCCCGTGCCCCACCCTTCCTGTTCACCCCATCTTGCCCTGAGCAACTTGTTGTCTCCCCAGATGAAAAAAGTCCTTAAAGGGAAACATTTTGCCCATGTGGAAGAGGTGAAGCAAAAAATGGCAGAAGCACTCAAAGGCATCCAAACGGACAAGGTCAAAAACTGTTTTGAATCGTGGAAAAAGCATTTCGATAGGTGTATTGAATCAAATGGGTAGGACTTTGGACGTGACCAAAGCTTAAAGGTGTAAGAATAAAGACACAAATTTTTATAAATAGATTCCAAGTGTTTGGGGGCCCCTCTCGTGTATCTCTGTGCCTTAGTAGTTGCATCTTATAAGGTAAAAGTAATGTTTGCAACCTTGACTTCTTATGGCAGTGAGAGAAAAGACTTTATAAATTAATAAAAAGCGAAAAACACTTTACGCTCAAAACAGGCCTGCTGTCTTACCCGGCTGCATGCCCAGTGCCTGGCAGCATGCCCCTTGAGGATGCTGGGGGCCTCGGGAGGTTCCCTGTCTCCCTGACATTTCATCCTGTAAGCCACCATGTGAGGCAGGTGCTGTGATAGCCTACTTGTAAAGCTCAGAGAATCCCACTGAATTTCTTGGGGTCAGGCCCTGAGTACACGCTAGAGGTGAGATTCAAATCCTGCCCAAAGAGCTGCAATCTGGTACCCTTTCCAGGACACCCGTATGAGTCTTCCAGGAATTGAACCAATGTCTGGTATGCATTTCACACTGTCCTGCTAGACCAAAGCCTGCTCGTGGGAACATGCAGAAGGCTGCGCCCAAGCCCACTTCTGCGTCGTGTGGGTACCCTCTCTCCGGCACTCTCTGCAGCCATCTCTGTCCCAGTGTGAGAGTCGTCTATAAACCCAGTGCTGTCGCATTGTAATTTGGAATCTCCGCAGGGGACCGATGACACTGCGCCGACGCATGGATTCACATCTCCTTCAGCACACGCAGCCATTCCCACATAGGCGGGCGGTTTTCACCCGACCGAACAATCGCGGGCTGATGGTCTGTCTCACAGGGAGGAGGCGATGGGAAGGCACAGTGGAAATACCGAATCACCGGGTGTTGCTTAGCGTGCAGGTGCATTAATGAGCTGTTGCCTCAAACCCCAGGCTTGCCAAGAGTGCCTCTGCTCATGTATCAGAGCAAAGTCATCTCGGGCGTGGGTGGAAATGCCAGTAGTACTCATGCCTGCACTGAACATTGCCTGGAAGCCATTGCAAAAAGATTCATTTTCCAAATGGATTTGGTTAATTTAACGTCTTTTTCTTCTCCTTGTAGTTAGAAGAAAAACTGAGAGGGGTAAATGTAGTTAAACTGTCCCAGGGGACGGCTTGTCTGCAGATGCATCCCCAGCATAGGCAATGGCGTGCACAACAGACCTTAATGAGTGTTGCTTGTCACAAGATCTGATATGCGTTTTGCAGAATCTCATAGCTCCTTTTTCGGCAGTTGATAAACCGTTCTCTAGGGAAATGAAGAAAGGGCCATATACGGCTGTCTCTGCTGCCCAAACACACACTTGTTTGAAGTGAAGGCGACAGAAACAAAACCAAACAAAACACCCTGCTGGTTTCTCTATTTTCAAATTTCGTTTTCTTTCCAAGACATATTTTGTTGTATTGGTACAAAACACGTCCAGGAGATGCAAGGAGTAGGAAACATTCCGGTCTGAAAATGGATCTTGGCTTGGCGAAAATGAATTAATGGAAACATGGCAGGTCACTTCTTTCACCGAGTACAGGGCTGCCACATTAACCTCAGGTGAACCGAGATGACTAAAGAAAATTCTGTGTTTGTCCTGCTGCAAAAATTAGCCCAGGCAAATCAAAACAAGATGCCTAGGCAAATCAAAATGACACATTCAAAATAAAATCATGTTAATGTTGGTTGCAGATGCAACTTTATTAGCAAGTCAGCTTTAGGAAAAGTGCTGCCTGGATGTGAAATCTCATTGCTTGAATAAAGCACCCCCAAATAATTATTCTCCTAATAGGACTACAATTAAGATCTCTCAGGACAGCATCAGGGAGTTTCCTTCTACTTCCTCTGAATATTATTTATGGCTGTGGGTTAGGCTGCACCACCAAATATCATAGTTCTCACTAGAAACAGCACTGAGTAATTGGGTGCTGCAGGGCGTACTGTTTCATACTGCGTCATTTTGATTAGACCCATATTTTATCACTTGTGCCATTAGCATCAGAGTCTTTTTTTTTTTTTGAGCCATGAAATTCCTATGTTCTTGGGTTTGACGTTCATAAAATGAAGGAAAGCAGCTTCTAACATCTACTTTTCAAAAATCTACTGTCTCACCCATGTCAGGACAATCCAAAGGCACTGACTATCTTCTGTCTGAAGCTGGTGGGAAACTGATTCATTTTCTGTAATAAAGCTGCAAAGTTGAAGATGGGCTGAGCCGTGCTCTGAACTTTGGAAATAATGGATCTAATTCAGATAGTGAATCCAGCCATGTCTGAATAGTGAGCACTCATGTTTGTTGAGCTTAATAGCATCCATCTTAAATCAATAAGAAATTTAAACCTTTATGGAGTGTCTTTATAAAATATAAACCTTTATGGAATGTCGTTAAAAATGCATGTAGAGTAATGACCGATTCTTGGATCTTCTGCCCTCAGACCAGGGCTGCTTATCTTACCTGTCTCCCTCTCCTCCTCTCTCCTTTCCTCTCCCCACCCCTTTCCTTCCACCACCACCCCTGCTTGTTTCCTTTCTTTCTCATGTATCTTCAAATACCCCTCTGTATTCTATGTGTAGTTTCTTCATTCCATCCATCTTTTCTTATTTTTCCAAGCCATGTCTTCTACTTACTGCTGTAAAACTCCTCCATACTTCCTAGTGAGCTACTTAAAGCGTTGTGCACCTTCCATGTCTTTCTTCCTAAATTTGTGCTTACTTCTAACCCATGAAGTTCATTTATCATACCACTACCAATAAACGTATCAGTAACATCGTATGTGGCTGAAGTACACGGATGATTTTTTTGTTTCGATTTATGTCTCTAGGACATTTGACACATAACCCTTTATCAAAACGCAGCCTGCTGTTGCCCTGGAAGACATCACTTTGGTTGTTCTTTCTTCATGGCCTTCCTTGAATCTTCTTCCTGACCCAGAAAAATTATTCTCCCCGGGACTTTGTCTTGGTTCTGTCTTTTCCATCACCCATTCTCTAGGTGACCTATCTAGCCCATGCCCTTAGGAACCAAATAGATGCTAATATCCTCACCCTGCGTTTGCCGAGATCCAGACCCAGGTATCAGTGAACTGCTATATGTATCTATTTCAAAACTGTAACTAAAATTCAAACTGTCCAAAACTAAACACATTCCTTCCTCTCTCAGAACTGCTCTTTGACTGATTTTTCTTCCATCGGTGTTGGATGAGACTGTGTCCAGGCCTAAAGCTAGAGTCTTAGTCATCCAAGTATCTGCTGCATTCAGTTTCACACAATGTCTTATGTATCTGCCTCATATCCTTGAAAGCCCTTGTGTTTATGACACTTGCCTTTTGTTAGATAGTCAGCAAATGTTTTTAGAACAAGTTAATGAAGAGTGAACAAATGGCTGAGTGTATCTTGAAATCTGGGACCAAAAAATGTTGGTTCCTCCCAGGAGCTCAGTCCTCTCTCCTTTAGAATCATGTTTTGTTAGGGAACTGTGTTGAATTCTTCACCCCCATCTACCTCTATTTTAAAACTTCAGAGCACTAGAATTATGTACTATCTTATAAATGCATACATTTCTTTTTCCCAGACAAAACAATAGAAGGATAACTGGGATGGTAAATAGGAAAGAAAGATCCACTGTACCTGAGAATTGGTGCCCGCTGGTTACCACACATAAGGAGCGACTGAATCTTTCATCCAAACTACGGTGGCACTCACTGCACTTTGTGCTATTTGGTTCTGATGGCTTGTAAGGTAATGATTTATACAACATCCAGATAATGTTTTCCTGTTTCTTTACTAAGAAAACAGGGGGAAAGTTCCTATATCCTCTTGTAATAATGCTCATTGCAAAAAGTGTTGCCCTTTGAAGCAAAATATATAATGATAACACCATTTTGTATCTTCTGTTTTTCTCACGTGTGAAGCATGTTTTTTCTTAAGGAAGTTAAATATTTCTTATGAAAAAATAATTAGCCACCTCCTTAATTTCAACAGAAACATCAGCAAGAATTGTTACTGTCATTCATTTATTTATTTATTTGATATTTCATGTCCAGGCAACTGAGAGGAATGTGTGGCATTACAACTCTTTACATGAACTATCTTTTTCCTTACCTATCCCAGTAATAGCTTAGCATCTCATTTATTTTGTAAACGAGATGATGATATTTCCTTTGTTTTAAGTCAGGGTCTTGCTCTGTTGCCCAGACTGATGTGTAGTGGCACCATCACAGGTCACTGCCGCCTTGACCTCCCAGGCTCAGGTGATCCTTTCACCTAGGCATGCACTACCATGCTCAGCTAATTTTTTTTTTTTTTTTAATAGAGATGAGATCGCGCCACGCGGCCAAGGCTGGAAGATAATGATTATTTTCTTTACCACATACCATACTCATTCTTCTTTTTATAATAAAACAAGATAGTTGACTTAGGAGACTGAAACAGTGCCTGGCTCAATAAATGTTGCATGAATGAATGAACTCAAGGCCAGGTAAACATAAGAACAGAGAAAAAAATAAAAGTGAAGTCATGACTAGTAACGTTTTGTGTATTTCATAGCCATCACCTCTTGGTAGCTTCCCCAAGAATAGTCCATTGTCCATGTGACAAGGATGTTGTATCCTTGTATCACCTGCTCCCTTCCCCCACCACTCTTTTGGGAAGATTTTTCCAGATCACCAGATGCACACTGTTAGCTACTGAAGGATCTCTTGTCTGTCTCTTCAGCTCCTCCATAAATACACACATTTCTTCATTTGTTTTTAAGGCAATGCTGTATGTGTAATCTTGTGTGAATCTTTATTGAACACTTATGGAATGAGCCACCTGTTCTTACAAATTAGCTGAGTTCTCAAGAAGGCTCAAATTAGTGAATTAGTTGATGAAGGAAATTTGTTGCCGAGACAGCAGGCAGCTAAGGAATTTTTCAGCTTGTCAAAAGTATTGTTAGTCTCACAGCTTGGCAAGGAGACAAGAAGATACCATTTCGAAGAATTCTAGGTAGTGACTTAGTACCTTAAATGCACTAGAGAAGAAAATGAAATTGCTTGTCTTATCAGTTAAAGAGAAGCTTTGCCGCTCTCACACCGTAGCCCAGAAAGTTAACTAAGTTTTGTAGAAGTGGATAATCTTTTCTCGGTGATCGATGCGGCTAGGTTAGGAGTCAGATGCCAGGGGAGTCTTGGGGAAATTGGCCTCATCATTTTAGCTGTGTTCTGGCTGAAGGCGGTGCTGAACAGACCTCAGAGCTCGCTTGGCCATGTCTTGTCCCCGGGCACGCAAGGCCCTGCAGATTCCTACAGACGCTTGTTAAGTGATGAGCATCGCCTGAGTGTAGAGCCGCCTCAGGGTCCTCTCACAAGCATCCAGTCCCTTGCCCAAATATCAGAGGTGATGTAAAGCCTCCGACAGGTCATCGTGGCTCCTGCCTCCTCCATGTGACAAACCCCACTTTGACTGGCATCCAGCAGCAAGTATCTCTCACAGGGTAAACCCCCTTGCTTCCGAGGGACAGGGCTCTGTGTGTCAGTTGCACAGAGTGGAGACCACCCAAGAAGGACCCCTGAGTATCCAGGGACCCTGAGTGCTCCCTCCCTTCTCTGCTCAGAACTTGGTGGGTCTCTGTGACCCGGGTCACACTGCTTGTGTTTCACCTACACAGGAAAAAGGAAAAACATCCTCTAGGCTCCCTGTGTCTGAGATGTCGGCCCCATTTGTATGACAGTGTGGCCATGGTGTCCTTTTCCTTGTGTATCCTACAGGCAATAAAGTCTCACTTTAGAAAAAAATTATTAGAGATGAAAAAGCATAAAGAAAAAAATAAGCACATTTATGAATTTCCTATCCAAGTATATAAGAGGGGACTCCCCCCCCAAAATGGAATTATCTTTGGGAAGGCAGGCCCCTTGTAGTACAGGCTTTCCCCGCTAGGTGGGTGTTCTAGGAACCCATCCGCATTCGTGGACCAGCTAGCGTTGCTGTGAGAGGCTGTGTTTGGCTTCAGTGGATTTTTCTGGAGATTCTGTCAACGCATTTGCCCGTTTCATGACGGGTGATGCACAAGCACACCCGCCCACACCATGCTGAGTGTTCAGTGGCTTTTGACCCAGAACGGTGTGACTCCCGTTGCCCACCCTCCCTATTCACCTGATCTCATCTTCAGTGACATTTTTGTTTGTTTGTTTCCCTGGCTGAAAAAAGTCCTCAGACGGAAACGTTTTGCCGATGCGGAAGAGGTGAGACAAACAAACAAACAAAAAAAAAAAACGGCAGAAGCTCTAACAGCATCCAAATAGGTTCAGAAACTGTTTTGAGCAGTAGAAAAAGCATCTCAATCAGTGTAATACATCAAACAGAGAGTACTTTGAAGGTGACTGAAGTTTAAACATGTAAGAATAAGGACACATTTTTTTATAAACATATTCTGGTTTGGGGAGGGTCCTCTTTTATAAATGCTATTAACATCTTTTAATCCTCTGGTTTTGTACTTCTGGAAGTATGAGTGGTCTGGTCATGTTTTTTGAGTCCTTAGAGCAATTATGTGTGGCAGTGAGGAGGTGACAGGGGCCATAGAGAAGAGTCTAAGGAGAATCTTCTCCCTGTGTAGAGACCTTTATCTTTTTTGTCCCATCTTGCCAGACAATACTCATAACTCAGTAATTATTCATTGAGCACCTATGACATGCCCAGCACAGTTTAGATACTAGAAATACTACAATGAATAATGACAGATGCCTTTGTGGAGGTTATAATCTATGGAAAGTGGAAGGGAGACAGTGGAAATGCCCGGCACAAATCTCGACCATCCCATAAAAATTTGAGCTTTATTGTTTAAATAGGTACATATGGGACCTGGTATCTGGTCCCTTTTTGAGTGTCGATGTATAAAAACCAAGATCAGAAATGTGTATCTAAACTGTGTATCTGAAACAGTAGATGACATTAAAATAAGACGGTCACATCAGTCTTATTTCTAGATGATATTTTACAGTCGTTGGACAATGATTTAAGTCTGCACCTAGAATTCTACCATTTGGGTGGAACCTGTTAGGACCACAGACTCTCAGAGAGGACCATGTGTGATCCTCTCTGTTTTGACCTACACAGCACCTCTGTCCCCATGCCTGAATCCTCTCCTGCGCACATCCATCAGTAATTACCAGGCTTTTTTGGAAATCTCCAGGCACCGAAAGTTCTGTTTCTCGAGGCACCTGTTCCACCCATCAGTAGCTCCTGTTTTTAGAGTGATCTTCCTGATATTAATCCGAAATCCACAGGTCCATAGTTTTCTCTTCTGAGAGTAACGTGCAGGTCTCTGGGAACTGTCTCAAACAGCAGAGATGACGCATAAGCAAATTTCTTTTTCCAAGTTTCAAAGTTCAAACAGCCAGAAAAAGCCCTGAAAGAGATTAAGGTGCTAAACTCTTCCACAAAATGTATAAAGGAAATAATAGAATGTATCAAAGGGCACCAGTGCCATGTGGAAGAACTGATGATGAGATGATTTGGCTTTGACATCTGTCACTCTTTTGTCAGCAGGGTTGATGAACTCACTTGGCTACCTGAGAAGGTGGCACCTCGTTCCCTCCACGTGTGGACTTACTCAAGCCATACACTAAGGCAAAGCAGTTGAGCTTCTAAGCTCGGTCTTTTTCTCTTCCCTCAATCTGGGGTATCTGAATAGCTGAGTTATTTTAGTATTAAATCTGAATATGGAAAGGCAGTTTGAAGCAGTCAAAATACCGATTTTTATAGCTCAGAAGAGACTCCAACACACAGAGTGTGCTCTCATGGAGAAGCCAGGGATGAAAGGTCTTGGTTTGAGCCACAGCAAAAGTTTATCCTTGTGTGGAGGAAATGGAAATCTATTTTAATTACCAATAAAAAGATACTCATTCTTGGGTTCCTTGACAACATCCATCACCAACACACTAATGGTTTTCTTATAAAAATAAATCAACTGAGTCTTCCCTCCTTCTTGTACCACCTGAAAGCGAGTGTCTTATCCTCTTATGCCCTTACTGGATGGTCAGAAGGAGGTCAGACTGTATTCATGACTGGCATCATTGATTTGTTCACCAGACATACGGTGAGAACCCAGACTGTGTCAGATACCTTCACCAGTACTGAGGACTCACTGACAAGTAAGACAGAGCATCACTCCACACTCAGGCCCCCAAGGAGTTCCTGGGGACGGAGAAGGGCGAAGTGTTCTGTTAGAGGCATGCACGGGGGTATGAAAGACACCTGTGAGACATGTCCCCAGGGCTGAGTCCGAGCCGCTCAGAAGAAGAAGAGCATTCCAGGCATCATTGGCAAGAGGTTGGACACTGTCTGAAGACAGCGGGAAGCCACGGAAGCATTTGAAGGAAAAAATAGTAGATTTGAAAGAACAAAACAGTAGATTTGCACTTCAGAGCAACCATTTGGAATATAGCAGGCATATCCAACCCACGGCCCACAGGCCACGTGCAGCCCAGGACAGCTAGTCATGGGGCCCCACAAAATCTTTTGACATTATGTGTTTTTTTAGCATTTATTTTATTCATGAGCCATGAGTAGTTCCATTTTTGAAGTTCACAATCTCGCCCTACTCAATACTGCTTTTTGGCAGCACATACATTTGTGAGCAGCTGTTTTCAAGTACAAAGCACACAAAGAGCAAAACCTGAACAAACATTTCTGACAAGCACCTTGAGAACTCACTAAGAATTGCGACCACTTCCATCAAACTAGGTATTGATAGATTTGTTTTACAAAACAAGGCCAAATCTCCCACTAGTCTTACCTTGTTCTCATTTTTCTAAACTTTATAATAGAGATCTAAAAAATAAAAGAAGTCCTATTACGTATTCACACTAACTGTATTATATATGTTTGGACCAAGACAATTCCTCCTTACTCGATGTGGCCCAGGGAAGCCAAAAGTTTGGACACCCCTGAAGTACAGTGTGCAGAAACAGTTATAATGGAGTAAGAATCAAGACAAGACAGGCGAGTCAACCTGAGAATGGATCTCTGCCTGTTTTCTAAAATCCAAGCAAAAATTCCAGAGAGCCTCGAATAAAGTCGCAGAGTGCAGGTGGCATGACGTGGGCTGGGTCAGAAGATGTTGAGACAGAAGATTTGACGGCAACTGTATATGGGAGTGGCGAAGACCTCAAGCGTAACTGTCAGTATCTGACAGGGAGTGTGGGGGGGACCCCACAAATGTAGGTCAGGAATCCAATTGTGAAGGAGCGGCCCACTGAAGGAAGTCTGTGGGGGAAAGGTGATGGACGGTGGTGGTTTTGCCAGTGATGGTGTCTGGTTGTCAGAGTCTGGGAAGTCTTCTTCAACGTGGAAGCCCAGGAGTGGTGGTTTAGTGGGCCGTGTGGCAGACACCCGGCATCTTTTCTTTGAAGCTTCCGCTTTTCTTTTTAAAATAAGAGCTCCTGGTTAAAAGCTGTGTGTCAGATCCCATATGGGGGCTCGAAGATCTAATTTTACTTAAGGGCCCCAAGGCACAGAGGCCAGCCAAGATTCTGAGAAGATATCAAATAAAAATCTTGGAACCAATGGAAAGCAATTTTCATAATTAGGAGGAACACATCACCCCATGTATCATCATTAGTCCGAGACAAGGAACAGAAGGTTGGGGAGGGGAAAGGATGGTTTCTCTAAACAGGGAACAGGTGGCCAGTGCAGTCAAGGCCAGCTAGGGAAACCTTAGGCAACGCACTCAAAAAAATGTCCCTGTTCCTTCCCTAGAGACTGTCAGATACAGTGGAAAACAGGATTATTAGTTACTTGGCAGTGGGCGTTTCCCTCCATGATGGTGTTTTCATTCTTACTTAGGCACAGAGAAAGACCAAGGGATAGAACTTAATGGCCCCCATAGACACTATAGAAAATGAAGTGTCTCTGTATCTCCCGATAAACCAAAGTTTTGATATCACCGGGTGTCCAAAAAGAAATTTGGCTTTCATTTGAATTGCTTTCTGCAAAGTTAATTGTTTGCTCTCAATCCATAATTGATGATAGCTTTTCCCCAGCTGCAGTTAGACCAAGGAATCTTGGCAGTCTAGTGCTATAGAGCCAGACACAAACAGGTAATAACACCCCAAGAAGAGCTGAAATATTAGCCTCCTGAGACACAAGCTGTGCAAATTTCTCTGGCTTACAAAAGAGACATCAGTTATACCTTAGAGCCTGTCTAGTAGACTTAGTTTCATGAAAGTTGTATAATAATTTTAAAAAGTGCGGATGACACACCAGAAGAAATGGCAGAAGATGAGCTCTGGAGAGCTTGATGAACCAGTTCCACAGTGGTCACCAGAATGAGAGGGCTCTCACAGCTGAGACGTTACATGCATGTGTAGCCGATTGCCTTTAGTGTCATTACATATGTACAAGGGCAGGCCCCCAAAAGCCCGGAATTTATTTATAAAAATAAATAAATTTATTTATTCTGACATGTTTAAAGTTCAGCTACCTTCAAAGGACTCTGCCTGGTGCAATGCACCTGTCGAGACGCTTTTCTCAAACCAGTCTGAACTTGTCAATTTTGATGCCTTTTAGTGCTTCTGCCATTTTTTGTTTTACCTCTTCCCTTTGAGGACTCTTTTCATCCAGGGAAACAAAAGAAAACATCACTTGGGGCGAGATCGGGTGAATAAGGAGGGTGCGGCACAGGGGTCATGCCGTTATTTGGTCAAAAACTTCTGAACACTCAGAGCAGTGTGGACAGGTGTACTTGTAAATCACCCCCCATGAAAGAGGCAAACCATGGAAAGACTCTCCAAAAAAATTCATTGACGCCAACACAGCCTGTCCTAACAACACTAGCTGGTACACGGATGTCTTCCCTAGCAGAGGAAGCCTGTACTACCAGGGTCCTGCCCTCCAAAGGATAATTCCGGGCTTTGGGGGGGGTCCTCATCGTATGTGTTATGTGTAGTCTTCTGAAACTACTGAATATGCTCGTTATCCAGGATCTAGTATGGTCTCCTGCCTAGAGTGACACCTCCTCTTGTGGCTATTGAAATTCTATCAACTTCAGTCCCCTGTTCAATCCCCAAATCCGCATCTTTTCATGGTGCCTTTTCCTGATTGCTGGAGATGTCCTCAGTATCTCTTCTTCCTGAAACTTCTGGCATCCGTGACTTAACAAAAGAATTGTTCCCTTTGAGAGATTGTTCCAGAATGTCACTTTCCCCTCCCCACCCAGTTGGAGAAGAGCTCTGCCATTCCATCCTCGCCACTGTGATGTCCAGCACAGAGTGAGCATGGGTTGCCATGTTGATCAATTAGACCACAGCCACCATGCCCGTGCCCTTCCCCCGCAAAGAGGGGAGGAAGGGAAAAGGAAAGAAGCAAAATAAAACTAAGCAAGATTCGGCTACTCGGAAGGCTGAGGCGGAAGCATCGCCGGAGCCCAGCAGGTCAAGGCTGCGGTGGCCGGGAGCGGCCACTGCACTCCAGTCTGGGCGACAGAGTGAGACTCCAACTCAAAAAAAAAAAACCAAAAAAACTAAGCAAGACAAAACAATATCTATTTTGTGGTTCAGAGATAAAGATCACGGCCTTATGCAAAGTTCTTTCTCTTTGTAAGCATGCTGTGTAATTATTCAGACACGATGGCGACAAAAATAAAAAGGAAGGGAAATGTTGGTATGTAAACAGTTTTAAGTGTTTTCACTCTTTTTGGATCTTCTTTTGCTTTATCCAATTTGTTCTTATTAAATGTTATCCAAGCAAAACGTATTCATCTTTGCATTCCTCTGTTTCGATTAGGAGACTGTAATTCGATTTTGATTCTTCCGAGGGAATTGCTTGGTGGAAAAGATCACGCTAGGTTTCCGCTGCTGCCTCTTTCTGCTGGGAAGGTAACCTTTTGCAAGAACTATGGCCTCTTAATCTTTTAGTGGAAATTGCTCTTGTGAAAACGAGGCCTGATAGCATCTTGGCTCACTAATTCACGCCATGTGGCCCCAAATTAAAGCATTAAAATTTCATAGATATAATATCATTTATAAATCATGTCGTGAAAACATCCGTTTTCTTATAGACCTTGAAAACTGGACCTGTCTTCTTCCTCCAGCTGTTGCTTGACGTTCATGACAGCACGGCAGCATTTGTGAAAAACAAAGCTTAAAGTGGGCAAGCTGCACCGACCCCCTCAGAGTATCAAGACTGTTCTCCCCCCACCCCCCTTTATGTCTTTATTCTGTCCAGTTGGAGAAAGGCACTCTTCACCATGTCCCCCAAGTTCTCGCCTCTAAAACTTCAATGTGCTTAGTGGACGAGGACAGCAGACTAATTAAGTAGATGGTCAACATTTGCCACGTTTCAAAAAATGACAATGGCAGATGATTTCTTTTTTGCATTTATCCTTCAACAGCAGATGGGGAGTTGGTAATTGTTCAAGTGACAAAAATAACTTGCCCCCGTTTACCATCCAGTTTTTTAAAAAATTGTCTTTGGCTATGCATACATAAAAATCCTTGTCTGTTAGAAAAGGCGAAAATTAGAATGTGGATGTTGAGGTGTCTCCAGGAGGTACATGACACATGTTTGTTTGGCTCACAGATGCTGATGGATATATAATCGCATTTGCCAACCATAAAATCCCTGTTGGTAACACGCTTTCATCTGTAATAATCTGCTACTTTCTTGAGACATGCTAATTTTCTCTAATAATGCAGGGGCCCACGAGGATTTGTATGTTGTACAAACAACTAGATGTAGTAAACAATCAGACACAAGAGGCCATTATATCATAATCTGGACTTCGTTATTTCTCAGGAGTTTGGGATTTTTGCTTGTTTGCTTGTGTCGTTTTAATTTCATTGTGCCAGTGAGCATTTCATAGCATAGTGTTAAGATAGATGCTTTGACCTTTGATACAAAAAAGGAGCTGAACTATCTTTTTATTGCTTGATATGTTGGATTGGAGAAGATTGTTACCTATTCAGTATTAAAGATGAGTCCCAAGAAACTTGGAGCTATTCTGAAGTCTGGAATTCCTTGAGCGAGTGCATTTTCTCCAGGCTGAAATTGACCTAGACACAGACATTTGATGGTATAGGATTCCCTTAATGTCTGAGGCACAGCAGTTGTGTGGTCATTCACAAGGACACATTTTATATTCGCTGGTTACCCATGCTACCAAGATCATTTGTCTGGTATATAACCTGAAACGTGTTTTTGTGCTAATTGAATTGTTGTCAGCCTGAGATGCCTTCTCCAGTCAGGCTAAAAACAATTTCAAGCAGAATATCAATAAGATGCATCTGAGTATATATCTGTGCAAGCACAATTGTTTTGTGTGTGGACATACATATATTTTACACAAATGCACTGAGAGAGAGAGTGAGTTCCTATCTTCTTGCTATCATGCTTATGGATATTCGCATGCTTCCACGTTGGGTATAGCTTTGGATCTGAGAAAACCAGACTGTTATTTGTCCTGTAACTTGACTGGGAAATCTGAAAGGGCCAGATTCCTGCTGGTCTTTTGGGTGCATGAATTTACATGTCCACCAATATGTTTTCTTCTTGCTTTTGTTTTGTGAATTCCAGGCATACACAAATATAAACAGAATAACACATAACATCCCTCTACATACCCATCGCCAGCCCCAACAAGCATCAGCCCACCCCCCCCCGCACACTCATTGTCCTCTCTGCCCTCTCCACCATCAGTCCCCTCTCCCAGCTCTTGAGGCAAATCCACGATCCTGTTACTTCACTTCTCAACGTTTTATTATGTACTTCTCTAAGACAAAAACTTAGTTTGAATATATGACCAGAATACCATATCACAAGAATCAATTAACCCTAACTCTGATGATCATCAAATATCCAGTCAATGCAATTATCAGCTGCCATACATCTTAAGAAAATTATAATTCAAATAAAATCTGCAAATTTCTTGCTTATAGATTGATGAGTCTTTAAGATTTTTAAGGACATATAGGTACCCCCCTCCTTCTTTGTTTTTTCTTGCTGTTCATTTGTTGAAGATACATGGTTGTTGTCCTGTAGTTTCTCACAATCTATCTTTAGTTGATTGCATCCTCATGGTATAGTTTAATATATCCTTTAGTCTCTTATTGAGTATGATTATTAGTTGGTTCTAGAGTTTTGATCATATTTAGATTTGACTTTTTTTTGGCAAGACACTTACTTGACTGGTATTGTCTACTCAACGGAAAGCACACTACACATGTCTCTTTGGGAAGTGTTGTTCGCTGATGTCCCTACCTGTGGCCTATCAGATGTTACAAAACCATGGTATCTTATTTTCTCAAGTCGTCTTCATTTACTAGATGTGATATTTCCATAATTTAAAATACCCCTTCTCTACTCTTTGGTTACCAGTAGTAAGTACAGTCAGTGAACACCCAAGAGAGTAACTTCTTTATCCTTTTATTTACAGTTTTCAAAATAACCGTTAGTTATTTCCTCAGCACTCAATAATGTTTTTAATATCGCAAAGAACACTCGTAAAGCACTTAAAATGTCTTGAAGTATTTTAGTCTGTTGTAGTTGTCATCCCTGTTGATACTCAAATCATGCTGTCTTTGGCCAGCAGGAGGCTCTTACAGTGGGCTCCCAAGTTTTTTGGCATAATCATGTTCGCTCTTAACTCTGTTGGAATATTGCGTCCCAGGAACTTTGGAAATGGCTGCTACCGTCTCCCTTTTACTCTACTTCCCCTTCAGTCTCTTGCCCTTTCCAGGTGGTCTGTCCCATGACTCCTAAAGGAGCTTTTTAAAATGTAAACTATCGCAATACACAAAAGTGCCAGGGCGCGATTGTTTTCAACAGCCTGTTTTATTCGCCTCACGTGGTTATGTTATCTTAGGGAACCAAGTTCACCTGATGTTTGGGATTCTAATATTTTGTGGGCCCCTTGGTCCCGGGTTGCAAACTGCTGCTCTCTTTTGTGGCTTCATCACTGCGGGGTTCATGATAGTCACTTGAATACTTGTTGAATGAGCGAGGACTGAAAGAACAAATAAACCATCAAATACACCCATGCTCTCCGTGTCCTTTAAGGCATACATCGAGTTTTAGATATTGCGCTGTGAAACTGAGAAAAATCTTAGCTGATGAGAGAGTTGATATTGCATGAGCAGGATGAGAGAGCATTTCTGAGTCGTTTGAGAGAAGGCTTCAACAGGAAACTGTCCCTTGCATGGAAAAGCATTCCCTGGGCAGTCTTTCAGACACTAGTTTTGACAGGCACCAAAGCGAGACACATGCTTCGGAGTGTCTTGGGATTTTATGCCAGGAGGTTGAAATAATTTAATGAGTCTGGAAGGGGTGGAGGTGGCATAGAATTATGGTTGCTGTATCCGTTTTTTTCTGATCTGTTTAGGTGATTTATCTATTCTGATTTCCCTGAATTGTTTCGTGCCGAGATTTCATAGAAATAGGTGTTCTAAAAACCATTAAATATTGTTTTTTAATTACCTCACGGCCTCAAAGGAACAAGTAATCCTCATCTTCTTTTTATTGGCACTAAAATTCTCTATAACCACCAGCTCCCATAAAGATCCTTCTTTTTAAAGCCTTGTTTTTTACTAAGGAATGTTGATTTTCTAGACAGATCACTGCAAGAAGGAGTCAGGCAAAGAATAATCATTGTCATTCAAGTCAGTGTTTCATCATCTATCTGGGCACTGAGAGCTATCCTAATTGGAAAAGTCCATGTGTTATAATAAAATTATCCTCCCAACAAGGAAAGCAACACTTTCACAATATGTCACATATCTCAATATGTCAATTGTCACATATGTTCACATATATATGAGATACACACAGCTGGGGAAGCAAAGGTGAACCATTTCCTGATCACTTACTAAATCCATACTTATCAAGTGTCTCGCTCCTTAAATCAGTAGTCTACATTAACATTTTCGCTGCACTCACCCCACAGGTAATTGATTTTTTTAGCATTGAACTTCAATACATTATGCCACACCATATGAAATTGACATTTTGTGAGTCAGAAACAGTTGGACATTGGCAATTTTATGTTTCAACCCTCCAACTTTATTTATTCGTTACAAATATGTACATGTAATGTTTTCACTAATGAATATGCCGAGCACAACCACTCTTTGGGTGAGGGTCAGTAAGAGAGTGGATATATTTCAAGTAGTCTGAAGGATAATTTTTAAGTTGTTTGTTCTGATCAGATCAGATGGTCACAGTTTTTACTCTGGCACTTGCTCGCTTGATGCTTGCCCTAGGAATTACATCAGTTCTTGACATCCATGTGCTTGAATCGTTACATTTTAACTCAATCTATAATTTCTTTGCAGAAATCTCTTTAAACCTCTTGTCCGTTTTGAGAGGGCTAATTAACAAGTCAATAATATTACAAATATATAAACCAATTTGACTAGACCACCAAACCCAGAATATGTTGCACTAGCCTCGAAGAGAAAGTGTAATATGTGAACGCTGGCGTGTGGATGAGTGATGGTGCCATTTTCAAGTAGGATATTAGATTTTAGTAGAACTTAATTTATTTCTAATTTTTCCAGTGACAGCCTGGATATAGATGAAAGTTCAAATCTAATTTGGATTGCGCTTCCCCCATGTGGTCTTTCCATGTGGACTGGATTTCTCACAGCACAATAGCCGGGTTCTGAGATGGGGCATCTCGAAAGCCAATGTTCCAAGAAACCAGGTGGACGCTGTCTAGACTTTATTGATGCAGCCTCGGAAGTCACATAGTGTCTCTTTTGCATCCTTAATTAATTAAAACAACTACAGTCCCACCCAGATTTGAGAGGAAGGCACGTAGACCTCTCTGTGGAAGGAATGTCCGAGAATCTGTGACCACTGTTTATAAACCACCATACTGCTTGGTGCAGGAATCCCGCATCTAGCACTGTTAGTAAATGGCCATCCAAGTTCACTCTGTCTATTGATGAGGAGTTCATTATCTCAGAATGTAAGGTATTCCATTTTTGGAAAGTATTTAAAAATCATTTCTCAAGCTGGACCAAAGTATGCTTTCTCGTCATTTCTGGTTTTGGTTGCCCCCTCTGTTCTCTGTAATAGGACGGGACAAATCAGCCTCCCTTTTTGCTTGAAAGCAGCTTTCACGTGAACTGTGCTTCTTCCTGGAGACTCACATTCTAGTTGCTCTGACTGATTCCTGTAGACCTCCACCACCTGATTAGCCTCTAAGCCTACAACAACTTGCCCTTGTCCCTCTTAAAGTGCATGTTCCATGTAACACTGCCCTTGCTGGCTGGGTCATTAAAATGCTGTGTGTGAAGAAGGACAAAAGTATGGACTTCGCAGCAAACTGGATGGATTTAGACTCCATCATACTCAGTGATCTGTCACAGAATCAAAGAACTGAGGGCCGCATGTTCTCACTCGGAAGTGGGTTCTGAACATTAGTCACAATGCTACAAGAGAGGGATTGGCAGTAGCGGGACACTGCCATGGCTCCAGGGCATATAACATCACCAAGGGTACTTGAGCCTAAACCAGGGAAGCAGGGGACCAGATGGAGGCCCAAATTTCACCTGCACGTAGACTTCTTATGTACCGAATCCTGACTTGTGTCTCACGTGTTTATAATAAGGTAAAAACAAAATCCTGTGTGTATCTGAAAGTTTTCCCAATATCTGTGTATTTATTGGACGATTTATTAGGGCATTCTGTTACTCTATGGTTTTTCAGACCCTCAGAGTGCCAGCATCCTCTGGGCCAGTGAGAGCCGACCTGGTAGTCCGTACTTGATGCCTGCAGGCAGCAAGCGTTTGTGCCCCATATGGCAAATGTTCTCAGCCAGTGAACACTCTACTGTGCCATGCTGAGTAGAAAGTGTTTAGCAATGTGTGTTATAGACCCCTCGGGAGCCCCCCTTTCTGCCGTATATTTTTTTGTGTTCTGTGTTACGGTTTCTGGTTTGAAACCGTGATGGCAGATAAATATATGCTCATAGTAGGGGCTGAGACCGAGACAGAGAGACACAGGAGGGGTGTCGCACTGGAGGTTAACATGCAGGGCTTCCAACAGCTTGAGGAACTTTTGATGCAAAGGTCAAAGTAACAGATGGCAAAGATCAGCAGGAAATTGGGGATTGGGATAAGTCCTTTTGACATTCTGAAGGGCAATGTAAAACATCCCTGTAGGGCTGATCAACAGTTGTCTGAAAAATTCCCAGAGGAAACTAAGGCTAGAGCATGTGGTGACTTCTGGTGACTTAACACAAAGAATTCATTCTGGAGAGTCTTTCAACACATTTGCCCATTTCACGATGAGTGATTTACACGACAACCTGCCCAGGTTGCATTGAGTGTTCAGCAGTTTTTGACACAAAACAGCATGAGCCCCAGGCCCCACCCTCCCTATTTACCTGATCTCACCTTGAGAGACTTTTTTTTTGTTTCCCTGGATGAAAGTCCTCAAAGGGAAACGTGGGAAAGAATTGAAACAAAAAATGGCAGAAGCACGAAAGGCATCAAAATTGGCAAGTTCAAAAACTGTTTTGAGCAGTGGGAAAGGCATCTCAGTAAGTATTTTGTACAAAACGGAGAGTATTTTGAAGGTGACTGAAGTTTAAATGTGTAAGAATAAATACACATTTTTTTTTTAATTATGAGGTTTTTTTTTTGGATCCCCCCTCATATGGGGAGTGTTGTGGCAGCTAGGTAACTTGCCCAAGGTCTTATAGCCGGTCAGTGGTGGAGCTGGGAGCCATGTAGTAGTTGGGATGGTGTCAGATGTTGAATATACCATTTATGATGTGCCAGATTGGGTTGTATTTTTAAACTACATGACAGCAAGATTTCATCTGATGCAGTCCTTGCTTGGTTCAATGTAGATGCTGAATGAATGAATGAATGAATGAATATGCTGTGTGTCTATTGATCCGTATGTTTGCTAATAAGCATCTGTGATGCAGAGCGCAGTTTCTCCTGGTGCAAATCACATCGGTCACTCTTAATGTGTACTGAAAATATTTTTTCATACTATGATTTCATAACTGTAGGATTACAAAAAAAAAATCTTCTTGGAAGAGTCAGTAGCACTATCTCATAGCAGGTTTTTGTTGAGGACATGTTAGGTCTCTCTGTTTTTCAAATACCTGAAATACTAGCAGCAATCTGCGACATGAAATTAATGGGCAATCCTAGAACTAGAAACAAGCTCTGAAAGAGAAACATGTGAGGAATCTTAGGACTTCTGGTTCTCGGTGGAAACTGGCATGAGTCATGTCAGCTCTAGAGAAATATTGTATCCACCGTTGAAATCACATGGCCAAAGAAACTAAGCTGAGATGGTTGAGTGGCACTTGCTCAAAGGCCAACTCACTTATTTTGTCCAGTGGCATTTGAGCAGAAGTGATGTGTGCTACTTCCAAGCAGAAGCTTTCAGAGGCCTTATGTGTTGTGCTGCCGTGTGACTTTTTCTGTGTCACAAGGCCGGCCATGTCTCAAATATGAGTGTTTCACTAGCCTGGGCCCTAGAGTGAAGAGGACATCGAGCCAACCCACTGTGGTCATGCAATGCTAGCAAGAAAAAAGATGTTATAAGTCACTGAGGACTTGGGGCTATTTGTTACCACAGCATGTTTAAACCAAGCTGACTAATAAACTATGAAGATGCTTAAGGAAGTCTGGGCTGATGCTAGAGAAACATTTAGGCATACGAGGAAGAAAAATGCCTTGCAGTCCCAGGCACTGCTAGCCAGGGGAGAGCCTGACTGCAGACACCATTTCTGAGACATCGCTGGGTGGGCTGCATGCAGGGGCGGACACAGAGTACATGCCCAGTTCATGCTGGAAATCGGCCCACAACCGAAGGTCTGAGAATAATAGGAAAGAAGATAGTATCTTCCTTCGTGTGGCAGAAAGGAAGTAGCATTCACTTCTAATCTTTCTGCTTCTTCCTGTCTTAATCACCCTGTTCCATAAGCCCTTCCTCTGAAATACATAGTGCTCTCCCAACTGTCAGTGCCTTAAAATCACTCTAATACTTTAAAATCAATCAAATACCAAATGACTTTTTATTTTATTTATTTATGGGCTCAAAGAGAAGTTTTAGATTGTGCATCTCAAAGTCTGTGGCATTGAGAAGCCAGGGGTCGGGAACGCCCTGGCCCCCTGCAAACATCAGCTGGCCTATTTCACTTCAATCTGTTTCAAATATTTAGCTTCTAATTAGATTTCATTTGTACAAAGGGTTCTGCAGCCAAGATCGCTTGAAAACCACTGCCTCCGATGAAGCCACGAGCTCATGGCAGCTATTTTGAAGTGATTGTCATCACATGCTGTGGACTCTGTTTTGGTCTGTCCTAATCCCAACCCTCCTTTCCAGAGCATGTGTCAGAAGACGCTTCACTGCAGAGATAAATATTCATGCGCCTTGCATTTTGCTCACAGGCACTGTATCAACTATATTTAGAACTCCGAACGTTGAGATGTACTGTGTCAACATTGAAATTTAATTACTGTGATGGACTTTAAATCCATGCACCTTCTTGCACTGCGCGGTGAATATTGCCTGTTGTATTTCTTCCTTTCCCTTGACGCCCCGGCGGGAGAGGGTTGCAATCCATTTAAATAGCGCCCACCTGCTCTTCTCCTCTGAGTGAATGAAATGCTCTCTCCATTTTACAACTGTTTTATCTTTGTATTGTGAAAAAGAAATATCGTCTGCCTAAACACATTGGACACTTCCCAGTATGCGCTATCTCTCTGCTTCTCCTATTATCACTCATTCTGGTAATAAATGATAATGTTCGTTACTAGGATTTGTAAAGTGCTCAAGTTAGCCATTATTTTAAAACTCAGGTTAAAGTAAGGAATTTAGATTTATGTAAGCCCGGTGCCGTTTCATTAAGAACCAAAGGCATTTTAATTTTTCTCTCACTTTACCCAAGGGACTTTACCTTTCTTAATGTGACATTAATCAGGGTTTTAATATTTCTTCAAAATGTATCTATTCTCTGCGTGCTATTTACTGTCTTTGTCAAAGTCAACGAACAGGAATAAAAAGTATTTCCATGATATAAACACTACTGCTTTCTTGGCCGCCGTGTAAGAGGCACATGAATGCTGTTGAAAATGAATCTGTCTGTGGTGCCTTTGCTATGCCTGTGTAGGATTTTGATTTCATCTTAAATGAATGACATAAACCCCAGGTCTGAAAACTAATAGAATTTCTGCATTTACCTACTGATCCATAACCTTTAGATTAGACGATGTGTCAGTTTTCAGTCAGTTGGCGGGATGAGGCAATGCTTTAAAACCGAAATGAAAAGATTTCTGTAATACCCCGGACACCAGATATGAAGGCCAGTTTGGTGGGTTATTATTCGAATGATTTTATATTCGTCCCGATAAATGGTACCAAATAAGCCGTAGGAAGTAGATACAGCCCCCTAAATGAGAAGAGACAAGGGAAGAAATGTGTTTGATTACCTGACACCAATTTGCACTGGCAGATGGAAGGCTGATTAGGAGTCCAAGGCCTGACAGACCATGTTGCCTGAGTCCTGGTTGGAACCAAGGAGCGTGTGTGCCATGACTGGCTGGCCGGAGCCCCTGGAGACGTGACTGCCTCTCTGGTTCTTCTCGCTCCTGTGTGTCCAATGTTGTGACTGTGGGTCTGAGGTAACTGGTAAAGGGCACGTTCTCAAGGTGCTCAGAGCTCGGTACAAGTGAGGAGGAACCCACAGTGCCGCTGACCTGTAACGCTGGACATACTTGCACACAAAGAATCTGGTTCAGTCTCCTGCTGTGGCTTCCTGGTTGGGTGACTCCGGGCAAATTATTTAATCTGAAATCTGTCTCTTCATCTGTAACCTGATATTGGTGTGAGGATTCGGTGTGATCATCCGGGCAAAGTGTCTCGTCAAGCTCCAGGCACACAGTGGGCTCTTGATCATTGGAGGCTGGGATGACAGCCTGACCCTCAGATGGGTCCATTTAGGTCTAATTGGTTCCAGTGGGATGAAGAAACAGCATGTGGATGGCCAAGCCTGGAGGCAGGGATTGGTGAGAGGCAGGTTCGAGGTGCCGGCAAGTGCAGACAGATCCACCCCTGGCTGCAACAGCACCAGTCCCTGGTGGGCATCCGCCAGTGAGGAGCCCAGCAAGCCATGAGGAGGGCATTAACAGAGCCAGAAGCCTGTCATCAGCCCCACGGGAGGAGGATGCAGGGATGACGGATGAAGGGGGAGCACACCTGGAGCTTTCCCCTTTTTTTACCTACAGCCAGTCTGCTCCCAGCCAGGCCAGACCTCAGCCCAGAGCCCATTTCTCCTTGTACCCCATGTACCCCAAAGCCATCCTAGAAAAAGGGTGATGGATCCACTGGATGCTCAGTAGTCAGGGGTATGTTTGTAAAATAGCGTCTGTCCGAAGAAATATAACTTAAAATTAAAGCATTCCACCTTCTTTCTATTTAAATGTGGCCATGTCCAAATCAAGCATGTAATCCCTTCACCTGTCTCCCCCCTTTGCCTGGCCTCCTGGTCTCTGCGTTTCCACCACAGCAAATTCCAGCCTCTGTGTGTTGCACAGCACACAAGGGATGGGTCAATAAAAGTCACTCCAAAATGTAAGCTACAGAAAGGAAACGGGAACTGAATTTCAAAGCGGAGAGCACAGAGGTACGGTGGGTGCTATTTGTCACAGATGGGACACCGTAGGTCAGCACATGTGCACTGGGGGGCCATTTGCCTACTTACATCCTTCCTCTACTCTGCTGTCAGTCACAGTACACACCATTTGGGGGGGTGCTCCCTTGACAACCAGCTTCAGGGAGGTTTTGACGACCAGAGAGCGATGGCGGAAAACTAGAGGCTAAGAAAAAGCGAAATGGCAGAGGATGGGGTCGATGCATAAGTTCGTAGCGTTTGTGTTGGGCACGGCCACGCTCCGGTTTGGGGAGTTTGTCGCGCGCCCTTTGGAGCGACAGTGCTGCGCTTGTGAATATGCCTTGCATTTTGCAGATCTGAAAAAAGTCAGGGCTGTCTGTGGGCTCACGGGGATGGAGCATCCAGTGGGAAAGATGGAACACTTCCGGCTTATTCTTCCATTTGAGTTTAACAGAGGTGTGAAGCCAGTCTTGTCCGGGGAGAATGCCACTGGGGACAGCACGGCAGGAAAATGATTTTGTCCTTTCAAATGGGGCCACTTTGACCCAAGTGGCCCTCCACCTTCAGGAAGACCGTGGGGCCCTGAGGAAGACGGTTTCGGCGCTTTAACCCTCAATGATGCTCAGTTCACCCAAGAACTGGCGAATGTGGTGACCTGCAAGCAGTCAACTATCGTGCGACTTTGTATTCCATGGGCAAGTTAAAAATGCTACGGACGTGTGCGTCATCCCGAGATGTCTCCCTCTGCCTTGGGGAGGCATTTCCAGCAAAAGCTATGATTCCTTCAGCCCCACGCCCAGTGGACATCTCTTCATCCCACAGCCCTGGCTTCTGTCAGGCAGGCTCCAGTGTCCACCATGATTAATTGTTCCAGCCTAAGTGTCCTGGTCTGGAAATACCTCTTCCTAGGGGTTGTGACTTCTTACTGCTGCATAGCTTTGGGTTGCTTCCTTCTCCCCTGAGTAGGTTTTCATGTCTTTGTCATTTAGGCAACCAATTCCAGGTACTGCCTTTTCTCTGTTAGAAGGACTTCAAGTAGTTTCTATTTCGTGTACAGATCTCGACGGATATACACACATTGGTTTCAATCTATTTCTGCCCAATGAGTCAGTAGACTGGGCAAGTTAATGTATTTAAGCAAATATGTGTTTACACAGCTTTGAATAAAAACCAAATGCACAAATAATGTGGCAAAGCATTTATCATAGCAAAACACTGCTTTGGTCTCTGGTATTTCATGCCCTTCACAAATACCCCCAATGTGTTAGTCTGAGGATTTTTCATTGGGGCTAAACTAGTCCACGTGACCATCTAATACTTTTACAGTAGTTTGCAAGAATTATACACCTGTCCAGGTTGGGAAAACAGCCCTGAACTAAAGTTTCCCTTCAGTATGTGCTTCCTGATGTACAGACCATTTCTAACCATCAGAAGACATGCCCGTCACCCTCGTGTGAAGGAGTTCACCTGGCCCACAGGTCAAATGTGCCCTGACCAGCTTTCCCCTCTCCCTTCTGAGCTAGAACAGCTGGAGAGAATTTTATTAAGTGGTTAAAGAATAAAGCTTGCTAATTCTTGTAAGAATCCAGACAATGAATGACATAAAATGGGCCATTAATGTAATTCATGTCTAAAGTTCAGCATTGATATGATGAAACATGTCAGGCGGGGGAGCTGACTCTTCAGAGCTCTACTCCTAACTGCTTGGCTGCATGAGTGCAGTAAGTCCCCTATATCTACACAAGTCCCATTCCGAGAGTGCGTCTGTAAGTCCAATTTGTTCATAAGTCCAACAGAGTTAGCCTAGGTACCCAACTCACAATCGGCTACACTGTACCAGCTACATCACCACTGCTTTTACACTGGCTTCCGGACATCCTGGGCTTGAAATAAAGACCCTGCACTACTGTACTCTATACCGTCCTGTATGATAAAGTACACAAAAGCACAGCCACTTGCAGAGGATGCAGTTTGTGACAATGTATGCCGGACACACGAACTAACTCCCATGACTGAACATGTGAATGCACATGGGCGTCTTTGAAAGTTCACAATTTGAAGGTTCGTATGTAGGAGACTTACTGTAATACAAAGACAATCCATCTGAAAGAAAAGGACTAGAAATAATGACTGTTTTAAGGGTAGCTTAAATAAGCTTTGAAAATAGCAAGATCGCACTGGAAGCAGATGACCTGGGCATTCAGATACCAAATGACCTAGAAACCCATTCTTCCTTGGCAGCCAGCATCCCTCCTTCATGCATGTGGCTTTTTTCCATCTCAAACCTGGGAAGCAGGGTGCAACACCAGTCCCTACGTTCTCCCTGAGAGCTGGGAGGTGGCCTCCAGTTCTGATGTTGTAATCCATGTTACGTTCAGTGGCACCTTGGGCTTTTCACTGGGTCCAGAGGCTGGTAAGACCCGGATCATCAAGCGGCCTTGGAAAATGTGCTTGTGTAGCCAAACTGCATCCATGTGGTTTCTGTGTGCTTAAGATATGCCTGTGTCTCTGCTCCTCTTAACTGGGGTCTGAAGCACTCTCTGTAATCAAGCTCTCTACTTCACTGAGATCCTGAGCAGTCGCTCACGTGACCAATTTCATCCACCATCACTTTTCAGTATCTTTTAGTAGGAAAGAATACGTTCATCTATAAGAGAAATAGGATTTTGATTTTAGGAAGGCTATAAAATAAAGCAAAAGTAAATTCTTCAGTCCACGTTTGTCAGGTATGTTTCATTAAACTGAAAACATCAGTTTACTTTTTAAAATTATTTCAAGCACACACTGGGAATTACCGGAGAGCCATGGAGAAGGAACTAGCCTTACCTTGACTACTGTTAGACTCCAGGCACCCACATGGATATTCATGGTGGAGATTATGGCAACACTATTAATACTGCCTTATTTCCAATCAGAGCTGAGAGATCAAAAAAGACAGACCCTCTGAGGAGCTACTCATTTTTTAAAAATTCATGTTTAAAATTAATAATTTTCCTAGGCATTCAACAGTGAATAATAAAGCTGAGCTCATTTATTGAAAGTTTTAAAATAGCTCTAAATTAGTTATCTGTGATAACAGAAAGTCAGTCTGCAGACGCCCAGCAACTGTCTCAGGGTTTCATCCCTGACTGTAGAACCTTGAGCAGGTTACTTAATTGTACTCAGTGTCCATTTTCTCCAGAAAACGAATATAATAACAGTGGTTACCTTGGCTCGTTATCACAATGATTAAAGCAGATTATTCATTTGTTTATCATTCAACAAGTACATATTGAGCATCTCCTACATAACAGACACGACGCCTGTCCTGTTGGACTTGTAGCTTAGAAGAGGAAATAAAAATGAGTCAAATAATTGCACACATAAATATAATTCCAGGTAGATAAGGGCTACTAACAGAAGATATTTGATGCTCTAAGAATACATGACAGGTGACTTCACTTAATCTGGGTGGGGGAAGATTAGGAAAGGTTCTCTAAAGAAATGCAAAGGAGATATGAGGGATTAGTAAGCACTGATTAAGCAGTGTGTGTGTGTGTGTGTGTGTGTGTGTGTGTGTGTGTGTGTGTGTGTGTGTAGGACGTAGGGTGGACATTTCAGGCTGAGAAAAGTGTGTATACCTAGGTTCCTGAGGCAGCCACTATTAACTTTCCTTCCAGTTATGTTTATTTTTTATTTTCAGCTTAAAGAAATTATTTTGGTTCAGAAACTTAGGGAATTATTTTGCCATTAAGCGTGTGTGGTGGAAGATCACCTGAAGATGCGTCTGTATTTTTTGTAGAGAGCAGGGCAAGGGTGCATGACACAGACTCATCATGGATATACGTGAAGGGCATGTACTGTCATTCATTCAGAAAACGTGTATCAGGCCCCTGCTCTGTGCCAGGCATGACTCTCAACATGGCGAATGCAGGAACAAATGAGACCCAACCTCTGTCTTCAAGGACATGAGCCCCTAGTTCAGTGAGGGAAAGAGATACGGAGGCCCACATTTCTACGATACCATATCAGAGCTGTGTATATGAGGTCAGTACATTCTGGAGCACGGTACACGGCCCAGCTGCCTCTACCTGGAAGGGTCAGGGAAGACGCCACAGAGGAGATGATAGTGAGCAGAGCTCTGACGGAAGCCTAGGAAGGACATTCTGGAAGAGCATGTGCTGGGTGTCTCATCTATCTCCCCAGGACCCTAAATATCAGTCTAATTTGCAAACAGCCCAGAAAGGAGTTCTGTGGGTTATTCTGAGTTGCTCAAGACATACCATGCATGCAGGGGCTCTGCCTGCAGATAGGAGGCCAGAAAGGTGAGCGGGTAAAACTGTGAGGATTTTCTTATGCAAAATGAAGAATATGGCATTCTATTTTCTACTCAAGATGGTAGAAAGCAACTGAAGCATTTTAATCAAGGGGAATGATGCCTTCAGATTTGCATGATAGAAAATGGACCTGTTTGAGAAAACTCTAAAGGCATGGAGGCCAGCCAAAAAGCGAGTCTAGTTGTCCAGAACAGACAAGGAGGCTCAAAGTGAAGGAATATGAAGGGAATGGATTTGAGAAACACTCTGAAGTGAAATCCAGCAATAATCTGTAGGGTTGAGGAAGAGCAAAGAGATGGGAGGATGAGAAGATGCTTCCGGCCTACATGACTGCAGATACTGTTCGTTGAGATGGGAACACAGAAAGGAAGGGTAGAAAAAACACAGAGATCACCTCAGAGGATACTGTGAATGAGGTTCTGGTGTGTGTGTGAGGGAAATATCCACGTGGGGAGAGCTCCGGGCCTCTTGTGTAGACTCGGGGATTGCAAACTGTCTTCCCAGGAGAGGAGAGTTGGGGAAGAGAAGATGCCGAGGGAACCCTTGGCGCTCCGACTCTTGCTCTAACCGTCTGTCCACCCTTCCTCACCCCAGCCCTCCTGGTCCCTCCTCCCTGGTCACTGAAGGCCTTGTGAACCAGTTCACGTTTCCCAAATTCCGCTCTCACTCCACCATTCTCCTGAGACAAATGAACTGTCATGTATTGATCTTCTCAGGACAAGGATACCAGAGTAAATGCCAAGAGACATCTTGCCTGTCTGGAACAGCCACCTGCGGCTGGGGGACAGGAAGTTGAGCCTTGCATGACTTGAAATGCCGGGAGTTGACAAATCTTACAGAAAAGCCCAACAATACTTTACAGCACAGATCTGCTTTTAAATGGGCATTTTTCTCTCTGCACACAAAGAACACAAAATATTTGTTTTCTTTTATATTCTTTTAATGTATATGCACTCACAGTTGCTAAGAATTAAGACTGTCAACATGATTTCTTCTAAATAACTCCTTGGGAAAGCACTTAAGGCCTTCATTTATTATCTAAATGCAACTTGAGCACAAGAACAGAAGAATTATTTTGGAAGGAAAATAATCAATGAATCATTTATCAGTTTTTCTGCCCATTGTCTAACAAATTGTAATTAGTATGATGTCTTTGTTGGCGAGTGTTTATCAGACAGAATGCAGTGTACAAGCAAAGGAAGATTCTGTAAAGAACTGCGTTGTTTTGCAGACCTAATTGTGATGTTATCTCTGGAATTTTATGTGGTCGCATTGTTAATTTTTAATCTGGTATCCTTAATAGCAAGGTTATTAGAGCCTACCTAGAGTTCTGAGTGCCCACGTTAGATAACAAAACCTTGGCATGGTGAAATAAGCATTTGTCTAACACAGAAGAGAGACTCAGAAGTAAGTCTCTGATGGCCTTGGACAGGGCATAATTTTGAGAAATGAATGTGGCAGGATAAAAAGAGGTTTTACCAAGTATCCTTCTAATCTACTTGTGTGCATTCTTTCTACGGTAAAGAATGTACCAAACCCTGTCCAGAGTGTTAGAATTGCCTCCCAGACACTTTACCTGGGACTGTTTGCTCTGCTTCCCCCACCAGCTTGTTTTCATTCCAATAATTAATCACTGAGTGCCTACAGCTTCTGGTACTTATTGAAAAATCAACAATAAATGGCACCCAGTCTCTACTCTCAAAGCTCTCACAGTGGTGTCTAGTGGGACTCACAGTCCTAAAAACAAATGGTTTCAGTATGATGTAATAAGCATGCAGGTGTGATGGTCATAGGAACAGAGGTGACACAGGAGGGAGACCTTCTCATGTGAAATGAACCAACTACTCACCTGTAGGAATCTCAGAAGACCACCCAGACTCCTGCAGAGCCCATCACAAGTAGCATAAGAAAGACCCTGGGTGGGTGGGCGTCCTCATGCTGGCCCTTCTCCCATAGTCCTCCCATAGGGAACTCCTGGGTTAGCTTTGAACGAGGCTAGAACATGGGTTGGGTGATAATTTTCAGGGGTTCCTGAAATCCAGTTACCCCACCATGTGATTTTAGTTGTGGCCTTGGAAGTAAATACTCTTTTCTCAGAAGTATGAAGAATATTTACAAACCTAACATAAAAATGAAGCTATTTCTACACATCCAGAACTATTTTTTAAAATTAGAGCTAACAGTCCCATCAGTCAGCCTAACAAATATGATCTTCCATGACTTCCATCTCTAATATTTATTGTTCATGCATAAACAGAAAAGTATGCACCACATCTGCCTGACACTTTAAAGATTATTCTTTCCTCTTAGAAACAGTTGTGTCCCTGACCACCACACCTTTTTTGACTTTCAGTACATTAAGCAATACTGAAAGTCTCCAATATCCTCTTATTCCTTCTGACTTTTCAGAGGACCTGTGTTTACAAATTAAACCTAGTGATAAGTTATTTTTAACTACATTCTGATATTGTTCTCCCGTAAAGGAAAACTCAGTGTCACAGTGGAAAGACAGGTGGATGAATGGATGGATGGATAGATGGAAGATAGGCAGATGATAAATAGATAGCTAGATGATAGAAAGAAGACAGATGATAGATAGATGGTAGATGGCAGATAGACAGACAGACAGATGGATGGATGGATGGATAGACAGATCTGCTCCTTTGCTTTATCTCTTTTCTTTACCATCTTTGCGTTACTGGGACACCACCAACTTAGCCTGAGCAGGTACTTCTACCACCACTGACCCTTGAACGGACTCATCTGCCCCCTCAGTGGATATGTCTGGGCATGTGAGGGAAAGGGATACACCGTGCCTCCTTTGACTTCTGCCTTCCCTAGGAGGTCAGTGTCTCTCAGGTGCATTTCTCTAGCAGACCCACGGGTCTCCCGTAAGCCCCATTTGGCAACTTGATTGCTTGGAAACCTCTAAGACAAGAAACATAGTCTGCTCCAGGGCACTGTCAGGGTCTCCTCTTTGGGGCATCTTGAGAAACCCATGCTGCCCTGCAGGAGCTGTTCCTTGACATCCAGTGACAGTCAACATGAAAACAAATAAGCCCCGTATCAGGAGGCAGGGGAACTGCCGTGGATTAAAAGCCTCATGCCTCATGGAGCCACTGTCTCCTGTAACAACTTCCTGGGGAGAGTGTCCGAATCTCCACAAGGATCACACCCGTTAGGAGTTCCCACACTCAAGCAGGCCTAAGCCTATGGTTTGGGGTCACCTAGTGTTTATAGTCTTTCTAGTGCATGTTCAGCTGATACATTTATCGATGCTTATTTTTGTCATAGGTATTTGCATAGTTAATATTCTTTCTTACTAGGTTGCAGGGAAGAGAGTTGGAAAGTTAACTGAAGTTCAGACTCACGCAGAAGGGGAAAGGTGGCACTGAATGATGTATGTCAGCCTTAAAGACAAAAAGGGAGACTTTTTAAAAAGAAGCTTAAAATGTTGAACAGTTTTAGATGTACAGTGTATTGCAAAGACTGCAGCACAGAGAATGTCACACTCTACCCCACATCTGACGTCCCCTATTATTAGCATCTTGCATTCATGTTTATATTTGTCACAATAAATGAATCAGCATTTGTATATTACATTATTATTTACCAAAACTCATAGCTTATTCTAATTATCTCCATTTTTCAAAAAAGGAGAGACTTTCAGCTGATGGTGTGTTATACGCTTCATCCTTTGCACATGTAGAATTTCAGAAACCACCCAGTATAGTTTGAGACAGAAACATTTCAAGAGCCCCACGGTCATTAATATGTGTCTTCAGGTCTGCATACCAATGTGTAATTTTCAATGCCCTATCAATAACTATCAGTAAGCATCACACACACACACACACACACACACACACGCACACGCATGTACACACACACACACACACACACACACACACACACACACACACACTGGGCCATTTGGGATTTGATTTTTACATGGATTGCAGTTAGATGAATCAAAGTGAAATTGTAGGTGGTAAACCTTTGTGTATATAGGAGATCTGCTCCATCTCTTACTGGCCTCCCAAATAATGGTCCCCTTGATTTTGGGCGATGAGGGTCTCCAATACTTGGTTGCGATGAAAAGTCGTTCCCAGGCCCAGTGAGGATGTAATTCGAATCAGCTGGGGAAGTTTTTCTCCGAGCGGGAAACTGAGGCTCCCTCCAGGGATGCTGATTTAATGGATTTGTGCGTCCGCTCATCCCATTTTTACAAGCTCAGGCGAGGCAACTCTAGTACATGGCCAAGGCTGGGAACCACTGCATCGGATAAACGTATGACACGCGAGACGTGTTTGTGAACGCAGAGCCTGGAAGATGCCTGGACAACCCATCCAGGCCCTCCTGCTTGAGCCTCGCTCCCCTCCACCACCAGGCAGAGTTCATTGCTTCCTGCCTAATCACTTCTTCATGCCTCTTTTATTTTACTTAACATGTGGAATTGTCATCATTCTGTCAGTGCTGGTCTCCCCAGCTAGACGGCGCATTTCTGAGGTAGAGACCATGTCCTGTTCATGAGACAGCTTCAGCTTTTAACATAATTCTGGCATACAGTAGTTGCTCAGTAAGCATCCTAGGAAGACAAGGTGAGCATACATCAGAATATATGCATATATTCTGAATATAATTCAGAAATTTAGGGAATTTCTTTGACATTAGGTGTGTGTGTGGTGGTATAGTATATATACAAATAACTATGTATGTAGTTAAACTGTGTATATACCATATAATACTAAACTGTCTATATGGTACTAACTGAAAAAAATTCTTTTTGGACAAACACTCACTTCTAATTCCATCAAATTCAGTGTAGACAAACTTGTACTGTCTTCATCAGAAATATGACAGCTATCAACTTTTTTTATTTAAAGAATTTAACCCAACATCTAGTTTCAGAAAAATGAAGCAACATGCATTGAGGTAGGGATTCCTAGCAAGTGAAGGACTCATTCCAATAAGCCATAGTTTAACTGACATAGCATCAGCCCAGGACTCTTCTTGGATTTTCCATGCCAGAACATGTATTAGGACTGTTGCTATCGGTGGATCGTACACTTGGCCAGCTGCGATTGTCTTGGCTCCACACACAGAGAGGTGGATGGGAAGTTGTTTGTTAGTCTCTTTAGACCTGGATTCAATTTTGATTGGGCATGTTTACATTTGTGAGCTTATAATTAACCTGGAGTTCATTTTAAGAAATGGTTTTAAAGCTTTCTTTTTCCCTTTCTTACTAACTACTGCTGTGTTTTCAGAGAGATTTACTAGCCCAAAAGATTTCTGGGGACATTAATAAAAGGGAAGAAAACCCATAGTTTATTCTGAGTCTAAACGCAGAAAGCGACAGGATGCTGGCCTCTTTCTACTGAGTAACGTCTTCACTGATCAGTAGGAAGCCTGCAAAAGGCACTCCTGCCCAGGTCTCTGGGTGAATAGGGAGGAGCTCTTTCGAAGCTGAGGAGAGCGGGCAGATTCCGGTTTGACTCACCATCCGTTTCGCGTCATCACATTTATTTATTCCCTAAATGTATGTGGCTTGCTTACCACGTGCTAGGGCCTGGTCATGACAGCGGTAATCTCCCTTCCCTGTCTAGTGGATATGTGTGGCCACCTCGTAACTGAAGATTCTCTTACACACAAGTTGGACAAACACACAATGCTGGGATCTGAATGTCTGTGTCCCCCAAAAATCTATAAGTTGAAATCATAATCCGTGAGGTGACGGCATTATTAGGAGCTGGGGCCTTGGGAAGAAATTAGGTCATAAGGGCAGAGCCCCCATAAAAAGAATTAGAGCCCTTAGAAAAGAGAGACCCCTCACCCCCTCTGCCGTGTAGAAAGCCACCTTCTATGAGGGAAAGGGCCCTCACCAGATACCGGATCTGCTGTCACCTTGATGTTGGACTTCTCAGCCTTCAGAGCTGTGAAGAATAGATTCCTGTTGTTCATAAGCCACCCAGACTATAGCATCCCAAATGGACTGAGACAACACACACACACACACACACACACACACACACACACACACACACACACACATCACTTCAGCCATGGAAGCCCATTGACGGCCTGCTTGTTTGAACCACCTGGTGTCTCTCTCAGAGGGAAAAGCCATATAAACCATGCTCTTTGCCTTTCCATGGCATTTTTTCCAAATTGTAAAGTACAAGGTTCATCTTCAGCCTTCCTGCTGCTTTCTTGAGGGTCCTGGAATGCCTTCAATCCTCTACCCATATGCATTTCCTTTTTTTGTTGTTTGTTTTTTGAGTTGGAGTCTCACTCTGTCGCCCAGACTGGAGTGCAGTGACCACTCCCGGCCACCGCAGCCTCGACCTGCCGGGCTCCGGCGACCCTTCCACCTCAGCCTTCCAAGTAGCTGGAACTACAGACGCGCGCTACCATGCCTGGCTAATTTTTGATTTATTGTAGAGATGAGGTCTCACCAAGTTGCCCAGGCGGGTCTCAAACCCGTGGGCTCAGGCAATCCACTCACCTCAGCCTCCCAAAGCACAGGATTACAGGCGGAGCCACCAAGACTGGCTGCATTTTCTTTTGCTTACTGGAGACAGTAGTATGTGCACAGATCAGTATGTCTGTTGCTGCTCACCTCACTTCTCTGCAAGCTGATTTGTCCTTTTACCATCTCCTTGGAGCTTTTCTTAGAGTGTGATTCTACTAATAATTGCCACATGATTCAAATAATGACAGACTTGCAGATGTTTTGCTGTAGGGACTGGTCTGAGTGCCATAGGTAAGTTAATTCAATTTATTTCACAATAGCCTTATGCCCCCACATTGCTATTATTAGTCTCCCTATTTACAGTTGAGGAGACTGAGGCATAGAGAGGCCATGGCCACATAATAAGGGGCAGAGCTAGAAACTGAGCCCAGACAGTTGGCTCCAAAGTCTGTGCTTAATGAGCTAATTCTCCCAAAAGACACATTAGCAAGGAGGTTTTGAAATGTAATAACTGATTCTCATAAAATAATCCAGAGAATGTGGTCAGCTAACGACTAAAAGATCAGGGCAGGCAGCCTCCATGATATTACACCCCCAAGAAACACCTTATTCCTGCTGTGTGTAGACGGTGGCAATCCTGCAGGCCCCGGGGAGGAACATTCCGTACTCTGCACCTATGTATGCAAGTTAACAGTCGAACTTGGAACAGAAATGTTTTAGCCACTTTGCAGCAAGCATTCTGATCATAACTTGGACATGACGGTGACGGCTGAAAGGAGTGAATGGATAGAGAAGCCTAGGACAGGCTTGCCGAGAGGCTCCCCTGCTCTCCATGTGGTGTGAGACGTTTTCCATGAACCCAAGAAAGGTTAAAAAGCCTCTGAGAAAGAGCTGGATGCAGAGTTTCTTTGATGTGAATTGCATGGGTCAATGACCAGAAACCCAGTGGGAGCAGGGCTATCTGGGTGGATGCCAGGGTGACACATGGTGACAACAGACGACCAGATACTACTGCATGAACTCCCAAGAACAGCTATGCAGCCCCAGGGATGAGATCCTCCATTCACCAAAATGACCCCGAATTGATTGTAATTGCATCTGTGTCGCCTGGACAAATGGAAGCTCAAAAGAAAAGTTAAAAAACGTCTAGGTCTTAGATATCTGATTCTGTGTCCTGAGATTCAGCTTTACCGTACCTGATGCCAGAAGTGGCCAAGGAGGCACGAGGATATGGCTGCTGATAAAACTGTCCTCCTGTGCTGAGGATGAGTCCATGGATCTGTAGATGGCTCAGTTCTGCACCATGTGAAGAGGTGAGTTAGGCCTTAAGTGCAGATACAGGAGCTGGCAGTGCCCTTTCGGGCCATCGTGGGCATCAGTGGTCGTGGGAGGGCATGGGCAAGTTTGCTCACTTTTCTCCTCCAAGTTTCAATGAGCAAAAGGACTCTATTTTGCAAAAATGATGACCTACAAATAACATGTAATAATAAGGAGAAAGTGCTCCTGGTTTTAAACTTTGAAGGACAGGTTAGACTCACATTTTGAAAGCAATTGAAACATTGGTTACTTTGGACTTAACAAGCAAAGGGATCTCTGGATAGCTTTTGAAAATCTAAAATATTAGTTAGCAGAGGGCCTCTATGTTTTTATCGCCATTTGACTAACAAAGAAACTGAGACTCAAGAAGAGTGTGTGATGGGCCCAAGTTCAAACCGCGAATAAGCGTCAGAGCTGGGGCTGGAGCCCTGGGACCTATGCCCTCTCACTGAGTAGTCTGTCGTGTAACACCTTTTTTTCTGCTCTGTGCTCTGTCTAGCAGGCTTCCTCTCCATCAGGCCCTGATTTCAGTCCTCCAGGCTCAGTTTAAGCGCTCACAGCTGTCTTACTTCCCTTGGAGTGCTAAGACAAAAATACGATGCACTGGGTGACTTCAACACCAGAAGAGTATTTCTCACAATTCTGGAGGCTGGGAATTCCAAGATCAAGCCACCTGCAGATTCTCTGTTTGGTGAGGGCCTGCTTTCTAGTTCACAGATGATGCCTTCCTGCTGTGTCTTCCCATGTGGAAGGAATGAGAGTTATCAGGGGTCTCTTTTCTACAGGCATGAGGTCTCCACTCACATAACCTGATCACCTCCCAAAAGCCCTGCCTCCAAAGACCCTCACATTGGGGATTAGATTTCAACATATAAGTCTGCGGGAGAGAGAAACATTCAGTCTATAGCCATAACCAAATGCTTTCTCAGCCAACATGGCAGGTTCTTCCCAAGCACATGCTGGTCTGACTCCAGGAGACGGGGATACCACACACACATGCAGCACAGCCCCCCACCCCTCTACACATACACGGCCCCCGTGGTTTTTAGAAACTTGACCTGTCCAGGGATCCCAAAGCAAGGACTGGAATTCAGCTGACAAGTGGAAATGTTTTGCAAAAATGTTGCTTACAGACTCAGAGTTTAAACTGATGATGAGGCCTTTGGGAAGGAAACATGAATCCTAATCTGATTTCAGTCTTTCTGGATCAAAAACCTTTGAATCTATCCCACTGTATTCAATGATGAAAAAAGCAAAATACCATTCAAATCTTAGCTAATCCTTTTACTGATCTCTTCTACAATCATGATTCAGACGTGCTTTGTGACAAGACCAGACCTTCACTGCTCGTTGCTGCCTCACACATTAAAAAATAAGTGGTAGGCTTCGATTAGACAGAAAGAGTAAGACTCTTTTCACTATGTGTTTAAGGGACAACTAGTTGGGGCGTTACTTCAGTAACACCAATGCCTACCAGGTACTTCTTTCTATGTTGATATAAAAAATAAATTTCTGACAAAACTATGTAAAATCTAAATATACCTACCTAGTTCTCACTGCATTTCTATTTTTCACAAAGTAGAAAGTAGCTTGATGAAATTTATGAGCAGTTAAATATTTTTCATTTTTCATAAGTAATATACCTTGTCAGATCATTTGCTTCTTTTTGTGTGTGGTTGTGGGTGCTTAGCATCTTTTTTTTTTTTTGAGTTGGAGTCTCACTCTGTCACCCAGACTGCCGTGGCCGCTCCCAGCCACCGCAGCCTCGACCTGCTGGGCTCTGGCGATCCTTCTGCCTCAGCCTTCCACGTAGCTGGAACCACAGGCGCGCGCTATCACGCCCGGAGGACTTTTTGATTTATTGTAGAGACGAAGTCTCACCAAGTTTCCCAGGCTGGTCTCGAAGCCCCGAGCTTAGGCAATCCTTCTCGCCTCAATCTCCTGAAGTGCTGGGTTTACAGGCTTGAGCCACTGTGCCTGGACATTTTTTGTTTTGTTTTTTTTCCTTACAGACACTTTTATGATTGTTCATTTTCATGCATTTGATAGAAGAAACACCATGAATACTTCTAATTCATGTTTCATTATCTCTTCGCATTAAAATAAATTATCTTTTGTAATTCTCTTATGCACACAAATAATTGAAATGTTTATCTAAACTTTCTTTTCTTTAGAGTACAAGCTCATTGTAAAGGGGCTATTGTAGGTTAAACATTTCGTGGTGAAAAGGAGCTAAGTGTTGTGTCTACATATGAAAAATCAAGGGTAATGCAATGTAGAAGGAAGAATTACCTGAAATGTCCAAGTAGTTAAAATAAATGGATTGTTTAGTAATTTTATTTCCCCCAAAATGTTTTAGCTCGTGTTTGTTTGTGTGTGTGTGTGTGTGTGTGTGTGTGTGTGTGTGTGTGTGGAATGTTGCTTAGAATATATGGATACTTTCATTCTCCATCGCATTGTATTATTTTGTGTGATGTACACCAATGAGACTATGATCATTAACACAAAATTTTCTGAACATACGTGTTTTCTTGGTTTTTGGTTTGTTGTTTTTTTTTTGGTTTTTTTGAGTTGGAGTCTAACTCTGTTGTCCAGGCTGTAGTGCAGTAGCACACTCACTAGCATCTACCTGCTGGGCTCCAGTGATCCTTCCACCTCAGCCTTCGAAGTATCCAGAACTATAAATGTGCACCACCACACCTGGCTAATTTTTTGATTTATTGCAGAGATGAGGTCTCACCAAGTTGCCCGGGCTGGTCTCGAACCTGCAGGCTCAGACAATCCACCTGCCTTGGCCTCCCAAAGTGCTGGGATGATAGCTGAGCCACCGAGCCTGGCCAGAACATCTGTTTTTATATCCTGCATGCGTGTTTATTCTCTGCAGCTGGAAAACTGACCTGGTGGTAAGAAAGAAGTAGGCAGCCCTTAGCATCCATTTTGGAGCAAAAGTTATGTTGAAGGTCGACATTATGGACCAAATGTTTGTGTACCCTCAACCTTCATCTGATGAAACCCTATCTCCCCAGTGTGGTGGTTTTAGGAGGTGGGGCTTTTGGAAGATGATCAGGATTAGATGAGTTCATAAAGTTAGAGGACTCATGATTGGGATCAGTGCCCTAGAGTCAGGAAAGAGCACATTTCCCCTCCGTGCTCTCTGCCCTGTGAGGACACAACAGGAAGCTGACAGTCTGCACACACACACACAGAAGAGAGCCCTCACTGGAACTCAGCTGTACTGGCAGGCACCAACATCCAGCCTCTAGAACCGTGAGGAAGACCTTTCTGCTGTTCAGAAGCCACTCTGTGTATGGTCTTTTATTATAGCCACCCAAATTGACTAAGACAGTTAGACTAGTCTGGAAATGGGATTGGCTTCACCTTCCTTGAGTTTAGAATCATATTTCAGCCCCATTATTCAGTTCAGCCTTCTCTGAGTACATATGTGCTGCTGGGAGCCAGAGACACAGGAACCGATCCCACAGGGTTCTTACTCTCTTACTTCTGCCCTTTTTTCCTCCAAATACATCTTGGATCTGAGCGCATGCCCATTTCTACCTCATCCAGTACGTAAATCTGTTCCAGCCCTGTGGCTCTTTTGCTATGCTGAGGGTGCACTGTGCTGCGTCTTCAAGACGTCTGTCTGGTGCGTTTTAAAACATGTCAAGGTTATTATAAAATAAATGCATCAAAGCAATATTTTTTGCCAGCCTTCAACTTATGAATATGGATTGACTTTAATAATTAGATTAGAGCACTACTTCAGAAGCCATTTACCTAATGTATTTTTCCGAATGCCATTTCGCTGAAAAATTTCCTGGAAATGGACAAGAAGCACTGAAGCCAATATGGCACCTAAAAAGTATTGTTCTTTCAGGAAAGCAGCTATTAAAGTTCACTAATTTTAGTTCTTTTTGCTTTTTATTATCTAGTATTCTCTGGACTATGCCTAGATAAACAGTAAGAATAAAATGAAATGAGCAAGGTAATTTGAGGAAAGCATATAGTGATTTTCAGATGAATGAAGGAATTAGGATGTTGGGTCTTGGTTATAAAAGAGGTAATTATAGAGTAAAAGCATTTAAATCATTAGCTTGGGAAGCAATAGAAATTTATTTTTCAAAGTTGAAAGAGAAGATGAAAGAGGAAATTAAATTAAAGGATAGGGTAAGAGAATTTACATGGATTGAGCGCCTACCATGTGCTGGCATGAAGCCCAGTTTTGTGTTGTATTTAACCCTCACAACAACCTAATGGGATAGGAATCATTGCTTCCACATACTAGGACACTGTGACGGAGAGCAATTCCTTGTCTTTCTTCCCAAGATTGGAACAAGTCAGTGGCCATGCCAGGATTCAGATGCAGACCTCCTAAGGAAAACCATTTGGAGTCAATGATCTAGAGGGGTGTTGTCCAACTATTTGGCTTCCCTGGGCCACACAAGAGAAATTGTCTTGGACTGCACATTAAATTATATATGATAGTGTATCTACATCATAAGACTTTTTTATTTTTATTATAAAGTTCAGAAAAATGAGAACACTGTAAAACCAGTAGGAAATGTGACCTTGTTTAGTAAAACTTATTTATCCATATCTGGTTCAATGGAAGTGGTCGCAATTCTTAGTGAGTTCTCAAGGTGCTTGTCAGAAATGTTTGTTTGGATTTTGCTGCTTCTCCTTCATAACTGAAAAGAGCTGCTCATGCATGTACGTGCTGCCAAAAAGCGACGTCCTGAATAAGGCGCGGTTGCACACTTCAAAAATGGAACTCCGCACGGGATCATGAAGAAAATACACGCCAGAAAACACAGGATGCTCAAAGATTTTGTGGGGCCGCATGACTCGCTGTCCTCATTCCAGCGCAAACTGGCTCCTAGAGAGGAAGAAGCCAGTTTGTGCTGGAATGAGGAAGCCTGAGAAAGGAAGGAAGGAGCTTAGCACAGGCAGTGCAGAGAGTGACCAGCTGGGAAAGAATGGGAGTGCCATCATACACTGAGGCGAGAGAATGGGGAAAGGGAAGATGTCAATGCAGTGAGAGGAAGCCTAGCAAGACGCAGGTGGAGGTAGACCCAGCACTGGGTCCCGGATAGGTGGGACTGTCCTTCTCCAACCCAAATGAAGGGCAGCCGAAGCAGGACCGTTCTGGTCAGGTCAGGAAGACACTCTGAGACTCTTAAATCTTTGGTTGCTTTGCACAGTAAGAGGCGAGGTCAGTCTGTGGGAGAGGGAGCGTGTCCATGGCGCGTCGAGAAAGAGAAAGAGAATTGAGAAGCGTGACAGAGCCCCGGCGACAGCTTGGGTCAGGACTGCGGGGAGCACATAGGAGTGTGTTTAAGTAGGAAAGCCTGATGGCGCGGGTGCACCCGAGTTGCGAACGGGGGGCGTGTCAGTGGCGAGGCAGAAGAAGTGGGACAGGGACACAGGGGAGGGGTGTGTGCGTGCATGCAGGAGAGCATGTGTGGGGGGTGAGAAAGAGGGCAGGTCTAAGGAGGGACTGGAAAAAGGGATAACAGGAGGAAGGAATCAGACGTGAACCCAAGACCCCAAACCACTTTGCAGTCGTGAGTGCAGGATAATAATACCAAGCTAGAACAGCAATAGATCTGTGACTTCCCGTTGCCACAGTCAATGTGTTTTAAAAAAACCTTAACTTTGATACCAAATTAGGGATGAATGTGTTAAAAGCAGCCCCCAAAACTCAAACTGTAGAGCAATGGGTACATTTGAGGACTTTGGTTAATTAATGATGTGTGGGGTTTTATTTTTAAAATTATAATCAGTTTAATGGATTGATTCATTTTAGGTTAAAATATAAAGTTTCAGAGATACAAAGTGAAAAGACAAGCCACAGTGGGAGGAGCTATTCATAGCACATACGAACGGGAGCAGCACAGAGCACTCCTGAAATACCATGAAGGAAAAGACAAACAATCCATTGGAAAAGCAAGCCATCACCTGAAGAGGCATCTCACAGAAGAAGCAGCATGAAGAGCTAATAAACGTGTGAAAAGATGATCAGCCTCATTAGCAATCCGCACAATGCAAATTCAAGCCTGAATTAAATATCATTTTACACCCACCAGATTGGCAAAAATCTTAAAGTCTGAAAATATAAGTATTGCTGAAGACAAAGAGCAGCAGGAGCTCTTACACACTATTGATAGGGGGATAAATTGGCCCCAGTCCCTTGGAAAGCCGAGTGAAATGAGCTTGCGTTGAAACACTCACTTACCTTTCCACCTCACCATGCTACTCTTAGGTGTTTCCCTGGAGAAAGAGGTACAGGTGTGTGGATGTTTAAAGTGGTAATGTTTGCAAGAAGAAAGAGAAAGCTAGAAACATCTCAAATATCCGTTGACAGAAGAATGAGCAAATACATGATTATGTATGTGTAAATAGATTTTACTATGGTAGTAAAAAAAAATGAATGAACTGCAGTCACTAACATTAACAAAGACGAATCTCACAAACAAAATTTTAAATGAAAAAGACAAGTCACAGGAATACATGGCGTGGTGGTTCGTGCCTGTAATCCCAACACTTTGGGAGGCTGAAGGGGGAGCCCAGGAGTCTGAGACCAGCTTAGGCGACATAGGAGACCTCGTCTCTACAACAAATAAAAAAGTGAGCCCTGTTTGGTGGCATACATCCCGTCATCCCAGCTACTCAAGAGCTGAGGTGGAGGAATCGCCAGAGCTCGGGAGGTCGAGGCTGCAGAGAGGCATGATTGTGCGTTCCAGACTGCATTCCAGTCTGGGCAACAGAGTGAGACCCCAACTCAAACAATGATAATAATAATAATAATAATTCCATTTATGTAAAGGTGAAAACTCACAAACCCAAATAATATTGTGTTCGTGGATCTATACATGTATAGCAAAACTATACTGAAAACAATGGAGTAATAAATCCGAAAGCTAAAATAACAGTTATTCCTGCTGGGGAGACAGAAGATTGGAACATGTCTGAACTGACATCACTTTATTTCTTAAGCTGGGTGGCTTATTATTCTATGGACCTATGAATACATTGTCTGTAGCCTTTCATATGTGTGAAACATTGCATGATAATAACAAATGAAAATCTGGGCAAAAATTAAATGGGAAATGAAATGCCAAGTTCAAAGAAGAAAACTTAGTGTTGGTTTGTAAACATACCCATTTGGTTTAAATATATATAAATCCTTGTGACTGTCATGTTAAACTATATAAAGAATTAGCTGGGCCTTGCAAAGTCACAGTTCTTTGAAAGAATAGCTGAATATTTAAATAATGGGGGAAAAATCAGTTCAATGTTTAATTTTTAATAGATAAGAAGTACTTTATTACCATGAATCTATCAGCTTAACGTCTGTCCATAGAGAACACAAGATTACTAAAAGAATGAAGTGTAGTCTTTTCCAGAATATGTTCAATGAAACACCAGATGTTAAAAGTTCTGTAATCAAATGTGTTCAGGAAATGCTGGATACTGTGCCCACTCTTAGAAAGTCTTAAGTAAGCATTTAATCTGATTGCTAGATTGTCTTTTTTTTCCAACGTTAAAACATTAATGAAAACTTAAATATTCTTTATGAGACATGGATAGACTATAATGAAATCTCTTGCAAGGTCACAAACACGCATGCGTCAAGTGACATCTGACAGTGTCTCCATCCTTCTTTGTCTTTGCCTCTGCTCACACCTCGTTGCTGGGGTCCTTCAAGACCCACCCTTGTTCCTCCTCTCTTCTCCCCTGCCGTCTATAATCTGATCACTTCAAGATCTCTCTGTTCACACTTGACTTGTCTGAACTCACATTCTAAATTCATCCTGAAATTCTCTAAGCTGTGATCCCAGAGGCATCTCTTAACACTTCCACACCAGACTCTGTTATCTCACATCCTAAAATAACGAGGTCTCTGGATCCTCCTACCCCATTATGGAGTCATCATCCCACCTAGTTTTCAAATTGGAAATTGCTTCCGTTTGATCCTCCGCTACATCTTGCATTCATTTTGCTATTTTTCAGGAACGTTCCTTGGCTCTGGACTCTCTTGTCTCTTATCACATCTTGGTCTCCAGCTTTATAATGTCTTACCTGGGTCATCCTATCACCAGTGCTTTCCAAATGCAGTTTGTAATCCACAGAGATTGTTACCATAAAAATCGAATCACATTATTTCCCGTAAACATGAAAGAACATGTGGTGTCATGGCTCCTACTGGCTCTCCATAGCTTAAACGATACAATACAAGCCTAGAAACTTAGCCAAGAGGGCTCCACAGTTCAGCATTTCCAAGTCCATCTCCTCAGCCTCATTCTCTGCTATTCCATCTTATGTACTCTACAGTGTGGTTATATTAAACTTATCACCCCTGAGTGTGCCACAATTTAACCTCTCTGTCTTTTATCATATACTTATGCGTCTCGTGGGAATTCTGTCTCTCTTCATCCAATGGACAAATGGCCTACTCATACTTTGATACCTAGAAGCATCACCTTCTGTCAACACCTTCTCCAGCATGCCTGATAAAAGATGTTCCCTTTCTCTTCTAAGCCACCAAAAGTCTGCCAGACCTCCATGTGTCACCTAACACATTGCACTGTCACCTGACTCCAGCGTGCTTGCACGTCCCCATAACCTACTGGCATTCGGAAGAATCTTATTAAATGTATACATGAATGAACCGAAGAACTGATGGTTCTAACATTTATTAGTATCGACCTTAGGGAACTTAATTTGGGGTTTAAGCTTATTCAGAGTCTTTCTTAAGGTTATGTTTCCAAGATTATTCTCACTTCGGTCTCTTTGTTTAGAAAAAAAATCATATTTTTATTAAGCTTATTGAAATTTATTGGAATGAGATATTTTGCTCTCCTAACTGCTAATTAAGAGTGGTTTTTTCTGGGATCAAATGGGAGTTTTCATAGGCCTGTGATGGATCCCAACTAAAATGTGGCTTTTACCCAAAGCCTTGCTTCATATGAAGCACAATTTAATTACAATACAGCAAGTCCTCCCCACCCAATGAGATATCCCTAAGAACATGAACGTGCTGATACGAGTGGAAATGGCAGTCACACATAAAGTAAATTAGCCCGTGTCCAGTGAAGTTAGGAAATACTTCAGATAAATAGAGGCGGCTAAGTGGTATTTATTCACTCAGTCAAGTATTATTATATGACAAGTATTATTCTAGATCCTGGGAAAACAGAGATTAACCAAATAAACAACACTCACGAAATTTGCAGTCTAACAAGAGGAGAAAGACAATAAATTTTAAAATCTCTGCTGTGTCATGTGGTGATAAATTTTGTGGAGAAAAATACGTTGGATGAGAAGACTAAGGAAAGTCCTGGGGAGTGGGGCATTTTTTTATATCTGGGGTAGTGTGGTCAGGAGAGAGCTCACACAGAAGGAGCATGTGTCAGAGGAAGACCAAGGGCCCTGAGCCAGAAGTTGTGTCTGGCCCATATCTGCCTTCAGTGTTTGTATTTGTTGAATCATTTAAAAGAGCAATTGTAATATTAAAAGCATAACTCTTTGAATTCCATGTATGTTGCCAACATTTTCCCCTCACTTTGTCAATACATTTTTCCTTTGTGATCTTTTTTTGCACAGTGGAATTTTGATCTGAAATGCACTCAAACACAATCATCAATTTGGGGGGAATTGACATGTTTGCAGCCTTCAGTCTTTCTATTCAGCAAAATTGGAAGTCCAGCCTTGAAAGTCCCACAACATTGTACTAAGATCTTTCTTTAGTATTTTTTAAAAATACTTTTGCTGCTTTTATGAATTTAAGACTATTTTGGTGCATTGTACTTTCTAACTATTGGCTCTGGTTATAAAACTATTGGTTTTTAAATTTATATTCTTCTGTATTCAATCGTTTGATTAAACTCTCTTATTTGAGTAGTTTTTAGATTACTTCCACTATTTTTAAACAATTATTTCATCTGGTTGTAAGCTATCTGTTTCTTCTCATTGCTAATATTTCATGACTTAATTCCTTTTGCTAAAATTTCCAGAACATTAAAGAAAAAAAGATAACAGCATACACATTCTTCTTGCTCCTAATTCTTATGATGAATCCCTCTAGCTTTTTAGCATGACTTGTGATGCTGGTGTTTCACTTAACAAATGTGTTCTTTCTTAGGTGTTTAAGAGTTATCCTTTTAGTCATAGATGAAAACATTTATTTAGACTGAATATTACATTTTTTCAAATTCTTTTTGGCATCTGTTGAAGAAATGATAAGGTGTTTCTCCTTTGAATGACCAATGTGATGAATTAAATTAGTATAAAATTTGTCAAAAATGTTTCCCAGAGAACGTTTTTTTCAGGCTGGTCCATGAAAAAAATTGGTGAGGAGGGAATTAGTGTCTGGTCAAACAATTTGAGAAAATCCTACATAGTATATTTTCTTCTTGAAGATTCATTAGCTCATTCGCACACGAAAGATGCTGAGAAGTCCAGCAGCCAAGAGATTTAGTTAACTCTGCTACACCTCTTATAGCCAAACATTACCTGCTCCCTTTATATAACACCTGTTAGCATCCCACTCACTGTGACTCCTTCATGCATACTGGAAAAATGTTATATTAATAGCTTTCCTTATATTAAATCATGCTTGAGCTCCTGGAAGAGAAGCTGCTTGACCATAAAGGATGGCTTTTTAATTTAGTGCTAAGATCCGTTGGTGAGGTTTTATTGAGGATTTTTGAGTCTATAATTATAAATGGGGCGGTTCGGCCACTTTTTGAGGCTGCCCCCTTTTGGCTGTTCCTTGGATTTAAGTATCAGTGCGATGCTGGGTTGGTGATATGGTTTGGGAAGTGCTCCACGTTTTTCTGGGCTCTGGAACAATTTATGCAGCGTGGAGAATTATTGTAGGATTTTATTTTCTTAATTCGAAATATTTTCTACAAAATAGCCAAAAGAGAAATGAACCCAAACCCGGTGCTAACTGGCTGTCAGCGAACTTGTAATTAATCCCCCCTGGGCCGGGCTCGGTGGCTCAGCCTGAAATCCCAGCGCCTTGGGAGGCCGAGGTGAGTGGATTGCCTGAGCCCATGGGTTCGAGACCCGCCTGGGCAACTTGACGAGACCTCGTCTTACAATAAAATAAAAAATCAGCCGGGCGTGGTAGCGCACACCTGTAGTTCCAGCTACTCGGAAGGCTGAGGCGGAAGGATCACCGGAGCCCAGCAGGTCGAGGCTGCGGGGGCCGGGAGCGGCCACTGCACTCCAGTCTGGGCGACTGAGTGAGACTCCAACTCAAAAAAAAGAAAAAAAACCCACCCTGTTCGCTTTCTCTCCTTTCCCGAGGAGGCTTCGAGGGTCGCCACTGCTCCTCACTGTGCATTCACCCGCCCGCCCTTGCTCGGAGTGTCGTGGGTTGGCCCACCCACTCCGCTTAGAAGCAGTCGGTCCTCGCTCCGGTCACTCCAGTTCACCGCAGAACAGGGCAGCGTCCAGGCCAGGTCAGGGAAGCAGGACACGATGGAGTCCCAGGCAGGAGACTCCAGTTTCTCCACGAGCGCGTTGTCCCTGAGGCCGGGAACAAAGAGAGGGGACAAGTGTGTCAGCCTGGGGGAGACGTCAATAGAGCAGGGTGAACTGTGAGGGCTGGGATCCCAGAAAGAGGTCGAGGAGCACCGATCCAGTTGGCAAAACACTTTTCTTTGAAGCAGCCTTTGGACGATGTTGGACGCTTACGGTCCAACAGGAGAGACGGGATGTTAAGTTCACTTTTGAGACCAAGTCCTCCCCAAGCCACAGAACCCTTTGTTCAGAGAGATGCCATACCAACAGACAAAATACTTCGCACGTCTTCTGAGGGCTGACATGTAAAAAGACACAGAATGCTCATATGCCTTCTTTCCTGGGACATGGGATTGCTCAACGTTGAAAAGCAAAACACCTTAGCTGTGCAGTGCAGGCACCTTACTATGCATTTGGTGTCTGCCAATAAGTGCATAGTGTTTCTTTTTTTCTTTCTTTTAATTTTATTTTTTTGAGTTGGAGTCTCACTCTGTCACCCAGACTGGAGTGCAGTGGCCGCTCCCGGCCACCGCAGCCTCGACCTGCTGGGCTCCGGCGATCCTTCCGCCTCAGCCTTCCGAGCAGCTGGAACTACAGGCGTGCGCTACCATGCCCGGCTCATTTTGATTTATTGTAGAGATGAGGTCTCGCCAAGTTGCCCAGGCGGGTCTCGAACCCGTGGGCTCAGGCAATCCACTCACCTCGGCCTCCTAAAGTGCGGGATTACAGGCTGAGCCACCGAGCCCAGCTCATAGTGTTTGTTAAATAAAGGCGTGTGTCTTGTCTCCCTCTGTATTTATGCAATAGATGTGATCTTAAAAGATGAGGCATGGCCAGCCTCAGTGGCTAAATATGTATTTTTCATCCTTATTAAGTTGGTGTGTTTCTGAGCACTGAAATTTTCTCTTTCACCTCTCCTTATCCCGGTCCCCTTAAGGTGTAATAATGGTCTTAGATATTTTGACATATTAATTTTGATTACTGACATATTAGCATTCAAAATAATCTTTTCTAAATAAGGTGATAAGTTTCCAATTTCTCTATTTGTTTCTTCATATGCTGAGAAGCCTGTGCCTCAGTCTAAAACATAAGTTGCACATGATACGACTCCTTAACCAAATACTGGATATATTTCTCTTTCAAGACCAAAAAAGAAAAAGAAACTGCTAAGATTGCTTATCCCTGAGTTATTCTCTGTAGTGTGGTGAGTGTCAAAAATAAGAAACATGGTCAGGCTCGGTGTGGCTCACGCCTGTAATACCAACACGTTGGGAGGCCAAGTCAGGAGGATCACTTAAGCCCCAGAGTTCAAGACCATCCTGGGCAACATAGCAAGATCTCGCCTCGAGAGAAAAAATAAAGTTTAAAAAAGAAAAGAAACACGTGTGTTAGAGGACAACAGAGGCCATCAATAAGAAAGTGGTTTCCTCCCTCTCCACACTTCTCTTCCCTTCAAAGAAGCATGTATGTTTGAGTGAGTTGTTGGGAGAAATTAACAGCTCATTCATCCTTCCCAGGGTCCCTCCACTTGATAGCTCTAAGCCTGCGTTTCACATACTTATTAAATCCTGCTTTTCTCTAGTGGGGTGCAAAGTAAGAAAATCAACATCATCAAAAAAAGGTTTTGGCGATACGTTGCAACAAGATATCAGAACTTGAGTGGCTGCAATATTTTAACAGACACCGAGCTCTTTGACGTTTGTTGATTTTCACAAAGCTAAAAATCATTCCTTACCCCTGATTAGAGAAAAATCTGATTTTCCTGTTGCATCGCCTTCTTGAAAGGGATGACGTGGGAACGTGCCACAATGAACGGCCGAGGCTGAATCAAGCAGTATTGATCTTGTGTCTAACCCAGCCTGTGCTTTCCCAGCCCTGGCACCTCACCGGGAAATGCTGTTTCCACAACAAAGACACCTGTGACTGCATTAAATTTCTAGGTAGGAAGATGGGGAACATACCTTTTTCCATAGCCATGTCTGAGAGTTTTTCTTTTTTCAAAATTTTACCCTTCTCTTTGTGATTGTACAAACCATGCCAAGGTTGCAAAGGGACAACTTGGTGGCTGGTGTGGCTCCCCGGGACTGGAGTCACTGTTGTTGCCAGCCTGGCCGCCACTTCATTCTCCTCGATTAAAGGTGACTGTAGAGTCCGCAGATGTACCACAGTGGGTGACTGTGCTAACCTGAGGCCTGTATCCAGGCCCCCCTTATGACCAGGGTTTTAGAGTAGCATGAGGCCAGGCGTGGCGGCTCATGCCTGTAATCCCAGCAATTTGGGAGGTCAAGGTGGGAGGATCACTTGATCCCAGGAGTTTGAGACCAGCCTGGGCAACATAGCAAAACTTCGTCCCTACAAAAGAATTTTTTTAAAAAGCTAGCTGGGCGCAGTGGCATGTGCCTATCGTCCCAGCTACTCGGGAGGCTGAGGCAGAAGGATCACCTAAGCACAGAAGGTCAAGACTGCGGTGAGCGGGGGTCCGTGTCTCTGTACTCTAGTCCGGGTGACAGAACAAGAACCCAACTCAAAAATAAATAATAAATAAATAAAAACCAGAGTAGCATGGAAAGCAAAGAAACAGCTGTGAAAGACAGCATGGAGAAAGAACAAACACGACTCAGTAATTAATAGGGCTTGAAGGATTATGAAGAGCATAAAGTCAAGTGTGACGTTCGAATCCTGGAGAGCGATGGTGCCACCACCAAATAAATAAATCAGTCGATAAAATAAAATCACTCTGGGGCTGGAGCCATCCACACGCCGACGTATTCCTTGACTGTATTAACATCTCCGTAATTCCTGAACCACAAGCAGAAGGAAACGGTACTCGCACCACGGTTGTGAACACTTAGTTTTTCTTCTCTGACAACGTGCAAATCAGCAGTTGCGCTTTGAAAAAGCCTCTTCCACAAATCTGGGCTCCATCCTGGCTGCATAACTCATCCTGGGGAACTGCTATAAACCCAGCCCAAGGCGAACGGTAACCACGCTTCTGGTCCGGTTACTCAAAGAAGTGCGGGTCCAAAGTCATTTAAAAATTGGAAGGTGGCTTCTGATAAATAAGGGACACTCTGGAGGCCAAACACAATTGAAAGAGCTTTGTGCTGATGACAGACTAAGGAAGCTTTCCTAGGGAAGGCCAATGTATCGAAGTCACTGTTGGGGCTTTGTGGATTGTGAAATTGGTGGCCACAGCAGGAAGTGGGGGCGTGAGGACAGCCACAGGCTGGGAGAATGGCCCTGCTGTGTCTGTGGATGACCTGAGACATTCATGGCCCTGAGAGTCCCTTAGGGGTGTACTTTTCAACTTCCGGATGGGATAAATAATGCTCCTGATTTTCTGAGAGTTTCCTTTGTAGTGAAGATTTAAGGCATTGAGATTAATTTGGTTAAACCATATTGTGGCCTCATGAGTTCAACGTACGTTGTTATTTACAAAAAGTACAGAGCACACTTCAGTCGGATACAGTCAGGATTCTGGTTGAGCTACGGGTCAACTGACTAGAGATAGGAGCTTAGGACCGGATTCTGGAGGTGAACAGCGACATGGCTGCAGGTGAGTCTCATGGAACTCTGGGTGGTATTTGGGTTGTATCCCTAACATACTCTTGGTATATCCTTAGACATATCAGTTAGTCTCTCTGTTGCATCATCTTTGAGAAAACATCAGCAAAATGTTTTAAATTCCTTGGGAAAAAATATGTTGGCAGGGTTTTACTCGGGAACAGGCTACATTCCAAAAATTATTCAAGTAAGTTGGACAAATTGAATACTATGTGCCAGACGTAGATAGATGAGACCCCTTTGCCAACGAGCAACCCTTTCCTGGCAAGTTTCCAGTCAGTTTGCAAGTCAGCTATTTATACATTGGGATGCATTTTCCTAAAGAAACACACTTTAAAATAGTGGTTAGAGTCTCAGGCCAATCCTCAAAAGCTAACTTACTTCATAATAACGTGAAGCTCAACTTCTAATAGAATCCTCCAACCTAGCTCCCGTTTACATCAGTGATGTTTAACCCTGGCTACAGGACAACACACTCTAATTACCTAGGAAGGCTTTCACAAAATCTAGTAGGTACCCACCCCTAGCCTTCACCTTTGGGACAATCACATCGGTATCATTCGGAGCAGTGGTGGGAAATGGAACTTGGGAAAGGGAGGCGAGGATGAGAAAGCAATGTCTCTAGGGAGGTCGCGACTGTGCCTGGGAGGTAGAGGCTAGGGCTCCAGCAGGTGAAGGTTGGAGTGCTGTGGCCCTGATGGCTGGAATAAGAAGGCATAGGACTTTAAGCTTGCATCCTATGGGAGATATTGGTCTTTGGACAGTAAAACGTTTTTCGGAAGTAGGAAATGGTGCAGGGGCTAGAATATCCAGTTCTAGGAGCACCAGGATTAGTGCAGCAGTGATGGGGAAGGAGCTGATAGGAACTCAGTCCATTAGCTTCGCCCACCTGTTTTCTTTTGCCCAGTTCATGGGAATGAAAGAAGCTACTTCAATCCACTTTTCCGTTTTGGGGTGAGGCTTTCACAAAATGTCGTGCCACACTAAATATGTAGTTCTTTTTATCCTCCTGGCCTGGCTGTAGGTCTGGAAGACTCAGCAGATGCAAAGAGAAGGGACTGGTGGCGACCACTACGTGCACTCCAGAAGTAAGAGCGTGCAGGGACTTGGGTTTGTCTACAGTCGCTCTCCGGCAACTCCCAGAGTGCTTCCAGTGGTTCTTGCTCCTGGTTACTTCCTTGCAGTCCCTGCAGTCAGAATTTCGGGGTTCAGAAACATGGCCCTAAGTGTTGTCGCCAACTGCTGAGAGCATACATGCTGGGTGGGAGAGCTCCTGGACTGTTCTACTGAGATCCTCTCATTTTTATAGCTGGGCATGGAGAGTTCTTTTTGGGACACGTGGTGACTGTTGCAATGTAGGAAGATCTGCGGAGATACAACATTCTCACATTTCAAGCAGCTGCTCTCAAATGAGGGACATTTTCTAAGTTTTACTCTGCATTTTTTCTCCGGCATTTCCTAAGATATATTGCTTTGGCTCTGTGTTCTGGTTCCCTCTTTATGGCATTTTGGCTACTCTGGGTCAACAAAAATACGGCACTGGAAGAATTCCAGAAACACATGAAAGTTATTTCTTCTGCTTCAAGGAAAGGAATTACTACTGTTAGCTTCTCTCTGAGAGAGATGGCCCTTAAAGTGTTGGAATTCATCTCTTTTCTTGACATTTTAAGATATTCCTGGTTTTCTTTTTTTCTGATGTGGGCAGAATAAATTATTGTGAGAAGGGAGGGGATGCCCTGATTCTATGGGTTTCTGGAAGTTCTGGTTTGTGGAGGGCATGCCCAGAAGACTGTTTGACAGGTATAGATTTACTGTAAACAAACACACACACACACACACACACACACACACACACACACACACACACACATCTTTTCCCTAGAGATTGTTGCCAAGCTGAGCAGTATCACCGTGGGAAAGACACTACCCCCACAAAAGAAGTTCTTCCCTTCACTAAGCAAGGTATTCAGTTCACTTGAAAACTCTGGATGGACCTTAAAGGAAGATCATTTTTCCCTCTTAAACCCGATTCCATCTCAAGAATAGAGAGGAAAACAGAGCTCTTTTTTTAAGGACTGAAATTTCCAAGCAAAATTTAATTGGAATAGCACTCTACCATGGCGGGTAGACAGCTTGTTTGATAGATGAGAATCCATGCGCTTTGACTGTTTTCTCAAGGAAGAGTCCACAACCAGTCACCTGACTTCAGGTACTCTGATGGAGCTGACAGACTCCCCTGTTAAGAATTTGCTCCTGCTGGAGTCCCAGAACCAGACCAGCCCCTGCTTTGATATGCTGATGGTACCCTATTGTTTGGCAAAGGCATTATGCATAAGGTAGTCAATTAATGTCAGCCTACTGGAAAAATGACAGGCTTTAAAGCTGCTTCCTTAGGTTAGAGACTCTGAAATTATAAGTGCCCAAAGACCCACATGTCAGTTGTTGCTTCTGACCTTTTCTGATTGAGTTCCCCTCTTTAGTGAGCTAGACAAATAGTTTTAATAGATGAAAGAAATAGGGAGACAGCTTAGCCTTTCCTCCTGAAAATAAATATTTCCCTCCAAATAATGTATTTCTGGACTTAGTAAGCCAAAGTCAGAAAAGTGGCAATGGTTTTGAATAGAGAGGAAGTGGCTGCAAAATTAGTCCTTCTTCACCAGAAGGAGATCAGGGCTGCTTTGTATTTTTAAAATTTCACTTGTATGTGTGGCTGTGGCTAAGCCTGGTTTAATGAGGTACTGAAGACCGTGACAACAAGGCTTGGGTACCCAGCCTCCTTTTCTGGGGTGAAATCAACTCAAGTCACTGTCTTAAATACTCGTTAAAATTTTTAGTTGTTTAAAAGTTATTTTTAAATGTGAATTTTTATTTTTAAACAAAACAGAGACTCAGAAAGCATTTTTGTCAGACTAAGTTGGAGTCCGATTCTGTGCTGGAACTATTTCTAAAGAAAAGCTTGTTTTTATTCAAGCTCCTGTTAAGTCAAAAGCTAAGGGAAAGTGAGTCATTTCATTTCTCTTCTAAAAAAGCAAAGTGGCAGGAAAAGTTCTTTTATCTGCTTAGATATATTCCGGCCTGACTACAATCTTTCCTTTTTTTTTTTCTGTAAGGAAATTATATGCAGAAGGAATGACTGATAGGAGATGCAGAGGAGAAAGCCAAAATCTTTCTTTAATTACCTTTATCAGGTTAGCAGGGAAACAGGCACCTATGCCTTAGGTAGAAGAAGGTGATTAGCATTCCAAATACGGAAGCCCACATCCATTTAGAAAGGGCATGATTTCAAGATAAGTTGAAGGGTAAGTTAGAAAGAAGGAACTTTTAAAGCTCAAGTATAAAACTAGGATCAGATCAAAGACAGATTGTTAAAAGAGTCAAGGATTAGTTGGAGGTAAAGTCCCTAATTATACCTAGAATATTTAGTAGACTCAATTGTGTTATGAAAGATCTTGGAGGTCAACCAATCCAACTTCAGTCTTTGGTTGCAAAGGAACAGATGCTTTTTCCAGCTGACACCAGTCAAAGGGGGAATTTATTTATTTTATTTTATTTTATTTTATTTATTTTTTGAGTTGGAGTCTCACCCTTTGAATAGGCTGGAGTGCAGTGGCTCGCTCATGGCCACCGCAACCTCGATCTGCTGAGTTCAGGTGATCCTTCCACCTCAGCCTTCCAAGTAGCTGGAACTACAGGTGCATGCCACCGTGCCTGGCTAATTTTTTTTTTTTTTGAGTTGGAGTCTCACTGTGTCGCCCAGGCTGGAATGCAGTGGCATAGTCACGGCCGCCTCAGTGATGACCTGGGCTCCAGCGATCCTTCCACCTCAACCTTCCAAGTAGCTGGAACTACAGGCATGGGCTACTACACCTGGCTAATTTTATTTATTTATTTGTTGTAGAGATGAGGTCTCACCAAGTTGCCCAGACTGGTCTCAAATCCCTGGACGCAGGCAGTCCTCTCAGCTCGGCTTCCCAAAGTGCTGGGATTGCAGGCTTGAGCCACCACACTCGGCCTATTTATTTTATTTTGTTTTTTGAGTCAGAATCTCCCTCTGTTGCCCAGGCTGGAGTGCAGTGACACACACACAGCCTCCACAGCCTCGACCTGCTGGGTTCAGTTGGTCCTTCCACTTCGGCCTTCCAAGTAGCTGGAGCCACAGGTGTTCATCATCACACCAGCTAGTTTTTTGATTTTTTAGAGAGACACAGTCTCCCCAAGTTGTTCAGGCTGATCTTGAAACCCTGGGCTCAGGCAAATCTCTCATCTCCGCCTTCCAAAGTGCTAGAATTACAGACATGAGCCATTGGCTGGGAATTTATTTAAAAGTTAAAACTAAGTACTGAAAGGAAACCAGGCTGGAGTGAAGGGGATCCAGGAACTTGACCTTTGTTTTAGAACTTGCCCTTTCTTTCTTTTACAATTGATGTATATGTCCTCATCAGTGATATAAAGCTATTGTTTGCACCTAACCATGGCTGAAGATCTAGAAAGTGTTTTGAATCCTGAAGTTACAAGCAAAAATCCACAAATATAAAGTGGTGAGAGTATCGCTATACTGAAAACACAGATGTTCATTTGTAATTTCTCTAACATGGGCTATGTGACTGTAACTGTCGTTAGAGAACTGTGGTTAATAATGTGAGCCCGTAAGCCTACCTGGGTCAATCCTCTTATTCTGCCATTACGGAAACTGTAGCTCAGGAAGAAATCACATGCCCATGATTTCCCAGAGGGTCAATAGGAGAGCCAGAAGAACTGAGATCCTTTGATGGCTGCTTCTCAGGCATGTGATGCCTTGTGCAATCTGTGAATAGTAACCAAGAAAAAACGTAGTTAAGAGCCTGAGTTCTCTGTCCCTGGCTGAGTACTTTTTACCACCCTGAGCCTTCATGAGTTGCAAGGATTAAATTAGCAGTTCTCCACAGAAAAATATTCGTCAGCTTTTTGCTGCATAACAAGCATCCCTGAAACTCAATGATGGACAAGAATATTTTTGTTTCCTACTAGTAAGTCTGTGATCAGCTATAGTTCTGCTAAGCGCAGCTGGACGTGGCTCTATTTTGGCGTTCATGTCTGTTCCATAAGTCCCCTCATCCCAGGACCTAGGCTGAAGGAACACCCCCCACTTTGAATTGTTGTTCTCATGATGGAGGGGAGGAGTATGAGATGTGAACCATGGGATGCTTCTTAAAATCTCTACTGGGAATTATCACAGTGTTCACTTCTGTTCATATTCCATTTGTTACAGCAAGTCATTTGGCCAAGACCAAAGTCAGTGAGGTGTAAAAGTTAACTGCACCCACGAGCAAGCTATGTTCAGGAGGGAATGAACAATACGATCTAGCCAAGAAAGTTGCAAGGAAATCTGTGGTCTTGGAGACGAGAGCCCCTAGAGTAGCTTGAACTACTGAAACTAGACCTCACCCCGGCTATCTGCCATAGCTTCGTGTCTTTAAAATCATGTATGACTTGGAAAAACCAGAGATTCAGGGAAAGCAGCAGGATTATTTAAGGCAGTGGTTGGATATGAGGGTAGATGATGTCATCCCTTCTCCCAGAAGCTTCTCTAGGTAGAGGAGATAGTGCTTTAGAGGTCATATGGTCAGCATTTCCAGACCTGACAGCTATCTCAAGGGGTTCACATTCTTAAAAGAGCAGTGGTATTGATTTATAATCCATTAATTTAAAAAAACTCAATACATTATATGTAATGTTAAAAATTGTTTCCCTTATAAACAGAGCAGGTCAAGAGCCTCCAGGTGTACTCAGAGAAAGCTGCCCAGCAGTGAGCCGAGATGAGTTTGCGCATGATTTGTAACTGGTCTGTAACACAGATGAGCACTGCTAGGTGCATGCATTACCTGCACACATTTCTAATTGTTCTTATTCTTAGTCATATGTTGTTTACATTTGTTCTCTATTCTGAATTGATGAGAAATTTAATGAGGAAGAGAAAACATAATTCTGCCAATTTTCCTCTGGATACTTTTCTCCAGATCCATAAATTTTTTTCATCTGAAAAAACAACTATTTAGAACATCAGAGACATCTCTAATATTTCAACACGTAATGAAAGACAGAAAAGTAAATCAGCGTTAGTTACGCATCCTGTCTCTAACCAGCAGTCTATGATAGAAAGAAACACTAATGGTGCTTTGAATTGCATTCCAGATTAGGGGAGAGATCAGAACACTTCTGTACTCCCATTATTTCCACATCTCAGTACAACCTCACAGGCCCCCTTCCTTCTGCCTGAAAGGCTCTCCTCTTCCCCCTTTTCTGCCTAATGTTCCTGCTTGGCCTTAATCTACAGCTCAGCTCTTATCTCCTGCTGAAGAAAGAATTACCTTCTCCGGTTCCGCCAGCTCTGTTTATTGCTCTTTCCTTGGTAGTCTCGTAGCATACACAGGAGACTTACCTTGTCGTTAGCCTTGTTTTGGAAAATAGTCATTGAGTCTGTCTCTCTGACTTGACCCTGAGTTGAGATCAGGGGCGACTTGGTATTTCCGGTGCCCAGCACAGTCCCGCACACCCTCAAGATGATCAACCTAACTTTCTTAAGTGGATGCGAGTAAACAGAATTGCACCTTGATAGGTAAGATTAGAAACCGAAGAGGGCACTTCAGGTAAAGGAAAAGTATGTGGAGGTAAGGAGCAGAAAGACAGAGGCTGACACACACAAGTTGTGTTTAGAAAGCCATAAATGAGCCGACAAAACTGGACCACAGCGTTCGGGAAGGAAGTCCTGGAAAGCACAGTAGGGAGTTCGGCTTTGTTTTAAGAGGGCCTTGGCGGACACCCATTGTCTTAGTCTGCTCTGGCTGTCACATGTCAAAGTATCAGACTGCGTGGCTTAAACAACGGAAATGTATTCCCTCGCCGTTCTGGAAGTTGGAAGTTGAAGACTAGGGTGCCAGCATGATCGGTTTCTGGTGAGGACTCTCTTTGTGGCTGCCTTCTTGCTGTGTTTTCATGAGGTGGGAAGAGAGAAAATGTGGTCTCTCTTTCTCTTCTTATAAGGAAACCAGTCTCATCCTCAGAATCTCATCATACGGCAATCTACCATCATAACCTACTCTAAAGCTGGTTATCTCCCAGAGGCCCAATCCTCAGATACCAAATACCATCCCACTGGGCAATGGACTCCAACATTAATTTTGGGGGCATGCAGCCATCCATGTTGAGTGGTTGAGGAACTGGCCGCCGGTAAATGGCATGGGCCAAGATCTCCGTCATTCATTCCTGCCCTCTCTAGGGTTCCATTGTTCAGTTAAGAAAGTGGATGAAATCTCGGAAATCAACATTTCCAACTGAAGAGGCATTAAAGCCTGAGGGCAAGAACAAAATAACCTTTTAATTTCTGAGACGAATGAACAAAGTAATTTTTGTGAGTGGTATCTTGTATTTCTGCAGCAGCCATAAATCATACCTTGGGGAACTGCACCATTTTACTTTTAAATGTACATTTTGAAAAGAACACAGTCGTCTCTTATTATGCTCCTTTTGTACAATCTCATTGCATTCATCACCATTCAGAGCGTCCTGTTGATTCTATGGCAGGAAAACTATTTGTTATATTCACCGTCCAAGTGCCTACTGATTAGCACAGGTATTTTGCATTAGCGAACTGGGAGAGCTGTACAGTCTTCCTCTAAGCTTTACTGATTTCTGCATTTGCCATTTTAAAAACATTTTTCAGACCTGGATTCCTTTCCCTTGGTGCATCCGCTTAGGAATCGCCATCCATAGGATGAGGTTGTTATTTATTTGAAAAGTTTATATCCATGTGCAGATGATTCAAGACAAGATTTCTGCCTGATTTACAGAAAGTTGTTGCAGCCTAAAATTTTGCTGGGCATGTCCTGTTGATAGATAGTACAAATATGCAGTGTTAATACAATGGGCAAACTCCAGAGCATTTCCATAGCTCGCGACTATTGAATAATATACAAAAATATATGACTTGGGGACAGTTGAAATTGTTTACGCACTTTGAGTTCTGCTTCCATTAGACTGGTTCACAATATTAGATGGAATCCCAAGATGCTACTGATAATCACCAGCTGTTTTTCTTGCCAAGACTCTTTGTTTAAATGTATTCTTTCATTATCCATGTGTGTCTGGAAAAAATGAGAGAAAGAATGCTTTTAATTGAATAATCTGTATTCTGTCAGGTATTTCTTCTCCCTAGGAAGGTATCTGGAAACTTACTTTGCTATTTGTATTTATCCTGCCAGTGTAGTATATTGATGAGAGAACTGAGGTCCAATAGTGTTAAAACAAGACATGAAATATTGATTAACTCTGTTTTTAAACTCCCTTTTTCCTCCTGAGTGGAGCAGATTTCAGAAGCTGCTGCCAATATTCTGCTCTCCAATAAACCTCCATTATTGGGAGGGTCTTGATCTCCTCTGAGCTTTGATAAATGATGATTATGCTTTTGAAATGTTAGCTTTGAGTGCCCCAAGTCTTGGCTTTCATCCGTTCACTGAAGAAAGGAGGAAGAAACAGTGAAATTGAGGCTGCCAAATTAGAGCCAAAGCCCCCCAAAGGAACCATTTCTGGAAGGAAGATGGAGGTTTCTCTACGCCTTGTCCTTGCCCCCACCTGGCACCGTTTGTCCATTTCCAATGGCACATTCCCCCGTTGCAGGCTAAGACGTGCCCGTTGGGTCTAAGCCAAGGGAATTTGCTGATTCCCCGGGCTGTTAGAGAGTGTGATAATGGCTCGATATTGGCCAGACCTGAACGGCTCAGGTTGACTTGTAAGGAGGGGAGAAGAAGGTCAGGTGCTTGGCTGGAGGAAGCAAGCAAGCGGGGCCATGAACAAACAGAGCCGGAGCTGAAGGTGAGAGCAACACAGCTTTCTGGGTGGGGAGACCCCCTCCGAGCGGGCCACCCTAAGGCAGGGGTAGCCACTAGGGAGTCAAGAAATCGACTGTCCTCTTACGACTCAGATGAGCTCGGTACAGAGGAAAATCCAGGGAAATGTGAGAGAGAACGGAACAAAGCAGCCCCCTGTCACAAAGAAGTGTCTTATCCAAAATATCAACAGCACTGATATTGAGCAACCTCGATCTAGAAAAAAATGCTATTATTTTAGCCATCAAAGTTTGTGTCCAGAGTTCAGAACTCAACTCGGTGAGCTAATGGTGTTCGATGATTAGCAGAGTGCCCTGTGGATAGACAGTCAAGCCAACACGCTCCAGTTTCTTTTGAAGAGTAACCATTTCCACATCCTGTTTTCTCCCCTGAAATTAGCTGAAAGGGAAATGTCACTCAGCAGAAGGTTCCAGCTTGCGAGGCAATAGGAGAAAATTACTTCACAATATGTTTCCAGAAATGAGAAGAGGAGAGAATGTGCTCTGAAACAGAGGTGCAGGCCAGTGAAGGATGCTGACAAGTCAAAAATACAGAGATTGGTAAAAATCAGGAGAGCTTGCCAGACAAGGAATCCCTGTGTCCACATGTTGGCCTTTAGACATCAAGGGATGGGGTAAGCACCAAGGGGAAAAGTAGCCTCTATTTTATTGGTAATAAACTAGATGAAAGAGCATGTCCTGTGTGATATGCCTCCAAGCATGCGCTAATTAGCCGCATGCGCGGCTAATTTTTGATTTATTGTAGTGATGAGGTCTTGCCAAGTTGCCCAGGCTGGTCTTGAACCCACGGGCGTTGACACCGTCATTTTTTGAAGGGATGAGCAAGTGTGTTTCAGTAGCTTCCAAGCTGTAAGTATCTTGATTACCAAGGAGCGGTGGGACCCAGAGCCTGGCCAGTGGAAACAAAGTGCGGAGGACTTCCTCTTCACACCCCTGCCTTTATTTTCCCCTGCACGGCTCATTATTCTGCTGCATTAATTTAAGCTTTCCTATTGTTCAGAATTAGGGACTTCAACTCTCTTATCATCCCTGTGGGAATCTTGATTGTTTATTTGAGGATGACAATAATTGTTTTTATTGATCCCCGAAATGTGGAAGGCAAAGAAAGTGCTCTGACTGGGGACCAACCGGGACACACATTTAGTGCTGCATCCACGAGTGACAAATTACTAGACAATATGTGGCCTCAGAGGAGAGCCTTTAAGACTTTTTAATGACCAACTAGACAACTTGGTGAGAACTCATCTGTACCATAAATCAAAAAATTAGCCGGGCATGGTGGCACGCGCCTGTAGTGCCGGCTACTTGGAAGGCTGAGGCAGAAGGATCGCCTGAGCCCAGCAGGTCAAGGCTGTGGTGGCCGTGAACATGCCACTGTACTCCAGCCTGGACGATGGTGTGAGACTTCAACTCCAGAAAAAAAGGAATTTTTTAAAGGCATTTGATAATTAATCACCAAGTCTCTCCATGTCGAAAAGCATAAACAATGTCACGTACATCAACTCAAGTCTTTTTGTTGTAGCTTTTATTGAATCCTACAAAGGTCTAGTTGGGTAAAATTTATACTTTCTTATTTCTAGTACACCCACAGCATGGCCCAGGAGACTTTGGAAATGGTGCAGCTATAAGAATCCCTAGAGCCAATATCATCCAGGCCAGTGAGTTCCTTGAGTGATCCAGATCATAGGGGCATTTAGTAGAAGGAATTCCTGGATTAATCCGGCAGTTGCCGTCACTCCACTGGCAAGCATCATTGTATGGAGATCCACTCCAAATATTTGGAGAAGTCACCTTGCCATCCCCAGCATGCACTTGTGTATAGGAAACCGCGTGCCATGCCACATCCCAGATATATCGGAGGCATCAGGGAACGAAAATACAACAATCTAATTAAGTGCTATTTGTAGGACAAGGCACTTGGGCAGGGTGAGCTTCCCTGGTCTGAATGAAAGGCAACACATCTTGTTGGAAGAGCTTTTGGCTAATTAGCATGGTCTGTCTACCCAGAAACAAAAGAAATCAGGTCAGGCCTAAGAGGAATCAAGTATCAGAAATGCGGTCAAGTTTCCTTATTAGTAGTAAGATGGATACGAGCTTTGACCAGATACCAAACCCTGACATCTTGACCCTCTTTTTCTGTGGTAAAAAGAACACAGATGTATAGAAAAGCCACGATGACAGTTGTGTCCTATTTGTCCATTGAGGGCTCTGTTTTGGATGCTTACTGTTGAACTCTCAGAAATGACGATCTGTACTGGACCAGAACGTGTCCTGAGAGCTTGTTTTGCAGAGTAGGGATCCAAAGGCACACAAAGGATACCCGCCTTATTCTAGAGCTATAGTGTTTTTATTTTTATTTTCATTTTTTGAGTTGGAGTCTCACTCTGTCTCCCAGGCTAGAGTGCAGTGGCATGCTCGTGACCCCCCAGCATCAACCTGCTGGGCTCAGGAGATCCTTCCACCTCAACCTTCCAACTAGCTGGAACCACAGGTGCGCATCACCATACCTGTCTAATTTTTTCATTCATTGTAGAGATGAGGTCTCGCAAGTTGCCCAGGCTGGTCATGAACCCGTGGGCTCAGGCAATCCTCTCACCTTGGCCTCCCAAAGTGCTGGAATTACAGGCTTGAACCACTGCTACGATATTAGCTTGGTTCTTGGCAGTTAGCAACTCTGTGGAGGGACCACATGAAAGGTAAGGTGGTTTGTCCTAATTATGATTTGTTTCCTTGTCACTCAAATTCACCTTTACCCTCAATGCCAAATTCAGTTGTGTCCTTGGCCCTGGCCAATCATTTCAACACCTTACATGAACAGTAATGTGACAGAGGGAAACACGGACCTGCTCTCTGCAAAAGTTGAGTGACTATAGCCACTACCATTGCAAGATGAAACTTTATACCCAGTTTATCTGTTGATATATACCCCATACATCTAGTGGCATGCCCGTAACACAAGAAAGCACTAAATGTGACATGATTACAGTATGTGTGTATTTTTTTTTTTTTGAGTTGGAGTGTCACTCTGTCACCCAGGCTGGAGGGCAGTGGCACTCTTCTCGGCCACCGCAGCCTCAACCTGCTGGGCTCTGGCAGTCCTTCTGCCTCAGCCTTCCAATTAGCCAGAACTGCAGGTGCACGCTACCATGCCCGGCTAATTTTTGATTTATTGTAGTGATGAGGTCTTGCCAAGTTGCCCAGGCTGGTCTTGAACCCGCGGGCTCAGGCAATCCACTCGCCTCAGCCTCCCAAAGTGCTGGGATTACAGGCTGAGCCACTGAGCCTGGCCATGTGTATAATTTCAACATCCAGCATGCACAGAGCATGATACTGCACGATGGTTAAAGCTTCATTACAGATGGACTATTGAGGGTGATGATTGTAGAATCCTTTTATCTTGACATTGGAAGAAATGTTAGATATGGCTTAGTTCAACCGTCTTAGTGTAGAGACAAGGAAAACAAGACCCAGAGAGGCTACACAGCTGTTCAACCCTCATGTGGACTAGCGGCAAAGCTGGAATGTGCAGCCAGGGGTCCCCACTTCAGTTCTGCACTGCACTCAACCCTGCCTGAGACACAGGGCTGTGTTTTGCTGTCCCGGATTGCGATGAATAGTTTTAACATGCGAGGCTTCCCCACTAAGCCATGGGCTCTTAAGAACATATTCATCACCTGGCACTTCAGTGGCACATAATGGGATTCCAATAAATGTTTGTTGAAAAAGTGGAAAAATGGGTGAATAAGTGAGACCTGTGTTTCTCCCTCCCCATCATGTACAAACAAATGCTAAAATTGTAGTGGTCTCTACTAGTGCTTGCTCAGACAAGTAATGAAGAAGGAGAGAGAGCATAGAAAGAGTGAAAGGTGGAAAAAGTAGAAGGAGAAAGCAAGAAGAGAAAAAAGGGTATCCAATTCAGTAGGAATAATTACCAAAGTCAATACACAGACAGAATTGTTAGATTCGGTTCAGGAGCCTTTTGTCAAGACTCTTGCCTCATCTTGTCTCTCCCAGTTTTCTCAAATGAGGACTTTGAAAGAGGATAGATTTTTTGGGGGGGAGGGAGTTGGAGTCTCACTCCAGCGCCCAGGCTGGAATGCAGTGCCATACTCACAGCCACCCCAGCGTCGACCTGCCCAGTTCCAGTGATCCTTCCGCCTCAGCCTTCCAAGGAGCCGGAACTACAGCTGTGCACTATCATGTCAGGCTAATTTTTTAGTTATTGTAGGGATGAGGTCTCATCACGTTACCTGGGCTGGTCTTGAACCTGCGGGCTCAGGCAGTCCACTCACCCCAGCCTCCCAAAGTGCTGGGATGACAGGCTGAGCCACCAAGCCCAGCCAAGGATGGTTCTTTAAGCAGGTTCCATCACTGCCGCTCCTCCTCAGGTGAAGTTGTCTGAAAAGCCAGGTTGCTCACTGGAGTCTCTCTCTTTCCCGGGGTATGTCCCCCGACCCGTTCTGCACCTGTTCCTGACCCGTGCTGCTTCTGCTATTACAGAGGACAGTGCTTGTGATCTGGTTTCTGGATCACACACCAGGAGATGCAGAGGACTGGCTACTTATGTAGTGGTCATTCAGATTCAGTGACCAGTAAGCACCCCGGGATATAGATACGCTGAGTTTGTTCCTCCTTACAAATCACCCAAAGCCAATGAAAACAAAGGCCCAAAAAATCCCAGTTGTCACCCCCTACCATGGGTTTGTGTTGTTCCTGAAATGCTCGAAGTAATTGAACACTGAGTAGTCCCAGCTATTTTTTTAAAATTCAGCAGCAGCAAAGCATTCAGGATTCCTAATTATAGCACATGGACAGCTTGGTACTGGGATGTGCATCTACAATATTGAACATCAGTGGGGAGTCCCTGCAGGCTGGAGAGCTGTATCCAGAGAGTGGTTATCAGTGTCTGAGTGCCAGTTGTAGAACTGGGGAGTGCTCCCACAGGCCAAGAAGTCAAGATGGAAGACAGGAATGTCATCTTTTCAGAGGTTTTGCTGCACAGCTGCCAAGCAACTTGGAGTGATCCACATGCCGCTCTGGAGAGAGTTTTAAGGAACCCAGCAGTCGTCTGTTTAGGATGGATTAGGTCATCTGGGCTGAGCACAGATAGGAAGATCCGTAAACTGTTTGGAACTGGCAGCCCCCACCCCCATCAGCATTGCATCTAACTGCATCAGCACCCTCCCCCTCGGTCACTATTCCCTTTTGAGTTGGAGTCTCACTCTGTCGCCCAGACTGGAGTGCAGTGGCAGCTCCTGGCCACCACAGCCTTGACCTGCTGGGCTCCGGCGATCCTTCCGCCTCAGCCTCCAAGTAGCTGGAACTACAGGCACGCGCTACCACGCCCGGCTAATTTTTGATTTATTGTAGAGATGAGGTCTCGCCAAGTTGCCCAGGCGGGTCTCGAACCCACGGGCTCAGGCAATTCACTCACCTCGGCCTCCCAAGGCGCAGGATTACAGACTGAGCCACCCAGCTCTCATTTGAACACACCAAGCATAGGTCCACGTTTGGTATTTGGCCCTTGCCTTTTTTCTCTTCCTAAAATAGTTTTCCCTCATGCGGTTCCCATGGCTTCTCCCCACCTCTCCCCTGCCCCCCTTATTTTTAGATCTTGCCTCCTATCCTCTAAGAGGCCTTCCCTGACCAACCTTTGTAACGCAGAGCCAAGCTCTAAACAATCCTCCGGGCTCCATGAAGACAGAAACATTGGTTGTTTTGATAACTGCTGTATCCCCAGCATCCAGAATGGCGATTAACACAGAGTTTGTTCAATAAAAATGTGTCGAAGGTGTTGCTAGCAAAGGTCTTGCAAAGGAAAAGTCTTGTCTCGTGATGCCCAGAAAGCAGTTTAAGAAAAACTTTTCAGATGCTTTCTCAGACCAAGTCACTCACCTACACTGCATCCAATTTACACTTAGAAACCCAAGGAGCCTTCAAGGAAATGCTGTGTCCAGGTAAGCAAGATAACACTATTATCATTCAGCTCCCATCAGGGCTCCAAGCAGCTTTTAGAAAACCTGTCCTCTGATACACCGCACTAATTTGTGTCTTGTGGAAAATTAAATAAATTATTTTTCACCTGAAGGGAGCAGGATTATTTGACTTCAGATATTTGCCATATGGCTTTTCTTCCACACAACGTAGCTTTGAGGCTTAAGGTAGCAAGAGCAAGATCATTGCTATAAATTATTCAGAGATAACTCAAGATAAGTGTGTATCTTTGACACATTGTCAAGTTTCCTGATGCTTTCTCCTGATAAGTGCTATGTTTTTGATGAAATGTGGCTCGTTTCTCACACGCTCTCCTGTCGCTCTGTGTTGTGTTCTGTGTCGTGTCGTGCCTGTTGTTTGGTTTTGTTCCCCCCACAGAGTCCAGTCTGGCTCTTATCTCAGCACGGGGTGGTTCACCTTCATTTTGGCCATGGATGCCTGCTATAGCATTCACGTCTACGGGATGATAAATGACACCTACTGCAAGTAAGATCACAGGAAATTATTTCTGTGCCGCTCCAATTCTGATATCCTGTCAAAATATCACAATTCATTTTAATACCATAAATCTGGGAAACAGATAAAGCCACAATTATTTCCCAGCGTTCTTTGCTGACATGACATTTTCTTGTCAGTGCCTCACATTGTGAGTTTTAGGGGTGATAAAAAGAAAAATATTTGCCACCAACTAATGTCAGATGTCAGAAGGAACACGTTTCCCTTAATCAGTGGCATATCAGGGACTCGTGGCCTGGAAATACAGAACAAGTTTGGTGGTTATTTAATTTGCAAAAGCAAGTTTGTCATTTCGGCTTCTGCTGCTCAGATGGCTATGGACTCAATGGTTAGATTTGATCGCCAAGGACAAAATGTCCTGAAGCCTCAGAGAAACTGATAGTTGAACAAGAGTTCCTGGAAATTATATTTCACTAATAAGTGAGTAATCTGCCAGATCTTTATTTAAAATGAGTGTGCTTATCCACAGTATAGCCTCGCTGGGGGGATAGATTCTAATTAGATAATCAAACAAACCCTCTATGCTTCATCAGGGTAATGACATCTATTTTCCTACCAATAATCGGAGCAATATAATTCAAAGATGGTTTTAATCAAGTTGTCAAAATGGTGCCTGCTCTCAGCCACAGTCTTCAACAACAAATATTTCCACGCTAGCTATACGCATAATGGAACTCAGATTAACTCAACAGCTAACTATGAAAAATCACAAAGTTTCTTCAGGTTCTGCAAGAGGCTATCCAAAGTTTGCTTCCATTATACACCATTTCCTCCTTCAAAGGAAAGCCATATGTCTGAAAATAATTGGTGTGATACATACATTTTATTTGATCTATTAAAGTACCAAGAACCTGGTACATCTTCCTAAAAGCTTTCATACATAATAGCTTTTAACTGAGTTCATGGACAAGAATCATGTGTGGGTCTGCAGGTAAATGCATTTGCTGGGCACATAATGGATTCTTATAAAGAAAAGCATCATTCTTCATCTCAATCTTTTTTTTTTTTTTTTCCTTCTCTTCTAGGACAGAAGGATATAGAAAAGTCCCCTACCATTACTATGAGCAAGGAAGAGATGAATGCGATGAATATTTTCTTCATGAACATGCCCCGTATGGGGGGCATAGGTTTATCACTGAAAAGAAAGTGTTTGCTAAATGGGCCAAGAAACACAGGATAATATTTACACACCCAAACTGGACAGCGTCTTGATGTTGGCTTCTCTGATCGTGCCACGTCACTTGCTGTGATCATGATACTCCAACTGTGACACCGAAGGTGCCAACGATGGGGATGGTGATGACAAGGACAACAACAGTCAAATTCCTGTACAGTCTCAGACATGGATGGATGATAACTCTGCTCGGAATTTAAACTTGGGGTCTTGTAGAGGGTGGTTGTGTTCATTATGTTCTTTCTGGAGGTTCAACACACATACTGCACTTTATAATTTAACTGGAATTGAAATGAGGGCCAGTGACGTGGCAACTGTGACCTAAGAAATGGGAAGATTATCCTTCAAGGTAGCTGCCCAGAGTTGTTCTGCAGTAAGTTCTAGAAGTCATGAGATTTGGCCTCATGAGGCAATGTCATCGACTCCATGGCTTCTTGAATCTGAGCAGCTCTACCATCTTGAAGAGTGGTTGATTGTCAAACACTGACCCAAGACATGCTATCAGGGTACAAGTATCTTACCAGTTATCCTGGGAAGGGGAAGGTATCTTATCCCAATGTAACCTCTCCCTACAGTACTTTCCACAATTAAAGCCTCAGGCATTACCTAGTTAACAGTGAAGATATCATAGGACATCCTGTACCTCAGGATTGCTTGACTGTCTCCAACACTTAATTCAAAATGGGCCAAGTAGCAAATCTTGATGAATTGTCACCTTCCATTCATCCTACCCAAAACAATATAACTAAATATGTTATTGGAATACTTGATATTAATGTTTAGTTATTTTTGGTTGAGTCCTAAATATGTCAGAAGGCTATTTAACATGTAAGATACCAACTTCAACACTGTAATAACACATACTGTGAAAACATTCCTAAAATATAACCAAAGGGTTTACTAACTCTGCTTCAACTCCCACAACACAAAATTATATGCTTTTTAAAATCATGAAACAGGGAAAGCAAAGCATATTTTTACATCAATTTGTATCCTATCATACTTCATAATATATATTTGTATATTCAAATTTCTATTTTATAGGCCCAAGATGTGTCTCTCCATACATTGTATCCTCATTGCCAAGTGCCAACTGTTACACATAAGAACCAATTCCTTGCATTAAATCTGACCAGAGCTTTTGCCTTCTAGGGGTTTATTTTCCCCAGAGTGTATAGGTTTTTATACCATAATAACAAAAATAATGCCCTTAGTGTCCAACGTGCTTTGTCATTTAGAGTCCTTTCACGTATGCAGTACCATGTGACATCGATGAGCACCTCATTGGGCTAGTGCCTGTGTATTCTGTCATCTCCTTAACAGATGATCTATAACTTGTTAATTGTTATGATATATCCTGGATTGCTCTCCTTGCTAATATTTGCATAGAATAGCATATATGTAGACTAGTAACCATTGATTTCAGTGCCAAATACAATATATTATATCAGGATTATGCAAAAAGTATCACAAAGGATGGTCTTAGCTGTATGCTAGGACCCCTTGTACTTGAGTAGTTTTGAGGGTTTTTTAATGGCTCTATGTAGGTGGGGGGAAATGAAGACGCAGGGACCACACAAAGGCATGAAAGCTGAGAATATAAGTTTCCTGCCCCAAGTTTGAGACAATTCTGTTTTCTATATACTCATTGTTCAATAAATATTAGAGGGTTGATTTGCCAAGAGAGTAGCTGAGATTTCAAAAACATCCTGGCAAAATGATTCAACAGACAAAAGCCAGGCTCTGCTTGCAGAGTGTTTTAACGCTGGAAGTAGTGATGCATTTCCCTTTGGAAGCGCTTTGTAGGTCTTTACCAGTGCTAAGCATTGTGATAAATAATCATTGAAATGTGCCATTTGGGGTAAAAGCCTCTTTTCTGCTCTCTTCGACCATTGCAATACCCCAATACTCCCATTCATAAAAACTATCAAGCCCTAGTTCTGTGGTCGGAAAGAGTTGTTGCTCTTATATTTCCTTATGCAATTTTCAGCTCTATGAATATGAGTCTAGTTTAGTTTAGTTTTGTTTAGCTAATGATGGATAGAAATGGCCACTCAAAGAAAAATAAACAGATACAAATGTTGAAATTGTAATGTAGGCTGTCTTTTCCCCTGTTGTGATACAGAAGTTCTGCTTTTAAATAAAAAGAAATTATTGGTGAATCAGAATGCTTCGGAAGATGGTGTATAACCTTACTGATTTAGTTTTCTAATAAATGAAAGACCAGCTGTATGTGTTTTAGCCCTTATTCATGAGACACTTTTGAGAACACGCTTGCTCTCTGGCTTCACTGTCGAGTTCTCTGATGAAGGAGACTTTTGCAGGACCCAGCATCCCTCACTCTGTGGCAGCAGGCATATATGGCATGGTCAACTCCAGATGGGCAGTGTTTCCTTCAAAGGAGTAGGCTGGGCTTTTTTCCTCTCTTTCTCTCTCTCTCTCTCTCTCGCTCTCTTTTTAAAACCAAATCCCTACTTTTCATTATTTATTGCTGTTGTCATCTTTTGTCTCTTTTTTCTAACAGAAACAAAAAAACACATTTTTCTCAATTTAAATTATTTCCAGAGTAATCAGCATTTTGATAGAATCTGAAGCCATATTTTTCTCTGTCATCTTAGTTTTCTCTGCTTCCGTTTCCTGTTCTTCTTTATTTCAGTTTCCTAATTGTAGTAGAAATGCAAAGTCTAATTTCTCCCTTAGTGTGAAGAAATTTTCCATCTAAGATTTACTAATAGAGAAGAGCTTGGCAAAGGAGCAATTCAAGAAGATTATTTTGTCATGCAAATTTCTGATCAATTTCACAGACTCAGATCAACTGAAAGATTTTTATCCAGCATCTAAACATTGGAAAATTTAACTGAACTCTCTTACCACTGATGTGTATGTACTCCGGAAATTTAATATCTGTAAAAAATAAAAATATTTCTTTCTTTCTTTTTTTTTTTTTTTGAGTTGAAGTCTCACTCTGTCGCCCAGACTGGAGTGCAGTGGCACGCTCCCAGCCACCGCAGCCTCCACCTGCTGGGCTCCGGGGATCCTTCCATTCAGCCTTCCAAGTAGCTGGAACTACAGGTGCGTGCTACCATGCCTGGCTAATTTTTTGATTTATTATAGAGATGAGGTCTCACCAAGTTGCCCAGGCGATCTTGAACCCGCTGGCTCAGGCAATCCACTCACCTCGGCCTCCCAAAGCGCGGGATTACAGGCCGAGCCACCGAGCCTAGCCTAAAAATATTTCAATACCACCCAAGGCTCTAGGAAAATGGACTATGGAAGATGGTCACAGTTCTTCTGAAACTGATACAAAAACATGCAAGCTAAAAATAATAGGGTAATCCTATACAGAGTCAGAAAATTTAAAAAGGATTTTTAAATGAGTGTCTAAATTCTTTCTAGGTTAACCAAGTGACAGGTAGTAATGATTTACATCGCTATGATAATAATGTGAAGTAGAGACCTTTTAGAGTATGTTACTTTACATTGCTATCAAACCCATCAAAGAAGCAGCAACTTGGGAGGATTTGAAGAGATGTCTTTGCACATAGAGTCCATTTGTGTTTGTATGAATATATACACATACACACACACACGCACACACATAATCTATAGACTCATAACTCTATAAAGGCATATATGGAATCCTTTATTCTTCACTGATGTGTGTGAATCACAGAAAACCCTATTTGAGGCTTCATCTGAAATTTGTTGGGTTACATTTTGAATACTGATGAAAAAAAGCAAAATTCCAAATTAAATGGACCAATTGCTAAGAATACATAAAATCATATTCAAAAGCTGGCCCAAAGAATGAAGCTAGAGAAGTCGCTAAATCTAGAACTAAGAACACAATTAGATGCCACAGTTGTCCCGAATCAGACTCGTAAGCATGGCAATCTGTATTGTAGGTTCTGCCGATTGCTGCTTAACCGGAGTCACGTTGGAAAACATCGCATCAAGCTTCATTCATGCCGAAGTAAATGAACGCTGGTCCTCCTATTCAAATCAGCCAGTCTTTAGCATCAGTGAAATCAGGCTTTGCATGATTTTTATTATATAGCTAGAGAACTGTAACCATTGTGAAAAGAGAAAATTATGTAAGGAGATTGCTCTTGGAGGATTCAGGGTGAATCAGCCAAGAGAGAGGAACAAGAGTCTGCCCTGGGGACCTGCTGACCTTCCAAGAAGCATACAGCCATCCCCGAAGAGAGTCACTCAGTACTTATTCACACAAGCGGCAACACTAAAGTATTTCACCTGGTAGTGTTAATTGGATGTTAACTATGAGCTCTGTTTGATTCTGATAAGTAAGAAAAGTAATCAGATGGCTTACTTTTTTTTTTTTTAACACACTCATCCAGCATTTAATGTGGTGTGCCAAATGCAAAGAATACACTATGTTGTCCAGTGTCAGTTGTTTGCATGTTTTAGCCCAATAAATGATCTACATGCCCAGGGCCAGGAGAGGAAAAAAAAAACAAAAAAACAAAAACTCTGTTTTCAACTGTATATTCCAAAGGCAAGACCTCATCATTTTAACAGCATGCATAGATCCAGTGACTGAAGGAGCCAGTGCTGGCCTTTGTAGGTGTCTAGACTCTTAGAGGGCTTTTAAAACCAGCGAATCCAACCCTTACAAGCTGGAGTTGAGCAAGTGGATCTAGAGAGAGGAAATGACATGTGCCTGTGACTATCAAATGAAATAATGGCAGTACTGAAACCCAAATTATTGTCGCATGTCTCCTTGCTAGTACTTTTTCCACTGCATTTTTTTTAAAGCATAAAATAATAGCTGGAAGAGTACATACGTGATTTACTGAAAGGGTCCATTTATGGAAACTAAGGGCTTCCATTAGTGTTGGTTCTACCCAGGATCAGAGAAATCCCCACAATGAAGTACAGAAATAGTTGCATAATTAAAGGAACATATTCCGTGATTGTCTACAGTCCCCCTTCACTATGTTTGTTGCTAAGACTAGGCCATGTTCCACTTTCATGAAATCCTAGGACTACTTTAAAGAATATTAAGGTGAGTTTTTGTTTGTTTGGTTGGTTGGTTTTTTTTGAGTTGGAGTCTCATTCTGTCATCCAGGCTGGAGTGCAGGCATGCTCACGGTCACCCCAGTGTCGACCTGCTGGGCTCCAGCAATCCTTCCGCCTCAGCCTTCCAAGTACCTGGAACTTCAGGCACGTGCTACCACGCCTGGCTAATTTTTTTAATTTATTGTAGAGATGAGGTCTTGCCAAGTTGTCCAGGCTGTTCTCGAACCCAGGCTCAGGCAATCCCCTCACCTCAGCCTCCCAAAGTGCTGGGATAGCAGGCTTGAGCTACCCCACCCTGCCAAAGGTGAGTTTCTTACTTCTACTTCTTACTGAGAAGGATCAAGCCATTGACCCAAGGGCTGCTGAGTGTGGGAGGTAGCCTGGTGAGACGACCCTTCCCTAGAGCCGAAGTGTCCTCATCCTCAAGGCAGTTCAGCTGCCTGTGTCAGTGAAATCATCCAGCAGCACAAAGTTACCCTTGGGGTCCATGCTCATCTCTGCACTGCACGTAATCTTGGAGTCCATACATCCTCCTGAAGGTAAATAAAAGCCCCAAATGTTCCACCAGACTCAATAGGCATGCAAGATTAAAAAGGGTTTTTTTTCCTTTACAGTCTATTTATGTGATGCTCTTAGAGATGAAGAATTTTGAAACGATGTACACTGGGCTCTGAAAATGGATCCTGTGACTCAGAAAGAGTCTATTGTTCTGTTGCTTGTTTTTTGTGGAATGCTAGAGTGAAATTCCATGTAAACTGCTGAGGCATCGAATCAGAGCTGTCCTGAGCATTGTAACAGTGCAGATGAGGCAATCTAGTGAATTCGTTTTTTGTTTCGTTTTGCTTTTTTTGAGTTAACTACTTTTTCCAGTTCAGAATAGGCACAATTTGGTTTTGGAGTAGAAAAGCTCTTCTTTCTCTGCGGATACATCTCTTTTTGTTTATGTCTTGGAGATGTCAGTAAAATAGAGACTCACTTTCATAGAGGTGAAGAGCATCTTGACGGATAAACAGCCAACTGCCAAATTCATATATTTACCTACATAGCAAGCAGTTTCTTCTAAGAAACTTCAAAGGAACCCAAACCAGGGCATTTTGTAGTTCCTCGTTACACAACCTACAAAGCATTTAATTTCCTTGTGTTTAACTTTGTTGTCATTGCTACTGAGTAAATACCCATTTCTATTGCATACAGTATATTTTACACTTCACTCATTTTTCTGAGTTCACACAATTTTTGCTATAGTCTCTCACTTTAAAACCTATAATCTTCATCTAGTCATAGAAGAAACTGTAAATGCATAGTTGTTCATTTGGTAAGAGAATTTTTCTGACATTCTGTTGCTTTATTTATAGGTACTGTGTCTTAGGCGAAAGCTTACAAAATGGCAAAAGGCTATTGGCATATTTCAATTTGTCTTACAATAGGACAAGGAAGGATGTTAACAAAACCAGAGAGTATTTGTCATCAAAAGAAAAAAAAATAGGCAATATTCAATATACTCAATACCTAGGGCAGGAAGATAGCTAGGATACTATTAAACAAAAAGAGAAATGTTGACCTGTCTCCAGAGTCTGTCCACACTATCTGATGCTGAGTTATATTTCTTTCTTTGCTGTGCTTGACTTATGAACAAAGTTGATTTAGTACATAAGCTGCCCAAAATAAAGAAGTACTTTTTCTTTCCTTTCTTCCCTCCTTCTCTCTCTTCTTTCTACAAAACTCAATATTCTTGCGACTGAATGTTGAATTTGGATAGGTTTTGTTTGTTTTGTTTTGTTTTGTTTGAAGTGAGAGGCTCGCTATCACCAGGCTCGAGTGCAGTGGCACACTCACGTACGGCCTCTGCAGCCTCAACCTGCTGGACTCAGGCAATTCTTCTGCCTCAGCCTTCCAAATAGCTGGAACTATAGGCACATGCCACCATGCCCAGCTAATTTTTTGACTTATTGTAGAGATGATATCTTGCCAAGTTACCCAAGCTTGTCTTGAACCCCTAGGTTTGGGTAATTCTCTCACCTCAGCCTCCCAAAGGGCTGGGATTACAGGTGTGAGTCACCACGCCTGGCTGGATAGTTTGTCTTTTAACAGATTGTAGTTCTCTATGCAACTCTCCAAGAGACCCATAGTTGGATGTGTTCTCAAACTGATACTCTTTGGGAATAAATAATACTAACTTCTACTCACATGCCAGTTTATTAAAGGGCTGTATACTCATTCAATTCCCCAAATGCCCTCTGAGGTATATAATGTTAATACCATTTAATACGTGTGGAAACTGGAATGCAGAGAGGTTAATTAGCTTGCCCAAGTTCACACAGCCAGTGATGAAATGAGATTGGAACCTAGGAAGTTTGGCCAGAGTCCATATCTAGTTGGGAAGGGCTAGTAGGTATAACCAAGGACCCCCAAATTTCAATAGCTTAGCAGAATAGGGTTTGCCTCTCTCTAAAAAATGTATTCCACGTAGATACTTACCTCAAAGGTGACTCAGAGACAAAGGCACCTTCCATCATGTGGCTTTGCCCCCCTCCAGGTCTTTCTAGGCCTCTCCATTTGGCTTGTTAATAATGAAGGAAGAGCGAGAAGAGTTACGTGTAGAAGGTTTTACGGACAAGTCTGCAAGTGACATATTCATCCCACCACCTACACACCATTGGTCAGACTCAGTCACGTGGCCTGGCTGGGAGGAGGGCAGTGTGCACAGGAGAAAAAGGAGCAGGGTTTGGCGGATGTGAAACAGTTTCTGCCCCAATAGTCTTAGTTATATTGACATCTAGCTGACAAAAGAAAAAAAAAAGAATACTGAGGTTTGTGCAATTGTGTGAATGAGTTGTTTATTTTGAAAACCCTGTTCAAACATCAGGAACACACGAGAAAAACTTTTTCTCCATGGATAGCAGGATCCACACTTGAAACAGAATCAACCAAGGAACAAAATATTGTTCTAGGCTCTTTTATAGCAAGAAAAGATGATGCGATGTCTTTTGTCCAAGGAGGCAAGAGCGAAACTGGCAAGCTAGAAACAAATTGTAGTTCACTGTGCGACACTATCAAGTGACTTAACTCTACCCACAAGAGAAGTGACAGCACTTTTAATGTCTTAATGATTTATGGTTAAAGTAAAGTAGATGCGTCTTCTCCTCTGATCCACCCTTCTTTTTGTGCCTGTTTCCCTTGCAAGATGGCACAAAGGTTAGCCTCCCTTTGTAAGTCTCCTCTGTCTTCAGGTTGATGTAGTGCTGTGACTTTCTGTTTAAGTAAAAGATGAAATTGCTGTTTCTCAAATCGTAAAATTACAAATCTCTCTCTCTCTCTCAGCCCTCTTTGTTTTAAATTAACACTGGCATATGAACTGGCCTTCACCGCAATATCATAGGACATATCCCCATGGAGAGAGGACCCAATACTCTTCTTCCCCACACTTTTCCTCCTTTCCCAAGACTTTCTACTCCTTGACGCCACTTTCTTTAAGATATCTAGAAATCCTTTTCCCTTAACACGAATAGAATTTTGAATCCTAAATTTCTTTTCTCACCTAATATGAAACTATTTGCTATCTTGGGAACAGCGCCTTGCATGTTAGCATATAAATTTTCTTAGTTTGTCCATTGAGAGAGATTAGCTGGGTCTCTAAAAACAAAATAATTAGAAAAGAGAATCTGCCAGTGTTTACCTTCTTCCAGATCAATGTGAAGTTTCTTTTAAGGACAAGAAACTATAGCACCCAGTTGGTAAATGACATAGGTTCACATCTCTTTTTTTTTTTTTTTTTTGAGTTGGAGTCTCACTCCATCGCCCAGACTGGAGGGCAGTGGCCGCTCCCGGCCACCGCAGCCTCGACCTGCTGGGCTCCGGCAATCCTTCCGCCTCAGCCTTCCAAGTAGCTGGAACTACAGGCGCGCGCTACCACACCCGGCTAATTTTTGATTTATTGTAGAGATGAGGTCTCGCCAAGTTGCCCAGGCGGGTGTCGAACCCGCGGGCTCAGGCAATCCACTCACCTCAGCCTCCCAAGCCGCGGGATTACAGGCTGAGCCACCAAACCCGGCTCAAATCTCTTTTTAAGAGTTGTAACCAGGCCGGACTCGATGGCTCAGCCTATAATCCCAGAACTTTGGGAGGCTGAGGCAAGTGGATTGCCTGAGCCCATGGGTTTGAGGCTAGCCTGAGCAACTTGGCGAGACCGCGTCGCAGTAGCAAATCAAAAAATTAGTTTGGCATGGTAGTGCATGCCTGTAGTTCTGGCTACTTGGAAGGCTGAGCACAGCAGGTCAAGACCGGGGTGGCTGTGAGCGTGCCACTGCAGTCCCGCATGGGCGACGGAGTGAGACTCCAACTCTAAAAAAAAAAAAGAGTTGTAACTGATGATAAGAATATCTTATGGTGCTTTACAGGAATGAATTGTTTAGTTTAATCACAGTGGTGGCTCTCATCCATAAGCCCATGACTAAAATTCTTGAATAACACAATCATACACTGTACACCAGCAGCACCTTACAACATTCATTGTTGAGAATTCTTACATCTATAATTGATACAGCATTTCAAATATGCCATTTTCCATGATTATGAAATCATTTAAATATCTATATAATCTTTCAAACCAATTTTCCTCCAAATGTCCACATTTCTCCAGAAGTAGAACACATAATAAAACTTACTGAGAATGACCTTCCGTATTCAGTGGCAGTTTTGCTTCAAATTAAAATGATTCGGCCAACACATCTTTTGGTGTTGCTGATTATGATAGGTTTCATTCCTAGTTCAAAAACGACATCCTCCACAATCTTTGATGGATAAAAAAGCATTAATGTTGGATGAGGACATTAATGCCATGCAAATGGATCTGTGGATTATACAGAGCTGTGCATGGCTGTTCAATATGGAACAATAGAAAAAAATGTAAACCCTTCAGCCGCGTGACATACAGGTTCAATGAAACCAAAGGACATTTCATAAAAGCAAGTGCAAAACCAGACGCTTGCATTTAAAAAAAGACAGGCACATAACTTAATAACAGCAGACATGAAAATATGTGGGAGTTTTAAAACACTCTATTAGGAGATTCAGCAATTTAAAAGGTCACTATGAACCTGAATACACAGGGAAAGAGTCGAAGAACAAACAGCCATGGGCAGGACTAATCAGACGACTTCTGGAAGTATTTTTGAAACTTGTTTTTATTCAATACCTGCTTGGACAGGTAATATGTTTCCATTGTCAGAAACATTGAAAAGGCAAAAAGTTAAGAAGCCCATTATTGTACTGCCCGGTATTTATTCACTATTTTCTATAGATATTATTAATAATACCTATAATGTTATATAGCCTATATAATGTTATCTATCTCTATATATACACAATGTTTGTCTTTTTAATAAGAAGTTGCAAATATTTTCCTGATGTTGTTGAATTATCTTAAACATTTTCAGTAGCTATAATACACTGTGGTATAAGCTTTCTCTCATCACTTTTCTCCATGTGGTAAACAGTTTTGTTCATGAATATTTTTTAACACTTCTTTCAATTTTTTGTTTCTTTTATTGTATCAGCATACAGTGATGCTGGCTTCCCTGAACCCTTGCCAAAAATGGTAGGGTTTTCTATCTTTGCCAACTTTATAAATGCAAAAAAGATTACCTTCTTTTAATTAGCATTTAATCAATTACTATGGAAATTAAATTTTTGCATGTTTATAGGAAATTTGCATTTCTTCTTTCGTAAATTAGCTCTTCCTATATTTTGTCTCTTTCTCTATTACAGTGAAAGTCACCATACTAAAAAAGAAAGACACAATTGAAAATTCATTCAAAAGAGAGGAAACCAGGTGAAAGCAACCAGGATTATGAGGGAACTAGAAATTATATCACACCAGGAGCTGGAAACACTTAGCCAGCTTAATAGAATGTTTTAGAGAGAATCAAATTCAAATATTTAATAGGCATTAATGCAGGTGTGAAATTCATTTTAAACTCTATGACTCTATTGGCCAGAACTAGAGCCAATGCATGAAATTTCAGTTTTTATCTCAGGAGAATATTTAGAAAAGTCCAAAATTAGAATGTGGACTTTTGGAATGGGTGAAATTGTGTGAAGTATTTGCAAATAGATCAGACCACCCCATTTTTCAGTGATTCATGTGATGAGGTGTAGAGTTGAACTCAGTGACCACCTAGGTCCCTTCCAAAGCACACATTCTGTGAAATAGGTGCAACTTCTATGTGCAAAGACAAGATCTGACACTGAAGTTCTGAAGAAAATAGAAAACCTAGAATGTTTATACTTTGGACGAGCCTTGTCTTTGTAGTAACGTTCAGAAGCCATTTCTTAAAACGGGTTATTTCTGATGATGACAGATTTTACCCAGTACACGTCAGAGCTGATCCCCAAATTCTGGGAGTGCATTTAGTTAATGGTAGGTACACACACACACACACACACAAAACCACCACCACTAGCCCTGGCTCTACCTCTGCCTACCACTGCCTTCATTTCACTATGCTTCACAAAAAGGTATAAGTTCCTTTGCTTCCCAGTAGGGGAAATGTGTTCACATTTTATACCTCCATATTTTTATGTACTTGCTATGTGAGATGTCATTGAAATGTAATGACTCAAGAAAATTGCATTTAGTATTATAGCATTTCTCATGTTGGTAATTTATGATAATGGATGTCACTGTAGATTTAGGAGTCATTTATGTTGTCCACCTTTTCCTATTTCTGCTAGATTAAATAAATTCTTCATATCGAGTTTTGCTGCATTTTTCAGTTTTCTAGTCTTTACCATTCACTTTCAGTATATTTATAACCCTTTTATCTGGTCTTTGTAGTTTCGAAATGATGCCTTGGATATTTTAAGTTTTCAGCAATCAATGCCCTTTCAAATTGCCCTCTTAAGGCTTTTTGTAAAATAATATTCTCCATAATACAACTTTAAATTACCTGCCTTTTCCTTTAGTAGACTTAATCCAAGAAGGCTAATTGAACATTAAGCATTTTAATCATCCCACACTGTCAAACCTGTCTCCTCATTACTGAGGATTGGATAGGCCACGAGCTTAATTGTGTTCCTGGCAACGTAACCAGAGTGAAAGCTTGATAATGTGATTACTATATAACCCAGGAATTAGTCCTGGTCTTCATCAATATCTATGCAAAAAAGATCACCTCCACAAATATATTCATTAAATATAACCAAATTTATGGTACTTTATTAGGGCTTTAAAGAGTACAGAGCTGAGGAGGCTGCAGTGTTTATAATTATGAAGTTTATCATGGAACCAACCATGTTGCCCATCGTAGCTGGACTAGATTAAAAAACGTGGTACATATACACAACGGAATATTATGCAGCCATAAAGAAGGACAAATATATGGACTTTGCAGCAACTTGGATGGATTTGGAGTTGATTATACTCAGCGATTTATCACAGAAACAAAGAGCTGAGTTCCATATGTTCTCATTCATAAGCTAACCCTAAACAATTATAATGCCGTAAGAAAGCGATTGGCATTAGTGGGACACTGTCGGGGTGGGGGTGGGATTGGCAGTTGAGGGAAACTGCTAGGGGAGGGAGAGGCGTAACTTATCAACAAGGGTACCTGCATGATCAATGTTTATATACCTAACCCTGAATTGTACCCACATCTCTATAATAAATTACAATTTAAAAAATTAAAAAATGATGTAGTTTATCAAAAAGTTAAAAATATATTTTAAAACATTCCAAACAACTACAAAATGACTCAGAACAAGGCAATGGCCACAAAAGCGATGCAAACAAAAACCACCATGTGTATTACAGAAGCCTAAGTATTAAAAAATACATATCCAGATATAAAAGTTGCCGTTGCATTACATGTGCAAGTAATGGTTGAATATACCTATAGTGTGATTCAGTCTCTCAGGATGACAGAGGACATGCCGGATCTGATGAGATTCATCTTGAATGTCTGTTAGCAATGCCTGATAGAAATGGTTACTACAGAACTGAAGACATAAAGATGCTTTCATCTACCATAAGATGAGGCCTCCTGACAGCAGTGTCTTGTAGAACAGCAATGTTTATTTGAAAATGTAGGGGTTATTTTTGCAAAATAAAAGGAAAACACTCATAGTAAAGTGTGAAGAATTCTCCTACCTTCCCTGGAATCGGTTACAGGACTCCAGGGTACAGGCAAGGCTCTGGTACTATTTTTAAATGTATTCATTGAACAAGTAGCACCTTTCAAAGACATTTCAAAGTAAGCTGTGAATTCAAATAGCAGGGGATGTGAAACCAATGTAGGTGTAAATATGGACCCATTTTATCCCTTTTATCTATGTAGACCAATAAATCTTGTGTTATTATTCTTTTTTTTTTTTGAGTTGGAGTCTCCTTCTGTCGCCAGGCTGGAGTGCAGTGGCACGCTCACAGCCACCACAGCCTCAACCTGCTGGGCTCAGGCAATCCTTCCACCTCAGCCTTCAAGTAGCTGGGAATACAGGCATGTGCCACCATGCCTGGCTAATTTTTTGATTTACTGCAGAGACAAGGTCTTGCCAAGTTGCCCAGGCTGGTCTCGAACATCTGGGGTCAGGCAATCCTCTTATCTCGGCCTCCCAAAGTGCTGGGATTATAGGCGTGAGCCACCACGCCTGGTCATTGTGTATTATTCTTGATATGTATTCACTCTCAGCTTTAGGGGGTTACCATGAATTTGAGTTACCTGATTATGCCTCTTCTTATGACAGTTTCATCTGTACTCATCTAGAAAGCTTGAATGAAAATTTTCTAATGCAATGATGATTATGATGCATCTAATTGGAGATTTCAGCAAGGCTAAGAAACAGACCGAGAAAGAAAAATTATAATATGCACCGGTCCCAGCTTTCACCTCTCGTCCAAAGAAAATCTTTTATCTGATTAAATGACTTGCATGTTCTAAATAACTTAGATGTGTCTTCCTAGAAGTGATCCATTTGGTCCCAGGAAATATGACTGTCCTATATGGTAGATGATTTACTCTAAAGTAGAATGATGCAGGAGGAGGAGATAGCTTGTTGCAAGATCATAAAGTGATACTATTCCACGTCTTGTCTCCATTTCCACTGAAATATTATATTCATCTCCTAATGGTTCTTCTTCTCAATTACATATCAGCTGAATGGGTCACCCAGGTGATCTCATGATCTCTGATCATTACTGTGCCCTAAAGTTCAAAAATATGTATATATATGGCTGACTCGGTGGCTCAGCCTATAAACCCAGCACTTTGGAATGCCAAGGCAAGTGGATTGCCTGGGCCTGTGGGTTGGAGACCAGCCCAGGCAACTTGGTGAGACCTCATCTCTACAATAAGTAAATAAAAAATTAGCCAGAGCCAGACTCGGTGGCTCAGCCTGTAATCCCACGCCTTTGGGAGGCTGAAGTGAGTGGATTGCCTGAGCCTGCGGGTTCGAGACCCGCCTGGGCAGCGAGACCTCATCTCTACAATAACTCAAAAAATCAGCCGGGCGTGGCAGCGCACGCCTGTAGTTCCAGCTACTTGGAAGGCTGAGGCGGATGGATCGCCGGAGCCCAGCAGGTCGAGGCTGCGGTGGCCCGCAGCGGCCACTGCACTCCAATCTGGGCAACAGAGTGAGACTCCAACTCAAAAAGAATTAAAAATATTAAATTAAATTTTAAAAAAAATTAACCGGGCGTGGTAGCGTGTGCCTGTAGTTCTGGCTAGGAAGGCTGAGGTGGAAGAATCTCCAGAGCCCAGTAGGTCAATGCTGGGGTGGCCATGAGTGTGCCACTGCACACCAACGTGGGCGACAAAGTGAGACTCCAACAACAAAAAAAATCCCAAATATATATATATATATATATATTTATATATATTTGGTCAACTGATTTTTTTAATAGAGATGGCAAAGCAATTCAATGACAGAAAAAAAGTAGTCTTTTGAACATATGGTACTGAAACAACTGGATATCTGTATGAAAAGAAAAATGAATCTCAACTTTTGGAAAAATTAACCTGAAATGAATAGTTGACTTAAACATGAAAGATGAGACTATGAGAAAACAGAGGATAAAATCTTTATGATTTCTGTAGGCAAAGCTTTCATAGATAATGTCACAAAACGAAAAAAAAATCATGAAAGAAAAATATTGGTGAATGAAATTTTTTTCAAATGTAAAAACTCCTTTTTTGAAAGACACTATTGAGAAAATAAGGCTAACCACAGGCTGAAAAAAATATATTTGCAATACACATAGACAAAAGATTCATAGGATAGATATATGATAGATGGATAGACATAGATAGGTCTTAAAATTCAATAATAAAAAGACAAATGTCTCAGTTAAGACTAGACAAACAATTTGAACGGAAACTACACAGAAGATACACAAATAACCAATAAGCTCATAAAAATTCAACACCAGAGTGAACAGGAAATACAAATTAAAACTAAACATTCTTCTAGCTAGACATACAGGATTCATTGGTGAAAATGTTAGCCTAGTCCCCACCTTTATGGAGTTTACAGCGTAACACGAGATACAGACAAGTGACTACGTAAGCATTTCCAAGCAGTGGAATAAGTAGTAAGGGGGAGACATGCAGGTGCTCTAGGGGTTTTATGTAACGGAGAAGGTCCCCACTTAGCCGAGGGGTCACGTACCTTGTTGGGTAAACAGACAGCTCGAGATTGTCAAGACAGACTTCCTGGAGAAAGTGAATTGAAGCTGGTATCAGAATGATGAGTGGAACTGAACAGAGCAAAAGGATTTGAAAAGGGCAAGATGGACAAGGAGTCGCGTAACTGGGGACGTCATGATGAAGAAAGAGAGCACGACACGTTCCCGAATCTGAAGGAGTCAAGCATGGCTGGTAGAAGGAAAACCACAGAGGTGAGAGGTAGAGGGTGGGGGTCACAGATAAGCAAACAATTTAAATCTGAGGTCAGAGCACGTAAGTCTTATAGACTGTAGCAAGGAGTTTTGACTTTATTGTAAGAGCGGTGCATGGACAATGTGGAAAAGCTTTAAACAAAAGAGGCGTATGTCTGGTTTGCTGTTTTGAATGGATCTCAGAGAAGAAAAAGAAAACGAAGAGGATTCACAAGTTTTGGGCTTGAACTGTTGGACAGATGCTGACACTATTGATACTATCATCTTAAATAGAAAATATAGTGGAAGGCCAGGTTCAGTGGCTCACACCTGTAATTTCAGCATTTGGAGAGGTAAAAGTGGGAAGATCTATTACAGCCAGGAGTTTGAGACCAGCCTGGACAACAAAGTGAGATGTTGTCTAAAAAAAAAAAAAAAAAAAATTACTTGGGCACATTGGTTTGTGCCTATAGTCCTAGCTACTTGAGAGGCTAAGGCAGCAAAATCACTTGAGCACAGGAGTTCAAGGCTTCAGTGAGCCATGATCATACCATTACATTCCAGGCTGGGTGGCAGAGACCCTATCTCTAAAAACAAAACAAAAAAGTCTATCAGTAGCCAGGCATGGTGGCTTTTACCTTAGTCTCAGCTACTTGGCTACTCAGGCGGTTCAAGGATCACTTGAAGCCTATCTCTTAAGTGAGAGAAAGAGAGAGAGAGAGAAGTAAATATAGTAGAAGAAAGAGTTGGAGATCAATGAAGTTCCAGATGTGGTCAATTTGAGGCCCATGTAAGACACTGAAGCGAAAATGTACATATGGTGCTCAGGAGACAGGTTTAGCCTAAAAGATATACATTTGGAAGTCATTTGCACAATGGGGAGTAGAGTGTGATAAGCGCTATGACGGAACTATGTACAGAGATGCCAGAAAAGCACAAAAGAATAAGTGATCATCTCTCTTAGCTACCCATTGCCGTGCAAGAAATTGCCACATAATTAGCAGCTTAAGATAGTACATTCATTATAGCACTGTTTCTATGGACTGGGAATACAGACGTGTATTCCTTATATGGCTTATATGGGTCCCCTTCTTTAAGGTGTTTCATGAAGCTTGCAATCAAAGCTTCCACCAGGGATGACGTTTCATCGAAAGCTCAACTTTGGAAGGAGTCACTTTTAAGCTCCTGTGTTTGTTGGCCATATTCAATTATGTAATGGCCGTTTGGCTAGAGGTTGCTATGAGTTCCTTGCCATGTGGGCTGATCCAGAACAGTCCGTGATATGGCAGTTTGCTTCATCAAAGTCACCAAAGGAGTATTCTAGCAAGGTAACAGTTAAAATCTCTCATAATCGAATCATGGACATGACAGCTCTTCAATATGGAAGGAGACTATTGGTCACAAGCAAAATCTTCAAGGAGAGGCAATTATACAAGGCTAGAATGCAGAATCATTCAAGAGGGGCTACCCTAGAAGTTGCCCACTACTCTGTTCTAGCACATTTGCTATGGCTATAACAGAATACCCAAGACTGGGTAATTTGTAACAAACAGAAGTTTACATAGTTCATAGTTTTGGAGGCTGGGAAATCCAAGAGCATGACATTGGCATCTGATCAGGGTCATCCCATGGTGGAAAGAAGTGAGCAAGTGAGAAAGAAAGCACAAAGGGCTGACTCCCGCCATAACTCTCTATAAGTAACCCACTCCCTCAGTGACAACATTCATCCATTTATGAGGGCTCATGGCCCAATCACCTTCTGTTAGGCTTTACCTCTCAGCACTGTTGTGCTGGGGATTAAGTTTCCAGCACATGAACTTAAAGGACATATTCAAACAATAGCTTTCTACCCCCGGCCCCCCAAATTCATGTCCTTCCATGATGCAAAATTACATTCATGCCATCCCAATAATCCCAAAGGCTTGCCTCATTCCAGCTTCAACTCAAAAGTCTAAAGTCTTATCCAAATCAGGTATAGGTAGGACTCAAAGCACAATTCACTCTGATGCAAGTTATCTCAGACTATGAGCCTGTGGAATCAAAGCAACTTATCTACTTCCAAAATGCAATAGTAGGAAGGGCAGAGGATAGGCATTCCCATTCCAGAAGGGAGAAATTGGCCAGAAATAAGACCAAAACCCAACAGAGAAAACAAATCACTTCTGACTTTACATTTCCTATCCTGGACATACTGCGGGTGGGGGTGAACCCCCCAAAACTCAGGTAGCCTCACCCCTAAGGCTTTGCTGGACTCAGTCCACTCAGCATCTCCCATGTGTTGGAGTTTCTGACTAGTGGCCATAGTTCCGTGGTCTTGGCAGTGACTCTGAACCCACAGATCCTCTGGGTATTCCTTTTGTGGGCACTCCTTGTGACAGCTTCACTCCTGTGGCAAAGCCACTTCTGCATTCATTCCCAGGTACTTGTTATAGAAAAGACCCTCTTGGTACTATTTTTTGACTTAATCCGTTTTCTGTTGCCAAAACAGAATACCTGAGATTGGGTCATTTATAAAGAATAGATGTTTATTTGACTCATTGTTTTGGTACTATTTTTTGACTTAATCCATTTTCTGTTGCCAAAACAGAATACCTGAGATTGGGTCATTTATAAAGAATAGATGTTTATCTGACTCATTGTTTTGGAGGCTGGACAGTCCAAAAGCATCTGGCAAGAGTCACTTCATAAGCAAGCAAGCATGAAGGGAAGACCCCTCTCCTAACTACCCACTCTTGTGATGACTGACTCACTCCTGTGGTGACGATATCAATTCATTCATGAGGGCTGCTCCATCCTCACGACCCAATTACCTCCCAACACTGTTGCCTCGGGGATTAGTTTCCCCACACATGAATTTGGGGGACATGTTCAAACCACACCACCATCTCTACTTGGAAGAGATTTTTAAAAAGTCTGCAAGACAAAAGTGACACTCGAATCTGAGAAAAGATATGTGAATTTCAAATAGTAAAAAGGGGAGAAAGAATAATGATGCCTTCATTTCCCATCATGATATTTATTAGAAAAAAAATTCTGTATTTCCCTATGACAAGATCGATCATGAATCAAATCGATCAAACTATACAAAGTTGTGTTTAATCTAGTATATAGCTTAAGAGAATGAATCCAGTTAAAAATAACTCCACGGAGTTGACTTTTCAGGGAAAGCCAAGATCACTGCGGGAGGGGAAGAGGTGGGGAAATACTTTGAGAAGATAGATACTTGTTTAAAAATGTTATCAATACCTGGTAAAAACAATACAGGTTGAGTATCCCTAATTTGAAAATCTGAAATGCCCCCAAATCGGAAACTTTTTGAATGCAGACATGAAACTCAAAGAAAAGGCTTATTGGAGCATTTTGGGTTTTCAGATTAGGGATGCTCAACCTGTAAGTATAGTGCAAAAATTCCAAGATCAAAAAAAAAATCTGAAATCAAACACACTTTTAATCCCGAGCATTTTGGACAAGGTATACTCGACCTTATTCCACGTTTGGAGCAAAGATCATGTGGTGAAAGGAAGCATAGCAGAAGGAGTAGGTATGAATGATGGTGTATCAATTCTGTCTTTACTGAGAGATGAGGGATCAAAATCTGCTGCTAAACATGAATTGTGTGTAATTTGGCTTCCCAAACAGGAACAAACACATTGCAGAGTGAGACTCCCAGACGCGTTGGAACTGGATAGGTTCTGAGATAATGGAAAGAGAATGAGAAATACATTTAGGTTTTAAAAACTGTTGTGATATCAGGAATACTATTTCCAGAAATGTGTAAGTCACAGACCAGAAAAAAAAAGAAGAAAAAGTGAAAATAAAAGTTTAAGATTTAGGACAAAACATGCATAGAATGAATATAGAGGATGATTGTGAGATTTCCAAAAAAAAGACAAAAACGTCTTTGACAGTCGATATTCTAAATGAACAGTATTTATCAGGTACCAATTATTCATTTAACAAAGACTTACTAAGTAACAGCTGAAAGTTTAAGTAAAACTAGTTTGGGACATTTTTTAAAGAAGGAAACTCTCGTATTTCAAATTAACACTCAAGCCTGGGTCTAGGTTATCTGTGTCACAGCTGGAACATGGCAAAGGGATAGAGGAAAAAATAAAATAAAGAGCTTTCAGATCTCCACCACCTATGGCTAAAATCAAGTTGAGATTTCCTTTCTGGCTTTCATGATAGAAAATATTCCTGACTTAGGGACACAAAGTGACAATTCAGAACTCTGAACAAAAAGAAGAAAGTTAAGTTTAGAATATATTTTAGGTAACAATTTCAGGAACTTCTCTCATGACCTCTCTCAAAGGAAAAACGTGGTGGATAATATAGGTGTGGAACTGAACAAAAATAAGAGACCCAACCAAAAGAAAAGATAGGAAAATAATCTCAGGTGTAATATTTCTCATTGCATTCTTTTCTGATGTTAGGTAGCTGTAATTTTTCTTTTTCCAACACACATTCTTTCTCTCTCTCTTCAGCTAGTAACAAACCATGGTCATAAGGGTGGTTCTATACTCCAGGATGGGCGGAACTTTGTACTATATCAATTTGGCCATGGTGATTGGTTTGGAATGCATTTCTAGCGCAAGCATGCACAATGTCACATTTCTGCCCTGTAATTGATGTATAGATTCTGAGAGAAAGGAACTGGACTCTCTCCAGTGATGTTGCTATAAAGATATGTTAACAGTCTATCTGGCCAACAGCTATCTTCTCCTTAAATGGGAAAACAAAAAATGTCTATGCTGCACATGTGAAGAAATAAAGTGCTAGCTGGTGATACTTGTGACCACTCCACTCCCCCCTCAAAAAATCATGGCTGATGCCTATTTCAGTATGTTTTTCCCAATTTCACGATCCAGTAAATATCCATTTTCTTTTTTGCTTCCAGTATGCTGTCTAATAACTGGATTGGATTTTTGTTATTTTGCCATTTGCTTTCAAGAGAATCTAGACCAAGAAAACCTACCAACAGCATGAGACTCCATATTTTAAAAGATATTGTCTACTATGTTGCATTTATTAGGTAAAACAATAAATTATTTTGCTTTTTCTAGAAGTGAGAAATTGCCGGGCTCGGTGGCTCAGCCTGTAATCCCATGCTTTGGGAGGCTGAGGTGAGTGGATTGCCTGAGCCTGCGGGTTCAAGACCCACCCAGGCAACTTGGCGAGACCTCATCTCCACAATAAATCAAAAAAATTAGCCGGGCATAGTAGCGCGTGCCTGTAGTTCCAGCTCCTTGGAAGGCTGAGGCGGAAGGATCTCCGAAGCCCAGCAGGTTGAGGCTGCGGTGGCTGGGAGCAGCCACTTGCACTCCAGTCTGGGCGACACAGTGAGACTCCAACTCGAAAAAAAAAAAAAAAGAAAAGAAAGAAATGAGAAATTTTACATCTATTCTTAACTTATAATCAGAATGAGAAAACTAAAATTATAACTGAGTTGATACAATTCCAACCAAAAGGAAAGAAATAGAATGCTTTATTAACTTTTAGAGTCTTTGGTAAGTATATGACTTTTGAGAAGTTTCTCAAAATATTACAGTACCTTTTGGACATACATGACTTCCCTTAGAGCATCCTAGATTTCAGAGACCCCAGTGTGGAGACTATGCTCACAAGAATAATTTCTCAGATAGCACTTACCACATGACAATGTAACAGCTGATTTCCATGTTTGCCTTCTTTCTCTGTTAGACCTTGAGATTTTTGAAGGTAAGTATAGTCATGTGGGTGTTCCCTGATATTTATTTTTTCCCATTCTTCCATGGTGATGGAGTCTCTACTTTTTGGCTGGGCACAGTGTCACGTACTTCACAGGTGGGTGTGGTCATATTATCAAGTTCTGGTCAATGAAGTATAAGCATGAAGCTGGTATCTCCTTAAGAGATGGCTGATAGTTTTCTGGGTCCACTTAAGAACAAGTGGGCACAATTTACACTATCTCCCATTAATTACAGCTAAAATTTCTAGACCAAAAAATATAGAGAAACTATTTGAGAACTCTAAAAAATAAATAACAGACGAGGAATGAAAGCAAAAATTTAAAGAACATTTTGTATAGCTGTGAATTCCTGGTTTCTCGTGTGGGTTTTTTTTTTCCTTCTAATATCTCCTGTATTAAACTGTAGGGTGGCCAAAATTTCAGAATAGCACTTTTTCGTGGTCACAAAAAATCTAGAAAAATGCTCTCTCTCCAGTCAGAGGACCAGAAGTGTGGGCTTCTGCAGGATGGAACCACAGTAACAAAGTTGCATCCTAATAGTAGTGGTGACAGTGACAGCAGTGGCACTGAATTTTAATATTGAACTTCTAGACACAGCACCAGCAAAAGGTGCCCTTGAGAGCCAGAGTGTGTGAGAGAAATGACAGAGAGGAGGAAGGTAGATAATCTGTGTATGAAAAGGAGTACCCACAAAAAGACTGCAACCTAATATCATACTGGATGGTGAAAGAGTGAATGCTTTTCTCCTATATTTGGAAACAAGGCAAGGATGTTTTCATCATTACTCTTTGTCATAGTACTCAAAGTTCTAGCCAGTGCAATATGGCAAGAAAAAGAAATAAAGAGCATACAATGGGAACAGAAGAGTAAAACTCACCCTAATTCTAGATGACAGGGTTTTTATGTAGTCAATCTCCGCAAATCAACAAACAAAACAAAACAAAACAAAACAAAGAAATGCTTAGAAATAAATATTGGCAAGTCAAGTCTTCATGGGTGTCTCACATTCTTGTACATCTTGCAAGCAAGGCACTGGCTGCTCTTTGTTCCAAACCATCATTTCAAAGACATTTATATGTTTAAAGAATTATAACTAAAAGTTCTAGCAAAATCATTGTGCTTATAGACAAGCTAATTCTAAGATTTCATGGAGAGGCAAATAAACGAAAATATAGAAAACCGCTTTGAAAAAGAAGCATAAATTGGGAGGCCTATAGTAGCCAAAATCAATAGCAGTCAAAACAGAGTGGTACTGGTGAAAGGACAGAAGCATACATCAGTGGAACAGAATGAGCAGTCTAGAAATAAACCTAGACAGATGTTGAAATGAACTTTGTTAGAGGTGCAAAGGCAATTTAATAAAAAAACATTTCAACAAACAGTGCAGGAACAATTTTATATCACTGTACGTTGTAGAAGAGAATGCAAAATAGTTTAGCCACACTGGAAACAGCTTGACTGTTTTATATAATATTGGCTATACATTTACCCTAAGACCTGGCAGTCTCGCCCCTAAGCATTTAAGAAAATAATTTACACTCAGAACAAAAACCGTAAAATCGCATATATGAATGTTTATATCAACATTGTTTATAATTGCCCCACACTGGAAACAACCAAAACATCATTCAAAAGGTAAATGAATCGATTGTGTACATCCACATGATAAAATATTTTTCTTCAATAAAAACAAATAATAATTCACACAACAGCGTGGATGAATCTCAAATGCATTTTGATATGGGAAAAAATTTAGCACTGTAAGATTTCATTTATTATGGAATTGTTCTGTATCCCATTTACGGTGGTGGTTATACAAATCTATATAGGTATTACAACTTAGAAGTAACACAAACGGTGAATTTTGTTGTATGTAAAGTAATCGCAATTAAAAACCAAAACAGGACATCTGACTCCTAGCCTTTGCCTTTCTACTTTGTCCTAGGAAATGAATGCCAGCTTGGGCCACAGCAACATGGATGGTGGAAATTACCTAAAAACAGACAAATAGCCCAGGAAGGCCTATTATCTGGGAGATTATCTACTACTAGCACTCAAATCTACTCTAAATAGTAGTATCTTTCATGTATGATTCCCAAAGAATCTCGTAATAAACTGGCAGACATACTGTATATACTCGATATGTAAATACAGAATGAAGAAACATTAATTCAATGAAATGTTACCTCTTAATTGTCAAAAGTTTGTATTCCCCAGTTCGGTCAATTATAAAATATTGCTAGAACCATCTCACCAGTGAGTTGAAAAGGAAGTGCTTACCACCAACCATCATTCCTCCTGGGTAAAATGAAGGATTTAAATGAGCCCATCTTGAATAAGTCAGGCGTTATATCTGCAGACCAGCCACATCCAATAACTCACTCAACCGTTTTAAAGCCATTCAGTCTCAGGCAGTCAGACGCTATCCTGGCTCATGTTCCCTGGACGGACTGGTCAGCTGTGGCCTGAAGTGTGGCGCTCACTTTTCTAAACCTGGCTGCAGGCTCACAGTCCCCAGAGAGAATTCCCCTGCTCGAATTTTCCTGGACTGTCCAACTTAGACCAAAACTCCTGCTTTAGGAACAGTGAGTTCCTGAACTTGCCTGTCTGTTGGAATCTCAAGATCTCTTTCTGCACTGACAAAAATAGGCAAAAATTTAGAGGGGGCTTTTATTTTGAAATAACCTATGTGGAGTTCTGTAACCCTAATTTACCATCTTCAAGTGACTTCAACTGAAAGCAACTTAGAAATAAGCTTTTCCTGCAGCATTCAGAAACTACACTCCAACAGTTTTCTTGAGATCCCTTTGTTCATTCAGTAATCATATCTTTTCCACAGCGAGGCTTTGGTCTGGAATTTGGAGACTTTCTCTGGTTTCCTCCTGTTGAGTCTGTCTACTCTCTTCATCATCTATATCATCACTCTCACACGCACAAACACACACCCACAAGTACACACCAACACAGGCACACAACCCTGTCTCCCCCATTCTGGAAACGATAGTTCGGTTTAATGCTATTCATCTCCTGCTCTGTGCCTACACAGTTCTAGTATTTGCATGGTAGAGCTAGACCATCGGAAACATTAAAAATATTTTTAAATGAATAACAATAACAAAAACTGTAATTCAAAGACCAGAAAAAATATTATCATGCCAAGTAGTCAAAAAAAGGAAGAAGAAAGTAGACAAGTATTTTCTGCCACACATTTATCAGCTGTCTGCCCCTCACTGGGCCTTTGGTCCACATATCATGATTCCTCTGGTGCCATGGCTGTGACTGTACTCTAGAGATCAGGCCTCTTTTCTGAAACCGATCAAAACCTGATTCTAGTTTTGGATCAAAATCAGAGGAGCACTTTGAGGCCTTAAGGCTTCTGAACTCTGACAACACGAGGATGTTGGATCAAAGTGTCACCAGAAGAATACCTATTTCATGTAGAATGAATCAATCCCGGGGAGTTAAAGGTTTTCAGGATTTCTGTATCTGACTCTTTTGACATTATTTGAAAACTTTGATGTAGTTTAGCTGGGTCACTTTTTTGGGTCTATATTCATTTATCACAATGACTCTTCAGTAGCATTTTATGTGAAATTTTAATTCCTAAAGACAATGAGGTTCGCGTTATTTTTTAAATTGGAAGAATCCCAATAGAAACTTCAGTCAGCCAGTAAATATATGTATATACTGTATATAGGGCAAGGTGGTACATTGAAAAGTATAACCACCTTCTAGGTATATACCACTTACTAGTAAAGGCAAAATGTATACATCAAAAATTACAATGTAAAAAGCACAATAAGAGTGTCTGATCCAGTGATAGTATATTAACTTGTATAAGACTAACCTTTACTGCCAAGAGCAACTGGGAAGGTTGGATAAAATATGAACAAAACAAATCTGTTGGAAGACACCAGGGAGACATCAAGGAACAAGGATATGGAGAGCCAAGATTCTCAGAGAAGGGAAATGCAAAGAGTCAGACCTGACATTTAGGTCTGCTTTCTATTGAAGGCATTTGCTGTTTTGTGGGCAGCCTCTGCGAGGCTGGAAAGTTAAGTAGCATTTTTAGCAGTCTTGTAGGGATTGGAGAAAAAAATTCAAGTTCAAGTCCCAATAAAGAGTAGGGGCTCTAGGAAACATCTAAGGTTTTCACTTAAGATCCTTGAAGGACTCCTCGCTAGAAGAAAGGCTAACAAAAAATAGCCTAGCCCACGTGAATCAAAATTCTGAACATCTCAATCTGAAATTGAATTTCAGTGACTTGCCCCCAGCCTACTGCCTGCCAAGAAAAAATAAACTCTCTCTGAAATAAAATAATGTAAGCCAGAGCCAAATAATGTATTTATATTTTCATATACAAAATTTAATCAAAAATCTGCTAGGCAAACCAACAGAAGAGATCAACAAGGGAAATAGCAGACAATGAAAATGGAGCTATGAGAAATACAAATATTGGAGTTATTATGTATAAAACAAAAATTACTGTGTCTAATATATTCAAAAACAATATTGCAAGATGAACAATTTGGTAGATAACTTTTAAAAATCAAATAGAAATTCTACAACAGAAAACTTGAAAAACTGAAAATAAGAACTCAATAGCTAGCAGACTAGACATAGCTAAAGAGAGGACTGGTAAACTAGAAGATAGGTTAGCAGTAAATATTCAGTCTGAAGTACGGGAGAAGATAGACATACATGTACTTGATTTGTTGGGGTAGAGAGTGAGACTATTTGAAGATACATGGTCAAGATCTTTTCTAAAGCTAGAAAGACATCAAGTCTCAAATTCAAGAAGTATTGTATACTCCAAGCAGGATAAATACAAAGAAAACAACACTTAGGTGCCTCAATTACATCTGGAAAAAAAAATAAAACACAAAGGCAAAGAGAAAATCTTAAAAGCTGTTAGGGGTAGAAAAGACACATTAATTTCAAGGGAGCAACTATCATACCGATGGCTGTTTCTCAATAGAAATGTTAAAATCAAAAGATAACATAATGCCATCTCCAAAGCTGCCAACCTTGAATTTTATAACTAGTGATAATATCCTATTGATATCAAGTCAAAACCAAGAAATTTTCACATAGATTTCTTTTAGCAGTAAATATGGACTGAAATAAACATCAAAGGATTTCTTAAGACAGAAGATAAAATATCCCGAATGGGAACACAGAAATACAGAAATATTTATCCTTTCAAGAGCAATTGAAAGTTTAAATTCATAAGTGATTAATGATGGAACAATAGTTATCCTAGTGCTCTGGAAGTCCAAGTGGGGGAAGACGGCTTGAGGCCAATCTGGGTAACATAGCAAGAGCCCATAGTGAGACCCCATCTCTACTAAAAATAAAATAAAAAATTAGTTGGGCATGGTGGCACATGTCTGTGATCTTAGCTACTCAGAAGGTTAGAGTGGGATGAACCCTTGCATCCAGGAATTCAAGGTTACAGTGAACTATGATCACAACACTGCACTCCAACTTGGGAGACAAAGGGTGTCTAAAAAAAAAGTAGTAATGATAAATTGGTAGAATTTTAAATATATGTTAAACAGAAATGCAGCATAACAACTAGTAGACAAGAGTGAGATAAATGGAGTTAAAGTTTACAGATTCCTTATATCACCCATGAAACAGTAAAAGTACAAATTTATGTTAGACTTTAATTAAAGTCAAAGATGAATTGCAATCTTGACGGAACCACTAAAAAAAATAATAAAAGATTAACCGACAAGCTGACAAAAATGACAAAATGTAGCAGTAGGGACAATTAGCCCAAAAGATGGCAAGAAAGCATAGATGACGCCACAAATGACAAATGAGATGAAGGCAATCAGCATGGTCACAGTGTAGATTCCAATTTCAATATATAGGTAAACTAAATAGGTTAAGTGACAAAGAATGACACAGGAAAAATATGCTGTTTATAAGAGCTACACCTTGAACATAAGCCTGTGGTACTTAAACATCAAAAGATAAAACATGTATGCTGGGAAAACACCAGGCAAAAGACAGCTGATGTGTCTGGACCAATATCAAAGTAGACTTGAAGCAAAAAAAAAAAAAGTATTACCAAAGATAAAGGAGGCCATTTCATGATAAAATGGTCACCCCTCTAAGCAGATAGAATCGTTTCAAGTGTGTATTCACCTAAGAACAGAGCCTTCAAATAAATATACACAGCAAATCCTGGCAGAAATAAAATGAGAAGTGGACACGTTTACAGTCATACTAGGAGATTTTAGAAGACTGTTCAGTAGCTGAAAGAAAAAGCAATTTAAAATCATCAAGGATTTAGTACTTCAGGTCAATATAATTAACAAAATTATCATAATTGGAATACATAAAACACTGTAACCCAAAATAACAGAATATAGATTATTTTAAAGTCCACAAGGGAGTGTTTCCAAAACTGAGTCATATGATGAACTATGATGCAAGTTTCAAAGCGTTTCACATGGTTTGAAACTATACCGAGAGTTATCTTGTCAGAGTGAAATAATGCTATACATGTAAAAAATCGATAGCTAGAGAATCACCAAATATTTATGTGTGTCTCTGTGTGTGTATGTGTGTGTGTGTGTGTGTGTGTCTGTGTGTGTGTGTGTGTGTGTGTGTTTGTGTGTGTGTGTGTATAAAACCCATGTGTCAAAGAAATCTCAGTGGAAAATAGAAGATATTTTGAACTGGATGACAAGGAAGACATGGTATGTTAACACTTATGTGATCCAGGCGAAAGATATCCATGAAGGAAATTGTGTTGTTTCAAATGCATAGATTAAAAAAGAAGAAAGGCTAGAAAGCTATGAGCTTTCATCTCAAGAAGGTAGAAAAGGAATAGCAAAAGAAATCCAAAGATAATAGAGCCATAGAAACAGTAAAAAGAAACTACTAATTATAATCAAGAAGTAGAAAAACAATTTTAAAAAATCAACATAACCAAAAGTTGGTTACTCTAAAAGACAAGTATTAATAGATTGTTTTGATCTGTGAGACTTGTCAAGAAAAGAAGACACAGATTACCAGCACCAAGAATTAAAAGAAGGCTGGGTGCAGTGACTCAAGCCTATAATCCCAGCAGTTTGGGAGGCTGAGCCAAGTGGATTGCCTGAGCCTGCGGGTTTGAGACCAGCCCTAGCAACTTGGCAAGACCTCAACTCTATAATAAATCAAAAATTAGCTGGGCATGGTAGCACATGCCTGTATTTCGCCTGTATTACTTGGAAGGTTGAGGCGGAAGGATCTCCTGAGCCCAGGAGGTTTGACGCTGGGGTGGCCATAAGCATGCCACTGTACTCTAGCCTGGGCAATGGAGTGAGACCCCCAACTCAAAAAAAAAAAAAAAAGAATTAAAAGCAGATAACACTGCAGATCTTACAGCTAGTAAACAGTTAATTAAAGGATATCATGAAAATGTAATGCCTAAAGGTTTGACATTTATGAAGAAATGGATGAATTTCCACTAAAAGTCAATGTACCGGGAATCTTGAGCTCCTTCAGGACAGAATAATATAGAAGAGGGTTCAAGGGCGAACAGTGAATTTTGTGGGGAAAACTGGTAAAGAAATTCTTTGGGAGAAAGTTGTTGCCCTGCTTGAGTTCCCACTGTTTCATTTGGGGAAATCGTTAAACAGTTCTACTTTCTAATCCCAAACCCGACAAGAAGAACCTTAGGAGAGCTTTGAACTATATTTCCTGAAGGTGAGAAAAACAGAACTGCTGCCTAACCCACCCGAGACAGCAGAGTGTGGATTGAAGTCTGATTCCTAGTGGAAAAATCTGGAGGATGACAGACTCCCCGCAGGCTTCTGTGGCAGGGCCATGAAAGCAAAGCATTACAATGGTGTGTCTCCATTCCCGCAGCTTCTCTGAGTCAGGGGCCCACACAGATTATAGGTCTGTCAGCCAGGCCAAGAACACTGCAGGGCAGAGGACTTCTGTGGGAACCTTTGGAGAGCCTCATAAAAAAGAGGCTCAGCTTGTTAACGTCCCCCAAGCCCACAGACCTGGAAGACACTCAGCCAAATAGCAACAGGTTTATCCCTTACCCTTCATCACTTCACACAGCCAACTCCAAGAACTCCATGGGAAGTCAAATGGCAAAGCAAACGGGAGAGGTTAGCAGAATGACCCAGAGTAGAAGAATCGAACCTGAAGCCAGGAAGAGCTGGGGAAGGAGAGGAGACTTGGTTGCTAAATCTTATCCAGAATATTGACTGTTATATGGGATGAAATGTTTTAATTTCTGAATCGAGGCTTGTTTTCCATAATGGAAGTGACCAGATTGTGTTCCCTGAATGTGACTAGAGAAGTCAATGTTTAAATCTTTATTCTGGATCAAAGAAAAAACTACACCCACTTAATAAAGTTTGAAGGGACCATAGAAGACACACAGTGTGTTCATTGTAATCTTAAATTGATTGTTCAACATACTGGTGACTTCTAGGTCACGAAGGATGATGATGATAAAGGATGGAAGGAGCTTCAATACTCTGTGGATAGTGAGGAGTTAGTTAAAACCAAAAGATGACAAAAAGTGGAACAAGCGGTCAGGGATAGAGTCAAATGGCATGAACCATAGAGGAAGATGAAATTTTACTTAAGTGATGAAGAATTGTAGGGTGGTCCTTGTAAGAAGGCCAGCTCCCTCTCTGAGACAAAAGTTAAGTGGAGAGCGTGGCAGGAGCGTATAGAAAGAGGAGGGTAAATAAGTAGCATCTGTCAGCCCCTGCCTACACTTATAAACCCACCCCTCATTATGAGTTTCAAAAGACATTGGCCTTTAGTCTAAAATTGAAATCTGTGCTGGAATCATGCCCAGGATGAATTTAGCAGGATAAGAACCAATATGGCTGCATATTTGAGTTTCTTAATCTAAGCCCCATCCTCTGTTGGCCTGACTCTTTCCCAGGTCTCTGATTCCCCTTCACTCACCCTGGGATTAGAGTCCTGTTCTGAAATGCAGGCCAGTTGTAAATTCTTGTCAAGGCTTCACCCTGGAGCTGCTTTCCGCAACCCTTACCTTCTTGGGAAAGATTCCTCTGAGGCACAACTCAGATATTACTGGACAGTGAGAACTGATACAGTCAGAAAACTCTTCTACCAGGCCCTGAGTTTTTCACAGATGAAACGCCTTAGAAAATGGCATTACTCCAGATTAGATCAGACTTGGCTTGGGTGAGGCGGGACTTGGATGACTGGCTCTCCTTAGTGAAGGCTCTCTCTTTGATTACTAAGCTTTCACCATTCTTCCCCCATTTTAACCTTCATTTCTACTCCCCACTCCATCCTCATGGAAGTTCCTAGCACACAAATGAATGTGCCTATCCCAGCCCCAGTTCCGGGCTGCCAGTGCAGCTTGCCGTCACTGTAACTGCACCTCCTACAGAGCAGGGTGGGAACTAGGAGGTGGGGCACCTCTGCACAGTGCAGCAGCATCAGCTCCACCCACTCATGGACTGAAGGAGAAATGTCAGGTCTCTCCTGGAAAGACTGAGACCTGCCTTATACTCCTGTTTGAGAGGAGCAGACTCACATAGATGGCAGGAGGCCACGCAATACCCACCAGAACACGTGTGCCAGAGTTGAGCCATAGGGCTCTTCCTGGTTGCCTGCCACTTCTGCTGATGGGCCATGGGCTATGGAAGAAGACACTGGAACTCCCAACCAGCCAGGACCCCTGGCCCTTGTGATGCCATAGGGAGGGGAAGTACCTGATCTGGAAGACAGGATTTGCCCTGCCACATTGCCAGTGAAGCAGTACCTGCAGCCTTCCTTCCAGCCTGCCAACCTCCCTGGCACTTCTGCCCCTTCCACAGGAAGACCAGAGGAGAGAGATCAAGTTAGATAAACAATACAAGCTGTCATCCCAATAATAGCCACAATAAATAAATAAGAGAATGCCCTCATAGATGAAGAAGAACCAGCCAAGATTTTTAACAATCCCCAAAGCCATAATGATTCCATACCCACAAAGATCTCAAGTAATGGACCATATTCAGAATGACTTGTCCCTGAAAACAGACATAGAATTCAAATTATGCATGGCAAAAAGACTCAATGAGATCCAGGAGAAAGTGAACACCCAAATCATCCCGGTCATGAAAATGGTGCAGGAAGGGAAAACTGACTTGGCCATTCGAAGAAAGAACCAAACTAAACATCTAAAATGAAGAATTTGTTCCTGGAATTTCTAGACACAACAGTGAATCTTAACAGCAGATTTGATCAGACAGAGAAAAGACTCTCAGAGGCTGAAATTCAAATTATTGAATTAACCCAGTCTGATAAAATAAGGAGAAAAGAATTACAGAAAATGAGAAAAGCCTATGAGAGGTCAGGGATTAAATAAAGAGAATGAATCAATGGCTGATTGGCATTCCCAAGAAAGAAGAGGAAACTGAGAATACCTTGGAACAAGCCTTCCAAGTTGTCATTTGAGAAAACTCCCCCTATCTTGCTAGAGAGGCAGCTGTGCAGATACAACAAATTCAGGGAATTCCAGTGCGGTATTACATGAGATCATCCCAAAGACACATAATAACCAGACTTGCCAAGATGAGTATGGAAGAAAAAAATCCTAAAGGCAGCTAGAGAGAAGGGACAGACCACTTACCAAGGGAGACACATTAAAATTGTAGCAAACCTCTCAGCAGAAATCTTATAAGCCAGAGGGGAATGGGGACCAATCTTTTACATTCTTAAAAGAAAGCAATTCCAGCCAAGAATTTCCTACCCCACCAAGCTAAGTTTCATTAATGAAGGAGAATTAAAATCCTCCCCAGACATCCAATCCCTAAGAGAATATATTACCTTCAAACCAGCATTCAGGAGATACTTAAGAAAGTTTTAAGTACAGAAATGAAAGAACAGTTCCACCCACTGCAAAGATATAGGTAAACACAGACTTTGTAGACCATACAAACCAACCACAATGCCTGGAACGTAAAGCAGACTTCTCAGTAACAATGATTGGAACTGTCAGGGTCTTCGCCAACCCCGACTTATAAGGGTGGGTTAGGACCGCTCCAGTGGATCAAGACGGAGAGAAGAAACGACTCTGAGGCCATTCTTCTGGGAACAGTCTGATCAGGACTGAAGTCAAATTTTATTTGAACTCCTTCCAACTTATATACCTTTTTCCATACCCTCCATTAGTGTGTCAATCACTTTGGGGGCGTACAAACTTTATGCAAATTACGCATCACGAGACTTGCAAGTTCCAAGCAAACAATTACAATTCCATGATACATGACGTGTTTCACAAAACTTACATTCAATTTACAGGTATACAATTTTAATACAGATTGTTCAAAGTGTTCTCCACAATGTTCAATAAATCATTCACACTATACTTTTTGTTCCAGACCCTGATTAATACAAAAACTTTTCTAAGTTAAATCCAAGTTTACTGACTCCTAATGTTTTTAACGATTAATATTATCAACTTAACACTATACTATAATCTATAAGTTTACTTAAGTGGCTCAGTTATTCTATTAATCTGTTATGGTTCAACGTAGTGTCCTGTAATTCTATAACAATTAAAACTTATTCTTAAATTATAAAACCTTACCATGACTTAAATGAATTTCCTATGTCTAAACTTTAATTTTTGTAATGATTGACCTTCAATACTATGCTATATCCTATTAAGCTAATACCTTATAATTAATTCTTTTATAAATCGTATAGTAACTATTATATTTGAATAATGTAGCCAAAAGAAACAAAACAGCAAACATAATTTTACTCAAATATACTCTAAAATGTAACTATAAGTGTATAAATATATATTTTATCCTAACAAGTCTACTCTAGAAATCAGATAGTGGCTGTCACACTCTTGAATAAGGAAATGCATGGCCACATGGCCTTGGGCTGAGGTAAACAGAGGCAGACAGAGTTTCGGTATGAAACAAAGGCATAGTCGCCATGTTAATGGCTTTGGGCTGCAAACAGTTTCGGTATTTAACAGCACAAAGGCAAGGAAATGCATAGCCTGTAATGAGACAAAAGCAATCCTTTCTGCCTGGCCAGGAGCAGGGCAATAAGACTATGATGGTAATTTAGTCTCTAATCTTAGCTCTAGGGGAAACTGCTTAAGAGTTGACTCACCAGTCTACCAAGAAAATAGAAGTTTGAAAAATATCTAGAAAGAAATACCACTTAGAATCATATAAGATAATTCTGCTGAGCAGCTTTCCATCAGGCTTTACTGCCACGTATGCACACTGGTCACTAATCACACGCCAATATTATAGGTATAACTGATATCCTATGTCAGAGGCGATCTTCCAGATGGGCCTTTACAGGCCTCAGCCATGTAGCTGTAGATGTTGGCTCCCAACATGGAACAAGCACTCACATATCAATAATGAACTTAACTGTTAATGTATTGAACATGCCACTTGAAAAGTACAAGTGGTAAATTGAATAAAGTGGCAAATTTGACAGTGAAGCATGATCTATATTTCTGCTGCCTTCAGAAACCCACCTCACTGCAAATGGTACACACACAGGCTCAAAGTAAAGAACTGGAGAAAGATTGTCCAGGCAAATGGGAAACAAAAAGGTCAGGGGTATCTACTCTTATGTCCAGTAAAACAGACTTTAAGCCAATCATAGTCAAAAAGGACAGCAAAGGGCAATACATAATTATAAAGGACTTAATTCACAAAGAAGAAATAGCCACATTGAATGTGTATGCACCCAATAGGAGGACATAGAATTCTAAATATTGCTAATTAATCTAAGAGAGGACATAGATAGTCATACAATAATAGCTGGAGACTTTAATACCCTGCTGGCAGTTTTGGATAGATCATCAAGGCCAGAAAACTAACAAAGACATCCAGAACTGTAACTCAACACTGGACCAAGTAGATCTAATAGACATCTTCAGAACACTTCACCCAACAACAACCAGAACATTCATTCTTCTCAACACACATGGAACATACTCTAAAATCAACCACATACTTGGCCATAAATGTAGCATGAACAAATTTCAAAAGGTCAGAATTGTACTGCATCTTCTCAGACCACAGCATAACAAAAATACATATAATTACCAACAGGAACACCTGAAAAACATGGAAATTAAACAACATACTTCAAAATATCAAAACCTTTGGGATACCATGAAAGCATTGCTGAAAGGGAAGTTTATAACACTTATAAATGTATACACTTATAACACATTGAGAAAATAGATCTCAAGCACCTAAGAGAGCTCAAACAATAAGAGCAATCCAATCCCCAAACTAGTAGAATGGAAATTATCAAAATAAAATAAAAGATAAATGAAATAAAGACCAAAAAAAAAAAAATACAAAGTATCAATGAGTCAAAAAGTTGGTTCTTTAAATGATAAATAAGACTGACAGACCCTTGGGCAGATTAACCAAAAAAAAAAAAAAAAAAAAAAAACAGAGAAAGTTTGAATAAACACAAGCAGAAACAAGAAAAGTGATGCTACAACTGACCCTGAAGAAATATAAAAGATTGTCAGAGACAGCTAAGAACATCTGTATGCAAGCTAGAAAATATAGTAGAAATAGATGTACTCATGGCACCACACAATCTCCCAAGATTGAAACAGGAAGAATCTGAAATGCTAAGAAGACTGATAACAATCCAATAAATTGATTCAGTAATGAGATACCCCCTCAATGAAGAAAACTCTAAGCCAGATGGTTTTTCAGCTGAATTCTTCCAGATGTACAAGGAAGAACTGATACCAATTCCACTGAAAGTATTCTAGGAAATTGGGAAGAAAAAGATCCTCTTTAGCTTATTCTGTGAAGGCAATATCACCCGGATACCCCAAAATGGAAAAGACTCAACAAAGAAAGAAACTTATAGACCAATTCCCCTGATAAACATAGATGCAAAAATTCTCAACAAGAAACTAGCAAATCACATCCAATAGCACAATAGAATGATCATCCATCATAACCAGATAGACTTAGTTCCCAGGATGGAAAGCTGGTTCAACATACACAAATCCATAAATGTAGTCCACCACATAAACAGATATGAAACCAAGAACCACATGATTATATCAACAGACACAGAAATAGCATTTGATAAAATCCAACATCCCTTCTTGACATTAACACAAAAAAACACTCAAATATCTAGGCGCTGAAGGAACCTTCCTCAAAATAATAAGAGACTTCTATGACAAACCTGCAGCCAACATCATATTTAATGGGTAGGGCCTAGAAGCATTCTCTCTAAGAACTGGAACAAGACAAGGATGTCCAGTGCAACCACCCCTATTTAACATAGTACTGGAAGTCCTAACCAGAGAAATCAGGCAGGAGAAAGAAATTAGAGGTATCCAAATAGGAAAATAGGAGGGAAGATTCAAAATGGCCACTGTGGAGTAGCAGATCAGCACCTCTCTTGCTGAGTAAAGCAGAGAGTAAGGACCAAGACACTAAGAGAGAGAATCATCCCAAATACTTTTAGATGGTGAAGCACCCTGGACCCAGCAAAGTTCTCTTTGAACACATAGAGACCAGAATGTGATGGCAGATGCAAGAATCTGGGCACCTTATCCCCCACCATGCACTGGGCTCGCACAGGACCTGAAGCCCTTCTTGATGAAGGAGAGTGGGATAGTGATTCTAAGACACTTTGGATCGGTTCATCCCCTGGCAGCCATGTGTGAGTTGTTGGTCCCATACAGGAGAAGTGTCAGGGCTGAGTGGCAGACAACCAGAGCTCAGGTGGAATGGGGAGCAAAGTCTGTGCCTGGTTAACTACTGTGAATGCAGCTTCTGCCAGCAGAGCCTGGTGGCCAGCTCCTAAGCAGGGAAAGAGCAACTGCAAGAGTGAACCTGGCTAGTGTATTTCTATACACCAACAACAAGCAGGGTGAAAACCAAATAAAAAACCAAAACCCAATCACAGCAGCTGCACACACATAAAGAACCTCAGTATTTATCTAACAAAAGAAGTGAAAGATCTTTACAAAGAGAAATATAAAACACACATTCCCAATGCAATCTACACATTCAATGCAATACTTATCAAATAATCAGCAACACTTTTCACAGACCCAGAAAAGACAACACTTAAATTCATATGAATGCAAAAAGGAGCCTGAATAGCTAAAGTAATCCTCAACAAAAAAAATATAATAAATAAAACTGATATTATGAGACTCCTCAACTTCAAACTTTACTACAAGTCTACACTAACCAAAACAGCATGGTACTGGTACAAAAATAGACACATAGACTAATGGAACAGGTTAGAGAACCTGTATATAAAACCATAGAACTTCAACGAGTTCAACATTGACAAAGACAACAAAAACAAACATTGGGGAAACAAATCCTCTTTAGCAAATGGTGCCGGGAAAGCTGGCTAACCATAGACAGAAGAATGAAATTGGACCTCTACCTGTCACCATATGCAAAAAGTAACTGCAAATGGCTCAAGGACATAAATGTGAGACCTCAAACTATAAGAATATTAGAAGAAAACATAGGGAACACTACTGAATATTGTCCTAGACAATGATTTCATGGCCAAGTACTCAAAAGCAAATGCAGCAAAAATTAAAATTGACAGGTGATACCTTATCAAGCTAAAAAGTTTCTGCAGAGCCAACAAAACCACTGAGAGAGTGAAGAGACAACACACAAATGAGAAAAAAATATTTGCAAACTACACATCTGACAAAGACTTAACATCCAGGATCTGTAAGTCACTCAAATAAGTCAACAGGGGGAAAAAAAAAGCAAATAACCCCATTAAAAAGTGGGCAAAAGACATTAACAGACACATCTTAAAGGAAGACACACACCAAGTAGCCAACAAGCATATAAAAATGCTCAGCATCATTAATCACAGAAATGCAAATCAAAACTACAATGAGATACCATCTCACACTGGTCAGCATAGCTATTATTAAAAAGTCACACATACACACACACACACACACAAAAACAGGTGTTGGTAGTACTAAAGAGAAAAGAGAATGCTCGTACACTGTTGATGGGAATGAAAGCTAATTCAACTGTGTGGAAAGCAGTTTGGTAATTTCTCAAAGAACTATAAATAAAGCTACCTTTTGACCCAGCAATTCCACTTCTGGTAATATGCCCAATGGCACAAATTGCTCTACCAAAAATACACCTGCATTTATATGTTTATTACAGCACTATTCACAATAGCAAAAGCATAGAACTAATCCAAATGCCCAATGAAGATTGACTGGATAAAGAAAATGTGGTTTATATACATTATGGAATACTATGCAGTCATAAAGAAGAGCAAAATCGTATCTTGTGCAGCAACATGGATGCAGCCAGAGATCATCTTTCTAAGTAAATTATCACAGAAAAAAAAAAACCCTAAGTACTGTAAGTACTGCGTGTTCTCATTCATAAGTGGGCACTGAACATTTGGCACATATGGGCACGAGATTGGGAGCAACAGCCATAGGCACCGCTAAAGGAGATAGGGAGGTAGGAAAATAGATACAAAACCACCCATTGGGTGCCATGCCCACTACCAGGATGGGGGACAGCTTGTCAGAAGCCCAAATGTCGCCTTCATGCAGTATATTTATTTAACAGATCCTCACCTATACTCCATGACTCTAAAATAAAATAATATAAAAAATTTATTCTCTGTGAAAGACATCATCAGGAGAATAAAAAGACAAGTCACAGCCTGGGAGAATGGTTGTAAAAGACATATTTCATAAGGGACAGTTATTCAAAATACACAAAAACACTTAGAAATCAACAATAAGGCAACAAACACTAAATTAAGAAATGGGCTATAGACCTTGATAGATACCTTACCAAAGAAGATATATGAATGATAAGTAAGCATATGAAAAGATCATTCATATATTATGTAACTGTAGAAATGTAAATTAAAACAATGAGGTGAATAGTCAAAATTCAGATGGTCCACGGACACCAAAGGATGTAGAGCAACAGAGACTCTCACTCATTGCTAGTGGCAATGCAAAATGGTAGAGCCACTTTAGAAGACAACCTGGTAGTTTCTTGCAAACTATTTATACTCGTAGCATACAATTAAGAATCATGCTCCTTATACAAGGAAGTTTAAACCATGTCTACACAAAAACATGCAGTTGGATGTTTATAGCAGCTTTATTCATGACTGCAAAAACTTGAAAGTGATCAAGATGTCCTAGTTGAATGGGATAAGCTGTGGTACACCCATACAATGGAATATTATTCAGAACTAAAAAGAAATTGAGTTATCATCATGAGAAGACATGGAGGAAACTTAAATGCCTATTACTATGTGAAAAAAGCCAGTTTGAAAAGTCTACATGCTATGATTTCAAATAATGTACTGCAGGGGTCTCCAAGACCTGAGCCATGGGCTGGGATGGTCTGTGGCCTGTGAGGAACTAGGCTCCCCAGCAGGAGGTGAGTGGTAGGTTAGCAGAGCTCAGCTTTCTGGCAGATCAGTGTGACAAAATTCTCATCAGAGTTTGAACTCTATTATGAACTGCGCATGTGAGGGATCTAGGTTGCATGCTCCTTATAAGAATCTAATGCCTGATGACTCCTCATAGCTCTCCCCATCCTGCCCCCCAACCCTACTGTCCTGGGAGAAATTGTCTTCCACCAAACTTGTCCTTGATGCCAAGAAGACTGGGTACCCCTGTTGCATGTCACATTATGGAAAAGGGAAAACTGTAGAGACAGTAAAACCAAGACAGTGGTGGCCAAGGATTAGGGAGAGGAAGAGGTGAATAAGTGAATCACAGAGGATACTGATAGATATATGTCATTAAAAATTTGTCCAGTGTCCAACACCAAGAGTGAATCCTAATGTAAACCATGGACTCTGAGTGATAGTGATGTAAAAAATATTCCACTCTGGCGGGGATGTTGATAAAAGAGGAGACTATGCAATATGGGCAGAGAGTACATGGGAAATCTCTGTACCATCCTCTCAATTTTGCTGTGAACCTAAGGCTACGCTAAAAATAAATTCTATTTAAAAAGAAAAAAGTAGCAAGGGTAACAGGTCAATCAGAGAAGTAGAAGGGAGAATTCAGGTAAGTCTTCAAGTAGCATCCATCACCCATGAGCAGCTTTCACATGCATGCTTGGCGAACCAGTTCTGATTAAAGGACCAGGTTTCAAGCACAACAGCGATACCCACTACTCTTCTTGTTACTGCTACTGCATTTTTTTCTCACTTATCTCTTAGGTTGATGCTATGCTATTTTCATGGTTATGTTTTCTTTATTCTCTGGGGGTTTTTTGTATTTTTTTATTTTTGTCCTGTGTCTTAAAGTCACAAGGAAGCTTTAAGGTATCCCACCCATGCACAGAAAAGTCAGTGACCTTTCTGATGACATCTCTCTTCCTACCTTGTTGACCATATTAGCTACTCAATGAACTGATTAGTTAGTAGTCATGGAAGACTACATGTTACATTCTGGTCATTACACATTTACAATTTGATCTCCACAGGAATTTCTGATGACATCTGCCTATTCCTTTTTGATTGGCTGTTCTGCTGATCTGCTCTTAGAATACTATCTTGTCTCAGGTTTGGGGTAGCCAGAATATCTTGTATTAAGGTTTTTTTGAAGAAGCCTGCTCCTCTGGAAACCATGGGATCTCTCTTCTATGATTCTAGTTTGCTTTTTTGTTTTAATCCTTCTTGTTTATCAGATCTTTCAGCCAGGAATTGAAGCCATACCTCTAATTATACCAAAGCCTGTATGAAACAGAGTATAACACCTTTAAAATTACAGGCAGAAGAGCTGTGGTTAAAAATGGAGGCTCTGGAATCAGAAGACATGGATTTCAAATTCTGGCTCCCACTTGCTGTGTGACATTGAGCAAAACACAGATGATAATGAAGGTAATGCTTATCTACTATGTTAGGTGCTTATACTGTGTTAGATATTGCAGCTAAAAATTTCACAACATTATTTCATTTAGCACTAATATCTGTCAAAGGGCATCTAATAAACACCTGTATTTTCAGATGAGAAATCTGAGTCTTTTCAGATTCACTGTTTAAAAAATGTATGACTTTAGGCAAGTTATTTAATCTCTCTAATCCCCATCTGCAAATGCTAACATATTTCATTTCTGTAGCTATTGATATGATTAAATGAGCTGATTCATGTAAAGAACTTAACCCATACTGAGCCAGTAAGTTTTACCTGTTAGTACAATTCCTATTACTATTGTGAATAATTTATATATGATATTTAAAAAATCACCTGGTCAAGTAGATCTAAGAAGTACAACCAAGTAGAGATGATTAGATCAAAGTTTTTATTTTGGTGATAGATGACAATATTCACATCAATTTGCAACATGAACACATTATTCAGAATATAAGTATAGACGTCAGGTTGAAGATAAGCAAATAATCTGGGATCACTTTAGACATACTAGAAATGTCCCTGGATCGTCCAGTGACACTTAGACAGACAAATGTCCCTTCCCATTTGCTTCCTCCCTCCTAACATGACACCCAACTATTTGAGGAAATCCCAGGTGCCCTGGTCCTCATCCTGCTTCATAGCCTATACAGTATCATACTGAGCAACCCAAGCTAAAGTTTCCCATTGAGAACCACATAGATGCAGCTGTCCTTGCTACATAAACATTTGGTTCATCCCTCTGGACATCTATGGTCTCACAACTTCAAATGAAAGAATCAATGTAGTCACTGTATGTTCCCATCTATCATGACACCTCATGTCCTTCACAAAGACACCATCTTATGCTAATGCTTTACACAATGCATTAGTTCATTTCACTAATAATTTTACTGACAGTGACAAAGGGTGTTCTGAAATTCAACTTGTTTGTCTGTGGTCCTACTTTCTAGTGATTCCAGTGATGTCCAGTTGTTTTCCTGCCCTTTCCAAATTCAGACACTCACAGAGAACAACAGAAGCATTCTTTATATCCCTTCTTGTTGCCCATGATGTGTCATTTACAGAAAGGATGACTAGTTCCATGTTTTTGTGTTTAAAGTTTTTTTTAGCACTTTAAAAAGTCAGACAGCAGCCAGGCTCGGTGGCTCAGTCTGTAACCCCCTGCCTTTGGGAGACTGAGGTGAGTGGATTGCCTGAGCCCGTGGGTTCGAGACCTGCCTGGGCAGCGAGACCTCATCTCTACAATAAATAAAAAAATCAGCTGGGTGTAGTAGTGCATGCCTGTAATTCCGGCTACTTGGAAGGCTGAGGAGGAAGGATCGCCGGAGCCCAGCAGGTCGAGGCTGCAGTGGCCGGGAGCAGCCACTGCACTCCAGTCTGGGCGACAGAGTGAGACTCCAACTCAAAAAAAAAAAAAAAAATCAGACAGTATTGGTCAGCACACACTCCAAAAGTAGCTTTCACTTCTCAATACATGACAGAAATAAGTTCACGGCCCTGATCTCTATTGTGGCACATACATAAGACTATTATTTTAAAAAATAATTAAAGACTTCATCTTCTGGCAAGAAGAGAGATTAGAGCAACCAGAAGTGGCAGGTAGAGTACCAGACAGGAGAAAGAACAGAGAGAGAAGTTCCGAGATTTCCAGAGGATCCCTCTAGAGTCTTCAGTTGCATACTCATCAGTTCATGCAACTGAGGCCAGGGAATTAACCAACCAAAAGAATTAGAAGGAATAACTGCCAATGCTCACACGGACTGGGAATAGTGCCCATTTTCACTAGCAAAAGTGGAAAATCTCATAATTTATAGGGCATTGAGCACATTACTCAGAAAGTTCTTTTTTTTTTTTTCAGTTGGAGTCTCGCTCTGTCGCCCAGACTGGAGTGCAGTGGCTGCTCCCGGCCACTGCAGCCTTGCCTGCTGGGCTCTGGCGATCCTTCCGCCTCAGCCTTCCGAGTGGCCGGAATTACAGGCACATGCTACCAGGCCCGGCTAATTTTTTGATTTATTGTAGAGATGAGGTCTCGCCTGCCCAGGCGGGTCTCGAGCCCGCAGGCTCAGGCAATCCACTCACCTCAGCCTCCCAAAGGCACGGGATTACAGGCTGAGCCACTGAGCCCGTGCTTGGAAGCAGTTTAATTCCTTTGGGCTTTGCTCTTAAAGGTTTTAGTTAGGACCAGGGCAGTATTAAGACTGGAACTAAGTATTCCTCATTTCTCAGTTAACTGAGTTAAACTGCTTCCAAGTAATTTAACTGCATTTCAAATTAAAGACCAAGAATATTTATAGAGATACAACAATGTCCAGTACCCAACAAAATTAAGTCCACAATGTCTGGCATACAATAAAAAATTGCTAGGACTGCAAAGTAGCAAGAAAATATGAAGACAAATCAGTTAAAATTGACCCAGAATTGACACAAATGTTACAATTAGCAGATAGGAATATCAAAAAAATTGTTATAAGTACTTTCCATATGTCCAAAAGGCTAAGCACAAACATAAGAAAATATTTTAAGAGAACTTTATCAAGTTTCTAGAAAAGAAAACTGCAATGTATGAGATTAAAAATATACTGGATAGGATTAACAGTAGATTAGACTAATTGCAGAAAGAAAACTAGTGAGTTTAAAGACTTAAAGGAGGCAGGGACATAGGCATGTAGATATCCAAAGAAATAATATACTAGGCATTAGTAGAAATTATAGGTCCAGAGATAATGATTGTAAAGTATTTGACATAGTATTTGGCTTTTAATAAGCATTCAACAGATAGATATTTATATATAATCTCTCATAATCCTCACAAGAACCCCATAAAATGGATATCACCTTTTTATAAATAAGAGAGGAAAGGTTTTGAGGAGTTGAGATATTAATGCAAGGCCATCCAGAAACCAAAACAGAGACACAATTTGACCACATGCCAATCCCAGTCCTTGGGTCTGGAGTTCAGCTGATCTACATTGGGTGTGGCTCCAGCCTAGGGACTGGGTCAGGTTGTCTCCATGTTTTCATTCATACTCCTTGGATTAGCAGCTCTGCTCTTCTCAAGGTAAATGACAGAAGCATAAAGGAATGAGTGTAAGCACATGATGCCTCTTAAAGTCTTGTCTTTGTGTTGGCTTACTTTCCTTCCACCAATATTTTGTTTGTCAAAGCAAGTTTTTTTTTTTTTAGTTGGAGTCTCACTCTGTCACCCAGACTGGAGTACAGGACACACTCCCGGCCACTGCAGCCTCGACCTGCTGGGCTCTGGTGATCCTTCCATCTCAGCCTTCCAAGTAGCTGGAACTACAGGCGAGTGCTACCATGCCCGGCTAATGTTTTATTTATTGTAGAGATGAGGTCTCGCCAAGTCACCCACGCGGGTCTCCAACCCACAGGCTCAGGCAATCCACTCACCTCAGCCTCCCAAAGTTCTGGGATTACAGGCTGAGCCACTGAGCCCGGTTCAAAACAAGTTATATGGCTAAGGCCCACATCAATGAGGCAGAGAAACAGACTCTGGGCACTCTTAGAGAATGTATTGCAAAAATCACATGCCAAGAGGTATGGTTGTAAAATTATAACATATGGAGAGGTAAATAATTGGGAATAAGAATCCAATCCACCATATGGAAATAAAGATATACTCATGTAGTTTTACAGAATTGGAAGAGCTGTGTCCCTGACTATAACTTTCAAACACTATAAAGTTTGCCAATAACTGTGGAAAGATATAAGACGAGGAATAAAATGTCCAACTATGCTGACTTTTGGTAAAAAAATGTAAATATTTTTCAATTGTTACTTTGTACTTGTGGGTTTTCCCAGGGATCAATAATAATAATTGTGAATCAAAATTGACAGTGACACAAGTAACCTAGACAGTAAATAAGGAACTCTGTGAATGGGTGACTTTAACATTC